>CM069919.1:1235966-1853949 GCA_036172225.1 Cryptocoryne crispatula var. balansae
AATTTTAATTCTATTTAATAAGGCATAACGATTATTGTTCAAGCAGAGAACGACAGAACCTTAATGGGGTGTTTGGTTGCATGATAATTTTTTGTACACTTTCATGATAAAAAATTGTATTAAAATAAAAAGTGAACTTACTCATGACATAAAATTATCATGTTTGGAGGGAAGTGATAATAAAAAATAGTAACTACCGCACATGACCAAACAAAGTGGGGGACCACAAGAAAAAAGAAAGAGGTGAGACCCTCTTTTTTGTTTAAAAAGAAAATTATTTTCAAAATATAAAATTGTCATGATTGCCAAACACCTCTTTTAACAAGTTTTCTTACAATTTTTAAAAATTAAAATAAAAACCTCTATTATCATGCAACCAAACACCCCATAAGGCTTCATCTGATTGGAGCGATGAAATGGCTGTGCTAACTTGTTTGACACAACTGTTATATGTGTTATATGTTTTTATAATAACCAATATTAAACAAAATATACTATTTACGAACAATATTTCGTTAGGTGTGAGCGTTCATATAAGTCGGCATCTTTTGAAGACCACACGGTGAGACCACGTATTTGTATGCAGTTGGTCCTATTTACCGTCAAATTTTTATTCTGAAGAACATAAATACAAGTTGATATTTATATGATTTTATGAAAATTTTATCAAAGCACACATATGGAAGAAGTATTTTTTTTAGAGACACACGTAAAAAAATTAATAATACGAACAAAGTCAATGCAAGCCAAGCTTCAGCTGAGCTCGAGTCTCGAATCGAGTATTTGAATTTTGAGATGCAGCCAAGCTTGGGGTTTATGTCGGGTTTCAACGCAAGCCCTCTGAAACCCAGCCGGCCAGCCGAGTGTGAGCCACGAACTGGGCTCCCCACGGGGTACAATGCTCCGGGGACAAAGAGGTAAATTTACCATCGATGGGTCCGCCCGGGCGATCTTTTTTATAAGTGCCCGGGGATGAGAATTTTCGCCTCGCGTCTCAATCTGCAACGGGCGTCATACGGAGGAGGGACTCTCAACCCGGGCCCGGGGCGAGACAGAAGAACGCCATGGGGGAGATCGACGAACTCAGGGCGAAGGTTATCGCCTCCATGGCCGGCGGCGGAAACCCTAACTCTAAGCAGAAGGGGACGCCCGCGACGCTCAGAGAAGAGGGCGAGGTTTCTTCCGAGGATGAGGTCTTCCTCTTCGTTCTTGCCGGTCTTCTCACATGTCACGATTGCCGCTCAGCTCCCCAGGGCCCTGCTCGGTTTACCGATGCTTCCTTTGAATTTTACTCCGTTTCCTTTTGCCGGTTCTCCCTGTTTTAATTATTTCTTCAGCGTCAAGCCGTGTATACGGTATAATTTATTGGACTGACTGTGCAGCACAGCCGTCGTGTTTCTTAGACATTTGGTCGGGGTTAACAAGACCGAGGTCTTGTTCGGTCTTCGAGGCCTTTAACGAGAATACGAGGAAGATATGCAGAAAATAGCTGTTGGCCTGTGCTTGTTAACATAACGTTGTTATCAACAAAAGAAAATGCTTATGTCACGGAGTGTAATATTGACTCTTGAGTATAACCGAAATTGAGTAGCCAGTCTAAAATCAAAGTCTCTTAAAGTACACCAATTGTCCCCTTGCTTCTCCTATGCTAATTAAGTGGGTTGATTCCGTATTGTATAGGCAGTTGGTTATGTTTATGGTATTTTGACCCTATAGTTCAACCGGTCACCATGTTACTGTTTTTTGCCAAGTTCTTTGGTAGTTCTCCAACACTTTACGTGTAGATGCTTTTTGGTTAGGTGATTACTTGGTAGACAAGTAAAATGATAAATTGAGTTCTCTTATCCCACTTACTTTGCTCCATTAGTACACTACATCAGACCAGAGTATTGGTTCATCCTTTATAAAAGGGGGCTAAGGCATTGGGTACATCGTTCAAGCTCTAGGGATTTTCTGTCAAAAGAATAAGTGGAGCACTTCAGAGCAGCAAAATGCTATGGAGGTTCTTAGACCATAAATTCGGCGATAATATCCATTCTTTTTTTAATGTTGCAATGTGCTTTTTCTCATGTATTGAAACTAACAATAATTGGTCACTAATCCCGATTCCGATCCCGCGATCCTTGAATCTATCTGTTTATTCTTGCAACGAGCCTCACCCAAGATGTCCATTAGTATAGGTACATCTTCAATGTTTTCACCCTTTTAAGTTTTTGGAAAAATATTTTCTAATTGCCAGCCTGATGTTCATTGCTCCAAAATGAAATTACTTTTTCATCTTTATTTCTTGTGATCTCATATGTTCTTGGGAACTGAAAGTTAGCAGATCGAAATCTAACTA
This sequence comes from Cryptocoryne crispatula var. balansae, assembly GCA_036172225.1. Taxonomy (NCBI): domain Eukaryota; kingdom Viridiplantae; phylum Streptophyta; class Magnoliopsida; order Alismatales; family Araceae; genus Cryptocoryne; species Cryptocoryne crispatula. The sequence continues at coordinate 1,238,308 of CM069919.1, forward strand.
AGGATCTTTTTCGAGAGATGTTGTCCTACCATCTCCAAGGACAATCCACGACGAGAAGAACAATGAATTCATCATAATGTCTTCCACTCTTTTTTTATTGCTTAAAGGAATTGTGTTTTTATGTTTTTCAGCTTAAGCAAATCACTGATCTATTGTAGCTGACAGTTACTAATCTACATTTCTTCTCTTTTAGATTAGCTAAAAGGCTATGAATATATTCTATACTTTATGTATAAACTATAATTTTGTCTTTTCATCAGTATATCTATAAATCTCTCTTGTATTGGATAACCATAAGTTATGTTGTGATTAAGCCCCATGTTTATTAATAACTTTTGAAGGTACTACTTTTTATTTGTTTATTGACTGCCATTTCTATTATATACAGGAAATGCCAACTAATTCTGGTATCAATGCTTCTACCAGCATTTTAACTGGATCAGCACACCTCAATTCAAAGAATGAACATAGGAAAAGGTCCCGATCAGGTAGTTCCCCATCAATTTATGCTCATAATACCGTGCTGTAGTGTTCATGTTCTATACATTTTCTCCAGATTACGCTTTTGCTTATTTTTCATGAAGTACTTGATTTGTCTCATCATCTCATTCTTATTTGAGCATGTATAAAGGAAGTTATGAAGTTAAAATATAGAGAAATTTGATAAAACTTTTAAAAATAGATAGTTCCAGTTTTTATGTTAATTACAAGTGTCATATCTATGAATGGGACTTAAATAAACTCTTGTCATCAAAGCAAACGAAGCATTATACATTTTTAGTTCCTGCATACACTACCGAAGTGTACAAAGCAAGGACTGATCACGTGAAAGAACAGTGATCTTGACGCTCTTCAGGATCACCCCGCTTGGGGCTGAACCCAAGTCCATGACACAAAAATTCATCTATTTTTCTTGACCTTTATGGTCATGGTGTAGCATTGGGCATTGTCTAGAAAATCTCTTCGTTTCTTTCAAGCTTTCAAAAGTAATACCGCTGTATTGAATAGTGATGCGGACAAAATTTTAATTTTAGGAGTCTTTTAAAAATTTTAGTCTAAGTCTGTAAATAAAAGAAGATAGGGTCTTTTCTTTAATTTTGTCCTCTCCTCTATATAAGGAGAAACGATGTACATATTATACAGTTGATTAGTCTTGATCGACAGTGAATTTTTGGAAGGCCTTCGGGCTTGTTCTCCTGCGTAGGGGGGCTGCGGCCCCTATTCCTTCTCCTCTGACCCCGGCGACTAGTGCCGCTTCTCCTCCTTCACCTCCGGTAGCGGTCGGTTTTCTCCTCCCTCACCCTGGTGACGAGCGCCGTTTCCCCTCCACCCGGCATTTGAGGCCGGCTTGCTTTCCGTTCCTCCCTCGACCCCATTCTCGGTCCTCTTCATCAACACGATCGGTGACGGCAATATAGATTCTGCGACATCGATTACTCTTCCACTGCGCACAAATCCAGTAACTGCAACATCGTCCTCGACGAGTTCGAAGAGCGTCGTCCGGGCGAGATACGGCAGTTCTCGGAGCCTTGTCGACGGCGTCAATCTGCCGACGAGAGCTTCTAGAGCCGACAGCTTCAACGTGGCCCTCACAGAAGCCTTCTAGCACCTCCCTCACACGGCGACGGATCCAGCGGGATCCCCTTCAGACGATGCAGAGGAGAAGAAGACGCAGAAGAAGAAGCGGGATTTGCGGGAGGGACCAGATCTGGCGATCCCCGGATCTGTGTTCCCCTTCCTCTCTTCCCCTCGATCCCGCCTATTCCCCGCCTTTGCTTCCCGACGCCTCCCGCGAGGCCTCCGACATCGGCCACCCAGCTGCTCCCTCCCCGCTCCCCTGCTCTACCGTCTGCGCGTGGTAGCGTCCGGACGGAAGCGACGATGCGGGTGGACGAAGACGACGCTGCCTCAGCCCTTTTGTCGCGGTCTTCGATCGCGGGAACGCCGCAATGCCACCATGGCGACAGCCCTCACGCAGCCACACGACCACCCGGCTTTGGCATGCGCGGACGGCCACGACCCCCACCCCATTCCGTGCGCAGCCCGCGCGGCTCGCGCCAGGCCAGTCCGCGGCCCAGACCGGCGGCCAGACTAGTTCGACCGGGTTCAGACCCGGTTCAAGCCGGTTCGACCCGGTTCAGGCCGGTTTGGGCTGATCCAGACCGTTTCAGACCGGTTCATGTTGGTTTGAGCCTGTTTCGACCGGTTCAAGCCCGGTCGGTCTCATTTTGGGTTTGTTTTAGGTCGTTTAGCGGTGGTTAGCTTCGATTCGTTTTATTTTCGGTCCGTTTAGTCCGGTCTAGCCGGTTTGTCCCACATCAAAAAGGGTGAAGGATGAGTTTATCCAGTTTTTGGAATATGGCGAGGGGCCAAAATTGCTATTAATTTAAGGAGAAAGTACAGTAAAAGGCAGAAAGGAAAACAGAAGGTGGAGGGTTCATCTACCAAGGAGGTAAACGAAGACTAAACTACAAGAAGGAATCTAGAATTGAAAATTTTTTGGTAAAGGTTGAACCCTTCACATGTGCACCAAAATAAGCGAGCCATCTATCCTTCACAAGTAGGGACATGCTAAAAATGATGAGTTTATCCAGTAACCCTTGAAAATTTGCTTACTACTTTGAGAACCATATGTGCAAATTAAATGCAGTTTGATAACTCCTGGATTTGCTTGATTCCCAGGCTAGTAGGATCCCATATCCTTTTTGTGGAATCCTAGTTAAAACAAGAATTGAATCCCATGAGGGTAAACATATGACACCTGCAACTTAAACCTAGACTCAAAACCCAAGTCTTAGGATTTAAATCCTATTTTGTGTTAGGACTGAAACTCTGTGTAGAGCTGAGCTTCAACGGTATTAATTTCCCACTTTCTACAATACTTTCTGCTTGATGGATTTTGTGAAAGTTTTAGGTGCCGACACCACCCTGCGAGGTGTGAGCTTCAGTGGTATAATTTTGTACTATATTATTGTATTAATTGGTCAGAGCGATGCACAGGTAGACGCAGGTAGACGGACATCACCCATGCTTCAGTTTGGAGGTACCCCTCCCCCCCGGTTGTTACATTTGCTCATTTATCATACATTCAACCATTGCGCTGCATTAGAGAGGGCCTATCTTGAGTTCGGTGTTGTTTCTTAAGCTTCCTAGCCTCAAGTAGTGGACCAACCTACCTCGGTCCCACCCACTTGATGGCTGTGTACTTTGGGCTCACTTTTAGTTTGATTTAGTCATTTGCTTGGAGTTTTGAAATGCCACTTCTAGTTTGATTTAGTTGTTGCCTTAGATCTGATTTTAGAGGCGGTCCCACATCATTTTCCCATTTAGCTCTCTACATGAACAACACTATTGGAAAGAGTTTGTGTTGGCGTCTGTTTTGGTAAAAAAAAACAGGAGAAATGGAAGGAGGAGGGCCGACCCAAATCAGGCTGGACCACCCTTTAATTGGGTCAAATCAGGCCCCCTAACAGACCCATTAACACACATTTAGTTGGCCCAGCCCATATTCTTATTTAATCAAACAATTCTCAGCCCCTTCCATAGCCCAACTGTGCACAGCCCATAGGAGAAGGAGAAAATGGGCCGCGGTCAGCCTAGGCCCAGTCGCCCAGGCCACATCATCAGCCACCTCAGCAGGGCCCACCACCCAAGCCACATCATCAGCCACCTCAGCCTTAACCCATCGATGGCATGGGGAAAGCCAAAGGGCAGGTCAACACAGGAGAGAGCAAAACACTAGTCAAACATTAAAAATATGGAGGAATTCAAGGAGTTTGATCAATTAAGTAGCATGGGGGAAACCAACAGCCATCTCCCCATTGAATACCCTGCTGTCCCTTGAATTCCCATTGTTCCTTATAAGAAGGAGGGCGCGCCAAAGGCCAGAGGATGCTGTTGAAGACACCGACAGGCTGCCCCTCCGCCGACTGCTCCTGCACACCTGCTCCAGCCCCCTGTCCGCAACCAAAAGAAGAAGAGAAGGAGAAGGAAAGGAAGAAGAATAAGGAGAAGAACAAGGAGGTGCCCTCGTGGCCTCCCCTTGGCGCCAACCTCCCTTGGAGAGGGGAGATCCGCAGCTCTATTCTCCATCCTCTTTGCAACTGGAGTAAAGAAAACAAGGTAGGGGGACATTAATATTAGCTATGTAGCCCTCTAAGGGCACCTTCTTACCCTTTCCAAGTTCTCTTCTCAATCCCTCTCATGGCTTAAGCCGGCCTTCATCGACATCGACAACCCAAATGAGGCCCTTCAAGAGCTGGTCGGCCCAAACCAAACCTCTCCTAAAACAGGTCAATTTTCTGACCCATCTAGCAAAACTCCTTGTCCCAGCCCCCCCCCCCCCCAAAAACTCCAGATGGCGCCTGCCGGCCTGCGTTACGCCCTTCTCTCTGAATCCTCCCACTGTCTGGCCCACCTGAGCCACCAATACACAACCCAATTTGGCCCCTAAACCAACCTCAATCAGGTCCCTATTTTCAGACCTTATACTGAGCCCAATCAGGCCTCGTTTAGACTTCTGCTCAGTCATATGTCAGACTCTCCAAGTAGGCCATTTTCTGACCAGGTTCGACCCCCTACATGGTTACCCATAGGACCTCCCAATCGATTCTTAATAGGACACCTAAACAGATCCTAATACAGTTCATAGCAGTCCCCCTGCTCGGCTCCCTTTGTACACCACAAAACAGGACCTGTTTTGTCCTTCAAACAATGTCTTAAACCAATCACACATTGCATCATCTTGCCATCTGTTTCGACTATCTCCCGGACCCCAAAGCAGGTCCTCAAGCAGGCCCCACTTCCAGCTCTATTCAGCCCTTATCAGATCCCCTTAAAACAGGTCTGTTCGACCGCTTGTCCAGACCCCCAAAACAGGTCCACTTCAGCCCCCTTTTGGACCCCAACAACAGTCTCATTCCAGGCCACCAAACAGTCCCTTTGCGGCTCAAAAATTCCCAAACAGCCCTGTTGGCATCTGGTTTTTTTCAAAAAAAAAAGAGAAGAAAATTGGGCCAAAGAAAAATGGGTTTAAGTGTAAGGTGCACAGCCCACAATTCAGCCAATATTTGGGCCCAATTGGCAGCCCATCTCCCCCTGGTCGGCCAGCCCATAACCAGATAAATACAGCCCATGAAAAGGCCTTTTTGCGCAGCCCACAACAGTGGGAAGGGGACTGGGCCGCAGCCCACTTGCAGGCCCACAACCTGTCCTGCTGCCACCTGCGGCCAGGTGTGAACAGCACCTAAAAAGCCCCCTGCCATGTAGCAGACCACCTGCGCACCCTGCTGCCACTTGTCACCCCAGCCGCCAGCCCCCCATGCAGCCAATCCAGCCCTGCATGGGGGGGAGAAAAAAGCTGCGCACACTGGCCCACCTGCGCACCCAACCTGCCACTTGTCACCCCAGCCCCCCTAAACACCATGCAGCCGCCCCCTGCAGCTAATCCAGACCCTTGTTCAGCCCAAGAAAGGGGGAGAAAGAGGGGGCAGCCAATTAAAATATACTGGCTGCATGGGGGGGAGGCCAAAGCACCTGCGCCCCACCTGCCACTTGTCACCCCAGCCCCCTGCGCACCATGCAGCCGCCCCAGGCCCATGTGCAGACCCCTGGCTGACCCCTCACCTCCTCTCCAGCTCCTATAAAGAGAGGGGTGCGCACCAAGAAGAGAGAAGGGTTTTTTTGGGCGCCGACAGGCTGCTGCTTTGGCTGCTGCCTGCGACAAGGAGAAGAAGAAGAGAGGAGGGAGCTTGGCGCACCAACAGGCAACCACCCTGTTGTACCTGCCACCCCCCCTCCTGCTGCTGCTGCTACTCTCCTCCTGCCCACCTGCAACCTGCTGCCGCCAGGAGAAGGAAGGAGAAGAAGAAAAGAAGAAAAAAAGAAAAAAAACAAGGCTGCTTGGTGCGCCCATGTAGCCCCCTCAAGGGGCTTCTTTTCTGCTCATTCCAGGCCCATCTCCAGCCCCAAATATGCCTCGAGCAGACCCACAATCAGGTCCCAGGCGGTCTCCAAATTAGACCCCTACACAGGCCCTGTCCGGTCTCCAAACCAGACCCCGTCCGGCCCAAACCAGGACCCCAAAACCAGCTCCAAACCAGGCCCTCGCCAGGCCCATTCCGGCCCAACCAAAGCCCCAAACCAGAACCCCAAAACCAGCTCCAAACCAGGCCCTCGCCAGGCCCATTCCGGCCCAAACCAGGACCCCAAAACCAGGCGCTCGCCAGGCCCATTCCGGCCCAACCAAAGCCCCAAACCAGGACCCCAAAATCAGCTCCAAACCAGGCCCTCGCCAGGCCCATTCCGGCCCAACCAAAGCCCCATCAATCAGGCCCCAGCCGGTCTCCAAACCAGACCCCAAACAGGTCCATATACAGCCCATATCAGGCCCCAGCCGATCACCAAACCAGACCCCAAAACCGGTCACCAAACCAGACCCCAAAACCGGTCCCAAATCTGATCTCCAAAATAGCCCTTTGTGCAGGCCCATTCTGGCCCACTTAGACCCAAACCGAACTACCCCTTCCGGCTCAACTGAACAGGCCTCAAACAGGTCCTATTTCCCCGCAAAAGATGCTTGAAGTCTTCTTTCAGCAGCCCCCGAGTGGCACAAGATGCAACACATGCGCGGTTCAGCAGGAGGTGCAGAAATCCAGCAATGGTGGGTAGGGGCGATGTCCCGGACCCTCTCGGAATCTGTACGACGGGCCGATTGTTTTGTCCGGGCGGGTCCTTACCCTACCATCAAGACGGAGGAGGGGCGTGCAAGTCCAGCAGGCTCTTCCGGCCCAAGAACAGTCCAACAGGCCCTTCCGGCCCAAGAAGACCGAAGACCGGCTTTGAGCGCCGATGGAACTCAAAACCGGCCCAAGTGGCCTTTTAAAACAATAAGAAAACAAAAAAAACAAAAATTAAAAAGAAATGGACGGCTCCCCCGGGTACGTCCCGGGATGTTGATCCGGATGTCGGCGCGGGCATGCTCCCGTGGCGGGTGGTCCTTCCCCCAATTTCGGCTAAGTCACCGACTAGCCTTGATTGGATGGGTAAACTTTGCCAAGTTAGAAACTTGTCGGCATGCCGTTGTAATGCCGAAATTTTTCTAAGTCGGTGAAGAACCTAAGTTGGGGGAAGGATCACCACTCATTGTACACCGATGTACTTCACCCCATCTTTCAATGAAATGAAGTTCGATGTCGACTTGAGATGTTTAAAACCGGGCATTCAAAAGTGGCCCGATGGGTCGGAGGCGATGCAAACCGCCAAATAAAAAAAAATCAAAACAGGAAACTAAATCTGAAGATTCAAACAGGAAATTAAAACAGAAAATTAAACTTGAAAGTCAAAACTGAAATCAGAATTTGAAGAAATTTGAAAGCTAAACTCAAACTCAATCCGTTTCAACAAAAACCGATCTTTAACAAGATTGAACCGATTTTGAAACAAATCAAACCAAAATTATATTTCAAACAAAATCAGATTTCAACCAAACCTGTCAACATAAAAAAAAGAAATCAGGTAACCTTCCAAAAATCAGATTTTGAACCGTACTGAACATCAAAAATCAAGTTTCAATAAAAATCTGTCAACAAAAAAAAATCAGATTTCAATTAAATCTGCAAACCAAAATCCAGATTTGAACAATCAAATAAAAACAGATTCTAACCGACTTCAAAAAATCTGGTTTTAGCAATTTGAAAATTAATTTAAAATCCACCGAACCTTGTTCAAATAAATGACATAAATCAACTTTTTTCAAAAGAAACCAATCAAACAACTTCAAACACCCAAAATAGATCAAAATCAACTCAAAAACCAGAAAATTCAGAAATCAGTAAAATCAAAATCAACCAAATAAAAAATCCAAACATGCTTAAAACTTTAAGCAAATCAAAACTAAACCAAAACAACAAAACCAAATCAATCAAACAAATTGATTCAAATTCAAACCCTCAAAACCGACTTTCAAGTCGATCCAAAAATCAACCAACAAACAAATAAAATCAACCCGAACAAATCGGTTTGCATCTCATCGGACCCAGAAGGCCGCTGCCCTTTTGAGTTCTTTACTTTTTGTGGATGTATGTCTTCTACTTTCATGGATTGCTATGACGCTTAATCAAGGGTTTTCGAGTAATCTCGATGTAATTAACGTCGGATCTTCGCACCATCCGACGGGGAGAGGTCAAAACAAATTTTCAAAGAACCTAACAACCTCAACATATAATTTCGACCATAGTTAGTACTTTTATGGAATACCATCTATTTTCCTAAGAAGTCAATGCTAATGTCTAATCAAATTAAATCCAAATTCAAAAGGAAAACGAATTTCCAAACCAAAAGATATCGAAATCTTTTGAATTTTGAGGTTACATCAAGCCCCTTTGCAGAACCCCTTAGAGCCCTAGGTGAGAGTGATGATCTGGAGATTCTTGGAATCCATCTGACGGGTCAAGTCTACTCCAGGCGGGCTCTCAATCTCCTACCCAAACAGCCCTTTATGGCTCCACCTTAAAACCATATGTCAGCCCCTTTGCGGCTCTTATTAAAAATCCATTTCGGCCCCTTGCAGCACTCCTTAAATTTCCCGTTTCATTGCCCTTTGAGCAGACCAGAACAAGTTCCAAAATGTCCCTTTGCAGTCCGAAAACAGGCCACCAGATTCCCCTTCGCGTTGCCCCCATTCCAGGCCTTAAAACATGTCACTTTTGACCCCCACTTGGCCTACACATCACGACACCACAGCAAAAAAAGAAAAAAGAAAAAGAAGATAGGTGCCTCAAAACAGGTGCTGCAGAAACAGATGGGGAAGAAGGACAGCACCCTTTACATGGGTCGGCAGCTGGCTTGAAGGTGATGACCTGGCACCAAGGTCGGAGGGGTCGCGGGACCCCCAGGCCGACCCGGTCGCGACCCCAATTTTTAATTTTTTTTTTGAAAAATTCAAAAAAATAAGAAAAATGCGAAAAAAATCTGAAAAATTACATAAAAATCGGGAAAAATAAATGACATGATTTAAACAAATAATACATCAACTTTATTCCAATGTGATGTGTTGTACACTTTGTAGGTAGTTGATGTACTCTTCCCATGTCATTTGGGTTGAGTATATAGCTTGATACATGTACACATGACGATCATATTCGTCAGTCTCTCGGGAAACTATCCTAAGACTTGATTCAAACGAGTCACCATAAATATAAGTCGATTGGATCGAAGTATCCGATGAATCCACATAATTCGTTCCACAATACTCTTGATCGTATGTAGGGAACCAAGAGCCTTGGGATGAATCATACGCATAGTCGGATGCATCGTGGTATTCTACTCCAACTCCATGGCTACGATGACCTCCTTTACCTTGTGGCCTTCTACCATGATCGGTATCTTGGGTCGCATGAGTATGTTGCTCATCGCCGGTAAAACGTAACGACGTTGTAGGAGATATGGGAGGATCTGTGGTCCCTTGTACTTGTAAAATGTTCGCGCCCCCGTATCTAGCACCATCATCGCTGTTACTCTTTGACAACGAATTTTCGGACGTCTGGTACTGCACTCGGATGTTCGGCTCCGGCGTATCTTCTCGACCGTCTTCGACCGTATCAACATCTGCAATATCAAAAGGATCAGTCATAACTTGTTTACCTTTTCTCTTACTTTGCGTACCTTGACTAGTTCCTTCTCCGGTCCTCTGGCGCTTTGCTAGAGAGGGAGGGATCTGGAATTCTTCGGCCAAAGGGACATCGTCGAAAACTCTTTCAGCCCATTGTCGGTCTTCTGGGTTGAACTCCGATTCTCCCAACCCTTCTCGGTCGTTGACCCAAGCTTCTAAGGAATTCTTCTCGTAGAATATTTGATCCAAATTGATGTCCTCCTCTTCAATTTGCGGCTTCTCGACCGAACGTCCCGCCGCCTGTGATATCTAACTCTTTTGTTCCATCTGGTTCTGCTTCATTCTCTCCAAATTCCTCAACTTTAACCTCATGTTGTAGTGATAATACACGAGGTCTTCAAGCCTCCTTGATGTCAGCCTATTTCTTTGCTTCGTGTGAATCAAGCTGAATGTAGACCAATTCCTCTCGTAGCCCGAAGCCGAAGTGGTTTGACTTAGGACCCTGATGGCTACGTCCGCCAAGTCCTCGTACCCTGGTACTTTACCATGGTCCATCCACCAATCAGCTACATAAATTGAATGTCTTACATTATTATCTAAGTAAACTTTGATTAATTAAGTGATGAAAAACATTTCTACGTACCCGGACTTAGTAGCATCACAGCTCGTTCAACTCTGCTCGTTCCAAAGTGAAAACTCCGCATTCTGTAATCATATATCTTGTTGCAAGCGATAATAGCCCGGTCGTCGTCACCAAGCAACCGTCAGATGACGCTCTTCACGTCATTTAATAACTCGTTCGTTGCCTTGAAATGTGGACTATAGCAATACCTTGGGTTGAAAAAGTAACCTATGAACCAAATAGCATTAGTAAACAACTTATACATATCTGACATTAAAAAAAAAGATTAGTAAATGTTTAAGAAAATATACCTGCTGCATGTATGGGTTGATGTAATGTACGTTCCCAGCGACGATCTATAATATCCCACCACTTGGCGAAGTCGGACACGGTCTTGGAGATTCCTTCCTTCGCTCTCTCAACCGCATCATATAAATATCCCATGTCTGCTTTCCTATCTCCGTCAACTATCCTTAGTACCTTCACTATGGGTTGGACGATGTCTAACGTCTTCTTTACAACTTTTTAAAAATCTCCACTTTCTATTGTCTCCTCTACTTTTCTCCCCTTTCTCTTATCCGATGGGTTACATCTAGCCATCCAACTACCCCAACCCGGTGAAATGACCATTTGAGTTAGAGCTCTTCTTTGACTCAACAAACTTTCTAAGGAAATATAGTGGGAGGCGAACCGGGTTGCACCGGGCCGTAACAACTCTCGCCCCTTGGTGTGTTCCCTCATAAGTGCAAGGACAAAGTTGTGGTTGTAAATAAATGAAGAAATAAACTAGGCTAGCTTAACTACCCTGTCTATTTGAGGATCCTTGCATATATCCTCCAACATCAAGTCTAAAGAGTGGGCGGAACAAGGTGTCCAATACAACTTTGGTCTTTTGACCATAAGCATCTGTCCGGCCGCTTTGTATGCGGCCGCATTGTCTGTGGCTACTTGAACTACCCGACTCTCTCCTATTTCTTCTATCACTCCATCTATCAATTGGTAAAGATACTCCGCATTCTTTACTTGTCCTGATGCGTCGACCGACTTCCAAAAGACTGTGCCGGCTTGACTGTACACTAGGAAATTGATCATTGTCTTCCTAGTTATACCTGTTAAGTATAAGATATTAACTAAGTTATACCAAAAAGAATGTTTATACATTTAATATAAATGAGTAAAAGAAAATTTACTTACCGGTCCATCCGTCGGTCATTAATGTACAACCTCGTTCCTCCCATATCCGTTCAAATGATGCCACGTACTTCTTTATTTATTGCACCTCCATAGGAAGATATACATTATATATCTCCTTTGGGTTTGGACCAGGCACTCTCCTCCCGACGTCTGCGATCGTGTCGATCATGTTCTCGTAATATGGTCCCTTCGCGGCATTTGCCGGAATGCTGTGGTGAAAGAACCATCTTGACGTTGCCCGACCAATCCTCTTTTTACATAATTTTAGGTTCTTCATCGCCGTCGTGATTGTCGTTTAACGTTGTCGTGGTCTGGTGATTACGGGATCCACGGGACCTACTGCCGGATCATCGTCTTGGGTGAGATCATGAACCTCATCTTGCGGTTGGTTGTTGGATCCTCTTCCACTTCCTCGACCACTCTCACTTCCAGATCCTTGACCCATCATTCGGCCGGTGCGTCTATGGAACTCTTCGCCAGCGAATAATCTTCGACTTGCTTCTATTCCCCGTAAGAGGTCATCTATTTAAGAAATATTTAAGTATTCAACTATTTAATTATCTTTTAAAATAGAAGAATGAACTACGTTTATGAGTAACACCTCTCATACCTTCGTACTCTTCGTCTCTAAAAATATCCGGCCTCTCTTGTCCGATCCCGTAAATGTGTACGGAACGTCTCCCCGGTTGTTGCAATTCTTCTCGGACGGTCTCCTTATGCCGTTTGCTAGTTCCCTTCGTTTGCTCCATCGATTGTATGTGCCTACGAAATTGAGCTCTGACCTCCGACGGAGTCCGTGTGCAAGGAAGAACGTTTCCCTTCATGCCTGCAAGATGAAATTTTAAACGATAAATATCACCGAATATTACTTTGTCGCAATATTTACATTGCACTTTTCTCTCCGCCATGGAGATCAAATTGCAATGTAATCAAGTCGGATCACTCCGGGTCGCGTCGGTAGTTTGGGTTGTTTGGCTTGGAGAAGACATTTTTTAACTAAATAATTACTTAAGTAAGTAATTAACTATTTAAAAAGTTAATGACGTTAATTAGTCACTACTAATCTAAGTAAAGTTTTAATTATGTAAAATAAATGACTAACTAATTATATAATTAAGTAAGTAATTAACTATACCTTCCAACTAATGATGTGTTAAGTAACTACTAAACTAAATATCTAACTAATCTTCTAGCTAACTAACTATGTAAGTAAGTAAATTAGTATTAAAAAGAAGAAACTACTTAACTAAATAATCAATGAAACAAATATTAAATAAATATACTAAATGAACTAATGAAATGCTTAATGAAATAATTAAGTAAATGAAAAACAAAATGAGAGCAATGAGAGCAATGAGAGCAAAATGAGAGCTTGAGAGTGAGAGTGGGGGGTGGGAGTAAGGGGAGCCCCTTGGGGGAATGGGGGGGCTGTCGCCCCCTAGGACCGTTGCCCGGGTTGCACGACCCGGTCGCTGGGTCGTGCGACTCGCGTGACCCCCGCACGACCCCGCGACCGGGCCGGGTCGCGACCGGGCCGGTCGGGACCAATCCCGACCGGGTCGGGGCCGGGTCGCGACTCGGGTCACGACCCGGCTAACACTGCCTGGCACCTCTTGGAAACCGTCTGACAGGTCAAGGGTATAGCCGGGTGGCCTTCTAAGCCGGTCCAATCAAAAAACGCTCGAGCAGCAAGGTGATGTATTTCCAACAGGCCCTTCCGGCCCAAGAATGTTCAAGACGGGCCCATTAAACTCATGAAGACTAAAGACCAACTAAGAACGCCGATGGAACTTGAACCAGCCTAAATGGTCTTGACAAAAAAAGGCAAATAAAAAAATCAGAACGCGAAAGTCAAATTAAAATAAGGAGTGTAACACCTTTCCATGGGTACTCTAACTTTTGGATGGATCCCCCGGGTCCGTCCTAGAATGTTGATCCAGACGCCAGCATCGGCATGCTCCCGTAGCTGGTGATCCTTTCCTCAATGTGACTAGTCAACACTTGCTATCATTGGATGGGTAAACTTCACTAAGTTTGGAAATGACCGGCATGTTGTCATAATGTCAAGATTTTCTTAACTTCATGAAAAAGATTTACATTGGGGGAAGGAATGTTCACTCTATGCATCTCATGTCATTGTACTCTCAATCAATTAAATGAATGATATTCAAATGCCGTCTCGGAATGCATGAAGCTAGGCATCGCATGGCAGCCCATTGGACCAGATGTGATGCAAACTATAAATTAAATAAATAACATTAATAAATTTTAAAATTAATAAAAAAAATTAGATCTTAACAAATCTGAAAACACTTGTAAAAATCAGATTGGTGACAATTTGAAGAGTCAATTAAAAGACACTTAATCCCATGCAATTAAACTCCTAAACAAAACAACGATTGAACCAAACTCTAAACAACATAAAAACATTAAATAAAACATCGTTGGTTGATAGATCTTTTTGATACCTTTTAATGATTAGTTTCATTTTGGAAAAGCTTTTATAAGGTAAATAAGAGATAATTTCTTTTTTGTCAGTTCCTACTGGTGCGGACTTGCTTGTTTTGTGTCTTACGCTGGATTTCACCAGTTTTGTAGGTAATTTTATCTTGAAGTCGGATACTTTGGATTCCAATGTATTGACATATATACTTGAATATTTGTCAGGAGTTCCCCATGCTAATTATTATTCATCATCCTTGATTGATGGTCCATCGAGAGTGTCTGCTAGCAAGAGAATTAGACGCTTACCAAACAAGTCTTATAAACGTTCTTGGCACAGGCAGTCAGGTTCAAGCGATAATCTTATAATTAACTTTTCTGGAGGTGATGATACCGAGAGTAATTCTGAGGAATCAGATTTAGAGAGAACTGTTAAAGATGAAGTAGAGAAAGTCAACGTAGTTGGATCAGGGAGACTGTTAGGATCATCCAATTTACAAGCAGAGATGCAGCAAGACAGGCCAAATAATGAAGTGAAAGCACTTGCAACAAAAACACTGCTTGATAATTCATCTGGCTCCTTTATGACCAAATCACAAAACTCTTATTGGTATGTATCAGATAAGTTGGGTACCCTGAAACCTGAGAAGGAGGCTTCGATTAACAGACATGATGTTGCCAGTAAGGTTTTACAGAAGCCGGAAGTTGGGCCTATATCAGGCAAGAACACGGCAGATGGCAAAATGAGAAGCTTGCGCCAGAAAATTGCAGTACGCGAAAGTGAGTTAAGGCTTCAAAAGAGGCCTGCTCCTGAATGTAAAGGCAGACATGATGTCTTTGTTGATGCAAGTTGCCATGATAACAACATGAAGCCATATGCAAAGGCATTTCAAACAGAGAGACCTTTAGGTAATGTTTCCACCATTGGGGGAATCATGGACCCGAATGCATCTGACGATTGCATATGCAACAATAGGATGATCATGGACCTGAATGCATCTGATAACAGGACAAATGGTTTGCCACAGATGCAAGTACAGATATTGAGGTCTGATTCTGAAACCAAAAATGGAGCTTTACAGAGCACTCCTCATCTTGAAGTTTTAGCTGGACAGGAGCACCAACTTAACAAGGGAATTGCTACCGAAGAAATCAATGCAAAGCGTGGAGACAGTAATTCTGATCTGCATGTCTCTTCGGATGCTTTTCCTTTGCAGATAAAAGACAAAAAGCTTTTGGTAATTACACACTTCTTGCTTCTGTCTGCTTTGAACAACTTAAATCTTTTCTTCTGACTGTGGGATCAGCTGTAGATTTCTTCATGTTGCTTCTATGAACCGGAAAATTCTGTTTCAATGGACAAGTATCTTGTGGTGGACTGAGACATGCCCTCTAGTATTTACAAGCATCACCTACACTTCCTCTTTCCTTTCTTTCAATTATGGTCAGCTGATGTAACCTCAAAATTCAACAAAAAGATTCGTTCTTTTGTTGTTTTGGAAATTCATTTTCCTTTTGAATTTGAATTAGGTTTGACCTTAGCATTGACTTTGTAAGAAAATATGTGGTATTCCATAAAAGTACTAACTAGGGTCAATGATATTTAAAATTATAATTTGAGGTTGTTAGGTTCTTTGAAATTTTATTTTGACCTCTCCCCGTCGGATGGTGCGAAGATCCGACGTTAATTACATCGAGATGACTCCGAAGACCCTTGATTATCGGCATAGCAATCCATTGGAACAGAAAACATACATCCACAAAGATAGGCATTCACAGACGAGAAAATAATCCCATGAACTTAATGGAAGGCAAGCACTTAATTTGGTTTTGAATTTGATTTGAATTGAATTAAATTTGTTGGTTTGATTTGATTTGAATTGAATTTAGTTTGAGTTGAATTTAATGGGTTGAATTGCTTTTAGTTTGATTTATTTAAGTTGTAAATTTGTTTGTTGACTTAAATTTGGTTTGAATTTGAGACAGTTGTTTATTGGTTTATTGATTTGAGTAGAATTTGGTCTTAACTTGAGAAACATGGTTTGTTTTGGATTAAATTTGTTTTGAGTTTGTTTTATTGAATTTATTCAGTTGAATTTGTTTGATTTGGGAATTCAATTTGAGTTGGGTTGATTGATTTTAGACCTGATCTGATTTTGATTTAGTTTGTTTATTGTTTGATTTTTAGTTTGATTGGAATTAGCTTAAGATTGAGAGAAATTTGATTGAATGTTTTCTAAATTTCGGATTTTACAGTTTCAGATTTGCTTGAGTTTGGATTATTTAGAGAAATTTTGATTTGATTGAATTGGAGTTGAGCTGGATTTGAGTTCAATTTTGATTAGTTTAGATTTCAGTTAATTCTGCAGATTTTGTATTTCATGAATTTGACAGTTTCTGGATTTTTAGGTTCTGATATCGGATTCTACAATTTTCTGGATTTGCAGAAGTTCAGATTCCCTTAAATTTCAGATTTCAGCTTGTATGTTTCAGATTCTGGATGTGATGTTCAGATTTAGATTTCAGACTTTATTCTTTGAATTTCAGAGATGATTTAAGGTTTCAGAGAATTCAGTTCTGATCTTTCAGTTTGTGATTTTCAGATTGACAGACTTCGGATTTAACAGGTTCAGAATTGCTGTATTTTTTATTTCAGATTTTGGTTGCAGATTTTTGCATTTTGAAATGGGTTCTGGCTTCTGATTTTCGGTTTGGTGAATTCAGATTTTCAGATTTTTAAGTTTACAGACTTTGCAAGTTTCGGATTCTTCAGATTTTGACAATTTCAGATCTTTTGTTTCAGTTGAATTACAGGTTTCAGATTTTTATTGTCTTGCTTTCCAAAATTTCATGGTGCAGTCCTCTCCTTGTGTCATCGACGTGTGCACTTAACATGAATTTCATTTGTTCTCTCAAAAAATATGAGACATGATTACAATTTGTCCAGAATCTGGTTCTGAGCTCTTGATGAACATGGAACTTGTTTGATCGATTTGAGATGGAAAGCACCCGGTCTTTGATAGACTTGTGGGCATTCCTCTCACTGATTTGAGATTGAGCATATCCCGGTCTTGATAGACTTGTGGAAATTAGCTCACGTTGATCTTCATAGCTCCTTCATGAGTTGATGAACTTGTCATTTCGTGGGCGGCATGTACCCGGTCTTTGATAGACCTATGGGCATCCCCCACTGTTTTGAGATTGACTACACCCGGCTTTTGATAAGCTTGTGGGCAATCAACTCACTGATTTGTCATCCTCATTAGCCTATGGTTTGGGCATATTGACATGTTGATCATGCACTGACCTCTCCATGGCATAATGGGCAAAATAACTCCCTCGTGAGGGATGGTAAGACATTGGGGTCTTTTAACCAGACCTTTGTATGCCCACCTTAAGAAGAGGGTCAGGAGGTGGGTTTAGAACCGGCCTCTGCATGCCCTTTTGAATTCTTTTAAGTTGAGCCGAGGCCATGAGGTGGGTTTAGAACCGGCCTTATGCTTGCCTCGGTTTGTTTGAATTAAATGGATTTTTATTTAATTTAAATTGATTGTTTGTTTTTATTTTATTTTTTGAATTAATCATGGGTCAGGAGGTAGGTTTAGAACCGGCCTTATGCTTGCCTCGGTTTGTTTAAATTAAATTGATTTGAAAATTTAAATTTTAATGCCCGTAAATCGTTCATCTGGCGCAAATGGGCCTCATGACCCACCCTCCTCCTCCTCCTCCTCTTCTTCTTCTTTTTTTTTTTTTTAACATCCTTTCTGGTGGGCCCCACCATCTGTTGACCCGCGAGTCAACGCGGAGCCTCACGCGGCCACCCAGCCGCGGCCCCACTCTCCGCGACTCCTCTTCTTTTTTCTTTTCCCCCTTTTTTTTTTTTGCGGGCCCCCCCCCTTTTTCGACCGTGGACTATAGTCGGGGGTATTGTTTCCCCCCCGGCTACAGTACCTCCTCCTTTCTCCCACGATCGCGGCGGCGGGGGGGGGGGGTAGGGGGGCTTCGACGGCTTCCGGCGGGTTCCGGGGACGATGTGCGGCTCCCGGCAGGCTTCCGCTGACCGGATGCTCGGACGGCGGCGGCTGCTGCTGCCGGCGGAGGTCTTGGTGACGGCGTCTTCCGGAGGACTTGGCGATGGCTATTGCTGCCGCAAGGAGGCTTCCGGCGATCCCGCGTGCGACGCGGGCACTTCGGCGGCGGTGGCGACTTCGGGGGGATTTCCCGGCAATGATAGCGGCTACGGGGATGAGGAGGTCCGACGGCGGGCGGGACTTCCGGTCGGCCTTCTTTGGATTTCTCTCCGTCTCCCTCTCTTACGCCGCACGGCCACTCCGATCTCTCCCTCCTCTTGCCCTCTCTCCCCCGACCTTACGCGCGGCGGCACCGACCGGGTTCTTATACGCGTCGGGAGGGCTCGTCTCATTGGGAAGGTGGTTCCGGGTCGAGAGGGACTCGGAACTTGCCATCGACTTACTACCTCATCTGGAAGGAGATCGAACTTCTTGCTAAAAGGAGGGATATTTTTTCCGTCGTTGCTTTTAGCCATTTCGAAGTAGGACTCGGAGGCTGCCCGGAGATCGTACGTCGATCGGGGCTTATTGGCTTGGTGATCTACTAACCCGGATTCCCTTCTTCCTTTGTCCCGGCCTCCTCGCCTTTGTTCAAATCGGGTCCCCACTTGATTTTACGTCGAGCCCATTTTGTTTTTAGCGAGACCCGCGGATTGATTCTCCAGCTTGTTTTAGAAGGATTATCCAGCCCTTTTGAGCGAGGCCCATGGTCCTTGGAGATGGCTTGCAAATGGGCTCTCCCATTGGCCACCGAATTGGGCCAATTGGAGTCCCATTATGGGCTCTGTCGATGGGCACTCCAGGTAGACTGAATTGAGCCGATCAAGGTCTTGTTATGGGCCTGGAGATGGGCCGAATTGGGCCTGTTTGGGCTTGTGTATGGTACCTGTACATGTTGTACACAACCTGAATTTTAGAGAGGCCGAGCCTGCCATCTCTTTTGTTTCTTCTTTTTTTTTTTTTGAAAATTTCTGGTTACAACATCAGCCCACCAGGAATGCAGGATATCTACTTTACTTTCAGAAGATTCACTGCTACTAGTGTGTTCATGATTGTCATTTCACGGTTTCTAGTGGCTGTTGAGATTGTGAATATATGTGAGTTATTGCTTTTTTGGAGTACAATCTTTCTTAATGCATATGACTCCTGATCTATGTTATCTGAGGCGCTCGCCTCAGGCGCTGAGGCGAGGCGAGGCGAGGCAAAAGCGTCTCGCCTCGCCCTAGTGAGGACCCTGTGAAAGTCAAATTTGGTAACTTAAATCCTCCTTCCCCACCCCGAAACTCCCAATGCCCAGTCTTCCACCTTGAGACTCCAATATCTTGATGCATTATAGGTCCTAGAAGTGAATTTTTTGTATTTTTTATGTTCTTCTTCAAAAGTTTCAATGTTATATGTATATTTTTTGAGAAATTCTTCAATAGAAAAAATGTCGCCTCGGGCGCCTGAGGCGCCTGCCTCAAGTGCCTGAGGCGAGGCGAGCCCTCCCTCGCCTCGGTCGCCTCTCGCCTCTGACTACATAGCTCCTGATCAAGTGGATTGCGTTCCTTGCCCGAAGCAGATGTTCTCACTACCAACGACCATGAATTCCGAGTTCATTTATGGCTAGAATAAAATCCTGCTCTTTTGAAGGTGACACACTGTTGCAATTCATTGATTCAACGGAAACTTACAAATAAGGGCAAGAAAAAGGATCATAAAAGAAAACAACATTAAGGTGACTGCCCAAAATACTACCAAGATAATAACGAAGAGGTTACACCAAGATACAATCAGCGTAGATACATCAAGGCCTCCAAGCAAAGAAAGCATCCCTGAAGAAAGGGTCACAAGGAGATCCCTTTGAGTGCATGAAAAATCAGTCCTTCACACAAACGTCCGCTGTGAGTAGAATAGTAGTTGGATTCTTTAATTAGTTGCCAAAAACCCTCCTATTCCTTCTTCTCCAGATGGACCACAGGATAGCTGTCAAAGCCAAGTTCCACAAAATAGATTCACTATTCCAAGGATTTCTCCTGTTCCACTGTTGTACCAAAGTCAATACACCTAATGGTTCTTCCCACTCAATATGCATGCTGCGAAACAGAACACTCCATTGGATAGCAATAACCCCACAACACAAAATAAGTGATCAATGTCTTTTGGGAAGGAGCCACAAATGACAGCAGTTGGAGACCATTGAAAAGATCTTCTCCAAGTAAGCCATCGTAGGTAACCTTACTCTAATGATATTTGAAAGGAATATTCTGATCTTTGTTGGAGCTGGTGAATGCCAAACTACTCTCCACCTTGGAGCTTCAATACCCCCGAATGTTAGCCTCTCACAGGCAGACTTCACTGAGAAGGAGAAATTTTTGCACAAGTTCCACTTCAACTTGTCTTTTGTCTGTCCACACATTTAAATTCCTTCAGCACATTCATCAGGCCAGTGAATTCAATAACCTCATTATCCTTCATTGCCATACTGAAAGAAAAGATCCAAATATCTTGTAAAGTTACTCCATTCCAATGTGAGCCCACACTGGCCTCCCTGTCTATAGCTAAACTAGAAAGATTAGGAAAACCGAGATCAAAGGAGATAGAACTCACCGATCTGTCCTTCCAGAAAAGGGTCCTGCTGTTGCCCACAGCGATAGAAGATGAGGAAGATAAGAAGTGTCAGTTTTGGAAAATGCCCTTCCAAATGCAAGTCTCCTACAATCAAAAAAATTACATATCCAAGTTTGTCCCTTTGGCAAGCTATACTTTGACTGAACAATCTTACTCCACATGGAAACTTTGTCTTGATTAAGTCTCCATATCCACCTAATAAGAAGTGTGATGCTCATGGGTGTAGCGGATGAAGTCCCACACCCCCTTCATTCTACTTCTACAGACATGGTTCCATTTGATAAACTGAAGTCCTTTGCTTCTAACACTGTCATGCCAAAAGAATAACGTTCTCAGACTTCCGATCTTATCACCTACCCATCTAGGAACTTTAAGAATTGATAGAAAATACATTGGTAAGTTCTGCAACTTGCAACCTTGTCTTCACTTTTTGAATAAAGGCTTGCCAATTTCTAACTCTAGACATACAGTCAGACAGTGGTAAGGCTATATATTTGCCTGGTAATGAACTTCAAGGCATACCAAATATTCTTTGAACCCTTGCCTTAACATCCTCTATGGTATTAATGCCAATCAACTCACATTTGACATGATTAATTTTGAGCTCTGTGACCACTTCCCGGAAGTATTAACAGAATCTCAGCTTGGTACATTTGTCTCCTGATGAAGAGGAAAAGACAATGTATCATCTGCAAATTGAAGATGAGTAACCGACACTCTATTAGCCTTTACCTTGATCTCTTCAAGGAGCCCCCCTGCACAAGTCTTATCCCACGTGAAGCTAAGGATCTGACCCACCAGAACAAAAAACGAGGGATGAGATGGGGTCCCCCTGACACCCCTAGAGCTACCAGAGAAGTCAAGAGCTACCATTGATCTTCATAGAGAATTTGGCCGAAGTCACACAACATTGAATCCATTTAATTCATTGTTGTTTAAAGCCTAACAATTGCATAATCCTACAAAGACAATTCCAATTCACCATGTCATAAGCTTTTTCAAAGTCTAATTTTATCATCACACATTCCTTCTATCTGGACTTTTGATCGTGAATGCAATGCACTCAAAGGCTATCATAAAATTTTGAAGAATATGTCTACCTTGGATAAAAGCTGACTGCAAAGGACTAATCAGCTTCTTCACATATTTGCTTAATATGTTGGCTAGCGACTTAGTCAATATCTTATAGCTGCAGTTAAGGAGGTTGATGGATCTCAGATCCTTAGTATTGGAAGCACACACTTTCTTTGATATCAGGACTAAAAGGCAAGAGTTAAGATATTTAATGCATCGTGGGTTGGTTTCAAATTCTTTACCAAGGCCATAAAGTCACCCTCAATAATATTCCCACACTTTTGATAGAAGCTAGCAGAAAAACCATCCGGGCAGGGGGCCTTATAAGGGTCCATCAACAACAGAGCTGTTCACACTTCCTCTTCAGACAAGTGTAGAAGAAAATCCTGCTACTTGTTTTCCATTTCCTAACAGCTGATGAGCATTTGCTTTGACTGAAATATTCTTATATTAAACATCGTCCATATTCATCTTTCTGACAACTACTTGTTTGATGCATGTCTTCTATATTGTCATGCAAACCTCTCTTGGCTTCTGTGCATATTTGATCATGGATCATCCATTATACTTGACTACCCGACTCATGTTGCAGAAACTGAAGAAACTGAATTATGGGCAAGCTGATGCTTTAACTCAGACAGCTTCATTGTGCTAGATATTCTTCTCTAGGTTATGTTTTCTTCCGGAAGAAAATGGATGTAAAATAAATAATTGAACATTCCGTTTTTCCTGTAAAATGGCAGTTAGGACAAATGGGAATGCAGGACATGGTCATTTCTAGCTGCTTTGTGTTTGTGCTGGTTGGATGAATTCTGCAAATTGCTGCTTTAACTCAACAGCTTCATTGTGTTTGATATTCTTCTCTAGGTTATGTTTTCTTTCAGAACAAAATGGGTGCAAAATAAATAATTGAACTCTCTTTTTTCTATAAAATGGTGGTTAGGACAAATGGGAATGCTGGACATGGTCATTTCTAGCTGCTTTGTGTTTGTGTGGTTGGATGAATTCTTTTCTTATCATCCTGTTGCAGGCTATCTTAATATATAATTCTATATTGCCACATGGCACAACCTTACTGGGCCTTTTTCTGTCTATTCATTACGTGTGCTTGTTAAATATTTTGATGGTAGATAATATGTATTTTGGTGTTTTGCTGACTGGATTTTGGGTTTCTTGGTGCATGATGTTTCTACCATGGAGGAAGGGGATGGTGTAGGCTGATGAAATCAAGGTGCTGTTTAAGTACACAATTATTTTGGGGATAAACCTGGTTTATCCCTAGAAGTTTGGGGGGGTAAATCAGGTTTATCATGAAATTAAACTTGTGCCAAACAGGCCCCAAGAGACTGATTTCCCAATGTTGCATAGTTCATTTTTTATGTTAGTGCACCATGTGGTACTTTTTGTAGATTGATACGAGAACAAGTATTGCCGTCTTGGATCTTGGCTTCGTCTTGGGGATGTGAAAGAGAAGAGATCTTGGAGAAATCTCGGGAAAAGCTCAGGAGATCAAATCTCGGATCAAAAAATATATATGTATGAAGCATTACATAATATCTTATAAAGATGGGAGTCATCAATGAATTTACACGACAATATATAACACATTGTCGCATCAACTGTGTGAAAGAACAATCACAAAGCACTCTCAATATAAAAAAGATGATCTTTGTACTTCTAAAAGATCTAAACTTTTATATAATCTTATTTAAATACTAATGAGGTATTATGAGTATTTTTTATGTTCATGTTCTTGATTGTTTATTACAAATTGATGATTAAATATTTGTGAAATTGAATTGATATATTTTTTTATTACATAAGATATAATCTTTGTACGATAAATTGATGATTAATATCTAAATCTAAAATTTGAATAGATTAAGAGCATTATTTGACTTAGATTATAATTGAATGTGTATGTATTTAAATGTGATTTCATTTATGTAATTATGTATGGATAAGTATATATTTATTTTGGGAAATAATTAATCTTGACAAACATGATGTGTGTGTGAAAGAGAAGAGAGTTAAAATAAATTTCTATAAATTTTAAGTATATAACACAGATTTATGATTATGAATCTTTGTTGGCATCAATTTTTGCAAGGAAAAAGAGAAAAGACAATTCCAAAAAAAAGAGAAAAAAGAGGGACCGGGCCAAGATCAAATTGGTCTGGCCCACAATTGGGCCCTATCAGACTTTAAATCAGGTCCGTGGGCACAAATGCCAGCTGGTCTAAGCTTTGTTTTGATTTAAATAAGATGTCTCCAGCCCATTTGGAAGCCTGCCCGCACAACCCAATAGAAGGAGGAGCTGGGTGGGCCACAGCCATCAAAACAGGCCCAATTCGGGCCACATCAGCACTGCCAGCTCAACTGCCACTTCAGCAGACCCCACTGCCCAGTCCATGGTGCAGGACAAACCGGCTAGACCGGACTAAACAAACTGAAAATAAAACGGACGGGTGTTAATCACCGCTAAACGACTTAAAACGAACTCAAAATGAAACAAATCGGACTCGAACCGGTTGAAACAGACCCGAAACAGGATGATCCGGGCCCAAAACGGTCTGGACCCGACCATAATAGAGCGAACCGCACCGAACAGGCCGGTTTAGGGCCTGAACCGGGTCGAACCGGGATTGGGGACCGGTCTGAGCTCTGGACCGGCCAGGTGAACCACTGGCCGTGAACCGCGGCTGAACCGCGGGCGGCGAACACCGAGCTCGCGCGCGCGAGCGTACATGGGGGGGGGTCGTGGCAGCGCGCGGCGGAAAGTTTCCCGGGTGGTGTGGCTGCATCCTTGCCGTCGCGTCTCGTTGCCACGGCAGAATCGCGGGCGCCCACACGGGCGCGAGATCGCGACAAGGGGGCGGGAGCAGCGTCGTCCTTGCCCACCCGAGTCGTCATTTCCGTCCGGGCGCTGCTGCAGAGCTGCCATGATGCCACCCGGCGTCCTCGCGGAGGCGGACCCTTGCCACCGTCGCTAGCGTGAGCCAACACTGGAGTCGTCTTCTGGCTCTCTCTCTTCTCGTCCCCTTCTTCTTCTCCTTCGTTGGGGATCTGTGCCATCTAAAGGAGACCCCGCTGGACCTGTCGCCGTGGGAGAAACCCACACGAAGAGGGGGAACGGATCCGGGGATCGCCGGATCTGCCCCTCCCGCAGCTCCATCGTCGTCCTTCGTCTGTATGCAGATGGGAATGTAGCAAGGAGACGACACGGATGTGGACTTCGCAGGAGGAGGGTCGATGTCGACAGAACCGGGAAGGACGACTGTGTTGATGTTGATGAAGAGCCGAGAAGGGGAAGGTCAGAAGAACGGCGCGGAGGCCAGATGATGAGAAAGAGGGGTAGACTGGCCACCTGCCAGGTCCGAAGGTTGGAAGAGGAAGGCATAGGTACCTCCTGGCCGATCGGGAAGATGGAGAAGAGAAGATGGGGCCATAGCCCCCTGCGGGAGAACCACTCCGAAGAGCCCAAAAATTCACTGTATCTCACGTTCCTCAATATGTACATCGGTGCTCCTCTTATAGAGAGGAATCTTTTGATTAAAAAAAAGACCCTCTAAAACTGACTATTTACAGACTTGTCCTCATAGGGACACAAATAAAAAAAAAACTCCAAAGTTACCAAAATATGTCCCCATCAGTCCACCTTAGCTGACACCTCAGCTTTGACTGATAAATGGCATGGGGAAACCCAAAGGACAGGTCAACATGGGAGAACTCAAAGGGTTGGTCAAAACTTAATGACCTAGGAGAATTCAAGCAATTAAATGACTTAACTCAGCTTGGGTGAAGCCAACAGCCATCTGAGCATTGATTTCTGGCTGACCCTTGGCTCTCCCCCATCTCCTATACGAGAGCAAGGTGTGCCCAAGGCCGGCAGATCAGCTGGAGATGCCGACAGGCTGCTGCACCGGCTGCTGCCCCTCATGCGCGCACCTGTTTTTCAGCACCTGCCAGCGGCCAAAGGAGGAGGAAGAAGAGAAGAAGAAGAAAAGAAGAAGAAGAGAAGAAGGGGAGGAGATCTTCTTGGCGCCACTTCCTCTTGGTGGAGGGGTATCCCTCGGCTGCCTCCTTTCCCCTCATTTCATCTAACATCAAAAAAATAGGTGGGTAAAAGCATGTATATAGCTATGTAGTCCTTATGGACACCTCTCCCACCTCTTCCAAATTTCACTTCTCAACCCCTCTCATGGCCTAAAACGGCCTTCATCGACATCGGCAACCCCAAAGGACCATCCAAGGCCTGGTCAACCCACACAAAATTCCCTATTCGGCTACCTGTTCGACCCCTTACAACAGTCCTTGCTCGGCTTTCTCAAACATCCCAAAACAGGACATGTTTTGACCCTTGTGCAGTCTCCTAAACTAGCCACATACCCCTTCATTTTGTCATCTGTTCAGGTCACCTTAGAAGTCCCTTAAACAGGTCATTCTCAGACCCCTCAAGAAGGTCAAGACCACCCCTTGTTTGGTCCACTGAACCAATCCCAAAACAGGCCTTGGCTGGCCCTTATGTGGTCATTTGCTAGACCCTTAAACTGGTCACTGTCACCCTCTCAAAAAACCCTTCCTACACAGGTCCTGTTTGACCCCTTTAAACAGCCACCGTGGGCCCAATAAACAGCCCCATGTCGGCTCCCAAATTGATCTCTAAACAGATCATTAACCGGCCTTTAAAGCAACTTCCAATCCAGCCCCCTGTCGGTCCATCAAGTGACCCCCAAACAGGTCCCTAGAAACCCAACGAACAGCTCCTGTTAAGCTCTTTAAAATTCCCAAAATAGCACCTGTTTACTGTATTGCCGCTTTGCGCAAGCACCCAAACAGGCCTCCTGGATCCTCCCTTCTGCAGCCTGTTCGGTCTATCCTCTAGAACCCCAAACAGGTCTGTTGGCACTCAAAAAATTGATACGTATGTGACATACGTATTAAAAAAAAGGAGAAAGAAAAAAAGAGGGGAAACGGGCCAGCAATTGGGAGAAGAGCGGCCGGGCCTGGAACTGAGGTCCGGAACAGCCCAATCGGGCCAGCAGCCGTGGAGCCAGCAGCCGGCCCATAGATGCCATCTCTTCTATAGCCAGTCCACGTCAGAAAATAAATAAATGAATAAATGGAGAGGAGCAGTCGGATTAGGGAAGGAGATCGACTCCCCATCGGACTCTCCCCGGATTCAGTGGCCAGCGACAGTAGGAAACTGTCGTACGAAGGCAATGGGCAGATAAGAGGGAAGGGGGGGTGTCGATCCCATGAAATCCGGGACTGCTCCGAGTCCTTCTCGGAGCCGCAACTCCCATCGCGGAAGGATTCCTAGTGGGTGAAGGAGACGGTTCGTTCCTATATAAGCATTGCTAGACCCCGCGGGAGGAAAAGGTGCGTGAAATCACCCGTGCGCGAAAGGACCCCCGAGAGAGAGAGAGAGCAGAGAAGAGACGGATAGAGAGACCAAGAGAGGGAGGAAGAGAGGCGCGGCTTACCAGAGTTGTCTCTCCCCTACGCCGGGATCAAACCCCCCGCAATCGGTCTGTCCGGAAGCTCCTCCTGAAGCCGCAGGTCTGTCCGGAAGCTCCGTCTGAAGCCGCACCCGCCGGAAGCAATCTGCGCACCCCCCCTTCACCGGAAGCTCCTCCGGTAGCCGGAGCTCTGCCGTAAGATCCCTTACCCCCGCGGTAAGCCCTGCCAAAGCTTCTTCAGCCGTCGGAGTAGCCTGGAGCTCCCTGCGCCTTCGCCTGCCACCGTCGGAGAGGTCCGCTGCCGTCGCCTGGTCGGGGGAAGGAGAAGAGGGCCGGCGGGTCTTATTTTGCCCGGACTTACGTCCAGGCTGGCATATGAACAGGAGAGGGAGGGCGCAGGTCCGCTCGGGAGTCGATTTTGACTCCGGGTCAAAATAGCCGCAAAGGGAGGTGGGGTCCACAGGAGAAAAAGGAAGGAAAAAAAAAAGAAATAAACCGCGCGGCCGCGCGGGCGAGGCAGCGGCCAAGCCGCGCTCGCGAGGGAGGAAGAAAGGTTGACCTTCGGGTCAACTAGCTGTGGGGCCCACCTGAAAAAAAAGGTTTTAAAAAAAAAAGAGCCTGCTGGACCAGCCAGCAGGCGCAAGAGGAGGAGGATGGGCCGGGCCCATTAAACGTGAAGCATGCGGACAGAAAATAAAAAGAGAGGCACATTTCTTTTAAAATACACAATCAAGGGAAGATTTAAATAAAAATTCGTTAACTAATTAAACAAACCGATGGCAAGCATTGGCCGGCTAAAAATCTGCCACATGGTCTCGGCATAATTTAAAAGAATCAAAATAAATGGGAAAGCAATAAGCCGGCTTTTTAGCACGCTTCTTGACTCATAATTCAAAAATCAAAATAAAGCAAACAATGAACAGAAATTAAATAAAAATTCACTAAGTTAATTTCACAAACCGAGACAAGCATTGGCCGGCTAAAAGCCCGCCACATGGTCTTGGCTAAACTTAAAAGAATTTGTGGGTCGGTTCTAAACCTTCCCCTTAATTTTTAAGGTGGGCATGCATACAAAGGTCGAAAGACCCCAATGTCATACCATGTTCATTAAGGTATATGAGGCCGTGCATGATCAACATGCCAATAAGCCGAGTATATATTGATGAAGTTCAAGAAAAAGTGAAGGGAAATGCCCATAAGTCTATGTAAGACCGGGTATATTCCATTCAAAAAATTGACAGAGACTGTCTCCATCAAGGATCGAACAGGAGTGTTTTGAAGACCAGTCAGAGTTGTAATGATGTATTTTCTGGACTATGAACGTCCAAGACAAACACACAGGAAGCTGTACTTTTTGATCTATGTTATTGAAGGGAGTCAATGATCTCATTGATCCAATGGGATGCAAAGCACTCAAAGAAAAAAGAGAAAATAAATCTGTAATTGAGCCTGGAATCCGGTCTAAGTTCTGGCCAAATCCGGCTCTGATTTGCAGACAGGAACTTAACTTTACAAATCACACATTTTGAACAAGTTCAAATCATAAGAATCTGTAAGAATCTGAAATTGAAGTTCTGAGATTTGAGAATCTGCAGAAATCCGAAAACAGAAAATGTAAGAATCTAAAATCTGAAGTCTGTCTTGTGCAGAATTCACATAAAATCTGAAGTCTGTCTTGTGCAGAATCCACATAAACGACTGAAATCTGTAGAGGGATCCGAACACTAAAATCTGCAATCTGAGAATTGGAGTTTCAAGGTCTGAACTCCACATTTCTGACGTACAGCAAACTGAAGTTTACAAGAGGTCTGGGGCTTGGAATTTGAAGAAATAAGAATTGGGCATTGCAGGAGCCGAGGCTGGTAGGATCTGCAGAATTCCGAAATCTGAAGATTTAAATAGTCTG
The DNA here is from genome assembly GCA_036172225.1 of Cryptocoryne crispatula var. balansae. Taxonomy (NCBI): domain Eukaryota; kingdom Viridiplantae; phylum Streptophyta; class Magnoliopsida; order Alismatales; family Araceae; genus Cryptocoryne; species Cryptocoryne crispatula. Next base: position 1,267,298 of record CM069919.1, read on the forward strand.
AATTCACCTCTGAAATTCAAGGCCAAAATCTGGAATCTGAAAGCTGAGATGCTGAACATGAGGTCTGCAACTAACTCTGGAATTTGAAAATCTGAATACACCATGAAAATCTGAAATCCAAAATCTGGAGTCTAGGAGGAGAGGAATCTGGAAGCTGAAGTTTTGAAGCATAAAAATCTGCAATTGAAATCCGGAGGATTGAAAATATGAATGCACCATAAGATCTGAAAAACTGAATCTGTGTCGAACCCACAAGAATCTGCAATCTGGAAATATTTGAAAAGTGCAGAATTTAGAGTTTGAAATCAGTAAGAAATCTGGAAGTTTGGAGGACTGTAAATATGAAATGCAGAAATCTAAGGTTTGATATTTGAAGAAGCCTAGAAATCTGAACTTTGTGGCTGAGGTCCAAAGTTTGAAACAAATTGGGAAGCTCCAAGTTAGAAAATCTGGATGCGTGGGATTTGAACCCCAAGCTGGCTAGCCGAAATTGCAGAATCCAGAATCTGAAATTTTTTTGAAGAATGTAAAAATTAGGGACTGCCAAGTCTGAAATTCAAAAAAGGAATCAGATCCCTTGAATCAGAAGCTTGAAATCTGCAGAATTTGAATCAGAAAATGCATGCGCCAGGTAGAATCTGCCAATTTTGCAGAAGTCTGAAAATGATCGAAATCTCAACATGTCCGAATTAAAATCCAAACCAGAAACCAAAATTGTTAATCTGCAGTAAATCCCAAACAGAAATCAAATCAAACCAAAACAACAAGTAAATTGAACTCAAAATCAAACTCAATTTCAATTCAATCCAAACCAATCAAATTCAACTAAATCAAATCTGGAACTGTAAGAAGATCTGAAATTTGTGATCCGTACAAGTCAGCCCAATTCAAAACAATTCAATTTTCAATCTAAGTCAAACAAATTCAAATTGATTCAAACAGAATTCAAATCAAGCCCAAATTTCCCAAACAAACAAATTTGATTTAAAACAAACCAAATTCAAGTTGAGCCCAAATCTCATTTAAAATCAAGCAATAAATAAATTGTTTTCTAACTCAAACTCAAATCTCAAAACAGATTGCTTCAAACTCAAACTAAAAGCAATTCAACCCATTAAATTCAACTCAAATTAAATTCAACTCAAATCAAATCAAACCAACAAATTTAATTCAACTCAAACCAATTCAAATCAAATTCAAACTAAAATTGAGTGCTTGCATTCCATCAGTTTCATGGGATTGTTTTCTCCTATGTCCATATGTGTGTGAATGCTTATTTTGTGGATGTATGTTTTCTATTTTCATGGATTGCTATGACGCTTAATCAAGGGTATTCGAGAAGTCTCGATGTAATTAACGTCGGATCTTCGCACCATCCGACGGGGAGAGGTCAAAAATCAATTTTCAAAGAACCTAACAACCTCAATAAATAAATTTTGACCCTAGTTAGTACTTTTATGAAATATCATCTATTTTCTTACAAAGTCAATGCTAAGGTCTAATTCAAATTCAAAAGGAAAATGAATTTCCAAAACAAAGAGAATTAATCTTTTTGTTAAATTTGAGGTTACATCAAGGTCCTAAAGCAAGGCTGTTTTCCAGCCCCATTCGGCCTCCCTATCTGACCCCTACAGTAGACCATATTCTGCCCCTCATTGTGACCCCTTACATGGTCACCTTTTGGCCCTTCAAGCAGACCCAAAACAGGTCCTGTTCAGCCCCCCTAAACAGCCACCATTTCGGTCAAATCAGGCTCCCTTTTTTGGCCCATTTGAACAGCCCCTTTAAAGCCCATGTTCAGCCCTTCTAAACAGACCCTTCCTGGCCCCTTTGCAGCCAGAATCTTAACCCCTTCGTAGCCTAGCCAAACAGCCTACAAACAGACCTTGTTTGCTAAAAAAAAGGGCCATTTGAAGCTCCCCTTGACAGTTCCCTCTGTGGCCTTCAAAAGGGACAGCGCCCCCACTTGAAGCAACAAAAACAGTGCAGTGGGGTTCAACACAAATCGAGGACAACCTGCTATCTTCAGCACTGGTGAGTAGGGGTGATGTCCCGGATCTTTTCAGAATCCATACGATGGGCCGATCGTTTGTCCGGGCAGCCCTTACCCTACCAACAAGACAAATGGAGGTGCGCAAGTACAAAAATCAGCAGGCCTCGCTGGCCCAAGAAAAGCAAGACATGCTCATTTAGCTTATGAAGACCGAAGATCCACTAGGAATGCTGATGGAACTCAAACCGGCCTAAACGGTCTTGAAAAAAAACACAAATAATAAAAACCAGAAATGCGAAATACCAAATTAAAATAAGGAGTGAAACACCCTTTCACAGGTACTCCACCTCTTGGACGGCTCCCCTGGGTACGTCCCGGAATGTCGATCTGGACGATGGCGCGAGCACGCTCCCGTAGCTGGTGATCCTTCCCCCAATGTGGCAAGTCACACTTGCTATCTTTGGATGGGTAAATTTCGCTAAGTTGGAAATGACCGGCATGTCGTTGTAATGCCGAAATTTTCCTAACTTCGTGGAAAAAGACTTACATTGGGGGAAGTAATGATCATTTTATGCACATCATGACATTGTACCCGATCAATGAAATGAATGATATTCAAACATTGGTTCGGAATGCATGAAACCGGGCATCGAATAGCGGGCCGATGAGCCAGATGGGATGCAAACCCAAATTAAATAAAATGAACCATAAACCAACAAAAAAACACAACCCATTCAATCTGGAAAATATACAAAAAAATCAGAGTTATAACCTGAAAATTCAAACTGAACCCACTTAATTTAATAATATTGAAGTCTTAAACCAAGTGATAACCAAAATGAAATCATAAGCAACATTTAGAACACCAAAGTACATCAAAAATCAAGCTTCAAACCCAAAATCATATTTTGATAAACCTGTAAACACATAAAATCAGATCTGAGCAGCCTGGAAATTTGTTTAAAAGTTGAATAAACCTTAACTCTCAATCAAAAAATATGAATTTAAAGCTAAAACCAACAGCATCTTGGCATCTAAAACACGTCAAACCCAGCCTAAAAAAACAGATTGTTAATTAAACCTGAACTTGAAAACCGAATAACGTTTAAAACACTTTAAACTCATCAAAACTGAAATAAAAAACAACTTGAATCAATTAAACTCAATCCCAATCGAACCGAAAACAAACCAAACTAAAAAAAAGAGAGAACAAAATAATCAGCTTGTCAAATAATCTGAAACCTTAAAACTAAATAAGTTAAACCAACCAAAATAAAAAGATCAAATCAAAATTAAATAAAAAAATCAAAACCAAACTGGAACCAAATCGAATAAAAAAACAAACAAACAAATAAAAAAGCTTCACATAAATCTAAATCCCATAAAACCAACTCTAAACCAACTAAAATCAACCAATAAAAAAATCAACCAAAGATAAACTGGTTTGCATTTGATTGGGCCCAAAAGGCTGCTGCCCTTTTGAGTTTATTACTTTCCTGTGGATGTGCACGCCATCCAAAATAGGTTGTTATGATGATTAATCAAGGGCGTTCGAGCTATTGCTCGATGTAAGTTAACGCTAAGTATTTGCATCATCCAGCGGAGAGGGGTCAAAAATCAAAATTTTTAAATAATCCGAACCTCGATTCTAATATTTTAGAATATCACCGGACTATCTAAGGTTTTTGTAAGATATCACATATTTTTCTAGATGAGTATGGGACATCCATATTTTTTTCCCAAACACAATTTTTTTTTCAAAATCCGGGAAAAACAAGGTTCACACAATCTTATATATATATGATAGTATAAGTGATAGAGAAATATTATTATATTATTGTTAAATGGAGTGCTGAGGAGTCACAGATTGACTTCGTTTCTTTGCTCCTTGGCGAGACCGAAAATCTCGCGAGATCTCGGCAAGATGACATTCTATGTACAAGAGTTAATTCGAGTTTGACAAGAAATTGGCATCATTGTGGTTTGGATTAAGGAAATTTCACATTTTAATATTTTATTAGTAGCTTAGTGTTTGATTTAGGTTGATTAGAGTTTAAGTTTGTTAGTAACTTGTAGTCTATTGTGCAAGTTTACTTGTGTCTTGTTGCTCAAGTCTGGATAAGGGAAAGGAGTTGCAATGTGGATAATCAATGTTCACATCTCATGATTTGATTGTATCGATATAAACATTATGACATGCTCTACTTATGGCGTTGCACCTGAGCTCAGGTGTAGCGAAATACCAGTAGGGTTGACAATATTCCCTACGTATAACACATGACGCCAACTCTCAAATTTGGTGTTAAATAAGTAAAAGTTTTTATATCATCTATGGATGTAGGTAAATGAATTAGTACATAGAATGGAGTAAGACATGATTCAGGACATTTAAAAACAATTAGACTTCATTATATGAAGAACTCTAAGGAAGAATATATTGAAAGAAAGAAATACTTGGAATATTAGGTCACTTTACTTACAAGAAAACTTATAGAACCTTTTTGATAATATAGAGACAAAAGGGTATTAGTACTGCTTGCATCCAAGGAACTTTGAGGGTGGGAGAAAATTGTAAGAAAGCACAAAGAACTAGCTATAAACTTTGGTATACAAAAAGAAAATGAATAAAAATGGGATATGTATTATTGTTGATAGAACATTGAAAGATACATTGATGTCTGTGAAAAGAGGAGATATGATCGTCTTTGTAAAACGATTGTAGAAAGAGGTAACTGATGTGGTTAGTTCTTATGTTCTACAATTGGTCTAGGAAATGAGATTAAAGAAAAGCTTGAGAGAATATGGATGATCTTATGCAAAAGATATCAAATGAACATAATTATCAGTAGAGATCTTATTGGACATGTTGGAAGTTATTACCATGAATATGAAAAAGTCCACGGAAGTCTCAAATCTGAATTCCTAAATGGTCGGGGAAAAAGTATCCTTTATTTTATTGTGGCATATGAATATACTCACAAATACTTAGGTAATGGTTTGGCCCACTTCACCCACCTTACTCGCTTCAAAGCCAGTCCAAATTGGGTAAGAAACGTAAACATAACTTAACCAGGTATGAAACCTGGGTCAATAACCTGCCTCAGCATTACCCAAACCTGCATGCCTCCTATAACCTTTCATTGGAATTCCAACCTTCTCAAATGCATCCAACTCTCATTCTCTTACCCTTGTCACCTCTCTCTCTCTCTCTCTCTCTCTCTCTCCCCCCATCAGTCCCATCTGACCTGCTTCCCACTCTCTCTCTTGTAGTCCTTGCCAACTGACTTAGCTTTTTATCAACTTTTTGGTATAAAAGTTGGCTGCATTTTTGTATCTCTGATAGTTTGCATTTCAGTTTTAAATTTATGGTGTTATTTTTGATTCATAGATGTATATATAAAATAATATATATTAAAAGTATACTTTCCTCGAGCACGTGAAGCAAGACAAGGCGAAGTGCTTTGGACAACATAGGTTCACACTTAGGATTTTTTAACTATAGTTGAGTGTTCCTATATGCATTCCACAAAAAATCATATTCATATGTTTCCATATCACATCATGTTATCATTTTAAATGATTTAATGATGTGTGGAAAATGAGATTTTTACATTATGTTAATTGCAGAAAATATGTCACATAAGCTGGAAGTGTTTGGACCTGTTCTGGAAGCTAGTATTTTTGATATGAAAACGAATTAGATATTTTGATGTTACCAAAATGCTAAGAGACTAAACCAACGTTACACCTCCATCAATCTTTGCAGAACATGAATTTAATCAACAGCAACAACTCAAGCTGCCCAATTGTCACAGAAGAATGCAGCATGGATAGGGAGGTACTACTAACTGTAGAAGAATTGCATGACAAGGAGTTGGAAGAAGCGCAGGAGATAAGACGGAAGTGTGAGCTTGAAGAGATGCATGCACTGAAAGCTTATCGTAGGGCACGGGAGGCACTCATAGCAGCCAACAGCAGATGTTCCTTCCTATATAAGAGAAGAGAACTGCTTTCCTTGTTTGCTTCAAGATGGTTGAGCCACGGTGGAACTATTCATAGAACAAGTGATGATCTACTGTCCGAATTAAACCACTTGATGGGTGTGGAAGGACAATTTCTGGATCAGGTGGGCTACATATGTGGAAACCAAAATGATTCTTCTCATAACACATCCAATTTGCAGATGATTGGAAGTAGCTTGAAAGAGAATCAGCACCATGATCATGTGAATATAAGCAACTCAGATCACATTACAAAGCAGTCTGAACAACCCAATGTTGCCGTTGGTGGCAATAAAACAGTGAAGCAGAAAGTTGTCAATCCTGTTGGAAGAATGGTTGATGGCTTTGAGAAAAAAATTGTTCCTGGTCAGCACACACGCGATTTTGAGCTTGAAGCTTCTTTGAGGTCGAAGCTGGTAGCAAGACTGGGTGCAAAATCAGCAACAAGAAGTACTGGAACTTGTAATGCAGAAAGGGTTAATGGATCTGAGATGGATGCTCCTGACGACCAGTGTGATGCATATATAACACTAATGCAATCGTTGTCCTCTCAGCAATTTCTAAAGGAAGAAAAAGTTGTTGCAGATATCCCAAGTATGAAATCTTCGGTACTTGCTTTCATCATGTCTTTTTCATAAGACACTGTATTGCATCTTAACCGTCTCTGCAATATATGGTTCTGTCTTTTCTTTCTTTGATGGTTTATGCAGCCCCATTTAGCTCTCATAGCATGTGACTTTGGCAGAACTGAAATCCTTAAATGCTATAAACAAAGTCAAGCTTCTGTGGTTAACTCAATAGTGGATGTGCTCTCTGGTTGTTGGTTGTGTAATGACATTTAGTTCCAAAAGCGGGAGCAATTCATTCAAACAGAAATACAAGATAGACATGACAGACAATACCAGAAGATCTATCCAGTAGATGGAACAACCCCTATGTCGAAACCAACCACCTCAATCAAAAAAGGATAAATGCACCAAAAAAACCCATGAAATATGCCATGAAGAACAAAAGAACCTAGTTATCAGATTAGAAAAGCATCAAAATTCTTAATGTGCTGAGCTGAGGAAGTTTAGCTCCTGATCATTACATTCTGCTGTTCAGCCCATTATTGTCACTGGGAGTCGTCTACCAGGCCTTTTAGAGACATCAGCATTCTCATTTTTTGGTAAATTCAAGCAGTGTCAGGACTCTTAAGCAATTTTTTTGTCAAGTGGGATGTTAGATCTTTTGACTTGAACTTGAATTATGCAGACTGGAGAAATTAGTTCTTTATTCTTTTAATAGGTTGATGCTATTTAGCTTTTGATAACCCCCTGTATAGAGGCTACGGACTATCCTGGCACTCCTTGAGCCACAGAGATCCTGTAAGAGGTATAATAATGAAGCTTCATGAGCCACTACGGGCAAATACGAATTCATAGTCATGTTCATGTGATGTCATTCAATTGTGCTGTTTTTTTGTTATCCATAGCTATTATTAATGTTTTAACATTCTTTTATTGCATCCTATAGGAGTTGTTTACGCATTACCACTTTTCCATATGTGCTTGTTCTAGTGCTGGTGGTAGGGCGGTAAATGGGTCAGATTTGATAGTGGAATTACCTATGTTTATTCCAATTCCGATAAGGGTTAAGGCATTCAAATTTCAATAATTTTGGAATCACTATATTCCAATTTGATAATTTTTGAAATTTATACTATATATTAATTTTATTTTAAAATAAGTTAATAATTTACATAATTACTAAAATTTGATATAATCTCTTTTAATTTTTTTTACTATTTTTATCACTTTATAAACATATTCTATAATTTATTTTATTTATTTTATTTATATATATTGATTTTTTGTTGAAATCAGATAAATGGAAATGGAATCAACTAATTTCGATTTTGATAAGCTATTGGAATATCCAATTCCACTAGCTTATAGGATACAATAACAAGTACGGAATCAGTTGATTTTTAGCGGAATCGAATCTGAATTTTGGAATTTCAAATTCTGTTTACACCCGTAGCTTATGGTGATGGCTAGCTTGAACCAAGTTTATTGGAAAAATGTATTCTTGTAGGGGAAAATTTTTCTTATCATGAAACCAAAATTTTCATAAAACACAACCTTAGGCTTTCCATATTTATTTCTTCTGCTTATCCATATCCTTTGAGATCCACCTTAGTGACCCTGCCTACCAAGGTTTTGTGTTAGTCTCCTGGTTACACTGGCAAATCGTAAGACAGCTGGAACATGAATGAGATGCTTCAGGTTATCTGTCTCTGAAATCGTAAGATTCCTGGATACCATGGACAAGATGCATCAACTGATATAATTCCATAGTTTTTGTTGTCTTTTTTATTGGCACTTCATATGTGATATTTCTATCTATTTATTCTCTTGTTTACATTTTCTTATTAGAGAGGATCACCGTCGTATATTTGCAAATTTTGCATTTGTATTTTTATTCTTTTCAACTTTACTTGCACCTTTGTACTTCGAGCTTATTAGTATTTGTTTTGCACAAGAAATGTGGATACCATATAAAAGATTTGCATTAGCACTACAATTCTTTCTGCAGTGTGCTTCACACTTCATTTTTTCTGCAATTTTAGGCATCAAGGTTTCTGGAAGAAACCTAGTTAGTTTTTTATTTTTATCTGATGTTAACAATATCTTCTTTGAAGATGCCTCCAATGGGAATAGCAGTTCACCAAGAGATAGTCTTTGTACAAAAGGGCCCATTTGCCCCAAGAACGTTGATATTAGTTCCATATGTTCAGTTCTGCAGATTATTTGCAAACATTTCAAACTTTTATTTCCAGAATCAAGCAGCTTGCACAAAGAAGCTGTTGGTGTGCTCCCTATGGCTGCTGACGGGGACAAGGAACATGATATCTGCACAACCTTTAGTTCACATAATGTTGATCTAAAAATTGATCCCTTTTGGCCACTCTGCACATTTGAGCTCCGGGGAAAATGTAATGATGAAGAATGTCCATGGCAGCATCTCAAGGAACGGAGCCAGCAAAAGGAAAAGCAAATTGATTTCACAAGTTTATCTTCTGGTGCTAATGGTGCAACTTCTAGTGTGTTAGCCACTATTCCATTTTCTTCACATAAAGTGAAGGACTGTTAGTCTGCTAGTCATCTGAAAATCTGCAACTTACGTGTGGTACTTCTGTTTCTGCAGGTGGTCAAGATGATTCTTCAGAAGACCTTTTAAAAATTAATGCTGTTTGCAGATCCACGTGCTCTTTCAAGTCATACATTGTGTCCATTCCAATATATCGGATTGGTTCAAGTCTCATAATTCCTGATGTTAATTTATCTCAACCTTTGCTTGCCAGCAGTATGCGGCAGTACTGGCAGAACCATTTTTGCATTTCCTTCTCCATACCCTTCTCCACTCAAAGGATTCTTCCTGCAGATGCACCAATTTTGCATGGTGATTTTGATACTAACGACAGTTATGATTGGAACAGACCTTCATCATACTTTTCAAGGACAATGGTTTGTTTCCTCTATCTATTTTGTACATTTTTGTTTCAGCAATCTGTTGGTTATCTGTATAACCATGATGTTTCATCATTTTTTTATTTATTTTTTCTTGCACTCCTCCATTTTTACTGTGAAACATCATAAGTCCCTCTCCTATAGTGAAGGAAGACATAGTATGTTATTCAGATTTTGAGGGGCTGTTTTAATTGATAGAATTGTATCTTCCATTCCTTGTCAATTGTTTTGAAGGTGGAAACTATTAAAGCTTTGTGTTTTCTTAGAATGAAAATCAAGACACTATACAAGGATCTGCTAAGATGGTCGGAAAAAGGAGGATGGAGTTTCTCTCCAGCCAGATAACTAAAAGAAAAGCAGGAAAAGGAAGGTTTTAATTAAGCTCATCCTGTCATGTAGGAAGTGGGATTACAAAATATTCATTAATGAATTAAGTTCAGCAAATTAGCAACTTGAGACTGATGTCCTATTCACCAACTTGACGAAGGTTTCTCAAATAGTACCAATGATGCTACAACTAATGAATATATGAGATGGAGTGTCCTTGAGCATACCACTGCAATATAAAGCTATGTTATCTGAGACACAAGGTGATTGAGGCAAGGAGGGCCTTGCCTCGCTTCGAGTGCTTGCTTGAGGTGTAACATATGTAAAGGGGCATCGGGGTGGAGGGGGAGGGAGGAGACCGGTGGGTAAGGCAAGGTGTATGAGGCAGAAAGGTTGTAAGGCGAGGGAGGAGAGTTGAACAGGTCCAGCGGACCCGTTAAGATGGATCTAAAACTTAAGTTGGACCCGTTTGCCACTGAACCTGCTGGTCCAAACACCTGGTTCAACAGCTAAGTCCACCCGGTCCAACTTAAGTTTTGGACCCTTCTTATTGGGTCTATGAGATCCTTATCTTCTCCACCCGAAATGGGGCAGAGAAGACCCCACAGCCATCTGCAGAACCCTCCCCCCTCTCCTCCAGGAAGGCTGGGTTGCCTAGGCAACAGGGCATGACCTCATCTCCTAGGCAATTGCCTTGGTCACCTTTGATGACATAGATATATAGTGAATGGATGTGACCAAAAGGACCCTCTAACCAATAGCATCATTGTTGTTAGGCATTATCACATCCTACTGCAGCAAATTCTTTAGAACATAATGGTGTCTTCAAATTCATTGTCAGGTAGAACATAATGGTGTCTTCCATGCATTGTCTTCAAATTCTTTAGAAAGAGGATTTCTGGATGGGCTGCATTGGATTCGTTGCAGACCTCAGAATTGCATACATGCATGGAAGAATAAAGCCTATAGGGAGAGCGTAAAATATACCTTAAAGGCAAAATTTTCCATCTAAGTATGTTCCCAAACTTAAGATATTCTATATTTGATAATTCATGGAGCTTTTATTGATGTCAGCAAATCTTGTAACAAGCTCCCCATAGTTGTCAAGGCGCCCACCTGGGCACCTAGGTGCCAAGGTGTTTTTTAGGGCCTAGTCACCCAAGTGCTTTTCTTGGGCCCATTCAATGCTAATAATACTATATTGAAATATTTCATTATCACTATAGTATCATGTATTTTAAGATTTAATTTATAAGTATATGCTTTAACAGTCTACTACATACTTTTCCTAACTCTCTCTCTCTATATATATATGTATGTACATGGAAAAATAGAAAAGAAAATGTGAAGAAAATCTCAACTTATCAAGGTCTTTAGACAACTAATTCCGCTTTATTGAAAATGTCATGAGCAGCTCCTATGGGTTGAGCTCCTTTTTCAAGAAAATATAGAATAGCCAGAATGTTTAAATAAACTTTTTATTTTATTAGACTCATTCTAACCAAAATGAGCCTAGTAGAAATGCCTATAAAAGACTGTAACCTTGTTTTCACTACATATATGTGGCTCCTAATTAGTAATTTGATTTGGTTTGGTTTCAAAGGTCCTTTAAACAATACCAAATAGAATAACCCAAATTAAATTGAATATTTATGTTAAATTAGACTTATTAACAATATTTAGATATCCTTTTCATGTAAAAATATAAATTGAGTTTTTAAGATAAAACTATTCATATAATAATTACATTACACTTCAATAAATATGATTTGAATCAAATCTAACCAAACTATGTATGTAGACATATATATTATAACTTAATGAAATATAGTTTGAATGGAATTAATCCAATCCAAACTAAACTGGATTATAGTTTGGTTTGGTTTGAAGAAAATTCTATTAAAACCAAATCAAACCAAACCATGAACACCCTTAGTGGCTACCTCTATCAAGAATTAAGAACTTGATTTGGGATGGCATGGATCAGCTGATCTAGACCAGCTTTTGGCCGTCCATGCTGAAAACATGGCTGAGGCTTGATTAAGGCCACCATGGCCATGCTTCCTATGGAAAACATGGCCTGGCTTTGACCAGGATCGGTCCAGATTGGTCTCACCCTATATGCTTAGGTTTTTGACAAACTGATCCTGAGTTCGTCCATCTTGCCTTTGATAGAATTTCAGAGAGAAAGAAACTTACTGATCTTTTTACTTAAGCCATAGGCATCCGGGTGCCCACCTTGACACACAGGGTGTTTGCCTAGGCAGTCCTGGCCCCTTACCCATCCATGGATCATAGGAACCCATTTAATGGCAGTGAAATTACATTAAAATCTTTCATTATCATTTATGGCATCATATATATTTAAGATTTTTAATTTAAGTATATACTTAAAGTTTACTTCATACTTTTTCTAGCTCTCCCTCCCCCTCCCCCTCTACATATATATATGTAGGATGTGTGTATATATCATAGTTGTTAAGGCTAGGCTCCAAGGCACTTTTTCTGGGTGCCTGGCTAGGCTCCAAGACCCTTCTACATAGACTACATGGTTAAAAAAAAATCTTCCAAGGGCATTGTGTATTTAATGGTAGTGTAAATATATTAATATATTTTGTTTTCACCTTTACTACCACGTATGTTTAAGGTTTGTAATTATAAATATATGTTATATATTTAAAATTAATAAAGTTTTTTTTCTTTCTCTAACTTAATTTATCAATATTCTCTCTTCCAAACAATATATATTCACACATACATAATTACATAAATAAAATCACATTTACGTGTATGCACACATAAACATACATATTCAATCATAACATACAAATATATATATATATCTATGTATATATATTTGTATGTATACATAAATATATACTATTAACATTTAATTATATATATGATTTGTATATATGTGTATATATACACATGTATACACACACACACACACACATATATATATATATATAAACATCTAATGCTACTGCCTAGGCAATGCCTTAGTAGCTGTCTTGTTGCCTAAGTGGAATTTGGAATGGCACCCTTGAATGCCTTGGACACTTTGTCCCCTTGAGAACTATGATATATATATATATATATATCAATGCCTAAGCGGCCACCTTGTTGTCTTGGTAAGTATGCTTGTTGACAATAGATCATATAGATGGATAATTCTTTACAAATTTCTCATCTAGAAGATATTAGATATCCGCGGGAAGAAAATTTCTTCATATTACTACATAGACCCCAGTAGTTGACAGTGTTGATTCTTCATTATACTTACATGTCAAAATGGTATATTGTTAAATTACTGGGTCAATCTCTTGAATGGTGTTTATGAGATTATTACCAGCATGCTGGCGGGATAATGGAAAAAGATGCCAAGTGAGAGATCAACTCAAATCCAGTAATTTGTCAATGGTAAAGAGATATAAGAAAACTTTAAGATCATTCACAATCCTTTGCATTGATTGGGATATCTTGGTCCCGCAGTTTAAATTTGTCTTCGCAAAGTTTTTGGATTTGGGGAAGAAACTTATAGATTGGACTAGTTAACTTCCTATGTTATATCAGCAAAATTTTTGTTATTGATAGTTGAAAGTGAAGATTCCCCAATAGTCATGGTCCTTGACATGGGAGTTCACTTCTAGCCTCCAGTGGTTCATCACTTCTAGCCTCCAGTGGTTCATTCGTTAAGAATGTGGCTCGAAGTTGAGGATGATCATCTTGTCGGTAGATTACAGCATAAGTCAGGTTATCCATGTCATTCACCTAGAGTTTGCTGATGTCTCTTATCTCAGAAGATCTATCAGGGTTCTTGTGACTTTGTATTTTATTTGTTCTTTTTTTGTGTGGCTGCAGTTATGCTTGATATATATCTGTACAGATTGAGGTGTATACCGTGTATTCCTCTCTAAACTTGGGAGAAAGTTGTCTTATGTGTTTTTCTTAAATGCAACTGAATGTGTAAATTACAGACACGATGAGATTATCCTTATCCCCCAGAATAAGCTGTCACACTGCAAGCATTAAAAATTTACTTAAGAAGAATGGCGAGGAACTCCACATGCTATTCATGTAACAAAAACAGAACCCTGCTGTTATCAAGCATTTTTCACCCTTCTTGGGATTCTTGTGAACGTTTGAAACCTCGTTCCTACAACTTCTAATGTGTTTCAGAAGCAAGCTAGATTATTACACATGATCTTTTATAAGTAAATTTTTTTTCCTTCACGAAATGTGGTAAGTCAAAAGATGACAAGTTTCACTTGTGCTTTCTCATCAAGTTCCTAGGCATCTTGCTAAGCACCATGAATTTTGATTATGTAGACAATCATAATCAGAGGCCTGGCCCGATTCATTATCTGGTTCTGATTGCATGGAAAGATCTCGTCATTTTAATATATCTGATGCATGGTTTGCATGATCACCTGATCTGATCGGATCCTGGGGGAACCTGATTCAATAGAAAGTGCTCTAGGATCAGTTGGATCAGGACCAGATAGGCCGATTTGGGGTGGCACTGCTCTGCATCTTCTCTGCCTTCTCCTATCGGGTCCGTCAGACCAGGTAGGAGGACGATCCAGATCTAGGGATAATATCAGGTCCTATATACCTGATATTTGCTTGAGCAGATATCCGATACTCTGATGTTAGGGGCCAATGGGTGGGGAAGACACGGTAACACCACCCTGCATCGTCTCTCGGTGCCAATCCGACCCTTGATGGAATCGGATTGGCACTGGAACCCACCGTGCTTCTATCATTTTTTAGCATTTTTTTACGGTTTTTGGAAGAGCCAATTCAGGATCATTTTTCTCCTTGGACTGGCCAATCCAATCCGGGTAGGCATGGAAGGCCGGGTTGCCCAGGGTCACCCGACCCGGCCAGTTTCCGAGCCGACCGGCCTGGCCTCAACCCGATGGGGGCGACTGCACGGCGGCCCAATGTGGGGTCGCGTGGCCCAACAAAGGGTCAGGCGACCCGGTCGGCAGGGTCACTCGACCCGGCCCAAACAGGTCGCTATATTTTTTAGCTTAGATTTTTTAGATTTTTTTTTTGGAGGGTGTTGCCCCCCTGATAGCCCCCTACAATGGGTGCCCTCCCCTTGACCTTTGTGACCTGACTACGCAGGTCGATCCACGGATAATCTATGTCCCATTTATTAATAGTATAATAATATTTTACTATCAATTATAATATTGCATATGGTTAAAATTTGTGATTATAAATATATGATACATAATTAAAATTTATAAAATTATTTCTTAACCATTTTTACTCTCTCACTTGAGATTAATTTTTTTAACATATACTAATACAACTTAATCACAAAAAATCATATTTACTTATATTCACAGATAAACACTCATATTTAATTATAACATAAAATATAATTATATTTATGCACATATATTTTTATGTATACTTAAATATATAGTATAAAAATATTTTTTCTATTTTTTATTTTTATGTATTTTTTATACTTGTTTTACATTTTTTGAAAAAAAATAAATCTGACCCTCTGTCCGACCCGGGTCGTGACCTGGTCCGATTAGGTCAGTTTTGGGGCAGACTGACCCCGGGTTGACCCCCGACCCGTCCTTCCTTGCGGGTAGGGATCGGGATGATCCCAATCCATCTTTCCTTGATCTGATGTCATAATTTATATATTCTCATGAACTTTATGAGGTTTAGGTCCTTTCTTACTGTATGTTACTAGCTCATTTAATCATTATCTGTTTTTTGTCAGCCAACATTACTGTCTAATTTTATTATATCATTGATTATCATTGGATTCTTTATCCTCTACCATTGTAATCTACTGCACACCACTGATACAGTATTAATTTCTGTTTCTTTTTGATGTGATTTTGGCATTTTGTTGATTGGAAATGCATTGCGGCAAGGAATTTGGCTTGATCTCATATACTGCTATCACATGCGTTCCTGACTTTGTCCTTTGGTTGATTTCACCCCTAGAAACGGTTGAAGCCATGCCCAGGTGATCCTGAACAAGCTTTGGAGCTAGCAATTGATATACTTCACCACAAGAACAAAACTGTGGATGTAGAAAGGAAGGTATTTGGTGGTTCCTACTGTGGAACCTAGAATGTGATCTTACTCTTTTTCTTTTTGATATTTGCCATTTAATTTAATTGACATATTTGTCAGCATTCATGGCATCTTTTACATTATTTGTGTTTTTTGAAGCCAAATGTTGATCTTTTGTGCTAACCAAAGTCTTGGATGACAATGTAGTCAAGAAAAGGGATGGGAAGGGGATCTGGTTCATTTCATGCAACATTTACTTCTTTAGTGAGTAAATATCCAACCTTTTCAAGAACTAGAGTAGATGGTACTGCATTTTATTGAATAAAGGATTGCAGTTGTCCATGTACATGATGTATCAAATTTTTATTTGAACTGATTTTCAGAGCATGGAGTGTATTAAATCTAAAAGAACTAATCAAAGTATTAATTGTGAATGTGGACATGAAAGAAATTCATCAGGTCTAGAAGATGGAATTTGTTATAAGATGCTATCAGATATTTTGTAACCGGTGCAAGTCATGCTACCATCTTCTCAGTTATCACTATTTTTATGATGCTAGGCTTTTAGTAGTGTCAGCCTGAAATGTTAGATCAGTGGATGCACTCTCTTACGGCGGTCTTTGTGAAGCAGAATATCAGTGTAATTTGATCATGGTGAATTTTCACTTTGGTAGTGTTTCATTTAAGCTGTCACACTGTTCCTTGTACTAAGTTCATTGAACTACTTTAACTGAGGAGGATCATGTTCATTAGTCAAGCTTTTATTTCTCTTAGGACTGTTTTACAGGCCTTGGCTATCTTAGCACGTGCTATAGAGGCTCATCCGAAATCTGTGCCCCTCTGGATTGTGTATTTACAAATTTTGTATAGAAAAGAGAAGCAGCTTGGCGACGACATGTTCTCTTATGCGGTATTTTTTCTATCTTGGAGTTGCTAATGTAGTGCGTCAGTTTTTAGAAGTTGGTGTTCTCTTTTGTTGACATGTTTATGATGTTTTTGGTTCAACTATTTGTTTAATATGGATGTAAAATGTATGCTAATGAAAGAAATCCTCTCACTGATATCAAAGCTATTGTTCCAACCTGAACTGAGTATTTTTATAATAGATAAATAATCAAAAAGTTGATCCTCAGACTGGAAGGATATTACAGGTTCACAGAATCACAGGTACTGGTAATCAAAACAATTTTGTATTTCCTTTGTGTAACTGCTGATGAAGAAAGTGAATTTTAGCTGATTATTTCTGTTATCAGTTTAGCAGTCTGGTGGTGATTGTTTACGGCTTTGATTGATTAAGCATGAATTTTATGTGTTTAATGAGGTGTCTACATCATGATAGACTACTCCTACGGGTGGTGATTCTTCTTTCTACTTTCATTGGGTTACAAGAGATCCTTTCTTAAATAGAGCCAACATGAAGATCTATACCTTTTAACAAAAGCTAATTACAAACATGCCCATTACAAAACATGACTATTCAAACTTAGTGATCTTCGAAAAGTGTAGATTGTAAGTCAGTAACAAAATGATTGAACTTCTGTACATATGGTCTGTTGTGATCTCATCAAAGGGCCCCCCTTATGTGTTTTTGCTTATGCGTAGTCAGCTTATTTAATTTGAAAAGAAGATGGGGGAGAAGTTTAATTTGAAAAGAAGATGGGGGAGAAGATTTAGTGTAGCTCATGTTTTTGTTTTTCTACCAAAGATATGATGGCATTGTAGTTGGCTATTTGTCTCTTTCTTTCCCAACCACGTGGGACACCAGTTTTTATCTTTTACTCCTCCATCATAGATTATGGAATTAGTTGAATTGGATCAGAATCAGCCGGTCTTGATCTGATTACTGCCGAGAGGACCGATTCAGATTCATTTCCCGGTGGAATTGGTCGAGAATCAGCTGATTCACATAAATCAAATCAGAATCGATCAATTCCACCGATCCTGCCGGGAGGACTAAAGTCCCGAGCCCAGGAGGCTTCAATTAATGGGCCATAACTGAGAACTGAACATTGTAGATTAATTAGGGATTGGATATCATATTTAATTCTGACCCTAATTAAGACAATGTGGGGGTGGTGTAAAGTGGGTTCAATTTAGAGAATCATTCTCATCTAAATTGGCCCACATACTAAATGAATTCCTCTTTTAATTTTAATTTTTTTTTGGAAATTTCAAGATTGGATCAGCACTGGTAATTAAGGCCAACCACGGCCAGCTCCAATATTGGCACTTGTGAATCCAATCTTGAGTACCTTGCCCTAGAGAGTTCATAAATTATTCTTTAATGGAGTTAATGGAGAAAGAGCCAAATAAGAAGAGTAATGTCAATAGCACTTTTATAATTGCTTACTGTTGTTCTCCAGTTCTTGATTTATTTGGCTTTTCTTATTTGACTGATGATCTCATGTGTTCTTACACTTGATAGCTACTTATGCATCACTCTGTTCCTCTTCCTCTTACCCCCTTCATTTCTATTTTTCTAACGAACTATTGCATTTAAATGCTGGCTAAATCATATATTCCTGATATTCTTTTAACTTGAACTCAGTGTAGCATATACGGCCTTTTTACCCACCTTGTTATTGTCATGGTAGCCTAAGTGCCCGCTTGAGCATTAAGGCAGTGTTTCTAGTCTTCTAGACCAAGGTGACTGGATGAATTACTTTGATTTCATAAGCTGACCAATTTGTTTACAAGATGCACCCCACAAGGAAATCCTTGCCATGCTGTAAATGAATCAAATCAAACGTGACACCAGAAATTCCAGTCTGTTATTAGTCCAGCTTTTCGTTTTTGTAATTTAAAAAATTATAAAATCAGTAAGCATTATAAAAACAATTCCATAATTTGCTATCTATATTTCTATAAAAGAGTTAAGTCAAATCATATTGATTATAAAGCACATTAATTTATAAATCTCATTTAGCATTTTTAACAATCAAATTGGGTTTTAAATTATAATTAAACTTATGGTTTGAAAACCCTAATTAAGGCAGATTAACCATCACAAAAACCCTAAATCCTATGTTTCTATTAGAAAACTCCTAATTTGAGTACTTAATTACCTTGGAATGAAAAAAACCCTAGATCTTCAACCAGAAACACTAACCCCACAACTTTCTAAATAATTTTTGGTCGTATGAAAAAAAAAGGTTATGGGGTGTTTGGTTGCATGATAATTAAGGTTTTTGTTTTAATTTTTAAAAATTGTAAGAAAACTTGTTAAAAGAGGTGTTTGGTAACCATGACAATTTTATGTTTTAAAAGTGATTTTCTTCTTAAACAAAAAAAGAGGATCTCATCTCTTTCTTTTTTTCTTGTGGTCCCCCACTTTGTTTGATCATGTGTGGTAGTTACTCTTTTTTGCAATCACATCCCTCCAAACATGATAATTTTATGTCATGAGTTGGTTCACTTTTTATTTTAATACGATTTTTTATCATGAAAGTGTACAAAAAATTATCATGCAACCAAACACCCCATTAGAAACAGGATTTCTATATGGAGGATCTATGAACCTTTTTAGAAATTTCAAAAATAAAAGAAAAATAAAGAGAACACACAAGCTGGGCCTATCCACAATTTTTTTGGTTTTCAGTTTTGGCAGTTGGGTCTGGATTGGCCGATCCATTTATGGTCAATCCACTTTTTCCAGCCCAATCCTTGTGGTCGTTGCTTCTGAGTTTGAGCTCTATCTTGGATCTTCTGATCTTGAACCAGCTTGGCCGATCTTGTAAACCATGTTGCATGGTTGGCAGCGTCAGCATAGCCATCTTGACTCTTCCCCTGTGGAACTGTTCCTTAACCATTTCCACCTGCAATTGGCCAGGACCATCTGATCTAATTGAACTATCTTGACCAGACTAGATCTTCTAACATTAGTTGATCATGAATCCAGATCGGCCTTTCTCGACTTAGGATAAATGTTTGTCATCTTGAGATGGTCTTAAGGTGTCTTGCCAACAAGGATTGCCGTCTTGAATCTCGGCTTCCTCTCGTGGGGGGGGGTGTGAAAGAGAAGAGATCTCGAAAAAATCTCGAGAGATCAAATCTTGAATTCTCGGATCAAAATGTATGTATGTATGAAACATAACATAATATCTTATATAGATAGGAGTACATCAATGAATTTATATGAAAATATATAACACATTTATACATCAACTGTGTGAATGAACAATTACAAAGCACTCTCAATACCAAAAAGATAATCTCTGTGTTTCTAAAAGATTAAAACTTGTATACAATCTTTTTTAAATACTAATATGGTATTAAACTTGTAGCACATTTTTATGTGATAGTATAAGTGATAGTGAGATATATTAATATGTTTACACTATCATAAATTGGGGGCGCAGAGTAATCGTGGGTCAAGGGGGCAGCGCCCCTTGTGGGGGTATCGGGGGGCAAAGCTCCCTGAAGAAATTTTTTTTTTTCGAACCAGGCTACATGAAGTGAGATTTTAGTGATCTCGTTTCTCGGCCCCCTTGGCGAGATCGAGATCTCTGCGAGATGGCCTTCCATGCTTGCCAAAGCCTTACAAGATGTAAGCCTTAAAATTTATTGAAGCAAAAGCCTCAATTTATGAAAAAAACATATAATCTATGAACATTTAAATGAATCATCATACATTCCTTGAAATATAAGCTTTAAAACTTATTGAGATGGTAAGCACTAATTTAATAAAAATATATAATATATGAATATTTAAATAAATAATCATGCAATTGAACTATCTAAATGACTAGCATTAAACAAAATATAATTAATTATTAATTGTTTGAACTTCTATGAATAAAAAAAGTTTGATTAATACTTCAGAATGTAAAATGTGTAAATTTTTGTTTTAATAACATTTAAACCTAAATAATTTATTTAGTATTTGTAATTTTTATACTTGACATCATTATTTATATAGACATTATCATCAAATAAATTGTAAATATTTAGGGGAAAATACTCTAATGAAACCTCAATTTTTAAATTTTGGAAATTTATTTTTCTAATTTAGTTTTTTTATTTGACTTAGAGCTTAACATTGACTTCTTAGGAAAATAGGTGATATCCCATAAAAGTATTAACTAGGTCCATGATATGTATAAAAATATAGGTTGAGGTTAGGTTTTTTTTTAAATTTATTTTTTGATCTCTCCCCATCAGATGGTACAAAGATCCGATGTTAATTATATCGAGTATACCCTTAATTATCCGTCATAACAATTCATGTAATAGAAAACATACATTCACAAAAATAAACATACACATAGGAACAACGGTCCTATGAACTTGATGGAATGCAAACACTTAATTCGTTTTAAGTTTGGTTTAAATTGATTTAGTTTAAAATTGATCTGAGTTGAATTTGGTTTGAATTTGTTTGTTTTGATTGATTTGAACTTGATTATGAATTGCTTATTAGTTCAAATTTGATTTGGGTTCAATTTGAATTTTATTATCTTTTAAGTTTAGTTTAATTGGAATTAAATTTGTTTGACAAAATTAATTTGAGCTTGGATTTGGGATCCAATTTGAATTTGATTTGGAAGGTTGAATTTATATTTGACTTGAAAGATCTGTTTTTGAAATTTTAACTTATATTGATTGAAGTTTCTTGGGAATGTGGTCTGGATTCTGTTTGTAGATTTAATTAAAATTCTCATTTTCTCTCTTTTTTTAAACTTTCAGATTGCAGATTTGTTTAAATTGTGATTTGGATTTGTTTTAAGTTGGTTGTTTATTTTTTTTAAAATTTGTGATCTTGATGATTTGATTTAGGTTCTGATTAGGAATTTGTTGATTTGATTTGATCAGAATTAGCTTGAATTTATTAAGATTTATTTTGTGGAATAGATTTCCTCTTTGAGATTATTCTGGATTTGATGTAAATAGATTAAGCTTCATTTGAAGAGTTGATTTTTTTTTGATTTCATAAAGTTTGAGAATTTTGCTTTGAGATTCGGTGGATAGATATCTGTCTAAATCTTGATTAAGATTAATCAAATTTGGTTTAATTTGTTTCCGGTCATTTGGGTTCATTTTTGAAGTCTGTTTTATTTCTTATGATGATTTGATCCAAATTGTGGTTTAAAACTTGCATTCATTTTGAATTGATTAAGGTTTGTTTAAAGGTTTGATTAGGTTTATGATCTGTTGGAGATGTTTTGATTTGGAGTTTTTTTTTTTTTTTTTGCTTTAGGGTGGTGTTTGGCATTTACAGTTTTGTTCCTTTTGAGTTCTGTTCGTCCTGATTTTAGAATCCGGTTGAAGTTGGCTTAGGTTCTGTTTATGAATTTGGTCTGAGATTTGTTTTGATGTAGGTTTGATGTGGTTTATCTTAGATTAGTTAAGATTTTGTCTCTTCTTTATTCTCTTGTTGCGTGAAAATTTCTTTTCTGCAATGCATTTTACTGCCATGATTGAGGTCTGACTCATTTACGTGTCTGAGGTTTACCCTTTTCCTTTTTTTTATGTTTCCATCCCTTCACGTTCCCAGGGCTGTCCTTGTTCTTCATAGAACCACATGTGCATTGAACATAATATTCTCATTTGTTTTTGCTCGATCCGAGACATATTTTACAACTTGAATGTCCTGAAATCAGGCCCACTTGAATCCTTGATGGAATGTGGCCTTGATCAATTTGGGATGGCAAATACCCAGCCTTTGATAGGCATGTGGGCATACTCTCAACCGATTTAAAATTGAACACACCCGGCTTTTGATAACCATATGGCGACTCATCTCAAATTTGATGAACGTCATTAGCTCATAATCTGGCATGTCGACATGTTGATCATACACAACATTTCCATAGCTAAATGACTCCCTCTTGGGATATGATAAGACATTGGGGTCTTTTAATAGACTTTTGTATGTCCACCTTAATGGGTCAAGGGACGTGCTTGAAGTCGGCCCATTGGTTTCCCATATTTATTTTGAAATTCTTTTAGGTTATACCAAGACTATGAGACAGGTTTTTAATCGGCCGGATGTTTGTCTCGGTTTGTGGATTAATTTAGTGAATTTTTTATTTAATGTCTGTTTATTGTTTGTTTTATTTTATTTTTTAAATTATGTGTCAAGAGACGTGTTTCAAGTCGGCCTTTTGGTTTCTCATTTATTCTGATTCTTTTAGGTTATGCTAAGATCATGAGGCGGATGTTTAGCCGGCCAGATACTCGCCTCGGTTTGTTTAAGTTAAGTAATGTCTTTTTATTTAGATTTCAATTGATAGTATATTTTAAAAAAACATTTCATTGGGCCCTCTTAAGCACCTGTTGCACCGAGGCCTTGTTGAGCCACCATTTGGATCCGACCTAGCTAGGGTTGGCCTTCCTCTTCTTTTTTATTCTTTTTGTTTGTCACCTCCTCTTCGGGTGGGCCCCACATTTGGTTGACCCACGGGTCAACACATCCTCACGCGCCGCTGCCCCTCGCAGCATTGGCCTCAGTTGACATAGCGCCCTTCTTTTTCTTTTCTTTTTTTTTTGCTCCTCTCAACAAGTGGGCCCCACCTTATCATGCCACAGTGGACATAAGTCCCGAGAAAAATAGTCTTGGGCACTGTTCACCCCTCTTGGCATCTCCCTACGGCGGCGGCGACGACGGCGAAACACGGCTCTCGCAACCGCGAACTCAAGGGTATCGCGATGCCAACTTGCTCTGGCGACAATTCCACAATCCTCCAAGGCCTCCAACGGCGATGTGGGAAGAAGAAGGGGATCTTCACAGCGTTGCTTGAAGGAGACAATGTTGACAGTGTGATCGGAAGAAGGGGTAGGGTTCGTCGGTGCAACTAGGAGCAGGATCGGGACTTGTTGGCGGCGTAATGCAACCAGAAGGTGGGAAGAAGGCTTCACGGCGATCTAATGGCTCCGACGAAGAGAGGAGGCGGCTTCAATAACTCCAGCAGGCTGGGAATATAGGTTCGACGGTATCATCCCTCCCCTTTATCAATCTCTCCGCTCTCTCTTCTCTTCTTCCTTTAGCTTCCTCTTTCCATGCTTTTGATCTCCTCCCGTTCGAAGACCTTGGCGAAACTTATATAAGGCTCGATGTTCCCTTTCGCCATCAGGCAACCTTCCAGAAAAGGGGTTCGTTCTCGAGACGGAGTCGGGAGGTTCATGATATCCAAGATCAACTTCCTTTCCTTTTGGGACTCCACTAAGCCCATGCATAGAGGTTCTACGGTGAGGAGGAATCCAATGAGAAGTTGGATTTGATCGGGAGTCGATCTACTTGCCGTGGGATGTCTTCGTCTTGCTTTCTATTTCTGATCTCAATCCGATCGACATAATGCCATCGATCCTTGTTAGATAGTAAGGTCTTCGGTTGAGGTGACAGGGCTTTTTTTTTCTCAAAATGTCCCCCTGTCAAAGTTATACCATGGAGACTAAATTAGTTAAAGGGCAGCCATCACAATGGGTTCCTCTTAAGACTAAAACTTAGCTCATTAAATGTGTGGAAAGAGCACTGCAAATTGACATTAACGTGGAAAGAAGTTCAATTGTAGAAATGGGCTTGGCAATAGGACGTTGGCAATTGAGTTGGGCTCAATCAATGGGCCAAATATGGGGATTTGAACATTATTTGCCTAAGTAAGCTTTGGGCCCAATTAAGAAAAATATGATTTTTTTTTGTGCCTACACACTCATAAAAAAATAACGCCAATGTGTGTCCTTTAGGAGGACAGTGTTATAAAAGTTTGTAGGAAGGGAAGATGAAATATTTTCTCTTTTTTTAGATGCATAGACAATTTTTAAATCTTTTTTTCACTTTTTATTAAAATACCTTTGACCTCGAGAAAAACTTAGGTCTCATGTTTTGCCAACAAGGTGGTGAAGACATGGATTGCAGAATCGGCCGATCCGGATCGGGATCGGCCGATTCTTGGATCGGATCTGTACCCACCGATCCGATTCTAGCCCGAAATACCGATCCAGCTGGGACTCCCGGCTGGATCGGTCTGAATCGACCAGATCGGTCGATCCTGGACCGATCCAGGTGGATCGATCCGGGATGGACCGATTCCCTAGAACCCGGAAGGGTCCAAAATCGGATCGATTCAGGACCCGATTCCGGACCATTTTCTGGTCCGATCCCCCCCAATAAGGGGGAGATCAGACCGATTCCCCCTTCCCACCCCTCATTCTCACTCCCCCCCTTCATTGTCTAGGGCTCCCCCTAGGCCCCTCCTCCCAACAATCCACCTTAAACATTGGCTGATCCCCCCCTAAATAGGTAAATTTAGGGGGGTCTGATCCCTTCTTCCCCCTTCCCTTTACCACCATAAAAAAAATTTTTCTTCGGGGGGCGTTGCCCCCCTGATACCCCCCACAATGGGCGATCCGCGACTACTCTGCGTCCCACTGATAATAGTGTAAACATATTAATATATTTCACTATCACTTATACTATCACATATATAGAAGATTTATATCTATATATATTATATACTTAAATTTACATAAATTTCTATTTAACTATTTTCTCTCTCTATATATATAATAATTTATACTTATATGATAGTTTCTTGAAAGGAACTTACGTTGTATGGCATTATTTGATAGAATGTCATCCATATTTTTTTAATTTTTTAATTTTTTTATTTATTTCTATGATTTTTCCTGATTTTTTATGATTTTTTGAGGATTTTTATGATTTAAAAAAATTAAGAAAATTTGCCCGATCCGGACCGATCCAGGACGCCCTTTTTTCCGGAGGATCGGTCGATCCGGACCGATCCGATCCGGATCGGGATCGGATCGGTGGTCGATCCCGATCCCGATCCCGATCCCGCGATCCTTGGGTGAAGAGCCTCATTTTGAGGTGTAAGCCTCAGCACCTCAAGATGGCACCTTTTAAACAATGCTTAGGATTGGTTGATTTGTCTCAACTAGAGTTGAGTTCAAGGATCGCGGAATCGGTCGGAATTGGCCGATTCCTGGGAAGAGAATCGATCTAGGAATCGGCCTGGATCGATTTTTTTTTATTTTTTCATCAAAAAAATTCAAAAAATTCATAAAAATAAGAAATGAGTTAGAAAAAATTTTAAAAATAAAATTAGCATTCATCCACAGGACCACATCGAATAATTACTAATGAACATGAAATGAAGTTAAGTACATATTCTATTGATTCAAAAATTAATTAATTGATACATCATGAAAATATAAAAAATAGGAATTGGTCGTAAATCGACGTACGGGGTATCCGAAATTTTTTCCGTACAAAGAACATCCAATCGATGTTCTTACAACTTGAACGGAGTTGTTCGATCAAAAATCACCGAGTTTAACCATGCTCGGAGTCGTCAGAAACGCGTAAAAATAGGCGTACGGGATATCCAGAATTTTTCCCGTGCAAAGAATATCCAATTGAATAGTTTAAAACTTAAACGGAGTTGTTCGGTCGGAAATCACCGAGTTTAACCACGCTCGGAGTCGTCGAAAACACGTACGAATGGACATACAGAGTTTTCGACGAAGAAATCTTACCAATAATCTTCTAAGAATCGAAGAAGAGGTTGAATCGAAGCTGATCAGAGTTTGAATCGGCGGAATCGCTTGAAGAAGTAACCTGGAATCGCTGCCGGAATCGCACCGGAATCGGCATAGAGAGCTGGGATCGACTTCGGAATCGCCGGAATCCTTGATTTCGAGAGTTGAAATCGCCCAGAATCGCCGAAAGGAGCACGGCGAGGCTGCTGGATCGCCGGAATCCGGCCCTTTTAGGGTCGGGATAGGTTCGATTCCCGGTCCGGAATCGAACCGGACTGGCCAAACTGGTCTTCCATGGAATCGGTCAGAGCCGACCGATTCCGACCGATTCTACGAAATTCCTGCTGGAATCGGCCCTTCCGCATGGATCCTCCGATCCGATTCCGGAATCGGCCGATTCCGATCCGATTCTGGCGATTCTGCAATCAATGGCTGAATTAGATTCAAGGATTGTGGATTTGGAATTGGAGACTGGATTGGCTAGTGCCGATTTTGATCTAATCCCGCTCTAATTGGCAGTATCGGCTGATTTCAAGGGAGAAAATTCAATTCAATATCAGCTTGGATTGGTTTTCCAAAAATCAAAAAAAAATAAAAAAATATAAAGTATGGCATATGTATTTCACATTGTATTCCCGTCTGATTTGACCCTTTGAGGTTGAATTATGGTGTTTGGGTTGTGACCCGAATATGACGATTTCTGGCTTTGGCTACTACCCGAATACGATGATTTCTAGTTGTATCACATTTCCGATTAGTATAAGTCATTATATATGCTCTATCGGGTCCATGGAATTTGGCTCTTATCAACTCCAAGGGACCCAGTACCCGGTACAATGGCACGGTGGCTTCCATAGTTGTCAAGATGACAAGGTGTTCAAGGGCGCCAATTATTTTTAAGCAACAAGGTAGCCGCTTAGGCGTCATCCATAATTGAATGTGTGTATGCATGTAAACGTGATTTTATCTATGTAATTATGTATTTTTGTTTCGGGGGAAAGGGTCTTGATAAATATAACAATATTTATAATTATAAATTTTAAACATATGCAATAGTATAAGTGATAGTGCAATATTTTAATATGTTTACAATATCATTAAATTGGTACCCATGAATTGCTGAAGAAGACTTTGGGTGCCTAGGCAGGCATCTTGGCCCAAAAGGCGCTCGTGGCCACCTACGCACCTGCCTTGACTGCCATGAGTCACCAGAATCGGCCGCCAGTCAGTCCCGGTCTATCATGATTGGGTCGATTTGGACAGGAATCTGGGGGTAGATCAGAGCCCTCCCTCCCCCCTCCCAATTCTGATCCGGATTGGCAACCATGGTCTAGCTAGGTCACGCTTGAGATGGGTCAATTCTTTTACCTCATCCTCACCTTTCTTGATCTATGGAATTGGGTCATTTGGGTCCATTCCCTTTGACTTTTGAAATGTTTCTCATTCCCTGTTGTGAAACGGAGCTTTGGAGTCCTGGCTTCTCCTAGTTGCACAGCACCTTAAGTCCATGTTTGGTTAGACTTTTGAGTATTAAAAATAATATAATTTAAAATATTGATATTTTGAGAGTAGAGTATCAACAACCAAATCTATACAGGTGAACACTTGTATTATAATTCATGCTTTGTTTGTACTACAAATTTAAAAATTGATATTTATAGCCAAACACCTTGTGGTGATTTGTATCAATATCACTTTCAAAATTAACAGTGACATAGGTGTTTAGTATTGTCACGGAACAGGCTATTAGATGGTAATATTCATCATCTCCACTGACTACCACTTTTCAGACTCACCGGCCTAATCTAATGCTTCATCTGCCTAGCTTGCTTTTACAAATGCTGCCACCATCGTCCATTGACTGGCCTTGCTCTTTGGATGACTAGTTTTTTTTCCACAATCCAGTCTGCTGCTGTTCACAGCCCCCTCCCCGTGTTCTTTCTCCTGGGTCTTGAAGCTGCAAGCCTCACTAGGTCCCACGAAGTTTAATGCATGTTTCGTAATATGATGGTTCTCTCTCTCTTTTCCAAAATTACTGGATTCATGATGAAAATATCAAGGATGGGAGCATATTACGACCAGGGCACAATGTGAAAGAGGGATAGATGGAGTTAGAAGATAAGGCCTATAGTTGGAGGGTTTGCAAAAATCTGAATTGCTTTAGGGACAGGTACTGTTAAGCATACATAATTTTAGACATATTTCTGGATTACCTTTTCATGTGTTCTCAATAATGTTAGAGATTTAGAGGTTGCGTTGGTGTCTGCACTTGTCTTAAACGCGTTGGTGCAAACAATTTAGTAGTCCTGGAGAATTGGTGCAATGTAGATATCAACATTCTATATACATCTTCTTGAGGTCCCCGTGTTATTTAAATGTTCATGAACATTTAAGTCTATTTATTCTTACAGAAGTAACGAATGAACAGCGAAATTTGATGGAATGTATTCTTTCCAGGTAAAATTTAACGAAGGTTCTTATGAGTTGTGGAGTTTATACATTAATAGTAGGATGCATGTCATTGATCGGATGAATGCTTTTGACAAAGCTTTATCTGTACTTTGCCCATGGGCCCGCAATCCTGATGTAGAGAGTAAACATATCAGCACAATTATTTTGGATCTTGCATTGCAGATGATTGACTTTATGTGCACGTCTGGGAACATTGACAAGGCCATCTCGTGTGTGTATGAACTCTGTCCAGCAACAAATTTGAGGACTCATGGCCATTCACTAATCGCAGATATCCTTTCTTGCCTCGTTTTTTCTGATAGATGCATCTTGTGGATTTGTTGCATATATTTGGTGATATACAGGAAACTTCCTACAGCTATTGTTCAGCAGATTGAGTTCGAGAAAGATCTTCCATTCAATATTGAATGGCCTACCACCAAACTGTCCCCAGAGGGAATTAACCGAGCTTTAGAGTTAATGGGAAAAGCTATAGATGCATTACCTTCGGGTGATGATACTAACTTGTATCAAGAGGGTCAATCATGGGATAATTCTCAAAGATCGGCACATTTTCTTGCAATATGCCATATTAAGTGTGTTTCTAGAATTGATGGTTTAGACAGTGCTGTTACTTTATTGGCCAAATATATGAGAAAACATCCGACTTGTGTTGAACTTCTTATGTTATCTGCCCGGCTGCAGAAATTTCCAACACTGGAAGCATTTATTGAAGGTTTTCAAAGGGCTATAGATAATTGGCCGAAGGAAATCCCTGGAAGTCAGTGTCTGTGGAACCAGTATGCAGAGTACGCATTGGGTAACGGAAGGGTTGACTTTGCCAAAAAGCTGATGGAATATTGGTTTGAATCTTTCGCAGATCTAGAGAGTACACATAATGATAGCGAGCTTAGGATGGATTATTGTGATTCTCAGGATATGAAGCCAACATTGCTGCCTGCTTATTTTTATTCAAATAAGATAGATGCGGTATTTGGATCTCTTAATCTCTGTCTTTACAAGTTGCTGCATAATAATGTGGAAGAAGCTCGCTCTGCCATTGACAAAGCACTGGATCTGTCAACAGCATGGGAATTTGGACATTGTGTAAAAGAGCTTCTTTCTTTTGTATTCTTCTGTGGTTCCACTCCTCTAGGTGGTGGACCACATAGTGCTATCCACGACCTCCTAGTTACCCATCTAAGGGATAGCCGCTGTTGCACGAGAACTGAACCATTATCAAGAGCATTCTGTAGAAACATCAAAAAGCCCAGACTCAGACAGTTGATCAACAGTTTCTTGGGCACAGTTTCATTGGATTTTTCTTTGTTGAACTCTGTCCTTGAAGAATTGCATGGCCCATCGTCCATGCCAAAAACAGTCAAGGAACCTAAGGATCTTGTAGATTATGTGGAGTCCTTGATGGCAATTGCACCAGCTAATTACCGATTGCCCTTGTCCGTATATAATTTTGTCGTTAGTAATCATAATCACAACGCATTTGCCTCCAAGAGCATCCTGTTTTGGGTGAGCTGTCTTTTGGTCAACTCTATCTTCCAGTCTTTCCCTGTTGCACCTGAAGCGGTGTGGTCACAAGCTGCCACCATTTTGGATCAAGTTGGAATTCAGGAAATATCAGAGGCTTTTTATCAACAGGCTGTATCAGTTTATCCGTTTTCTTTGAGGTTGTGGCAGTCCTATTTTAACCTGTCCAAGAAAGTAGGAAAAGCCGATTTTATTCTGGAAGCTGCTAAAAGAAGAGGTTTTGAGCTAAGTTGACTTTTGCCTGGGCGCTGATTTCTGGTTGCTGAGTTGGTGCTGAACCTTGTATCTGGAAGTATGGCATCAATAATTCTGTTATCGGTTGGAGAATCCTTATACTGCGATAGTAGAAAGTAGAAACGGAGGCCGAAGCCCAGGCCTGCCGGTTGGGGCGGAGGTTTTTAGGCTAGTTTTACTGGTTTCTGGTGATGATACGGAAATGTCTGCCGGAGCATAGAGACTGAAAACGCTACCGACCGACGCATTTGATCGGCCGTGCTAGTGTCTTGTCCACCTGGGATTGTAGGTAAAGGCGGAGAGTTTCCTTGACGCCCTGTAAATGGACTGTAATAGTTGCCTTACTTTCGGGCGTCGTTCTTAACTCTTAACTTGCACAGTCTATAGTTGTACATGTGCGTATATTTCTGAGTTCTGACATTAAATAGACAAAAGAAGAACTTCTTGCCAGCTTCAATTTCTGACGTTTCGACAGCCATGTTCAGCCTGCAAGTTTTTCTGGGAGACGTTGACAATTTTTGTAGTTCGATTTTCTTCTCTTCTCGGTGGTCGTGATGCTACTTGATAAGAATTTGGTTCCGCGTCTGCCACCTTGTGACCTTGTAGTGTTTGAGCTTCCATCGAACGGTGAGACCCTTCTGGTAAGGGTTTGGTATTTTCCTCTTTCTAACATCCTCGGGGTAAATTTTAGTTTTTGAAAAATGAAAAGTACGGTGCCATTTTCAAATGTCTAGGTTTAACAATACCATGCCCGGTTAGGGTATCAAGAAAATGACGACGTATCAAGTTTGTTATCGATATATGCGTACATGCGGTATCAATATTAAATCGATACGTGTGCACACTTATATTGTAACTCATGTCTTGTTTACAGTACAAATTTTAAAATTATATTACAAGCTAAACATCTTACGACCATTTACATCAATATCAATTTTACAATTAATTACGATAAAGTTATGATAAAGTGAAAGCTGTAC
Source organism: Cryptocoryne crispatula var. balansae (assembly GCA_036172225.1). Taxonomy (NCBI): domain Eukaryota; kingdom Viridiplantae; phylum Streptophyta; class Magnoliopsida; order Alismatales; family Araceae; genus Cryptocoryne; species Cryptocoryne crispatula. The sequence goes on from CM069919.1 coordinate 1,298,895, forward strand.
CTCACAAATTTTATGTACTTGAAAAAAGAATATGAGGATGATGTTAATGCTCAAGTCAACAGATCTTGGTGAAACGTTATTGCAAGGGTAGTGAGGAAACTTGTGATTGTGTCCGCCTACGTGGGAAATCACTACATTTTGAGAAGCGTTACCAAATGATTGTTTTTTTAAGAATAAAATGAGAGCCACTTGGAGTGCTGTTTGGGTCTAGTTCGGAATCTTGAAGGGAATTTTAATCATCGTATATAACAACAATCTCATCCGAGTTTATTATCTTTTTTGCCTTGTCGTTTGTAATGATTGGATTCGAAACTTCTAAGAGAGATTTCTCTCAACTTCCAAAAAAAAAAAATTCAAAAGATAGATCGTAGGTGTTTTAGTCGTTATAAAATTTACATTGTTTGAAAACCACCTAGAGAGACAAAAAGATTCATGGTTCCTACTCCGCATAATCCTGTTTTGTTTTGTTGTAAAAATGAACTTAGAAGTTGAAGAAATAAGTAAAGAATACGTTTGGCGAAGATGACCCAAATAAGCAGCTTTCGTACACCCGTTTTTTCTTTCGTATCCATATTTTACTGGACGTCGATAACGTCCAAGAGGAGTGGTATTATTTTCCTAAATTTAAAATAAATAACTACGTATCTTTTGCTCTTAATTTTACTCAATCTAAACTTGGTATTTTATATTCTAAGGCAACGATTCTTATTTTAAAAATTACATGGGGAACGGAGCGAACACCAACACAAAAACATATTATGGTTACGAAATGGCGATGTCAACGCATGTGGTCCCCTTATTTTAGTGTTTTTGTATCCTTTTAGAAGGTCAACCCAACAAAACTCTTGTTTTTGAATAAATGAATTTGAAACCAAAAAAAAAAAAATTACAACGAAACAAACAAGTCCAGGCGTAGACCCCACCCAACCATAAACGCCGTGACCCCCGCCGACTTCGCCGGTTGGGATAGAGATACGAAATATCCTGAGGACGATGCCACCCTCAAGAACAGTGTCTGCGACGACTTAAGATAGGTCCAGCTCCTAAATCAGCCTAGACATCAAAATCTCTTGGTAACACATCTGCACACATGATAATATTTTTTTCAAGTGATCTGTCACAACTTTTTTATTTTCAGGGGTGGTGCATGTTAGGCAGTCGTCTCCTCGATCGGCGATCGGCGATCGGCACCGCAGCTAATAAATTCTGTCCCCCTTCAATTTCTACAACGATTAATTAAAGGATTCCTAAGAAAGGTCGAGCAATGGTTTTTTGTTTTTTCAGAAAGAGAAAAGGTAGTAAAGAAAGAAATCAGACGTTTTAATGGTGATCTGTTAACTTTCTATAGTTGGATTTCTTTTCTCCGAGTATGTTGGGCATCGGGATGAGCAGGGAAGAGAGTGGAGTGATATTCGTTGTGATCTTGCTAAACGCGAACGGAGGAATCCGCGGTGGTCGACGATCTCACACGACGGCGCATTTACTCGCCGCCATCCACCCGTCTTCTTCCTCCCCTTCCGCCCACCATATAACTCTTCTCAGCCCGCTCCTCCCCCTTCCTCCTCCTCCTCCTCCTCGACATGAGCGAGCCGAATCTCCTCTCGCTCGTAACGGGACGCCGGGGGGCGAGTGGCTTCGGGTCCGCCTCCACGGCCGCGGAGGTCACGGAGGGCACAGACGCCGCCAACCTCACTGCTATCGTCACCGGTCAGCGCTCTCTCCCTCTCTCTCTCTCTCTCTCTCCCTCTGCGTGTATGTAAATGTGTGAAATCGCGTCTGTAAGTGATCTTCGGGGTTCAAAGTTCAAATCAAACGGTGATGAGGGAAAGAAAATCGCGCGATCGCCTTCGGGATCTTCACTCGAGGTCCATGATCCAGCGCGTTCTGCGATCAAACCGTCGGCGCCTTTCCTCGGTGTCCCTCTGCTGCTGCTGAGCACCTGCACTGCCCTTATGATTGGCCCTCTTGAACCTCAACCGAAGGCTGCTCCTACTTGTGGCAGATGAGAGAGTAATTTCTATCTCTACTTCTCGTGGTGAATCTGATTTTGAATCGACAGTCCTCATTTTCGTATTGCTCTTCTGGGAAAGGGTTGGTTGCCGAGTTCAGATGATTTCCCACTCTTCTATTACATAAGGAGCCCCGCCCCCCTCCTGCCGGTGCTTTCGGTCAGCATCGACAGGAGCCCTGACTGATGACCAATGTATACCTTTGGATACACAATTACCTACAAGCTCCTGTCGTCACTCGTCCTTTCCAGGAAGGAAACCTCCCTCAGGCATTTGCGTTTCAATGGCATGCATATAGAGAGAGAGTGATTAAATTTGTTCCCCGTTGTCTATGTCGAAGGCGGGTTAAACTAGTAGGACTAATTAATATACATCCTTTTCAAAACCAGGTGGAGCCGGTGGGATCGGCGAGGAGACAGCCAGAGTGTTGGCACTTCGCGGGGCTCATGTCATCATCGCGGCAAGGAACATGGAAGCTGCAAGTGACGCAAAGCAGCGCATCCTGAGAGCCAATCCCTCCGCACGCGTAGATGTCTTGAAGCTGGATCTTTGCTCCATGAAGTCCGTGAGGGCGTTCGCAGACAGTTTCATCGCGATGGACCTTCCCCTCAACATATTAATGTAATCAAACTCATTCCTTTCTTAAGGCTGGGTCGATCGTTCGACTCTTTTTCTTTTCTTTTCTTTTCCGGAGGTTGTGAGATCACCACTCCCCATGGTTATATTCTGATATCAAGTCGGTCAATCTACACCAGTTTGATCTTAAATATATATATATATATATATATATGTTCTTGCAGAAACAATGCCGGCGTTATGTTCTGCCCCTTCCAACTTTCGGAGGATGGAATTGAAATGCAGTTCGCCACCAACCATCTTGGTACGTTTCTTCGGTTAGCATCTTGTTTTTTTGGGTGTCTCTGAGGTTCTGTAGTCAACTCTCTCTTCGTTAACCGCGCTGCTTCGTTACCAGGTCACTTCCTCTTGACCGATCTTCTTCTGGAGAAGATGAAGAGCACGGCCAGGCAGACGGGTATCGAAGGTCGGATTATTAATCTCTCCTCTGTAGCACACCTACATCTTTATCCGGAGGGGATACTCTTCGATGGAATCAATGACCAATCTAGGTAAATATCCTTTGAACCTGCATATAAGCATGGTGTATACTGCTTTCCTTAATGGCTCTCTGATCTCGTTTGTTTGGGTAGATATTCTGATAAGATGGCATACGGGCAATCAAAGTTGGCAAACATCCTGCACGCGAATGAGCTGTCCCGGCGCCTCAAGGTTCTGAAGCATATTGCTTCTTTCTACGAAGATAATTAAGATCAAATTTCCATCCTTTAGCAACGTAAAAGATCTGGTTGCCCTTCTAGTGTCTCCCGCACATCTAGCCAGAAAATTTGCTTTCATGTTACGGGCCTGAACAATACCACCAAGGGGGTCTATATTGACGGCCCAATTTACACAAACAGAAATTTCCATAACAACTTTTTATCACCAATTAATTCTAAACGCATTTAACCTGCTCTATTCCCCCGAGTTCACTCTTCAATACCAACAGGAAGAAGGTGCAAACATCACGGCGAACTCTGTTCACCCGGGCGTGATCATGACGAATCTAATGAGGCATTCTTTGAACTTCGCGAGTACGTACCGGCGATGGAAATTTGCATTTTGTTTGCGGTGTTTCATCTCACACCGTGCCTGACATTCATCATCATTCTACAGGGATCATGCGAATCTTTACCTTCATGTTCTGGAAGAACATCCCTCAGGTTTGTAGCACGATGAGATTGCTTGATCCACGCTTCTTGTTAAGATTGTCCCCCCGGCGGCGGCAGACGAGAGAGAGAGAGAGAGAATAAGAATCTGCTGGTTTCATCAAAATCAGCTGTGCCTAAGAAATGACGTAGTCGGTAAGTAAACAACTGAGGATATGATAGAACACAGCCGTCAGATCATTATGCTTTTCTCGCAGGGAGCAGCCACCACGTGCTACGTCGCGCTCCACCCAGCACTCACCGGCGTGACGGGAAAATACTTGGTGGACTGCAACGAGATGAAGCCAAGCGCGCTTGCCAGGGACGAGGCCCTGGCAAAGAAGCTGTGGGACTTCAGCCGCAACCTGGTCGCCTCGGCTTAAGCGAGAATTCCGTGGCGCTTCAAACCGTGGAGAAAAATAAAGTCTGCCGTTGATTACTATGTCTGGTCAGAAATCTTACGAGTCCTACTATGTCAGCCTACATCCTGCTTGATTTATCTCGCGCCGAATATTGATATTTCAAGAAATACAAATAACAGTGGGGTTGGGGGGGCTGTCGAACCACAGACCTGCAGGCTGGCCCGGCAAAGATTCGATATTTCAACCCGCCAATTTTGAGTTTGGATCATCTTAAAGAGATCATGAAACACGCTCCTTTGACTTAGGCACAAAAAATAAGATCTATCGTGATTTAAATATTGATTTGACCCATAAAATTCACATAACAAAGATAAGCCTCACGGAAGGATGTCTGTGTCCGAGACTAAAAAAAATATCCTCCTCCACAGTCTCCCGAGACAACCCAAACTCAGCCAAATTTAGGTACATCGATACTCCTAGTCCTAGTAGCTTTTTCTTCTGCCGCTGCAGTTGATAAAAATGCATGGCTACTTACCGACGAATGCGAATCGCACGTCCTCTTCGTTGGCTGTCAGGTCACTCAACTGAGCAACACATCTACAACATTTCAGATACAAGGAAGAAAGCTATTCCAACTCACTAAGTTACAATTTTACACCCGGCTTCCTACGGGGAAAAGCCCAGGTCCTTAACTAATGATAATTTGATATCATTATTTGGTTGGTTAGAAAAAAAAACGAAACAGGAGAAAATCGTCCATCATTCGGTACGCTCGCAGTCCCGTCAGCAAGTTCTCTCTTTTTTTTTTCTCGTTTGAAGCACTAAAAAAATACCACCTCCGTGGCTCCGCGCTGAGCTGCTCGAGAAGTTCACGCCGCGGCCCCTGCTTCTGTTAGCTAACCACCGCCCCCTCCTCGTCGCCGTCTTCCCACGACCGGATGGCTAGGACCCACCAGGCGGCGGCCGCGACTGCCAGGGCAGCGAAGACGGGAGGCACCAAAGGGTCGAGCTTGGAGCGGCCGAATAGCCCTGCAGGCAGGCATAGCACCTCCCCATGCACGTCCAGCGGAACCCTGAGATGGTCACCGGCTCCCTCGCACCTGCGCGAGAACAGGGACGCCGGAGCCACCGCCCACACGAAGGCGACCTGCGGGAGGACGGACGTCGCCGCCACAGCCGCCGTCAGGAGGGCCGTCCATGCGGCGGCGTAGAGAAGCAGAGGGCAGCGCTCGAGCAGCGTATCCCATCGGAGAGGGAAGGCCATGGGAGGAAATTGCTGCCGCTGCCCCGGTTTTGCAAGGGCAGCCGGAGATGAGGATGTGTTATATTATTATTAGAACAGGATGTATATTCGTTAGGAGGACGGAAGCAGAGGTCTCCAAACCCACTTGTGCCGGAGGTCTACACGCCGCACAGTCGAGCAGGTTAACCTGTCCGCGGACGACGTCTTACCGAAATGCTGATTCGGCCGGAGGTGAAGCATCTCACGGGGATCGTTGGGATGTCAGAGATCAGAAGATATGATCGTGCTATGTAAATATAATTTACACGGTTCAACAGAAGAAAAAAAAACATATTCATACCATGTTGATCTTTCCGTAAACTTATACAAAAACAAATTTGGCATATACCCGCAAATGAGCGTACAGGAGGAAACATCATAGCAATACATTTCATAAAAGTTGAGAAATTAGGAAGCTTGAGGATATATGAAATGACATCATGTAATAACAATGCAAGTCATGGCTCGCCAACCCAAACTAAATCATGAAAAAAAAACTACAGATTCGTAACAGAAGAAATGCACCACCAGAAACAAATTAACTGTTTGAAGGGATGATCATATGCAAAGCAGTTGAGAGATGAAATGTCTCCGAAAATACAGAAAAAGAAGGTAGCAAATCGTGATGAGAGACAACTACACTACAGCACTCAACAACTCCTTATCCCAAATTAATTGGGATCGGCCGACAACAACTATAACACACTTCTCCAAAAAATGACAACAATAATAACACACACCACAATGAAAAACCTTTCTACAGTACAACACTTCAAAGGCAAAGCATCAGGAAGTAAAAATTCAACAATTATCAACTAACCGCTATTTATATAAGGGCTCGGATCACCTCATCCCACTGGTGCCCATGAGACGGGACCACACACCCCACTCACTTACGCGGTCGCATGACCGTATATGTTTTAGGGGGTCATCGCTCCGTCAGGCAATCCTGGTTCTTTATATAATGCTTCAACAACAGGGAACTGTGAAAATGCCTGTCGCACACAAGAAAACAAAAAAATGTGAGGATTCACAAACAGTAATAGCTTGCCACTGCCCTACAGCGACAGTTTCTTCTATGTCAATACCTGCATCATACTTTAACGGCGCATCAACTACAATCACCTGATACAACAAGGCCCAGTGTCAGAAATATGCTCTTGCAAATTCGGATGCAAGTGTTTAAAATTTAAAAAGAACAGATGCTGCGCAAGTAACACTGCACAAATATTATAACTAACCATGCGTATGCTTGTTGTGAGCATGGGCATGTTAGACCATAGAAGGGGAATACATAGCAGCATTCATTTGTCGAACAAAAGGGGCTGTTACTATCTGTATTAAGGATTTCGCAGGTCAGCAAATTCCTGCTGCAGACTCTGAAAGATAGTCTTCCCCGCCCTTGTTTTTGCTCAAGAGCATATCCGTCCCCATATTACAAGGAAAACAGCAGACAATATGGGTTATGCCAACTGTCCAATCTGTATTACTCCAACAAGCATACCATCAACAGACAAAGGCAGACATACGAGTAATGTAACAAGACAAAGAAAATAAAAGAAAGAAATGTGATGAGCCATAAAACTTGAGATAGAGCTTGCAAATGATAAGCAATATAATGTACAACGAAACTATACATTCCTGAAATCTTCTCTTCTTATACAACCGAACAATCGTACAATAGTAAGAGAGCCCCTTACAATTCTCTAGCATGAAGAATCATGCTAGATCTCACTTTCTCGCGCCTCCTAGTGTTGAGACTACTTTACATCGGCGAGAAGAACAAATCCCAACCTCCTAGTTGATAGTACAGAATACCAAGATAATTAAACGCCAAAGGCCAGGCAAATCATTAGCATATGATGCAAGGACAGCTGCTGCGGACCAAAACTGATGAGATAACTACCGAATACCGCCTTCAACGCGTACATCATCACTGGCAATTAATCAAACACATGATTTATAAAAGGTTTTGTCGTAGGCATCTAAACCATCGAAAAACACACCCTGATAACGACATACAATGGATCAAACTGATAAAAAATTCAAGAAGCCTTCCTATAGAGAATCGTTAATTACACTGATAATTTGCGGCGAAAACGAAGAAAACAAATTGGCACGAGACACGTGGGAGAAGCAACTGACAGAACAAACCCTAGTTCTCCTTTTCACATCTCACAACCCTAACTGTTCTCTGAGTTTTACATCGAGCACACCGATGGGCATAGAACTGGCGCTTAGGAGCTAGTGAATTTGGTTACGGCCTTGGTTCCCTCGGAAACAGCGTGCTTCGCGAGCTCGCCCGGGAGGACTAGGCGGACGGATGTCTGGATCTCCCGGGAGGTGATGGTGGGCTTCTTGTTGTAGCGAGCGAGACGGGAGGCCTCCTGCGCGAGCTTCTCGAAGATATCGTTGATAAAACTGTTCATGATACCCATGGCCTTGCTGGAGATGCCGATATCGGGGTGGACTTGTTTCAGGACCTTGAAGATGTAGATCTTGTACGTCTCGCTGCTCTTCTTCATCTTCTTCTTCTTCTTGTCGCTGGCGGAGGCGGCATCCTTGGAGGGCAGCTTCTTGCCAGCCTTGGGCTTCTTCTCGGCGGGGGCCTTCTCGGCCACCGTTTTCTCCTCCGCTGGCTTCTCGGAGGCGGGCTTCTTCTCCGCCGGCTTCTTCTCCGCCTTTGGCGCCATGGCGAGTCACGGGCAAGGCTGAGGGGGAAAAGGGGGCCGGGCGTTGCACGGCAGATGGGCGAAAGGAAAGCTTCGATCAGAGACGAGACGACGCTATTCCCCTCCGGCTCTTATAGGAACGGAGTCTCCGCTGCTATTTGCCATCCGGTCAAAACGGGGATCACTGACGTGGATCGTTTTAGCCCGTGGATAGTTGACATCTGGCATCCGGAAAATCTACGGCTGTAGACGCTTTACGTGTTCGGCTCACGTCAGATGCGGAAACTTAAAAGATGGAAGAAGCTTGTGCAATTTTAAAAAAAGATTCTTGTTTATAAGAAGATTAAAGGTAAATACTCCAGTTAATCCCTTGTGGGGTTTTTGGTTGGACGCTAAATTGAGTATGTACCTTTAATTTTACTACTAAAAAATTGTTGCGTAATTTCAATGCTCAATATATATTTAAATGGTTTGTTTTTAAGGTATTCATCTTTTTTTACTAAAATTCAGCAGTCGTCATATTAGTCACTTAAGATATATTTTGTTACTATTATAATTGTTACAAATATTTTTTTTCGAAGAAAAATGTAACTTATCCGGTTGTAAAATATAAGAATTAAACAGAGTGATTGTCGATAATCGATATCATAATCTCCCCCTCTCGGCGGGAGGCACGAGAGCATACGACGAGATGAGGGTCCTCCGCCTTCCTGCTCCCCTAACGAGCCGCCTCCTCTCCTCTGCGAGGACTCTCTCCGACGCATCCTCAGCCGCCGGCGATGTCCCCTTACCTTCCGCCTCGAGCTCCCTGGAGCCGGAAGAAGGATTCCTCAAGATCCTCCGGGTGATACTCGTATCGAAGCAAAGCTGGAGGTTCTCGCTCGGTAGTCCTTTCGTGTCCCGGCGTCTGCGGCCCCGCCACGTCGAATGGCTCCTCCTCCAAACACTGGAAAACCCCAGGTTAGGCCTCCGCTTCTTCAACTTCCTCGGCCTCCACCGGGGCTTTGAGCACTCCACCTTCTCCTTCTGCATCCTCGCCTGCGCTCTTCTCCGCGCGAATCTTCACTGGCCCGCCTCATCCCTCCTGCAATCCCTGATTTCCCGCCGAGTCACCCCTCGCGAAGTGGCGGAGTGCCTTGTTAGGTGCCAGGAGCAGTTCGGGGATCTGGTCGGAAGGGCGATGGATTTGTTAGTCCGGACGTACGTGCAGAATCAGAGGGTATGGGACGCTCTGGCCGTCGTTAAGATCGTAGCCAGCTGCGGTATTCTGCCGGAGGTCAGAATTTGTTGCTTTTTGATGAATGCGCTCATCAAAGCCCGGCATTTTGACTTGGTGTTGATGATGTATGAAGAGATGATGAAATTTGACATCCGTCCAGATGTGCTTGTCTACAGTGCAGTTGTGAGAAGTCTATGTGAATTGAAAGACCTCGCCAGGGCTCGGGAAATGGTTCGTAAGATGGAGATGGACGTGAAATTTTCCAGCGTCGTACCGTACAATATTTTGATACATGGATTGTGTAAGAGCAAAAGAGTGTTCGAGGCAGTTGAAATTAAGAATTCGTTGACAGCTAAAGAGCTGAAAGCTGACGTGGTCACTTATTGTACGTTGATTCTTGGCCTTTGCAGGGTTGATGAATTAGAACTGGCTACGCAGATGCTTGAGGAGATGACCGAATTGGGGTTTCTTCCCAGTGAAGCTGCTTGTTCGGCTGTTGTTGAGCAACTAAGGAAGAAAGGTAAGGTAGAAGAAGCTCTTGTACTTGTTAACAAGTTGGGAAAGCTTGGGATAATCCCAAATCTTTTTTCCTATAATGCACTGATTAATTATTTATGTAAGAATGGGAAGTTCGAGGAAGCAGAGAACCTTTTTGTGCAGATGAAAGAGAAAGGGCTTCCTCCAAATGATGTTACTTATTCAATCTTGATTGATTCATTTTGCAGAAGGGGTGAACTGACGCATGCTTGCTTTCTTTTTGACAAAATGGGAGAAGAGGGGATAAAGGCTACTGTGTATCCATTCAATTCTTTAATCAATGGTCACTGCAGAGTGGGGAAACTGCATGAAGCAGAGACTCTATACAGGAATCTAATTGGTGTGGGTTTGGCACCAACTGCAATGACTTATACTCCAATGATTAATGGGTATTGCAAGGGAGGAGAGCTAGAGAAGGCATTGCGCCTTCATCAAGAGATGACCCTGAACGGAGTTTTGCCGAATACACACACATTCACAGCACTTATTTCTGGTTTTTGCCATGCCAATATGATGATTCAATCAGCTGCATTATTTAGTGAAATGCTTGACTTGAACGTAATGCCAAATGCTGTGACATACAATGTCATGATAGATGGGTATTGCAGAGTAGGAGACATTGTAAGGGCATTCAAGTTATTTGATGAAATGATGATGAATGGTCTGATTCCTGACACTTACACATATCGACCTCTAATAAGTGGGCTCTGCACGACGAATAGATTGTCAGAAGCAAAGGATTTTGTGGACCATCTTCATAAGAACAATCAGAGCCTCAATGTGATGTGCTTTGGTGCCCTGCTGCATGGTTATTGCCAGCAAGGTAGAATGCAAGATGCTTATGGCGTTCGTAAAGAAATGGTTGATAGAGGAGTAGAAATGGATCTTTTTTGTTACAGCTCACTTGTCCTTGGAGTCATGAAGCACAATGATGAGTTCAAATTATTTGATCTTCTGAAGGAGATGACTGACCATGGAATCAAATTGGATGAGGTAGTGTATACAAGTATTATTGATGCATACATAAAAAAATGCAATATATCTAAGGCTGTAGTTTTTTGGCAAAAGATGGTAAATGAAGGTCGCACCCCAAATGTTATTACATACACTGTGCTTATCGATGGCTTGTGCAAAGCTGGATTATTTGACAAGGCAATGTTACTTTGCAAGGAAATGTTGGTGAAGAGCTTCTACCCTAATGCCGTAACCTTTGGTTGTTTCCTTGACCACCTTTTGAGGGAAGAACAAATAAATGAAGCTCTTCATTTGCATGAGGTGATGAACAGGTCTCTTATGTCCAATACTGTAACTTATAATATCTTAATCAAGGGTCTTTGCAAGGCAGGAAAAGTTCAGGATGCAACAAAGCTCTTGGCAGATATGGTAAACAATGGCAAGTTTCCAGATTACATCAGTTATTCAACACTCATTTTTGAACACTGTAGAAGAGGTGATGTACGGAAAGCCTTGGAGATTTGGGATGATATGCTAAATAAGGGGGTGACACCTGACACCTTGGCCTACAACTTCTTGATTCATGCTTGTTGTATCAGTGGAGGGCTGTCAAGAGCTATGGAATTGCATCGAGATATGACAAGAAGTGATATAAAACCAAATTGGTTCACTTACAGTTCTCTTCTTCATGGAATATGTTTGCATGGTAGTATGAAAAAGCTGATGTTGCCAGATGGACTGTCCATATTGTGATTATTGTTAGGGTGAATGACTTTAGATGTCAATGTTACCTGGTTGGCTTGTTCGGCAAGCAAATAATGCTGAAACAGGATCATTACGGTTCTTGAAAAGTTTTTAGTTATTGATGCCGAGAGAGCACTGATTGTCATCTCTCATTTTAAAGGTAACCCAAGACAGGCTGCAGAAACACCAACGGGAAAAGGAACAGGGACAAATAGTGATTACTTTTCAGGAATATGGAGGCAGCAAATACATTATTACAGGGACTGGAAGAACTAAGACATTGTTTTAGGATTTAAAAATTCTCAAACTTACCATTGACCAGGCTGTGTGATATTATGATATGCTACAAAAGCAAGTGGGATGGCTAATCAATGCCAGACATGTTCCAGCACAGGTGAAGTTACCTCCGATGCAAATAAACATATCAAGTAGATTTCTAAAACGGTAAACAAAATAATTTTATTTTCCTTTTACTTTATTTTTCTTATACGGTGTGGATTTTGATTGATTTTGGAGTGAGTGTGTCATTATTCAATCAATAGGATCATAGTGATCAATCTTTTGCTGCTGGTTGTTGGTGATTGTTTTGGAGTTTGTCTAAGATTTATCCTTTTTCTTTTTGTTTACTATTAGAGCAGTTGTATGTTATTGAACATGCCGAGACATAAGCTGCTTAAATGACTAGCTCTTCCTCTCCAACAGCCCAATCTGTTGCTCCTAACAATCCTCTTCCCCATGTTGTTCTTTCATCTCCGCTTCTCAGCTCTGCCTCATCAAAACGCACAAACTTAGTGCCCATTTATAATCTGATGCTTCTTATTTTCCTTTACAATGCACTGGATTCATGATGAAGATATCAAGGATGTGAACAGAGAGGGCAGTAAGGAGACAAAGTGAAGGAGGGCATCAAAGAATATATGGAGCGAGTTCAGTAGAGGGTAAGGCCTAAGACTGGAATTGTAGTTCAGAAATATCTGGGTTTGTGTAGGGACAGGTGCTGTTAAGCATAAAGTTTATATTCTTCTGGATTACCTTTTCTGCAACCAATGATGCTGAGTTAGAAGCTTGTTGGTGCCTGCATTTGTCTTAAACATGACGTTCAGGCGATTTAGTAGTCCCTGGAAATCAGTGCAATGTAAAATATCAACATCCCGTATTCAGCTTCTTGAGGTCCCTGCATCTTCCAAGTCTCCATGGCTTTTAATTGTTTATTCTGGCCATGAATTTTAATTGTTTATTCTTACTTAAAGCAGAAGATTCCCTTTTAAACTAACGGCCTAAAAGACCCACCTCTTCTAGGTCAATGTGTCTGGCTGGCAATAGCCTATTCATGAAAGAGGACTTCCTTCTGTCTAAAAATGTCCTTCAAATCATATGCAATCTCTTAAAATTCGGTTTTTCCTCGCATTCCAGATTCTCTGGAGCGATTCCACCAATATCATCTCCAAAGGCTCCTTGTTGGAGTTCCTGGGCTTACGTTCACTCCACCACAAGCAGCTGCTTCAGGTATGATTGGTTATCATTTAGCAAGCTGTATGCTCAATAAATTTGAGAGAACTTGCTAAACAATTGCTATGATCACTTTTCTTGTTGTGTTATGCACGGTTAATTTTTTTTTTCCTTCCACATATTTCACATGTGATCACTTTTGTTGTTACTTTGTGTGTGGTTCTAATTTTTTTCTTTTCCATCTATTTCTTGCCAACCATATTTTGATTGCTATAACGACATGTCTGTAGGTAGTTCTGGCTTGATGCAGTTCAGAGCATTAGGATTTTTATGATCACCATTTTTTTATGTGACTAGGAAATAAGTGAATCTTCCTGTTCATCCCCAAAGTCAAGCAGTAGATCATTTTCAAAATCAAGCAGCAAAAAGTTTTATTGCTCAACAAAACATTGTGTACATTTGTATACTTGAAACATCATGCACATAACGTAAGTCTGTCTTTTATTGCTTGCATTCCTTTATTATAAACAAGACATTGAAACAACTATATTCAAATATATTTGGTAATTGGAGAAATATTTTAAACAAACCAGTAAAGTTTGGACATGTTCTAGGAGTTTGTATTATTGATATGAAATCCAATTAGATGTTTTGATGTTGCCACAAGGCTAAGAAACTAAACCACCATTAAACCCTTGGTCTTATATGCAGAATGTGAATTTAATCAACAGCTCAAGGTGCGGAAATGATAGAAGAACGTAGCACGGACAGGGAGGTCCTACTAAATGAAGAAGAGTTGCATGACAAGAGTTGGAAGCGCAAGAGATAAGATGGAAGTGTGAGCTTTAAAAGATGGAAGCATCTAGAACTGAATGGGCTAATATTGGTGGCTCGTTTGTATGGATTAGCCTATTCAGTTGAGCAGGCTAGATCTGTTGGTATCAGCAAGTCAGAACTTGGAGCGGCCGATCCGAGATGGTAATTTTCTTGAATCTGTGTCTTGGCTGATTCTTCCCCGATGATCTGGCTAACTTGAGATGTCTAATATTGACCTAGATGATCAACCATGGCCGATCAAGAGGGACTGATCCCACGCTGTTGCTCTTTTTTTTCTTGGAAGATGAAATGCTGCACATTCAGCACTGCAGCCTTGAACTCTGCAACATTTCAAAATCTTGTTGGAAGATCAAATTTCAACAGTTTTGTATGACAGAGGAAGGAACCAGCACAAGCAAATGCAAATTGCCATTGTGGGTGACATAAGAAAGACGGCATTAAAGGAAGTAGGGCCGTCAAGAGGCAGCTCCGATTAAAAATCCTCGGAGCTCAGGTCATTCTTTCTTATCTTGCATTATTGACTGAAGAGAGGACATCTTTGGCTCATAGCATCTGAAATGAAATTACTGGGATCAACTTTTACCGCATCACAGTTATTCATCCTAGGGAATTTTGCTAATTATTAAAATAGGGTGGTAAAATATGTAGAGAATGGAAGTCTTGAATGGAATGAAGAAGATGCTGCCGAGGAACTTGTGGAGATTTGAGTTCACTCAGAGGAGGATCGATATCTGAAGTTAGTTAATCATACTGTAAATTTATGTTGTGTGAGCGTAGCCTGTTCACAATAACAAAATAGTTATCATACTGTAAGTTTAGATTGTGTAGTTGTAACCTGTATACAATAACAAAATATTTATCATACTGTAAGTTTAGATTGTGTAGTTGTAACCTGTATACAATAACAAAATATTTATCCATGCTTCTATTATTTGCATTTGATTTGTAGATGTTTCAAGTACTATTGTTTCAAAACTAGGGGTGCAAATTAGCCAAAGGGAGATGAGTAGTATGTTGTTTAACCTTTGCTCATTTATTTTACATAGCTCGAGTTCAAGATTTATTTGTTAATTAATTAAGTTAAACTTAAGTTCAAATTCAAATAATAGCTCGGCTTAAGTTCATACTCGATATGAGCTTGTTTATAAAACTCAAAATCAGTCTAAACTGATTTGTGAAACTCTTAATTTTATTTCATTTATGAAACTTGATCTAAGTTTAAATTCAAATCAAATTTTATTTTGATTTGTTTTATATATTTAAATGATAATATATAGGCATCAATCCTTCTAATTCATTTTTATAAATAAATATTCAATTAAATATATAATCGAGTTAGTGACTAGTTTATCGAGTTGAATTGGAGTTTTTCAAGGTTAACTCATTTATCATATCAAACTTTTTGGATCCAAAGTGTATCCCTTCCAACTTGACCTTTTATGACTATTTCAAGTTTGGATTGTCGTTTGATTGAGTTGAACTCGAGCTCAAATATCAGATGAACTTAAGTTTAATTCACATTAAAGTTCAATTTGACATGAACTTGTTTATAAAACTCAAAATCAACTTAACTTTATTTGTGGAACCCTTAATTTTAATTCATTTAAGAAACTCTGTCTAAGTTTAAATTCAGATCACATTTTATTTTAATTATTTATATATATTCAAGTGATAATATATAATTATCAATAATCATGATTTATTTTTATAATTAAATATTTAATTGAGTTTGTCGCAAGTTTATCAAGTCTAACCGTAGTCCTTAAAATTTGGTTCATATAACGTATGGAGTTTTTTGGGTCAATAGCGTATTTGTTACTTTGCACCCTTGCTCAAAAGGAATCAAAATGTGGATCCAATATCATTCACGTTAGATCGAAATCTTTTGAACTTAACTGTTTTACACTCCTATTTGACCGAATTCAGACGACACATTGCACCAAACTCAAATTTAAAACCTTATGGGGTGTTTGGTTGTATGATAATTTTTTGTACACTTCCATGATAAAAAATTATATTAAAAAAAGTGAACCAACTCATTACATGAAATTATCATATTTGGAGGGATGTGATAACAAAAAAGAGTAACTACCGTTCATGACCGAACAGAGTAGGGGACCACAAGAAAAAAGAAACAGATGAGACCCTCTTTTTTGTTTAAGAAGAAAATCACTTTCAAAATATAAAATTGTCAAGTTTGCCGAACACTTTTTTTGACAAGTTTTCTTACAATTTTTAGAAATTAAAATAAAAGTCTCTATTATCATGCAACCAAACACCCCATTGGTCTCTGAGATTAACATTCATTCACCACGATGTTTCACTAATTTATCTCATGTGCCTAGTTCTAATAACCACATTTTTCACTGAACAAGGTAATCTATTCCGATCTTCATGTTTAATAGTTGGCGGAAGAAGACTTGTTCAACAGCCTCTCTTCTTCGACAAACGCGTTCAAAGTTACAATATTTCAGAAATATTAATTTGTCGTGGTGATTCAAATTATGTATAACCCATACTGAAAGAGGAGAGGACGCATAATCTTCCAAAAAGACAGATCTTTGGATTCATCAGACTGTCGACACAACTTAATCGCAATTCGACTTGCCAATGATTTAACTCAAAAAATAAAAAAAGAAACTTCAAGGAATCGAAGATGTACGCGCATTAACTTTTATTTAGAATATTTTATCAATAGTACAACAATTTCTCATGTATCATATATTCTAAGAACTTTTATCTTAAGTATTACGAGTTCGTAGTGAATTATATGATCCAACAATGAAGGTGGGGTCGAGAGTCGGGACCGGGTTGTTTTAGCCCAAACTGACCCGGGTCGGCCGGGGTCGCGACCTGAGTCGGGACGGGGTTGGCCAAGATCGTCAAAAATAATAATAAAATATTACTTATGGGGTCAAGATCTTGGGATCGGGACCGAGTCGGTCAGCCCCAAAACCAATCGGGTCAAGGTGGGGTCGCGATCCAGGTCACGACCCGACGAACCATGATCCAAACAACTGCTTGGGTCGTCATGGCATCCGATCCAGCACAACATGCTTAGAAGTTAGAACTGCTGCAACTGACCACCGTCAAAGCCGTAAGAAGAGTTCTTCACCGGAAGACCATAACCATTAACCAAGAAACATCTATTTTGCCATCTTTGTCTGTGCGCAGAATTTGTGTAAAGAATGGGAGTTTGGATCACCTAAGTCTCTTAATGAAGAAAACTCTCAGTTCACAGTAAAATGATGATAGGTGATGTCACGGAAGATGAAATAGAAATGCACTCTAAGAGATGATGTGACATCATTTCGACTTCCTAAGACTTATTACTGAGCATGTGATAATTTACTATCGAATTTTTGAAGATTTGCTATTGAGACCTGAGACTCCAAATATTAGTTATCGAGTCTTTATTAACCTACCACCGAAGTTTCAATGACTCACTACCGACTCTACTGACTTGCTATCGAGACTGCGGATTCACTACCAAGAATCTAAAGATTCATTACTGACTCTCTTCTGGTGACCCACTACCGAATGACGTCACATCCACTTTATGTCCTCATTAATTGAAGTGCACTCCCCCTTCATCTGCCTCATCTCGTCAGGGACTGCGGGAGTTTCCTACAAGAGAGGGGGGGGGGGACGACGTGATCCAAACTCAGAAGATATATATAGGATGAGTTTGCCATACATACAACGCTATGTAGTTACGACAACCAGCAAACTCGATCTACCAATAGTCTTTGCAGGAGCACCGTCCATCCTTGAAATGATGGAAGCGGCTCCGGTCGCGTAAAACAATCTCTCTTTCCACGATCTTTGAAATGATCTTCATCGCGTCGTGGCAATCGGTGCAGACTCGCAGGTTCTTGACAACCCTGATGGTCGTCCCCTCGCCGGTGCTGATGAGCCCAAACGCAACGGCCAACTTCTCGCTGTGAGTGAACAAAGCATCTTCTTTCTCTTCATCATCCACACAGTGGGTCACAACGCTGGTATCAGGGCTGTATCCTGCCAGCCTCATCCTGTAACCCAACCACCTAATCATGGAATAGATCTTATCTGATTGTGGGTGCATCTTATCCCCCGTGAAGAACTCGTGCACGGCGTTGTCCACCTCAATCCAGCTGCACCCCGGTGTTTTGATGACCTTGTTGTGCCGCATCCGCAGCCTGCAGTGAGCTGAATCGTCCAGCCTACCTTCCAGAGCATACACATTTGCCAGGTAAATGTAGCAACCCGCATGTTCAGGATCGAGCTCCAGAATGTGCCGAACAACTCGCTCCCCCCTGGTGACATCTCCGTAGATCCGGCAGCCACCCAACAAGGCGCCCCATACAATGACGTTGGGCGGCACTTGCATAGAGTTGATCAAGCCCTCGGCTTCATCCAGACGACCACCGCGGCTGAGAAGATCCACCACACACCCGTAATGCTCGACTTTCGGGTCGATCCTGAACTCCTCGGTCATCATCTTGAAGAATTTCATCCCGGGATCCACTAATCCAGAATGGGTGCAAGCCGACAGTATTCCCATGAAGGTCACGTCGTTGGGTCTAATCCCATGCTCGAGCATCTTGTAGAAGCTCTCAAGGGCTTCCTCGGCATCGCCGTGCATGGCCAGCCCGGAAATGAGCACAGTCCACGAGACGACATCTCTTTCGGCCATTTCATCGAGCACTAGCCTGGCCTCGGCTATGCACCCGCATTTTGCGTACATATCAGCAAGAGCGTTACCAAGGAAGAGGTTCAGTTCCATCTTCCCTCGCCTGATGAATGTGCCTATCCATGTTCCCAAGCCTAACGTGCCCAGATGAGCACAGGCAGAGAGAACGCTCACGAGGGTCACGTCGTTGGGCACCAGCCCTCCGGTCTGCTGCATCTGGCGGAATAGCTGTACAGACTCCATGAACTTCTCATTCTGTGCATATGCCGAAATCATCACGTTCCAAGAGGCTACATTCCTGTCCGGCATTGCATCGAAAAGTTCGCGGGCGGCACTCACATTACCTGCACGAGCATAGCCAGCGATCATCGCCGACCACGATATCAAACTCTTCTCATCCATCCGATCAAACACCCTTCGAGCTCCACAAACGTCACCGTACAGACAATAACCAGTAACCAGGGTGTTCCATGACACGACATCCCTCGCAGGCATTTCGTCGAACAGGCGGCGGGCAACAAGTGGCCGGCGGAACTTGAAGTACATATCGACCAAGGAGTTTTGAACGAACAGATTAGACTGGAATCCCATCCTCAAAATCATGGAGTGCGCCTTCTCGCCGTCGAAGGTGGCGACAAGACCGGCGCAGGCTTTGAGCACCGAAGTAAAGCTGTACTCGTCTGGGGTGAGACCGGCGGCACTGCCGTTCAGGAGGAGCTCGAAGTAGCGGAGCGTGTGGACCCAGAGGTTGTGCTGGGCGTGGGCCTTGAGGACGGCGTTCCAGGCGAAGAGGTTGGGGGCGGGGAGACGGGAGAAGACGAGGGCCGCGTGACGGATGTTGGCGCGGTCGGCGGCAGCGCCGATCAGCTTGACGGCAAGAATGTTGGGGTCGACGGCTGGGGCGGGTGGAGGATTGGTGATGAGAGCGGCATGGACCTGCAGCAACTGTTCCATGGTGAGATGCGACGCCCATTGTAGCAGGAATGCGATGGGATTGCAGGGCCGGTGGCGGGAAACGGAAGCCAGGCCTCCGAGGTTGACGAAGGGAAGAAAAACAAGCAAGCACGAACGCCTCCGAGGTCGGCGAAGAAAAATCAAAACAGGCACGAGCGCTTCCTAAAAGCTATATATTTA
Source organism: Cryptocoryne crispatula var. balansae (assembly GCA_036172225.1). NCBI lineage: Eukaryota > Viridiplantae > Streptophyta > Magnoliopsida > Alismatales > Araceae > Cryptocoryne > Cryptocoryne crispatula. Next base: position 1,318,529 of record CM069919.1, read on the forward strand.
TATACGTTAAGCCAAACAACTGTTTGGCTGTAGTATTAAACCCAAACATCTCTATTACTGTTGATTTCAAGAATAACATTAATGCCGATATTCATAAGACAGTTTGTTATCAATATCAATTTTAAAGTTCACAGTAAAAACAAGTTATCAACTGTCTGTAATATACAAGTTCTTTGTTGTGATATTGATACTCTATCATCTAACATTAATAGAGGAATCAATTAACTTGTTTTTAAATTTTTTATGCAGTTGTTTTTTTTGTAATATAATTCGTATTGGATGATTGCATCCACTCTTTACCCACGATCCACAATAACATTGTGCTCTTGTCTACAAAGAATTTGGGCTGAGGCCCATTTTTCTAACCAAGGCCCAGGTCGTTCGCTAGTCGCTAGTGTGTCTCCCTTAATACCGGCTCGGGCAGCAAATCATCAGTTACCCGGTGCTGACTTATCCGAACAATACTTTGATAGTCAAGTTGAAGAAGGCAACGAAAATTTTAAATCTATCTTTTTGGTGGGTTCCACTGTAGCTCGATTTTCTCCTTGACTTATATCAGTCATAAACCGAATACGTAGGTTAATATCCCAGTTTGCCAGCCTATACATTTCTATCACACGACCGCGTGATGGACTACCACCCAAAGAAATAGAACAGTTGGTAGAAATGTATGCCTACCTGCTACATTGCTTTCGCCCGAAAGTGCCAGCAACCTAAGTTTTAATAAAACGATCACATGGGCATCCCTCTTACATGTGATATACTAAAATAACCATGCTGTCTGATTAACAGGATAGCACTCATCCCTGGACAGTTTCTCTACCCAAGTTCATGTCCTGAAATGGAGTTTGTGTTTTTTACATCCAGCTCAAGCTACAGTTCTTCACTTGTCTATTTATGGCATAAAACATCTACCTGACCGACCTCAGTATCAATAGTGTTGGCAAGGCAAAATAAAGCAGCATGTGCATGAAAAAGGCTAACCAACAGATATTTGTCATGTGATCTTTAACAACTAAAAGGACACAGCTCCCGGTCATTAATGAGTAAAATTCACGGTTACATCAGATAACAGCTCCCAAGCAGTATAAATTAACAACACCATTTGTGCTAACTGCTAACTGATATAACATTGACATAGGACCCAGTGGAGACCGATCAGATAAGGCACTACCAGAAACCATAGTGGTACAACGAAACAATATGAATTGGAAACAGTAGGATCACTGAAGAGATCATGCAACTCGAATCAGAAGATCACATAGCACCACCATGGTCAAGCTTACAACAATGGAGCTGTGAATCAAACAGATATTGCCCATATGGCTACAAGCAAACTGTTATGGAGCATTAGTTCGTAACTCCAAGTTACAGAAACACACAGGTTGACAAATAAAAACATGGTATTTATGTTCAAGAATTATCAATGTCTCCAAGTACGCCAAAGATTATATTGTGACATCCCGACTACATTTCCATATCATATTTTGACAAGCGCAGCACCCACAAAATCCATTAGAAGTAGCCTACAAGGATTAATCTCCATTGCAGACTACCATAGGTACTTAAGTGGCCCGGCCTCGAATAACATCTAGACCCATCTCAGTTGGATCAGTAGCTTGCAATTCCACCTGAATACCATCCAATTCCCTCTTGAATCTATCTTTTGAACTAGCATACAACATCTTAGACCTCACCCTTGAGGTATCAGGGGACCTTCAAGAGAAAAGTGTAAGTAAACAGTTGGGAAAACATTAGATAGGCAAACATGCATAGAGGAAATATTACCAAGCTATGAAAAAGATTTTGCTCTTCTGGCAATTCTCTTCGGTAACAAAATCAAAGTCATAAACAGCATAACGGCATTCATTCTCAGGAAGACTAGCAGTGAAATCTTCATAACTAAGAGTTGGCTCCCCAACCTTCTCTACAACAACCTGCTTCACCTTCTCATCAATCTTAAAAATTACAAACCGATGTGTTCTTTTTGCTTTTAGTTCCAGAAATTTCAACTTGCAATCATCACTCACAGCCATACCTGAAGCTGCATTGGCCTACAAAATTCAACAAAAAAGGAAAAGAAATAACACCTTCAGAAGATTCATGTAATCAACATGATGGCCACAAAAGGGTAAAAGGCCATGTAATTATGTAAATTGTGAGTTTCAAGAGACCAATCGATGGCATTTATTTTTTGTTAGCACAAGTTGGATAAAAATATAATCTTGAGTAGCAGCTGACCAGCACACTGCTCAGCGTTGAGTGAGTGGGACATGAGAAGATCCATAGAAACCTTTTGACAGTGCTGCCAACCTTGTGAAGAAAAGAAAATCTTGGTCTACACAAAAGTGGACCGGCACACCAAATCGATCCTGAGCAGTATCAAGCCTCATTTGGATTTTTCATGAAGCCAAAAATATCCGATCATCCCTCTCGGAAACACCGGAGGACTGGGAGAAAATAAATTATACAGAAAATGGCGCATGAAAATGCAACTTCGCATATCGTTAGCTAACCAGGAATATCAGTGGAAAATGAAATACAACGAACGAAAGAATCCTTGAACAAAACTAGAATACAATATCTCGCAGCAAGCCTCTATAAGCCGAAAAAGATGAAAAACAAATATAATACATACAGCCTTAAAAATGAACCGACATCAGCGAAATAAGCAACGAAAAGTCGCCCAACCGACATCAACTACTACGGACCTTGCCAATTCCCAACCAAGCAGTTTCAAATGTCACCAGAAAATACAAAAACGCTAGAACAAAGAGCAACACTAACAATCAAAAGTCGCAATCCGATGATGAACAAAACTTTCCGCACATCCAAACCAAAGAGAAAAGAAACAGAAAATCAGCTCATGGAAGCCGGTGGAAAAGGAAACAATAGTCCGGCATCATCAAACAGATAGAACGCCAAACCAACCAGGTAGATCATGGATCAAAGATCAAGGATCGTAAAGCTAGGGTGGCAACTCCAGCATGCAGATGGAGATATGATCATAAGCAAACCCTAGGAGAATTTAACTGCAGGAGTAAGAATAATAAATGGTACCATTTCTGAGAAGTGCGCGATCCGATCAATAACAAGATAGCAAGAGGTCGGCGACGCGAAATTGACGGATTTCGCTGCAGAATCTAGGGTTCGTAGAGGAACAGAACAGCAGGACTCCGCCGTCCGGAAGAGCACCTGCTGCGAAAGAGAATACAATAAACGCTTCTCCGCTGTTGTTGGCTTTAAGACGAACCATGTGGTCACCGTACCCGACGTTATACAAGATAATTCCGTCCAACCAGCTTCCTCCACGCAACCAGGAGTCCTTCGAGCGCTGCCCCGGCGGTGTCCCGACCACCACCCTCCCTGCCAAGTTACCTAGATGCCCTTGTTGCTAGGTATAATCATGAGATCTGCCACTGCGTTAAGCAGACGCTACCAGGCCTTGGGTCGACTGGCTGGCAGCTCGCGCGCGCGCCCAAAAGGTTCCGGCGCGCCGTCGGGCGGGGGGGCAGAGACGGAATTACCTCTGCTGGTGGGCTTCTTAAGGAGGAACACGAGATAGACGGTTCTGATCCGCCTTTCGTTTATCTGTCCGGTCCGGAAAAAGAAAAGGGTGACGCGGCAGCCACGAAAATACGTGAGGCACGGAAACCGTGCTGTGTCGAGCGCTACGGGGTAAGATGAGAGATGATGTCGAGGGCAGGGGTGTCCAAATTTATATTAATTCATCGTATCTGAAGGCAAAATATATATATATATCTCTTACAAGTAACATAGTCTAATAAGAATCAACTTATATTAATAATAAGTATGTATTAAAAATATTTTTTATAATGAATGTATCACTAAATTATCTCATTTGACGAGTCTTCGAATGAGATCGAAGAGCGTACTTTTGTTGTCATTTTTAGAATAAGTCATTCCTGTAAAAAATTACAAATAGACAGAGTGCAAATCCCATTCTGATTATTATTCTAGTACAAGATAATCCAGATTAAGAAATTATAATTTTTTATACCAAACAAGAAATAGAACACCATCCTCGTACGAAACAAGGGCTTTGGGAATACTTTGTGGGATAATTTTCAAATTGCCAAGGTTCAAGAGTCTTCCCCAGAATGATCCTTTTATAGACTGATAAGCTGAGTTTGCCCCGGATGGCAAATTTTCTCTGTTACTCATATAATTTAAAGAAGGGAAAATACGACGAATCAAACATATTATCTTAGGGCGTGTTTGGTATCGGACTAACTTGGGGATAAATCTAATTTATTTTTAAAATTTAGGAGATAAACCAGGATTATCCCCGAAATATTTTGATACCAACCCGACACTCTTAGAGATCTATGCAAGTTCAAAAATACAAGAGTATAATTTTTAAAAAGATATTAGAAATCAAAAATAAGACCTGAGCAAATTTAAAGGAAGATAACAGGATAAATATTGTTAAAGAGATAACTCAGAATATTTTCAAGAGATAATAATTATTTAGTTGAATCTAAATAATTTAAGAATAAAATTGGAATAGAGTTAAGTTGAGTTTATAATCTATAAAAGTCTTTTGTTATCAACCAAGATGTACCAAATTAAAGAGCAACAGAGAGTAGTAGACATAAACTCTGCGAATAATTATTTAATTAACGGGGTAGAGCGCTACAGATAGTACATAACTTGGGTAAATTTAGTACACGCATGCCTTAATGCCCTATAGAAATAATATGGGTGCTGATATATGTCATTGGCTTTTACAATGCATGAATATTGCATTACATTGTTCAGTTATCTGATGTAAAATAAATTTTAGATGGGGCTAGAAGAAGCTAACTAAAAAGACAATCTATTCATCCGCACTAAATTATCTAGAAAAAGTAAATCGTTAAAAATTGTAATGATGAGGTTTAGAACCTCATTTTGTTTCTGCTCGGATTGGCTTTATTTGGTGAACACCCGTACTCTAATTCCATGGAATTAAAATACTAACGAAAATAAACATGACCAAGGATTTGCAGGGGCACACTAGCGAAAATAAACCGTACGTGCATATATATGTGCATTCTAGAAGATAGATTTCAAAAAAAATCAAAATCACGAATATATAACCGATTTAAAACAAAAACTGCCTCCTATTAGCAATTTGCATCATGGACCACAACGCAATAGAGAGGCGATGATGGCACTTGGGGTGGAATTCCAATAACACTTTCAAATTTTTAACAAACTCATCTTTACAGGGATGTTCGGTCGCAGATAAAATAAAATTTTACTTAAAATATATTTTTATGATAAAATTATTTAAATTTTTTATCTTTCATATCTTCTTGTAGAGAATTTACTGCCGGACAAAAAGAAGAGGTGATGCCCCTTTTTTGCGGACCCAAATATTTATTTATTTATTTGTTATATGTAATTACCAAACTATCTGGGAATTCCCAAACCTTCGACACGGGAATTTGTTTGAGGATAGATATATAAGATCGATCGAGCAGAAATGACAAACGTACCCCTAGCTAGTGTGGGGAAGAAGAGATTCCTCGATAATTGAACCCTCGATTTCAGCGAGTTCATACTGTATCTAATAAATAAAAAGATAATATATATATATATATACCCGTCGGGGAAGGCAATAAGGTAGCTGTAATTAAGTTAAGTTGTTTGTTTAATTACTCACTGTCATATATTCGCCTGGCAATATGCTTTTCTTTTATTGAGAAACAGTGTCCAACCACGTACTGATCTAGGACATTAATTGACTTCCTTGAAGTTTTGAATAAGCACATTGAATAATAATAAAAATAATAACTTACACATGATAACATGAGACATTATCGGGTCTCGAGATCAGAAAGATACCGCTGACCATTCCCACGAGCACATCACCCTGTTCACCGGTTAGTCAACTGTGCAGTACTCTTCCCTCATGAACAGTTTTCTTCTTTTTTTTGAAAAACCTCAAAATCAGCACCACCATTCGCATGCATGCCCTTGTGTCCAATGTATGTTAAAAAACTTGCCAAAAGTGTTAGCTTTGTTGTTGTTTTTTTGCGTGCTAATTTTGTAATATTAAAAAACTGTGTTAGTTTAAAGAAATCTATATGAACTTTCTATTACAGGTCAAAAGCATAAAAGCTACATATATATATATGGCAAAAATATTGACGGCTATACGTCAAATTACAGGTTCATAATTTCACAGAAATTTCGAACTAAATAAACAATCATGCGCATGAATATAAATTTTCATCAACGGTGACGTCGTCGCTCATTTCATAGAAATTGCCACATCAAATTAAGGGGCGATCCTGCATGCACCTTCTTTCATCGTTACGTCATTTATTCCATGGATCAACCATGCTGCTGCATATATATATATATATCTAGAGTTCGGATACTGGCGCACAGACGAAGGGATCTCAGTTCCCAAACGGCCGCAGCGTACAATTAAGTCGAAGGAAAATCCAGACAAAACAGGCATCATCATCGCGAAGAGTTCGGATCGCCTCAGTTCCCGGGTGGAGGGGACTCCCGCAGTCCCCAACCGGAGCGCGCCACGTCAACGGTGGCGTAATGTGCCACCGCGGACCGACGGAGCCACTGCCGGATAACGGAAGTGCGGAGACGGAGAACGTCGTCGAACGGCCGTCGACGGAGGGGGAGGGCCGTGAAGCCGTCGTTTCCGAAACGTCACCTCAGTCATTAATGCCTGTTCACGGCGCTCGACACAAGCTTAAAGAATATTATTTTTATTATTTGAACTCGGTGACGGTTGACGGTCACGCGGTAGCGTTTGTCTAGACGGCTCGGTAGTGATTGTCTAGACGCTCGGTAGTGATACAACGTCGACTCGGTAGCGCGGCTTCGTACAACCGCTCGGTAGTGATTGACTAGACGCTCGGTAGTGATACAACGTCGACTCGGTATCGCGGCTTCGCACGACGGCTCGGTAGCGTTTGTCTATACGCTCGGTAGTGATACAACGTCGACTCGGTAGCGCGGCTTCAGACAACCGCTCGGTAGCGTTCTTGTAGACCCTCTGTAGTGATACAACGTCGACTCGGTAGCGCGGCTTCACACAACCGCTCGGTAGCGTTCTTGTAGACGCTCGGTAGTGATACAACGTCGACTCGGTAGCGCGGCTTCAGACAACCGCTCGGTAGCGTTCTTGTAGACGCTCGGTAGTGATACAACGTCGACTCGGTAGCGCGGTCTCAGACGACGGCTCGGTAGCGTTCTTGTAGACGCTCGGTAGTGATACAACGTCGGCTCGGTAGCGCGGCTTCAGACAACCGCTCGGTAGCGTTCTTGTAGACGCTCGGTAGTGATACAACGTCGACTCGGTAGCGCGGCCGGACAACCGCTCGGTAGCGTTCTTGTAGACGCTCGGTAGTGATACAACGTCGACTCGGTAGCGCGGTCTCAGACGACGGCTCGGTAGCGTTCTTGTAGACGCTCGGTAGTGATACAACGTCGGCTCGGTAGCGCGGGTTCAGACAACCGCTCGGTAGCGTTCTTGTAGACGCTCGGTAGTGATACAACGTCGGCTCGGTAGCGCGGCTTCAGACGACGGCTCGGTAGCGTTTGTCTAGACGCTCGGTAGTGATACAACGTCGGCTCGGTATCGCGGCTTCACACGACGTCTCGGTAGCGTTTGTCTAGACGCTCGGTAGCGTGTCAAGAAGGGTTCGGTGACGCGGCCTCGACAACCGCTCGGTAGGGTTTCTATCATACTCGGTAGCGGCTCGTCAAATCGCTCGGTAGCGACGGTCAGAGTTCGGTAGCGACTCGGTAGGGCTTCTTCCATATTCGGTAGCGGCTCCTCGACTCGGTAGCGCGGCTTCATACGACTCGGTAGACAGGCTTCATACATCCGCTCGGTAGCGTTTGTCTAGACGATCGGTAGTGATACATAGACGGCTCGGTTGCGAGTATTTCGGTTCTCGGTAGTCGGCGGTGCGGGGCGGCTATTAAAAATTTTGACAAATGGAAATGGCGGGACAGGAAATGATGCTGCATGCCTCCGTGGTTGTCTGAAGCTCTCAGGCTCAGTAGCGAGCTACTCAGGCGGTAAAATAAATTTTAAAACTTTGAAAAATGGATAAGCGGGAAAGGAAAGCAACTGATAAGACGGTAGCGGCTTGTCGGAGGCCCGGTAGCGTGTCAAGAAGGGTTTCGGTGACGCGGCCTCGACAACCGCTCGGTAGGGTTTCTATCATACTCGGTAGAGGCTCGTCCACGCTCGCGATTCCACTTTTCGGAGCCCCGTTCGTCCGGAACCTCTTGGCAAGATCTAGCGAGCGACGAGCGCCTTCTTCCCCTTCGAAGAAGTTCAACCATCGCCGTCTTCCACTCATCATCTATAACCAGGTTTTTTGCGGCGCGTATAGTTTTTTTTCAACAACCGGCAATAGTTCTTCGAAGTTGCAGTCGTCCAACAGAATCTTGCCGCCGCTCGTTGTTCCTCGCAACCAACAGTCATTCATCGCCGAATAAGTCCGAAGCGTGCACCATCGCCTGGCACGAAATACGCAAGGTAACCCTTCGAAGGTGTTTTTCATACTCTTTATACGTTGTCGTCGCTCTCTACACACGTATTTCCTGAAAATGCCTTGGATTACTGACATGGAAGCGGGCGACGAGATGGCGTCTACATCCAATGTTCATGGAGCAAAAGCAAGTGCATGTGCTACACCGATGTTCATTTGCTTACTATCGCACGCAAATTGCTACCATTCCGATCAAACAGTCCACAGAGACCTCCTTGCACGTACTCCTTTCGGCGCTTTATTGATATGCCTGAATACGAGTTCAGCACATCCATGATCCGGGAAATCCTCCTACTTCACGAAGGCGGTGGAGTTTTCAACATAAATGGCCAAGAGTTAAGACTACGGTCGAATGATGTGGCCCTTATTTTGGGGTTACCCGATGGCGGTGAACCCATCCAGTTGGACAGCAGACGAAAAACCCAACTGGATGATATGTTCCCTTTAGGGGTAAGTGCCAGGAGAGGGGGCATCTTGAATTTAATTGGAAATCTTGTACAAATTCCAGTTGATCCGGCAGATGTCAACAAAACGGTGTCACCGTGGATAGCATTCATGTTTTCATGTTTTTTGCTCCCGAATTCAAATAGAACACTTCGTAAAGCATCCTTTACTACGTACAAGATATTGGTTCCATAGGAGGTTACAATTGGGCCGCCTATGTACATAGTGTCTTGCCGGACCGCATGGATGACGTTGCACGTAAAATTAAGGCCAATAAGTCCCCACCCTATCTACTTGGGTGTGTGGCCGTCATACCTGTAAGTATACAAAACCATTTACGTAGTGTTTCTTCTTATCATATGTTGTGCGTTGGTCTCACACGTCTTACTGTCGAATGTTTATATACCAGGCTTTTATTTTTGAACATATCAGCGGGTTAACACAATTCTGTGGGAGAAATGATCCACGCATTTTTAAGTGGAACATGGCGCCCTTAAAGAATAAAGTGGAATTTGCGCATATACTTAAACAGATCACAGGACGAAAGTATACGGTGAGTTTGAATTTGTATACATGATAAATACATTGTTCGTGTGTTGTTCTTAATTTTCTTATTATTATTGCGTACACAGTAGTTGTAGATATTGTAGACGAGGAACCGAGCGGATCAGAATTCGCAACGAAGTACCTACGCCCAACTTGGGTGATATACCGTACAGTGTCAACAGCTCGACGAACAATTTCTCATTGAGAGACAAAAGAGGACGAGATTGGAGCAATTCATTAGAGAAGGATTTGCCCAATTCCAAAAAAGGATTGATGGGTTCGCTCAAGATTTGGCACAGGAGCGAGAAAAGAGAAGAGCCCTGGAGAAAACAGTCGAAGAACACATCTCCAGAGTATCCGACCATCAACCCCAGCCCTCGTCTACGTCTGATGACATTTTCCACCATGTACAGCGGGAGGTGGATATGATGAAGACCGCAGCCTCCAAAGATTGTGAACGGAGGCGTCAATTTGATGCTACACTTACTGCGGGACTGGAGTGTACAAGGGATCTGATGTCTGAATTGTTTGACATCCCTTTGGAAACTACAGATTCCCAACAGTCCCCCCTGTCGCCCACTCAAGTTGTAAATGAATTGTTGTGTATAGCCAAGAGGGTGAAGGGGAGGACTGGACGAATAAGATCCATATGGTTACAGTCACCATATGAGGCTCAACCACAACCCCTTGGGATCGAGCCACCTCCACCGATGGAGACTGCGCCCATGCAAGAGAATGTATTGGACAGTGCGGTCATTCCACCACACGAAGTGGAGACCATCCCCCTCCCCGCTATGAACCCAAAAAGGGAGGTAGAGGAAGGGGAGGTAAAGGAAAGGGAGGTAAGGGAAAAGGTGGTAGAGGACGAGGAAGTGGAGGAAGGGGTGGCAGGGAAAAGGTAGCAGCGGTTGTTTCAGCCGAAGTGGAGGGCGTCAATCCTGCAGTTTTTAAAACCATCCTTGACCGTATTCCCGGTGAACACGTACAAAGCCGCCTCGACCGGTTAATTAAGCCAAGGTTAGGAAATAATGTAAAGTTATCTCGCACTTCACTATTTTATCGTCATATTCTCTTTCTCTCGTCGAACTAACCCCTTAATTTATTTCTTCGGGAATCTCGCCGATATTTTTACATACACATATTGGCGAAATATGGTCGGTGCCTACGAGATCGTTGAGTTGTTCAACGTGGGATCCTACGTATCGGAGGGGTCACCGGAGGTGTACCCGGATCTCTTAAAGAAAAAATTGATGCTCAACCGGATGAGTATCGAAAAGTCGTGGTGTTGCCATCATCGGTACTTGTTATGAACAGACACCCAAACGTCATCTTCAACAGACAACACAAAGAATACATGGAATTTGCCTTCCAAACCAAGTCTTCCGATGAATTCATGCAGACGGAGCGCTTCCTTCTTGCCTGCCACAATGAGGGACATTATTTTCTTATCTTATTGGATGTGCAGGAAAAACGCTTCTCGGTATACAACTCCATCAACGGCCATCAGAAGTACACTCTGGAACTAAGGTCGCGGTGAGTATATCAAAAAAACCAATACTATACTTTTAATTATGCCCTTGCACTTCAATACTAGATATAGTTCCTCCAATTGTGTAGGTCAAAGACCGGAAGAATATAGTTCGGAACGTTTTTGATCTTGACAAAGATTGTGGATTGGCCGGAATACTATGAGATGGATTGTCCGCAAGCAGCCTATCCGGGAGGTATGTAATCCTTTTTGCGTCCTTATTAGATGAACTAATTACACAAAGGAGAATACCGACCATACATCCTCTCTCGGGTCGGCGTTAATCGCGCCATATATGTGATGATGTATGCCGAGGAGCTAAGTGCTAAAGGTCGCCCGATGCAACAAGTTCACCGAGGAGGAAGTAATAAATGTGAGGGCGTATTTAGCCTTACGTACGTGGAAAATGTCCGTTGCCGCCGAGGCTACGAGATTGGAGTTCCCGACGTGTTAAACGTCAGTTGTAAACATTCGTTCATTCATTAATTCATTCATTCATTCAGTTGTAACACGTTGTAAACGTCAGTTGTAAACATTCTTTCGTTCATTCATTCATTCATTCAGTTGTAACACCTTATAAACGTCAGTTGTAAACATGTAATCATTCTATATTAATAAAAAATCGCAATGTCTTTTGTGTTTGCAATTACCGATCTCTGACAGAGCAGCTACCGAGCCTCCGACAAACCCGCTACCGAGCTAACGCCGCTACCGAGGTCTGACAGACACGCTACCGAGGTCTGATACACCCGCTACCGAGCCGACAGACGCGCTACCGAGCACTGACAAACGCGCTACCGAGCTCTGACCGACGCGCTACCGAGCACTTACAAACCCCCTACGAGCTCTGGCCGACGCGCTACCGAGCCGGGTCAGACGACTGACCGACGCGCTACCGAGCTCTGACCGACGGCATAGCGAGCACTGACCGACGCGCTACCGAGCTCTGACCGACGCGATACCGAGCTAACGCCGTTTCTGAGCATCGACGGCGAAGTAAAACCGTCACCGGTGACGACGAGGTGAAGCCCGATACCGAGCATTGACAGACCCGCTACCCAGCCCTGACAGACCCCGCTACCGAGGTAACGCCGCTCACGACGAAGTCAAACCCGCTACCGAGGAATGACCGTCGCGCTACCGAGAGTAGACATACCCGCTACTGAGCTTTGACCGACGCGCTACCAAGCTACAGAGCTCTGACCGACGCGTGTCCAGACCGCTAAGAGAATATAATATTTGCCGTTTTCGTATTTCGTCGAGCTCACATATCTCCTTGTCTTTATAGAGTTCTTCCCCACCGGCACTCCACCATCGCTACGAAGCATCCTACAACGCGGCTCTCTTCCAGACATCGAAGCACTTGGACGATCTCCCACAGATTGGGTTTCGCCGACTCGCGGCACGTATATGGACGCCGTGCAGGAAACACCGAGTACATCCACTGGTGTTCGGGCAACCAAGGTACATGTATTACACAGGTGTACTTTTGCGTACTATAGGAGAGAAATTGCTGCCATTCCTTTCAAACGAGTCCACAGAGACCTCCCGTCACAGACTCCATTCGGTAGTTATCTTGACATGCACAACGTACGAGTTCAGCACATCGATGATCCGGGAAATCCTTCTACTTCACCAAGGTGGTGGAGTTTTTATCATTAACGGGCAAAACATCAAAATACGGTCGGAGGATGTCGCACTTATTTTGGGTTTACCCAATGGCGGTGAACCTATACAAACGAACACCAAACGGAAACCGTAATCGGACAAACTATTCCCGCATAACGAAAGTGCAAGCGAGTGGCCTCATCGAGTTAATCAGAAGCCTTGTAAACTCTGATGATCGAAAGGATGTCACCATCACCGTCTCTCTATGGATAGCATTCATGTGTTCATGTTTCTTGCTCCCGACATCGAATAGTACGTGTCCAAAGGAGATTCTATATTACGTACAAGACATTGGCTCCATAGGTGGTTACAATTGGGCGAGCTACGTACATAGAGTTTTGTTGAGCCGCATAGATGATGTTGCGAGAGAAGATTAAGGCCAATAACTCCCCACCCTATCTCGCTTGGGTGTGTGGCCGTCATTCCCGTAAGTTGGCGTAATGTTGGGCGGTCATTGTTCTTTAGGTGATTGATGGGCCGGTATCAGTAATGTAATTTTGACCCTTTGTATCTCAGGCTTTTTTCTTTGAGCATATAAGGGGCTTTTCACAATTTTGTGAGAGGAATGTTCCATGCATTTTTAAATGGAACATGGCTCCCTTGAAGACCAAAATACACTTCGCTGACATATTACGACAGATCACGGAAAATCAGTATTCGGTGAGTTACAACATTTCAACACGAGAATTATGGATATACTCAATTAAATGGGTGTTGCTCATGCTACTAGTACTATTGCCTGCACAGTCATTGTAGATATCGAAGCGGAGGGACCGGGTGAAACCGAGGTTCACTCGGAAATACCGACCCCTAAGTACGAGGAGATAGTTAAGAAATGTCGTGAGCCTTTGGATCAAGAACTTGCCCTCGAGAGACGAAGAGGGCGGGTCGATCAACTTTACGCTCAAAGATTTGCGCAATACCAGAAGAGGCTTGATGGGTTTGCTTCTGAGCTGGAAATTGAGCGTGTAAAGAGGGTAGCCCTGGAGAAAAAATTTGAAGAAAGTTCTGGCCATCCCTTTAAACAGCAACACTCCAAAGAAACATATGTAAATTTCTGTCATCTAGAAGAGGAGGTTCAATCCTTAAAGACTGTTACCTCGAAAGAGAGTCAACGGCGGCAAGAATTGGATGATGCATTCAGTGCCGGGCTGGAGTGCACGAAGGAATTAATAAGCGCTATTCGGGAGCAAGGAACCTACGATACACAACCCCTGTCGGCCCTACCACCTCCAGAGATGAAGGCTACACCAATGGAGACCCTACCACCTTCCCACGTAGAAATTAATAAAACGAGATGGAGGTAAGGGGAGGGGTGGCAAGGAAGGGGATGGGCGAGAGAAGAGCGGCCGGGGGAAAGGTGGTCAGGGAATCCGGGAAGCAGCGGCGGGTGGCCGGGGTAGGAAAAAGATCATGAAGAATTATAAGGACTATGAAATCATCCTAGATTGCATTCCTCCGGACCTCAGACGAAGCTGCCTGCAGTGGTTAAACGACATCCAAGATGTCAAGTATAATTCCGGCAACTCCTATAAGTAGCTTGCGTACTACAATCTGTGTCGATAACATTTATTTACCTCATTTCAGGGCACTCTACAATGTCGTCACGTACACGAAATGGTGGAATTACGTTGATGCCCAGCAAGCGATTGCACTGTTCAACAACAAAGAGTTCGTGTCTCCGTCGGGTTGATTGAGGTGTACTTTGAACACCTACAACAACAAATCCAAGCGAACCCCCAACGCTACCGAGTCGTTAAATTGGTGCCTCCATCCACTTTAGCACCGACCAGAAGGCTTCGTTTAGGCCGGCCACACGCATACGGTGGATGAAAGCAATACTACAAACCAATTTCGCAACCGACTTCTGAATATGGACCACTTCATCATAGCGGGCCACACAGACAGTCATTTCTTCCTCATCTTAGTTGAGCCTAGCTTAAGAAGCTTTAAAGTTTACAACTCCATGAACGGCCACGCAAAGTACACGCCGTTAACGAAGCGGGCGGTGAGAATGCCATGTAACATAGCTCCCATGACTTTTTATCAAAACACGATTAATGAAATTGTGCTCATGCGTGTAGGTTGCGGTGGAAGGGTCTCCTAAGAACGTTCTACAACCTCGACGGCATCATGGAATGGGTGGAAATGTATGGAATGGACCGCCCACAACGACCATCGTGGAGGTATATGAGAACATTCTCAACCATCCTTGTCCTTCCTGTTTTAGCGCAGAACGTAAGACCCGCTATTGAAAATACATCGTATCTGTGACACCGTTAACTGTGCAATATACGTCATGATGTTTGCCGATGAGCTGAGCGCAAAAGGTAGCCCACGGTGGAATTTCACAGAGGACGACGTCATCAAGACAAGGGCAGACCTGGCGTATCGTGTCATGAAAACCGCCGTTACGGGTGAAGGGGTAAGGAGATCGGGGGATGCTGAATTCCGGTGACATGCATGGACAATTGTAATATGTATGAAATGGATGCTAACGAGTAGAAGTGCATCTCCACTAATGAGTTATATCTGTCTATTCTAAACGTTTAAGTGCAATTCGCTACCGGCCAATGACCAACGCGCCGAGAGATGATTTAAACGGCCAACGCTACCGAGGCCTGTCCGGACGCTACCCACGGCCACGGACGAGTAAGTCGCTGCCGAGAGATGAGCAGCCCGCTACCGAGGCCTGTCCGGACGCTACCCACGGACGAGTAAGTCGCTGCCGAGAGATGAGCAGCCCGCTACCGAGGCCTGTCCGGACGCTACCCACGGACGAGTAAGTCGCTGCCGAGCGCTGACCAGTTCGCTACCGATAGGGGAGATATGACGTACTCGCAATTCAGCGCACAATGAGGGACAAACCCGCTACCGAGATGTGAAGAAGTCGCTACCAACGAAGACGAATTCGCCACTGAGCGATCATGAAGTCATAAAATATCTTTGTAATTAAGAAAAGTCATGAAACCGCTACCTCACAAACCACCATGTCCATGATTACATAACTTGGAGTTTTAAAACTCTACAGCATGAAATTGTGATCAATCCTCGATTCCCGGGATTGAGAACCGCCGGCACCGGTAGAAGTCTCCATGTCGTCGTAGTCCATCGTCCCTCCGAGCATCTTGGAGCATTCCTCCAGCCTTCTTCCTCGCCGCCTTCGCCCGTCGTCTAAGCTCGGCCACCTCCGACTCGAGGATGGCCACGCGTTCCTGGAGGTATTCCACCAATAACGCGTTCTCACACTTGCATGGCATAATCCCGCCCTCCGCAGGGAGCTTGTCTACCCATACAAAAAACCCACACGGTACACGCTGCACAAGATAGATTGGAAGGGGTTATGGTTAGAAGATAATTTCAATTTTTCATTCTAAGAAATTAATGATATATACTGACGCTGCAGAAGTAGAACTTCCGCCCGTCATCTGGTCCTCCGACGGCGGTGCCCATCCGACATTCCCCGTGGCCATAGCGGCAATGTACCGGTCGACCGTCGGCCATCTGAGTACCGAAGGATGTAGGTTACAAAGTAGAGAATCATTTTAGTAATAAAGTTATGCTAACAAAGTATGCAGGTTACCGATAGAATAAAAGGAAAAGGATGAATGTCTAATCAGAAAGCTGTTTCCCGACTACTGTCTACTCATAAACCGAAGGATGTCCATATGAGATACGTTACGCATCATGTCGATTGATTCCCGAGTCGAAGAGGAATTTCTGTGAGGTCCGATTTTGAGATTGACTACTTAAAACATAGGGGTCGATTAATTCCTCTTCATCCCCGGGCGGCTCAATATGAACCGGTGAACTTGACCTATCTTTGTGTTTTATATTTTTCCTCTTTTCCAGCGGGGATTTCATCCCTGCGCCTCCGACCCTTCTCAAGCCTGCCTTTGAACCGAAGAGCAGTATCAATTTGAGCTTCTTGCATTGGTTCTGCAGGAGGGACCTCGGATTGACAACCTGAGGTTCCAACAGTCTCCACATTGGCTTGTGGAAAGGATTCAGACAGCTTTTTTTGTGAATTCTTTATATTTGATAAGAAGAATTCGTAGTCGTCTTGTCCCTTTCTTTGCGGTTGCACATAACTCCACCGCACTTCTCAACGGATGCATGTACCTCATTTGGCATAACGTCTTCTCATCGACGATTTCATTGTTTTTGACAATGGCATCCCCAAGGTTAATGTTGCAAGCCGTCCTCGTCCACCTAGTCAAGATATAACTTGCTGGAATAGCCCTAATTTGGAGATGTAATAACACACGTAACACATGTCTACAGAGTATTCCAGCAAATTCAAACTTCTTACAAGAACATTGAACACTGTCGTCTACACCTCTAATTATCTGCACACGATGCCAATGCTTGACGTCGACATATACGACAAAGGAGTTTGCATCCGAATTACGCAAGTGTAGCTCAATGCACTTCAAATACTGATCTTGAATGATTTCGTAGACCTCGGGTGTGTAAATGACAATTGCTTGCTCAAGTATCTTTGACTGTACTACAGGTCTACTATACGTATATCTCATCTTATGATCAGCAACTTCTTGGTTGTACCTCCTGTCATCAATTAGTTTTTCAAAGTTCTCAAAGAACAAACGCATTGTTTGTCTAATATCTAAATAATCTTTGAGAAGCTTGTTAATGCTTTCACATCTTTGTGTACTGACCATATCAGCAGTAAAGGTGTTCCTTCCATACACAAGTGCCCATTTTTTCCTCTCCTCAAACAAAGATTTCAGCCATACGTTGTCACTCAATTGATATGTTGACAACATATCATTCCACGCCTGCAGAAATGAATCTTCTTCTTCGTAGTCGTAAATACATCTCTGAAAGTCTTTCTTAAATGATGTTGTGGCATTAAATACATGGCTCAAATGTTTGCAGGCATTTTGGTACATGTGCCACACACATATCCTGTGACTGGTTCTTGGTAACTCTTGCAAGATGGCATTGCTCATGGCCTTATCCTGGTCAGTTAATATAGTAGTTGGCTCCTTTCCTCCCATGACACCTACAAACGTATTGAAAAGCCATCTAAATGTGTCGATTGTCTCATCGTACAATAGAGCTGCACCAAATATGACAGATTGTCTATGATGGTTTACCCCTACAAAAGGAGCAAAAGGTCGGCCATATTTGTTGGTCTTATATGTTGTGTCAAAACATAGGACATCACCAAACCTTTCATAGTCCAACCGCATTCTAGAATAAGCCCAAAAAACATTGGTGATGAGGTCGTCCTCATCAACTTGTAAAGAATATGTGAAGGTGGGATCTTCACTTGCCTACGATGGAAATAATGAAGCAATCCTCCGGTCAAATTCTAACATCCGCCTTTGTCTCTTAGTTCGTAGATAATTCTTCATATCGTTTTGCATGAATCCAAGGTTTCTTCCGCCACCCACTTGGTTGGACATCATATGGAAAAGTCGCTTAGGTCGTATACCATTGCTCTCACCAATGTCCACAATGGAAGCTTCAATTTACGGAAATTTTCTATGGGACCGAAGCATGTGTGCCTTGGAAGGAATTTCCACCTCATGATTATGCTCGGTCTCCCATCGTGTAATTTTATACATTCCATTAACGTGGAGGACAAAAGTAATCCCGACCAAACAACCCATTCGGGTCTCCGGGCGGTGAACTACAATTGTATCATATCGTGGGTCTTTCTTCCTCCAACCTTCTTTAGAGCATACAAACCGTGCTCTCCTTACAATTCCTTGCTTATCCTTTTTAAGTTTTCTCTTCTAACACTAAAACCAACATGTTTCGCATATTCAATATATGAAAGATAAGCATCATCAACGGTCGTAAACATCGACTCATGGGATAGACCCGGTGTAATTGTTCCTGTAAGTTCATGCCCTTCTGGACTTCCCACAGGTTCCCTAAACTCGGCTACTGCCGGTGACAGAATGTGGGTTGGGTCATTAACCGGGAGACGTTCGCCAGACATGTTGACAACGTACGTGTTCAGTTTGTTCCCTATACATATCAACCGGTGTTATAATGTTTTCACGCATGTCAACCAAACTCAGTACAATGGCATGCAGCACGAAAAGAGTGGTTCACAGAAACTAGGAAACATGAGAAGTTACTAGCAAACGTTCAACATGGGAACAAACTAGCAAACAAAGCTTAAACTCTCTTCGGCCTCAAAGAAGAACAACAGGCGCATAAGAATCAGTGAAGACGTGCGCCAAAACATGTTAAGAACACGTACCGAGCAGGAGATGTCAGACGCTCGAGGTGAAAGCGGGGGATGCACTTGGTCTGCAGAACACCTCGCCGGATATGCTGTTCGTGGCACTCGCCTGAAGACGCCGGAGATGTCAGCCGCCAACCCGAGAAGCGCCTGTTCTTCGCTGTGCTTCAATTGGGAGTTTCTAGTCCTTTTTAGTCTTTCTCACGGATGAGGAAGGGAGAAGCATCATTGCGCGGTTTAATGACGATGTAAAATGTCTGACAAAATAGCCTGACAACGATTCGGCTTCGCACGTCTACCGTATCGGTGACCTCGGTCGAGGAGCCGCTACCGAATATGGAAGAAAGAAGCCCTACCAAGTCGCTACAGAACTCTGACCGTCGCTACCGAGCGGTTTGACGAGCCTCTACCGAGTATGATAGAAACCCTACCGAGCGGTTGTCGAGGCCGCGTCACCGAAACCCTTCTTGACACGCTACCGGGCCTCCGACAAGCCGCTACCGTCTTATCGCCTGCTTTCCTTTCCCGCTTATCCATTTTTCAAAGTTTTAAAATTTATTTTACCGCCCGAGTAGCTCGCTGCGAGCCTAAGAGCTTCGGACAACCACGGAGGCATGCGGCATCATTTCTGTCCCGCCATTTCCATTTGTCAAAATTTTTAATAGCCGCACCGCACCGCCGACTACCGAGAACCGAAATACTCGCAACCGAGCCGTCTATGTATCACTACCGATCGTCTAGACAAACGCTACCGAGCGGTTGTCCGAAGCCCTGTCTACCGAGTCGTGCGAAGCCGCGCTACCGAGTCGAGGAGCCGCTACCGAATATGGAAGAAGCCCTACCGAGTCGCTACCGAACTCTGACCGTCGCTACCGAGCGATTTGACGAGCCGCTACCGAGTATGATAGAAACCCTACCGAGCGGTTGTCGAGGCCGCGTCACCGAACCTTTCTTGACACGCTACCGAGCGTCTAGACAAACGCTACCGAGACGTCGTCTGAAGCCGCGATACCGAGCCGACGTTGTATCACTACCGAGCGTCTAGACAAACGCTACCGAGCCGTCGTCTGAAGCCGCGCTACCGAGCCGACGTTGTATCACTACCGAGCGTCTACAAGAACGCTACCGAGCGGTTGTCTGAACCCGCGCTACCGAGCCGACGTTGTATCACTACCGAGCGTCTACAAGAACGCTACCGAGCCGTCGTCTGAGACCGCGCTACCGAGTCGACGTTGTATCACTACCGAGCGTCTACAAGAACGCTACCGAGCGGTTGTCTGGAGCCGCGCTACCGAGTCGACGTTGTATCACTACCGAGCGTCTACAAGAACGCTACCGAGCGGTTGTCTGAAGCCGCGCTACCGAGTCGACGTTGTATCACTACCGAGCGTCTACAAGAACGCTACCGAGCGGTTGTCTGAAGCCGCGCTACCGAGCCGACGTTGTATCACTACCGAGCGTCTACAAGAACGCTACCGAGCCGTCATCTGAGACCGCGCTACCGAGTCGACGTTGTATCACTACCGAGCGTCTACAAGAACGCTACCGAGCGGTTGTCTGAAGCCGCGCTACCGAGTCGACGTTGTATCACTACCGAGCGTCTACAAGAACGCTACCGAGCGGTTGTCTGAAGCCGCGCTACCGAGTCGACGTTGTATCACTACCGAGGGTCTACAAGAACGCTACCGAGCGGTTGTCTGAAGCCGCGCTACCGAGTCGACGTTGTATCACTACCGAGCGTCTAGACAAACGCTACCGAGCCGTCGTCTGAAGCCGCGATACCGAGTCGACGTTGTATCACTACCGAGCGTCTAGACAATCACTACCGAGCGGTTGTCTGAAGCCGCGCTACCGAGTCGACGTTGTATCACTACCGAGCGTCTAGACAATCACTACCGAGCCGTCTAGACAAACGCTACCGCGTGACCGTCAACCGTCACCGAGTTCAAATAATAAAAATAATATTCTTTAAGCTTGTGTCGAGCGCCGTGAACAGGCATTAATGACTGAGGTGACGTTTCGGAAACGACGGCTTCACGGCCCTCCCCCTCCGTCGACGGCCGTTCGATGACGTTCTCCGTCTCCGCACTTCCGTTATCCGGCAGTGGCTCCGTCGGTCCGCGGTGGCACATTACGCCACCGTTGACGTGGCGCGCTCCGGTTGGGGACTGCGGGAGTCCCCTCCACCCGGGAACTGAGGCGATCCGAACTCCATCGCGAACGTCTTACTGCAGGGTATCTGCGGAAGAAGGAACGGGGTGTGACCCTCAGTTTTCGTCCTTCTTGTGGTCTTCTTCCTTCGAAGCACGGCCGCACACAGACGGGGGCGGCGAGGGGTCCGCCGGCGGCTGTAGCGGCTTCAGGTCGGCGGCGATCCCGAGGTTCTCCAGAAAGCCGGCGCCCGTGCCGCTGGAGAAGAGCTCCGGAAGAACGAAGACGCCCTGCGAAGGCTTCCGCTGGTGGCGGTTCGGTCTTTCCGACATCCTGCCCAATTATACGCACCGATATCGATCGAGCGGAACAGGGCGGAGGGCGGAGAAAAGGAGAGGAAGATGACCGGCCGGCTCAGCTGGGAGGGGGCGGAGCTGCTGCTCTTGGGGCCAAACGAGGGGCGGACAGCCATTACTTATAGATAGACCGCGCAGAAGGCTCCCTCGACCGAAGGAAAAAAAAACTAATTAGACGATGCTCTCGCAACAGGTAACATGGCACAGGCCTCGATCGGGAACCAGATCAATGACTATAAGTATAACCTTGTTCGCTAGATTTACTTAATCAACATTCAAGACGGTAAGAAAATCCAAGATAAGGCATGCATATCTATATCTATATATATATATATATATCAGCTCCCCTAGCGAGTCACGCGTCTCTCAGAGATGCGACGGGAAGAGAGAAAGAGAGAGGGGCGTATCTAGCTAGTATTCGTCGGGGGACAGGAAGCTTATATATATAATAAAACACAGAGAGAGAGAGCCGTGCCCTTCTCTCGGGCGAGGAGGCGGTGGCGTGCATGGGGAAGCTGCTCTCTGATCTAATCTAATATAAATGCATGGAGAAGTCGCGTTCACGTGGGGGCATTTTTAATTTATTCATCGAAGGAGACACAATCTCTCGCTGATCGCTCGTCTATCTTCTTCTCTACCGCTGATTCAACCACCCCTTATCTAGCTAGTTATCTCCTCACCGCCCGCGCGCACATGTGCGGCGTTTCTAATTCCCGTGGTTGGCCGGCGCCGTTCAGGTGCTAGCGTTTCTTCATTCATATCTCGTCTAATTAGTGTTACGCTGCACAAGAGAGGAGTTCGAGTTGCTCGTGAGTCCGTGCATAGAGTATTCTCCACATTTTTTTTAAAAAAAGTGAGATTTACATTGGATATGACTTATGAGATTTATCATTACGTTTATTTTTTTTGCAAGAAGGTGAAATGCGAGAGCAAGTCCCCCGGTGTGGATACATGAGAAGAGCTCCTCAACCCCTCTCATAAAGAGACCTAAATGATATGATTTGATGTCTTTCAAATAACTATGTCCATGTTATTTCAACCCCTTTATAAGAGGAGCTGAAGAACTCTGCTCAGATACTCATCCGAGCGGAGTCGTTCTCGTGAAATGCACTTCCTCCACCCGAACTCTTAAGCAAAATAAGTTGCGCCCTCACGGTGATATCAAACATTAATAGAGCGGAGGTTGAAGTGAAAATCCAAAATCTGGACCTTCTATCGAAGGAATTTACCCGTTCGGACCTATTGTTAAACCAGGACCTCTTAAACGGATTGATGTAGAGATTTGCTGGAAACTAAAATATGTCGTGTCAGTCTTTGCAAGTGAGAGAGTGTGATAAGATGCGGATTACAGCTGTTATAAGTACTGTTATCTTCATTTCTCTCTCTTGACGTGAATAATCAAAGATCAAGAGATTTTTTTTTGTTTGTCTGTACAATTTTACAATACGATGCTGCGCTTTGTTCGGTTTGCGTATTTTCAATTGTTTGTATTAATACGGAATATTATGTGTTTTGAAAGTAATAAATATTATCTTTTGAAATTACAGAAGAGGCGGAAACCAAAACAAGCTGAACGTCATAGTATATATACTTGCAAAATCATTCATATCATGCGGTCTCATACTTTGTTTTTCATGTCTATAGCTTCAACCATTTTTTCAAACAAATTAAAGCTCTTGTTTTAAAATCCTGGAGGAGTCTTAATTTTTGTAAATAGGGACGTAGTTCTGAAACAATACATTTTTGTAATAAAACAAACTAGTCCTACGTGAGTCTGGATGGGATATATTATGTGAAGGAGGAATTGAGGAATAGTTTTTATCTATCCACTCCTCAAAAATGTTTATACTGAATATATAATGGATAATCTATATATTATCTATCTCTCGGTAACTTTTAGAAATTCATAGAAAAGAATAATATATTCAAAAAAAGAAAAAGGTACATTCAGAGGGGAGTATTTTTGTTGTTGTTGGAGATTAGAGTGATTAATTATTAACATCTCCTTTGTGATTTCAACAAAACACACCCTATAGAAAATATATATGATGGAGAAATCAACACTCGGTCGGTTTCAACATACATACTTTCACCAAAGGTTCGGTTTGAATTTCCGTTTAACAGGAGGTCCTATTTTAAGGATTCATTGCATTTTTTTGCTCCAAAAATGATAGTAACCGGCAGAGAGACGTCAAGGGCTTGTTTGGTATCATAAAATTCTGAAAATAAGCCTGAATTATCTCTTAAATTCTGAGAATACCTATGTTTATCTTCAAATTCTGATAGAGGTACTATTCTGAACAGGTATTTTTGACATTTTAACATTTATCTAGCGTTGGTTTCATGGAGTGGATCGGAGGTTATAAATTTTTTGATTATTAGATTGTCGATTAAATGATTATGGTCAATGAACCGATCATAAAACTTATTTTGTTAAATAGATGGGGAATCATTTTTTTTCCAAATATAATCAGCTCCATCGGAATAATATGAAGATGGGTGGAACAATTAGGTGACATTTTATTTGACTTAATTTAAATGTTTGAAATCTTATTATCACCTTTGATCGATATCTCAAGGACCTGTTTGGATATTCTATCAAGCACCCTCTATCAGTATTAAATGTAATATTAGAGAATATCGATGTTGTAGGTGTTAATGAGATTAATATATACTTTCAAGTATGTGCTAATTCAGTCACAAATTATTTTTCAGATATTTTAACTTTTGACTTCTTAAAAGCCATTCTCACGTGGAGCACAGAGCCACATTTCTCCAAACTTTTCGCTTTCTATAGATATTTTAGTTTTTTAAAATTATATATTTGGTATTTTGTGTACAGGAAAGACTTGACAGAAGATCGAGAGTGGATCCGCTCATTTTAATCCCACATTCCGAATTTCTGACACAAAAATTTTAAAAAATAAATAAGTCATTTTGTCGTCAATTAATGTATACTTTATTACAAGGATATATTTTGTACGATCGTGCATATTATAGAAAGAAAAGAGTATTTAGTCGATACAATAAAAAATAATTTCTCACGTACACACTGATCACATTACATAGGGCGGGTACGGATCTTCTCAAGATATATTTCGTTATGAGGTAAGCTGAACTTATTGTAACCAACCATCCCTTGGAAGTGAAGTTGATATTTCTCGTACTTTCGTATGATCAAAATCAGGAAGGAAGCTATTTATTTAGGAACTACCGGCGGTCATAAAAGAAACATATCCGATTCCGTCCCCGAGTTGGAGATCCGCGACACGTCATCATCCGGACCCACACACAAACGTATAAAAGGCCGGCCGGAGCTGGCTTCCCGGTTCCCGCCGTCGCCCTGCTTCTCCCTCCGCGGACAGGACTGGATCTCCGTAACAGACTCGGGGGAGGCGGGAGGACGGTACCCTTTCCAGAACTCTGATATCCAACCGTCGTAGCCCTAGAAAAGTCGATTCGAGTCCTTCCCTCGGCGGCGGAAGAACTGCAGAAACGTAACTCGCAAGGAATCTAGAACCCTAGCGGCCTCTCCAGTATCCGTACGTCGTCGTCTTCGCTCATCCTAGTCTCCCCACACCCGCCTCCGCCGCTTCCAGGACTCGTTGTGGCCGGTGGAAGGATATTATGGCGTAGTTTTGCGGCATTGCGTATTGGCGCCAATGTCTCTTCTCTGTTTATACATTGTTTCTCTTTTCTGGTGCGAAGAATTTCGGTCGCGTTTCTCCGGGATCGAGCAAGAGCACTCACCGAAGCGGTGTTGAGTAATCACTGGTGATCAAGTCGGTTACGATGGGTAAAGCTGCTGTCGTTACGTCGCCGCTGATAGATTACAATGTATCTTGCAATACAAGGAAATGTATCCACTGCCGGGCCTCCCCAGCGTCAGACACCGCAGGTTCGTCGCAAAAGAAGAAGCGGATGGTACATGAGGATCACGATGAAGCTACAGAAGGTTCATGCCAGCGGCAATGTACAGACCAAGGAAATGATGGATCCGAGGTTGACGATACCAGTTCTCAGTCTTCCGGAGAGGGGAGCGTATTTACACAAGGAAGTCAAATGGGGTGCGACTCGTCGAGTAATAGATTCCTCTCCGTTAGACTCTCGGGAAGCGAGGGCCTCAAATTGAGGATATCTAGAAGGCAGGATGAGGAAGCTAGTGGAAACGCCTGTGACGAGTCTGTTTCTTCCACTCTCGAGACGAAACAGAGACAACTAAAGAGCACTCGAACAAATGGAGTAGTTTCTAATGTACGGAGCTTGCTGTCCACGGGCCTTCTGGAAGGGCTTCCCATCAAGTATTTATTCCAAAAATACAATGTTCGCCCCTTTTCTTTCTGTTCTTCCACGCTGCAGTAATCTTTTTTATGCTTCGTATTTCATCTATAATTCTGATCTTGTGCAGATCGAGCTTCCTGGATTTATTAAAGACCTGGGATATGTATGTGGCTGCTCTTCATGTAATTATACTAAGGTAAGCGGCCGCGTTCTTCCATTTCCGTTTAGTGTTTTACTTCTGAGGAAAGAGGTTAATTATTGTCTATTGTCTACATGTTATTATGTTCCATGCTTTTAACCATCCTGTAGTCAACGGTAAGCTGATTCTCAGTTTTCATCTCATATGCAGTTCACAATTTCTTTTTCTCGTCCTTCCTGCACTGCTTATAGTTTCTGTTATTTGCACTTTCCATGAGAATGAGATATTCTTTCCTTAAAACATCTTTTTCTTTCTGAATGCAGAAATTTTGCTTATGTTCAATAACTGTAGGTCCTCTCTGCTCTTGAATTTGAAAGGCATTCCGGGGCAACTTCAAAGAATCAAAATGATCATATATTTCTGAGCAGCGGAAGATCACTTTATAATGTGGTCAAAGCACTAGTTGGTTGCTCTCTAAGGTCATTGGATGATGAAATTGAAAGGGTGATCGGTTGCTCACCTAATTGGGAATGCTACAAGTCATGGAAAGGTGAAATATATGTTTTCTTTGAAACAAGCCGAACCCTTTAGTTTGAAATTTTACTTCGCTGTGCTTTTTGTTTATTAATATGCTTTTTATTTCTAGAATCACTGAATCAGATGGAAAATCCTAAAGTACAGGATGCTAATTGGGGTGATGACGAAAAGAAATGCACTCCACCTGACCATCATCATAAACATCAATTTTTTGGGAGGTACTAACCCAACTATATGACTTTTTGCTGAAAACCAAATAACCTAATTTCTCTACGTACTTTTCTCTCATATGAATTGCATCTGCTTTTAAGTTTACATCATGCATGTAAAAGAGATATTGTATGTGTCACTGTTGCGCATGTGCTGAACCCATTTAAAAAGTTGACTTTTGTCTCATCTAAAGGTCTGATCATTACTGATTTTATGGAAAATACGTTGATGGAGTTTCATTCTTTCCACATGGAACAGAATTATCTACTGGAACCTCGACCCTGGGGGTTAAACGTCTAGTTTCTACAGCTAGCTTCCAAGTGCCATGGGCCCATGGTTAACATTGTGAACTTTGGCTCAAGTTTAATACAAAAACATTAGTTGGTCTCATTAGCTTGACTTGATATTCCCTATAGTTGATTTCATTAGGTTGACTTGTTCATTTTGATGTGCATAAATAATGAGTGTATATTCTTTGTAAAAGTAAATTTAAGTCAACAGTTATTTTTTGTATGCTATAAGTTAATAAATAGAGGTTGAGGTATTAATTCTTCCAAATGTATGTCAGTTTTAGTAGTCTAGTTGAATGATCAGGACAATAATGTTCTATCAGCTCTTAAAATCATCTGCACTTTTTTTTTGAAAGATTGCATTTGCAGCGGTGGTTCACAGCTTTGAGCACATTGCTCAACATGGGATTGATCCCGCAGCCTTCCATTGGAGGTCTTCACCAAGGAGGCCTGGGTGCCCAGTGCCCACCGTGGCATGACCACTGGACAACTGAAATCATATGCAATAGTTCTAAATTGCATGGTCAGATATCATATATATATATATATCAACTTTTCTCTAGTTGTACAAATGCATCTTTCATGCAACTACAAGCCCTTTCAAGTAGAAGCCACTACATAAGGTCTAAGGAGAGCCTGAAAATTGGAGAGCAGTCACAGATAGTTATCTTTAAGGTAAATAGAATTTACATAAAAACATCTAGGAGTCATACCTACATTCTTTATATTGATTGACAAATGTTTTCTATTTATTTCCATATTAGTCTTTAATGTTCATAGTTTACTAAACGTGCTATACTAGTATTTATCAACATAAATTCTATTTCACATGCCAAATTTACAATGCATATACGACACATTTAGCATCAGAATTGACAGAGACTGGCCAGGTCTAATCCCCATCCAGATCTGTTGAGAATAGGAAATATAGAGGGAGTGAAGATTCTAAAATGGATTGCCTTATTCTTAAAACTGTGTTAGAAAATGTGAATTGGGCTTATTTTTGGACCAAGGTTATTATTTTATCTTTATTCTTCCTGGTAGATAATTTTTTTTTGTCCATGATTTATGTCATACTACATTTTCAGCTTCCCAGAATATATCCAAGAAAGCACCAGTTCAGGCAGAAAATCAGATATGCAAGAGGCTGAAACCACAGTCACCAACAATGTAAATGTTACTGATGGTTGGAGCCAAGAGAATAGCATCTCTTTATCTTGGAAGTATGAAAAACAAGGGACCACTTATGGAGAGAAAATGTTTTCTGGTTCTCCTGCTTACTTGCAAAATGAATCTTTTGAAGATGGAAATATTGGGAGTCAAACAAAGGAGACATTTCCAGGAAAGAAAACCTTTTCAGGTCTTCCTGCTGATCTGCAAGATAATTCTTCTGAAGATGAGAATATTGGGAGTCAAACATCACAAAACAAACGTACAACGATGATGTAAGCATCTCTTGCATTTCAGTTGGCAATAGTATTTGGATAGGCTGCATGAAATGAATCCATGTTGTTCTATATAATAGTCAGGAATTAATCCCTATTCCCTCTAGAGGATAGTCAAATTGTTTATAGAAATACTCATGAATTCAATCATCCAGGTCAAAGTTAACAGCTTTTCATCACATCCTGGAAGCTACAAAGCATTTGAGTACACAAAAAGTTAGATCTGCTCAAGCTTTCAGCAATGGAAGGTTGGTGTTCAATGTTTGTCAAAAGAAATTGCCTCTTCCTATTTCTACTGGGGTTTGTGGCTTCCCTCTGAGGGTTTCATGTTTTAACAGCAGCTTTTTTATTCTCTTTTTCTTGTCAAGGGGTTACAATTTGCATCATCTAATATTCATGGAAAATGGCTTGCCTGATGGATCTGAATTGGCTTATTGTGTTAGAGGACAGGTACATCTCAATGTAACACCTTGCAAATTGTCTGCTTTGACTTTTGTGTTTTGAGATACAATGTAAAGTAATATTTTTTTCTACAGAAAGTACTCAAGGGTTATAAAGCGGGAAGTGGAATAGTATGTAACTGCTGCCACAAAGAAGTAAAATTTTTCATTAATTTAGCCATTATACTTTTTGGTTCTTTGATGGAACAGACACTGATATCCTACATTGTTCTTGTTTTCTGCAGGTTAGCCCTTCAGAGTTTGAAGCCCATGCGGGATGGTCTAAAAAGCGTCAACCGTAAGCTACTTTTTATCCTTTCAATATGTTTATTTGAAGGAATTTACATCTGAACAGATACTTTTTTTTCGTAATTGTACTTCCTCAACATATCCATCAACCAAAACCACTTTTAAGCATAATTCTAGAGCTGCCCTTATGCTGCCTATTTTGAAAACAACATGTTTGTTGGATTGAACATGAGCCATCTTTCTTTAGTTGCACTATTTTTTGCACCAACATAGAACTGCAGTTGTTCATTAACCACCAGGTGTATGAGTTTATTTGAAGCTACTGCTAATGGCAAACTGTCCTGGGATGCAATAAAATACTCTAAGTACGTTAATGTAGTTGTTGAAACTGTGATCTCAGATAATGTTTTAAGATCATTTGTTAAACAACTTGACTTAGTTTGCAGGTACTAACAGAACAATAAGCTTCATTTAAATGTGTAACATTTGACATTTTAATGAACATCTCTGTAGTTTATTTTAACAGATGAAATAAGCACATAATCATAACTAAATCTTTTTTCTGCAGTTACCGTCATATCTTTACTTCTAATGGTGTGTCACTTCATGATCTGTCCATCTCGCTATCAAAAGGTCAACATTTGACTGTCATCTACAATGAAGATGAGTGCTCAGTTTGTGGAGAAGGGGGCGAGCTCATTTTATGTTCTAAATGTCCCAAGGCATTCCATACAGGTAGATGTCTTGGACATCCTTGTTGTGTTTAAGTTCCATGTCCTTGTAATTGATTTGAATTTCTAGCACCACATGACAGTTATACCTTAAGCTCTTACCTTGTAACTTGATCAGCCAACTTGTGAGTGATAACTGAAGCCTACTCCCCATAGTTTTTTTTTTGGAAAGTGACCAAATGGCTACACTTCTTTTAACTGAAAAAAAGGATATTAAGGCACAACAAAGTCTTCCAACAGAGATAGTCAGAAAGACACCACAACAACCCACAAATAGGACCAAGCAAAACTATCGACCCCTCATAAAAAATACTAGCTGCTTTGTACAAGGACGGAACAAAGTCCTCATTGTGCTGTAAAGGGTAGATCTGGAGAGAGTGTTTTCTTAATTTTAATCCAATGGTAAAATCATAAATTACCACAATGTTTTTGCATAATTTATTGGATATCAGGAGGATGTTGTATCCGATACCAGCAGCTTTCATTTGAATTTTGAAGAATTTAATATGAGCTCAAGAATTATCAAATTCTGCTGAAAATTTTAACCATTTAAAGAACTGACTGAAAACTATCAGTAAATTTGTTTTTACATTTCTGAATCTTATAGCATGTACATATGATATAGCATATACATATGATAACATTGCTTCTATCCTTAATAACTTGTAAGAAATATTTGTTTCTGTTCTGATTTAAATGTACTCTGCCAAGTGGTTAATAATCAGGCACAAAGTAAGATCAAAGAAGAAGATTGTGGCCAGGTGATTGTTTCCCCATGGCATGAGTTGCATTTTATGTACAAATAAAATTACCAATCTGATTACTAGGAAAGGTCAAAGCTGGATATAGAGACTTGTCTAACGTAAATTAGTTGGCAACTATGCTGCTTTGGTAATCAGACAGAAGAAGATTTGAAATTCTTTGAGTTGGGACAAGGCATTTTTTTTAAGTTCACTATTTCAATGGTTCTTTGTTTCAATACAAGTTGATAATCTTCAGTTCAAATCATGCCATCACGATTAGCTAGTTGGATTAGTATGTAGCCTTTTGGTTGTTCATTGTTTCAAATTATCTATTTGATATGCTGCGAACAATGTTTACAACCCAGGATGCAAGTTTGGAGATTAGCACCTTTAACGAGTACTTCCATATTGATTTTAAATTTGCAAACTTCAACTAATTTTTACTTTCGCTTTTCAGTTTGCATGGGCCTTTGTTGTATGCCAGATGGTGAATGGTGTTGTACTTACTGTAGAGATGAAAATCCTTCTCAAGCAGTTACTATTGATGCACGGATGACTGTTAGAGTTGGCCGGATAATTATAGCCCCCACAATTGAATCTGGTTGTTGTTCAATTTGCAGGTGCTTGTATTAGTATTGGATTCAGAGTATGAAATGATCGAATGCTCTGCAGTTTCTTTATCTGAATCTCTCTTTTCTTCATGCTATGCAGAAATGGCTACTTTAGCTGCAGCAATTCATTCAACGATTACACGGTATTGATCTGCGACCAGGTATATTGCAACTGCTTCTCGGCCCTTCATCCTCCCTACATGTTAATGATTTGTATTATTTTGCACCTACGCCTGACAATTCTTTTTCCGGACAGTGTGAAAAGGAGTACCATGTTGTATGCTTGAGACGTAGTGGCATGTGCAACTTGAAGGTGAGAAAATGCCATGGGAGATTGATCATTGACTTTGTTTAAAAATATATAGCTTTTTTTGGCACTGATCAGTTGTTATTTTCTTCAGGCTTTGCCCAAAGGAGAATGGTTTTGTTGCTGCAGTTGCATTTCAATTCATGCTTCTCTATTAGACTTAGCCTTCGGTGGAACAAATGCCATTCCAGAAACACTATCAAAACAATTGACTATGAAGCTTCAAGAAAAATGCACCAGTGGTGAATATGGATCTGACGTTAGATGGCAATTACTAAGAGGAAAATTTCATACTACCGAGGCTAAGAATTTACTTTCCAAGGCTTTCCACATTTTTCGGGTAAGTTACGCTTGTGAACTAGTTTTTACATGTTCATGGGGCACTGTGATCAAGAATACTAATTTTAGAAGAATGGTTTCATTTCAGTATTTAGTTTATTTTGCTTGCTTGCCCAGCAATGACTTTCTGCATCCAACAGTTTTTTTTTCTTGCTTGCCCAGCAACGGGTCTCCTCATCTGTTGGCCATAGCAATTTCCCTTTGAAACATGACAATATCCCAATCAATAACTTGTGCTTTCTATTGCAGAATTCATTTGACCCCATTCTTGAACGATCTGGAGGTGATCTTGTACCTGCCATGATATTCGGGTACATAGTTTTTTTTTCTTCTGCAGTATGGCGTACTTCATCTTTGACTATGGACGTTGACATAGTTTATCTCTAACATATTTCTTTCAAACACCTTACAGTAGGAATATGGGAGGTCATGAGCTTGGGGGAATGTATTGCGCAATCCTGACCGTGAAGTACGACTCCGTGAACTGAATATTTTTTTAACAAGTCTTTCACGCAAAGATAATCATCTTATTTTCGCATGTTGTTTGAGAATATAGGTCAGTGGTCGTATCAGCTGCACTACTTAGGATTTTTGGTGACGAAGCTGCGGAAATGCCTCTCGTTGCTACGATTCAGAAAAGTCAGGGAAAGGTAAGGGTGCCCATCGATTTTCAAATGTTTGTTTTGATCATTTCTATGTTACTAAATGTGCATGGTTGAGAGCTGAGGCGATTGCTTATGGGGTGCCTGGTTACATGATAAAATAGATTCTTTACAAAAATATATTCTTTAACCAAATTGTTAAAAAATATATTCAGAAGTTTTTTTTTATCCTTTATTCAGAAGTCACAATGAAACCATGGTTGTATAGAGAGTTTGTTCTTAGATAAAAAGACATAAGATTCTTTTTTTATTTATTGTGGTCCCGACCTTTTTTGGTTATGCCTGGTCCTTGTTCTTTTTGTCATCCTACCACACCAAATATGGTAATTTTATGTTTTTAGTTATCTTATATTTTTCCTTGAGTTGATCGCCTTTAACCCATTAGAGTTAAGTTTGTTCTTTCACACGATTACGTTTTCTATTAATTTTGTCATGGGATTGACAAAGTTTTAGTTATTTGACATCTCATTTATCATATTTAAGTTAATAAATATATTTTTATATACGTAAATAATTTACTTTTTATATTAAAATCGTCATCGCCTACAATGGCGATGAGACGAGGCAGGTCAGGCCTTGGTCGCCTCACTTGGTATCTGACTATGTGGAATCTTGTGTTCCTGTTGAATGTGTGATAACACGTTCCTCTTATTTCCCCAAACGCACGACTTTTCGGGTAAACTCATCCTCTTTTTTTAAGGAATATATTCGACTTGGTCCAGTAAGGAGTAGAATATTTTATTCTTGATCTACTTTCAATTAGTTAAATGGCTCACAAGAATTCTGATTTGACCCTAGACATTAATCCTTTCTACGTAATTATTATCTATGTTGCACAGGGATACTTTCGATGTCTGTTCTCACGCATCGAGATGCTATTACGGCATTTGAACGTGAAGAAGTTGGTTCTTCCGGCAATGGAGGATGCAGAGGCGATGTGGGTGCATAAATTTGGGTTCAGAAGAATGGCCGAGGAGCAGGTAGCTTACTTCCGTCTGTAAGACAAAAGTTTGATATCCATTTCATAATCTGCTTCATTCTTTTTCTTTCAACTTCATCGAATTATTTATCAGACGTTTTTTTGGCGATAGCACTGCTTCTGCAGCTCACAACTTTTCTTGCGGGCAGTTTCATAGGTTTGCGGAGATATTTCCAGTGATGTCGTTCAAGGGAACAAAGATGTTGGAGAAACCCGTGTCGTCGTCTTCGGGATTGTAGAACAGATGGCTTCCCACGAAAGGTTGCATAACCTCGAGTAGCAAACTTTAGTAATCCAAATTTTGGCGATTTTTTTTTGTTAGCCCACTTGCTCTTGTTAACTGGGCACACTTTTACCCCCCCCCCCTCTAAAAATGTGTTAATGATCGATTCTTTAATCCATTAAATGCATTATAAAATGTACTTGAGGACAATGATCAGCTCTCTAATCAAATAAATGTATCTTGGATATGGAAATTGGTCGGCAACCAAGCAGTACAGACACCAGTACTCCCTTATCCTCTGAGCGGCTTCAGGACGACCATGCAGGGGGTGTCTGGGACACAGAAGTCGCCAAAATACGGTTCCACCTCACGCGAAAAAAAAAAAAAACCACAAACCACCGTAAGCTTATGTTCACGAAGTGGCGTATCAATCATCCGCACCATCCAACCGTTCTGTTGCTCCTGAATCCTTCCGGCTGCTGCTCCGGTGGTGGAGGGGGGCGTCGAGGCTCTCTGGGTTTCGCAGGATCCACAAAAATCACCCAGCCGTCCAAGAACTTGGCGTTCATCCCCTCCCGCGCTTTGCTGGCTTCGTCGATCGTCGCATACCTGACGAATCCAAAGCCCTTGGACCTCCCCGAGATTCGATCTGTGATCACCTTAGCTGATGACTCCCGCCCGACCAAAAAAAAAAGAAAAAGAACCAAGTGTCAGCCTCAGACGGTGTAACAGAGTGAACGTTAGAATGAAACCTGGGGGAGAAAGGAGAGAAGCTCACCTTCCAAAAGATGGCCAAAAGGGCAAAATCCCTCTCTCAGCTTCTCGTCCGTGGTTAGCCTTGAAAGGCCTGCATTTTACGGGAGTAGGAAGGTTACCACCTTGCTATAATGATTCTCCTCTCGCGGTTGACTACTTATAAAGCTAGCAGCATAGTCGTGTAATTTTTCTCTACATGTATCGAGCACTAGATGTTGTCACTCGATCCCGTGTAAGTAAACGTGAAGGAACCATGTATCCTTGAAGGTGCCAGCCCTCCGGTACCCTGCACTGCAGCTCGCAGCCTCGCACGATACCAGGCTTGAAGTTAAGGTGTACCAGACGGAGTAAAGACTGTTCATCCTTTTTGAGATGTAATCCCCTGGACGAATGCAAAGTGCATGATATCGACTTGCCTATGAGATATTGTCATCGAGCAATGATCAAATGGGAGATTTCCATCCACTAACAAACTATTTTGCTAATAGACGACATTTTCGTTGCAATGAATAAATTGGAGATCACCTTTACTCGCATCTTGATTGAAATATCATGCATGCAACACTATGACTTGCGAAGGAATACACGAGTTAAATAACACTATGATCTCATAGAAAGTTCAAGGAAAATAAAATGAGAAATGTGCCCACATAGTGGTCTTCTCACTCCGCAAAGTCACAGAGCCTGCCAATCTCCTGGATATATCCCAATTCCAGCACCTTCGCATTAACCATGGGATTAAAACATAAACAGCATATCTCTCTATCTCCAAATACTAGTGTTTTCCATCAATGACACAATGTTTGAACATCATGTAACATATAATTGTTAAGACGTAACGCAACCAAGTGGATACCATCTACATGCTTATGTGGTAAGGAAAGGCAATCAGGCGTAGCGTAGCATGTGTAGATGTCTTACTCTATTTCATGGCAGTTATTATGTCCTTCTTATTACATGAAATTTCAATTCGTCGTCGTAAAAGAAAAATGTAAACAAGACTAGTCATGTTTTTACACGGTTGAAGAACTAAGATGTGAAATTAAAGTCTTCAACAATTTATATCCTTGATTCTTTGGAGAACACAATAGATGCTATTACCATATATATAACACAGATTGCACTAGCCTTTTCCTCACCATAACTGGCTGTGTGATTAGCACTCATCATAAACATGTAAAATTAGTGTCTAAAAGCGTAGTTTCCAAGAATATTTAAAAAGGGTGCATCCCAAATTTTCACATGGGCTATGAGTAGTTTTTTTTGCACAATGCTGAAAAATAAACTATACGCAGATATAATGTGGCAAAGCTGTGCCAGACTTGTGAAGTAAAGGAAGGCACAAATCGTCATTTTACACTTAAATACATAATATAATTGAATAACTTAATGTGTTTCGGAAAAATGTTTCCAAACAAAGTGGGTGAATTACTACTCGTACAGGCCAGACAGGTTTAGTTGGACCAAGTAGCTAAACAGCACCAAAATTACCGCCTTGTTGGTTAGCTTATTGGAAATGATATAATATTAATTTTGACATTGATGGTAGACACATCAACATTAAAATGATGAAAGTGCCATTGATACAAGGGTTTAACATAGTAACCAAACGAGGCCTTAGATAATTTTAGTATGCATTCTCTTAGATGTATTCTTCAAGGTTGACTCCTTACTACTACACCTGCCCAAACTTTGTATAGTATTTCTGAGTGGTTTATTTGATCCTTGAAGAACTCACATATTCAAGTTCAGTGGACTTTCTTAATAGGCTAAATCGTTTAAATCAGGGATTCTTGTCTTCTAGATGTTCCTTGATAGGATGAAAAAAAATACCTACAAATGGAAGGGAAGCAGACAAAAGGAGTATTGGTTGAACATAGATTGAACTAATGACTAATCATGATTCTACACCGAATCGAGAAATCCTTTATCCCGTACAAAATGAGCACCTAGGAAAAACATCATATGCACAAAAGTTGTCCCGATATACAATAATTAAAGGATCATAGAAGTCTGCTGGCACCAGGTGTTTGACTAAGTATCATCCTCTAGTTCAAAGAGAACCTATCCTGAATGCACCCTGGAAAGAGATACTTCTGTCTCTTGATTCGTGAATGATACTCGGTGATTCTCTCCTGTGCCCATTAATGCTTAATTTTATGATAATGAAGGATATGCAAAGCTCGTCCATCCTTGCTAACCCTGCTCGTGAATCACTACCAAACAACTATATGTTTCCATAATTTACAGACAACATGTACTGTAGAATTGTACAAAGGACTGCCAAGAGGTTATTGAATGATTTTTGCATCGTTGACAACATGGTGAAAAGAGAGCAGTATGAAGAATAGAAAATGAGATTCGGACATTAAATCTTAGAGATTAATCTAAGGAGAAACAGGAAACACGAGAAAGGAAAAAAGAAAAGAAAATGAGAAAAGACGGGGTATAGGATTCTCCAGAAACTGCAGCTTTCCGTGCCAACAAATCGGCAATCCCGATAGAGTTCTCGTTCAAAAGATAAACCTCACCCTGATATATGTTCTATCCGCCTTCTCTGGAATAGTGCATATCGTGTAACTTCTCAACAGAGATATAATCTTCATATGATACACGAAGAAATTGAATGTGAGCACTAGTAAGTTATGCAGAAAAAATAGGCGACGCATGGCATAGAAGCGCCGTGTTACAGTTAATACTGAAATCAAGATAATCAGGCGGAAAATGAGTGCAAAAAAAAGCCACCACGGCCACAAGCCCACATCAAAGGAGGAGTATTTGAGATCAACATGTTCCAGACCGACAGAAAAAATACCAAGATCGAGCATTTCCGTATTCTCTACGCCAGGGAAAGTCGCGCACGGCGCACACGCGTGCACAACGCCCTAGCCGCGAACACACGATTTCGAACAGAGGGCAATCGGTTTCGGAAGCATAAAGCAAGGCGATAGGAGATAGATAGGGCCAGCGAGGCCTCACCACTGACGAAGAGCTTGGGAGTGGTTAGAGGAGGACTGTTGCTGCCGCCATCGCCGTCTTCCTCGTCGTTGAAGATAGAGGAGGGGGAGGAGGAGCTGCTGCGAGTGGGCAAGAGGGACGACTGCCCACCAGAGGGGAGGCCTCTCAGGATGCGACGGATTGCATTAGCAGAAGCGGATGAAGAAAACAACGCCATTTTTGACAGGCACGGCTAAATCCGCCGCCGCCCACAACCTTAGAGAACGGTAGAACAGCCCCTCCTCCTCCTCCTCCCCCTCGGTATTCAGAGATAGGGGATGCAAATGAAGCTATAAATAAAATTTGATACGTTAATTGACTACAGCTTGAACTCTATAAAATACTCGATTTGAATATATTTATTTTTAAAAAATAATTTATGTTTTTATTTATATATTGTCACTTAAATACTCCAAATAAATTTTAGTTTGAATTAAAACTTAAAATAAATTTTATAAATGAGCTATAACTTTACAAGCAATTTTTAATTAGTTTTGAGTTTTATAAATATGCTCATGTTAACTTGAATTCAGTGGAGTTGTCACTTGAGCTTGAGCTCAAATTTCACTTAATTGAGTGATGAGTTAAGTTTGAACAAAAGTGTAACCCTATCAAATTAACTTAGCTTCGAACTCGAATTTGTGTAAAGCAAACAAGTTGAACAACACACTGATCAACTCATTCGAACTCTTTTGTGTGATTACTTAAAAATTAAGCTTGGGATGTGCTTTTAAATACGTTTTATAATAATCGAATTCTTTTTTTGAACAAATGGAGAGAAGACGAGAACTTAGGGGCCATTTGTTTGCACGTAAAATGTGTTACCTGGACACATTTTCCCAAAATGGTGATCCTTCTGATTATTTGGTTGCACGTAAAACGCTGGTCAAAGGAAAACAATCTCCTTTGACCATGTCGAAAGCAGGATTTCGGCGTCCCAAAATTTTGGACGGAAACCGTTTTCTATAATGGTTGATAAAATTGACCTGAAAAATATTATTTTGTTAAAAAATATATTATTTTTGAATAAAATGCTGTCAATTTTAATAAATGTAAATTACATTAACATATTTTATTTAAAATTTATTTCAGCAGATAAAAACTAATTCCATTAATAAAAAATATTTTTTATTTATATTTGGTGATTGACATAAGTACTTCAAATTATATTTTTTATATAAATAAAATAATAGATCATATTTTAATATATTATTAAAATGTTATCGGATCTAATCTTTTCTAACATGATTTATTTTTATGTGCTATCAAATAAAGTAAATATTTTAGAGAATAAATATTTTATATTTAATTATTCTATTGTTTAAATTTTAAGTTGGTAGATATCAGGAGCATGTTTTATTGACAAAAATTATATTTTTAGGAACTATGTAACTAAAAATATTATAACACAGTATTTAAGCAACATAATTTACAAATAATTAAATAAGATAAATGATTTCATAAGAAAATATTTTCAGAGCAACCAAATGTGATCATCTGGATTTCAAATTCTCTGAAAATGTTATGCAACGTAAAAGGTTTTCAATGATTTTAGTTTTATTAGGATCCAAATGGACCCTTAGCTAATCTCTCTCTTTTCCCAAAAATATAAACTTAAAATTAATACATAACAAAAGTTTTGTTAGATAACGTAATATAGGTGTTTAGATGAGATCATATCTTGTTATGATTTATAATGACAATCTTGGGGATCCTAGCCAAACTTGAGTTTAAAGGTATCAAATTCAAATTGCTATCACAAAGATATTTCAATTCTAATAGAGGTCATCAGTTGTATTAAAATTGATATTGATCCTCCAATGGCCTGGAGGGGGGGGGGGCTCAACGTTTAATTACGCATAAAAATATGTTATTTATTAAATTTTATTCTCTAGTGTAACTAAAGAGCATAGAATAGCCGTTTACACCTTGATGCCCTATTAATTTAAGGAGG
This sequence comes from Cryptocoryne crispatula var. balansae, assembly GCA_036172225.1. NCBI lineage: Eukaryota > Viridiplantae > Streptophyta > Magnoliopsida > Alismatales > Araceae > Cryptocoryne > Cryptocoryne crispatula. The sequence goes on from CM069919.1 coordinate 1,357,881, forward strand.
GAATTTTTAATCAAATTAATTATAATCACCTGTAACTTTTTATCACCCTATGTTGACCGTGCGTGCCACCGTCTCACAATGTCAAAGGTGTCCTTGTTGTTCAAGGTCAATCCACTCGAGATATATATGGTCGTCGTCGATAATATATAAATTTCACGAGTACATGATATTTCTCCATCACTCGATCGAATGAAATAATCAAATTTTTTTCCCATGCGACACGTCCATGAAATCTGGTCACCTCCTCCTCTTATCCACATCGAATTTCAGGCAGAATACGTTTGATTTCCAAACATTCACTATCGATCGATTAAAATCCCATTCATCTATTTGGCACAGTACAGCCACCTTGATGTCCTGACATTTTATCAAGGGATTTTTGAACATTGATCCATGCAATTATTCCCATTTCTAAACACATCACCATATAGAATAAAATTCTCGAAAGAAGATTTCTCTGTCAAACAAAATTTTTTATTTTTTTTTGAAATGTCTCAGCAGGCAGGCGTCTCTTTGGCACCAAATGTCCTTCCAGAATCTTATTGGTTCGTAGACGCTGACCTGGATCGCCAGAGTCGAATCTCATCCGTCGATGACGGGAACAATCTAACGGTTGTTATACGCCCTCTAACCCCCGCGCCGGATCCACGCCACCTTTATACGTGGTCGGGGGCGATGGCGGAAAGACTGACTACCCCCCTGCGTTCGTTCGTGTCTCCCGCGAGAGCCCGAGGCCGCGCAAATCGGTGCGGGAGAAATGGAGGCGGCCGGGAAGGTGAAGAAGGGGGCGGCGGGGAGGAAGGGCGGCGGCCCCAAGAAGAAGCCCGTTTCCAGGTCCGTCAAGGCCGGCCTGCAGTTCCCCGTCGGCAGGATCGGGCGTTACTTGAAGAAGGGTCGCTACGCGCAGCGGGTCGGCACCGGCGCTCCGGTGTACCTCGCTGCCGTGCTCGAGTACTTGGCCGCCGAGGTGATTCTCGCCGGCCTCCGTGCTGCTGCCGACCATGGCGTCGCTTGGCGCGGGGTTGATTGGAACGAGAATTCGCCGCGAGAACATTCATTACCTGAGGGATCCCTTATTCTTTTTGTTTCTTTGGCCGTCTGCTTGTTCGCAGGTGTTAGAACTGGCCGGCAACGCGGCAAGGGACAACAAGAAGAATCGGATCATCCCCAGACACGTCCTCCTGGCCATCAGGAACGACGAGGAGCTCGGCAAGCTGCTCAACGGCGTCACCATTGCCCACGGAGGTGTTCTTCCCAATATCAATCCGGTGCTGCTGCCCAAGAGGAGCGAGAAGGCCGCCAAGGAGCCCACGTCCCCCGGCAAGGCCACGAAATCCCCCAAGAAGGCCTAAGCTCCAAGCCGCCATCAATCCCACTCGCATCAAGACTCCCGGCTGTAACTATCCTTGTTGCATTTTTTTTTATACCTTTTTCTTCTTTCTTTCTCTTTCCTTTTTTCGCGGTAGGATCGAGATCGGTAGTGGCAGACTGGCGATCCTTGCGCGAGGTGATCGTGTAAGTCGGCATGTGGATGAACGTTATCAGCAGCCGATCAGGTAGTGGATTAAGGCAAAGATGTGAAATTCAGGGCAGTTGGTTGCTTGTTTTCATTCGGAGAACACGGGCGTCTGTTCGATCATCTGCTTGTTTTGTCTCTGGTAACCTTGGTTGGAACGGCGATATTATTGAAAATCATCCCGCTTCTGGCAGCGAGCCGCCGGAGAGGAAAATGAACTCGATATCTAACGGAATTCTACAATCATAAAAGAACAGCAGGCGATCGGACGCAAAATACGAGCTTTCCACGATCTCGAGTCGACAAACCTCCGTCGCAAACACAACCGGGAATGGAAGAAGATAACGGCGCTAACGAGAACGATAATCACTCGAGCACGCTACATCAAGACACACACACTCTCCCCCCATGGGAGCAGGGAGCTACCACATCCATCTGCCAAAGATGCTAAAGTTGCCCTCGGGCGGCCGGCGCTACCAGGAACCAGAGGCGTCCACGTCCTCCGGCGGCGGCGCCAGACGCGGCGACGAGGTGGGGGTGCAGCCGCGGGGGGGTACCGGACGGCGGGCGGGAGCCCGCAGCCGTGCGGTTCCTCGCCGCTTGAAGAGGAGGGGCGTCCTCAGGAGGAGGGTGTCGGAGTTTAACAATGGGGGGGCTGGCCTTGTGCCGGCTCAGTGGGCAGGGGATCTTCTCCGGCATATTCCGCCGGCGCGTCGCTTTCCTTCTCCGTCGTCGTCGGCGTCACTGCGCCCCCCATTTTCTTCTCCTTCCCGGCGCACCTCTGGTAATGTTCTCCGATCTCTCCGGGTCGTAGATGCCGGTGCCGGCGGTTAGCGGACAGCGGACGGTGCAATGGTAGTAGGTCTTGTCTGCCACGGGCGATATAAAATATAACATGTCTTCTTTTTTTTGGTTGTTCGGACAAGAATATCACTTGTCAAAAATGATCTAATTTCTTAGTTTTAAAGACGATGAAACTAGGATAATGTTTGGCGGATGGTCAATCGTCGTACTGTGGAATAATGCCTTTGGGAGGAGATGATAAGTTGCAAAAAAAAAAGAAAAAGGGAGGGCCCGTAAAAAAGTCCATTGTTATGCATTAATGGACAGCTCAAGACTTTCAAGAAAACAACAATAGAAATAATAAATACATGATACCTGTTGTTTATAATTTTTATGGGTATCTGATGTTTCAAAATTTTAATAAAATTTATTAGGTTTGAAACTTTTTTTTTGTCTTATAAGTTATTGAAATTGGATATTATAATTTCAATAAAAAATATAGGTAGAATTAGTTAAATAAAGTTAGATAAACCATAAAATACGATATATATATAAATTGATAAAAATAAAAATTTGAAGAGATTGTATCAGATTATAGCAATCGTATGTAAATTATTAATTCATATTTTAATAAAAATTAATGTTTATTATGTATTTTGAAAAATATTATATTTGGTTTTGATTTTGAAAACTGTATTGAAATCAAAGTGATTTTGAAATCCTGATTTGGTATTTGTTGTCGAATATGACTGTTTGCATTTCTAATAATGACTAATCTTATTAATTGCTTATATACGTCGAACACATTTTTAATAGTGATAATAATAATTATGTTCAAATGAACTCTTCAATGGGTTCAGGTATTCAAGTCCTTCCTAAAGAACATAGGATATCCTTTTCGATTGATGTTTAATAAGAAAAATACCCTGGAATTATTTTCTATTATACATAGTTCGTTGCAAAAAAAAAAATCTAAAACCATAGTGGATATCCTTTAACTTTCAGGATTTTAGTAAACATTTGATTGAATAAATGTAATTTTTTTAATATTTGAATACAATATGTTTTTTATTAAATGCTAGCAATTTCACTAAAATATTGTTTTTGAAAGCATAGAATCGATATTTCCAACTTTCATGGTGACGAAAATTAAGACTGGAAATCGGTCTTAGGATTGGAAATCAAAATAGATTGGTAAGTTGGAGATTACAAAATAATTTTAGAGAATACAAGAAAATGTTTCACGTTATTAAGACATTTTATAAGGTCCTTAGCAGCACATTTGTTGAAGGACTTAGTTCTATATTGGGTATCGAAATAAGTATTCTCATGTTTATAGAACTGGTTCTAATTACCTCAATACTTAGATTTTGAAAATTTTCGCATGATATCAGAGTAGGTTGGCTAGGGCTCTATCCCTCCAGTGGGTTTGCCTTCTATTTTTTGCTCAGCTCTGCCCGTGTATTCTTATCGTGACTCTAACGGTGGTGATTGATTGAGAGAGAGAGAGAGAGTTGAAGGATTTAGTCCATCAGTCGAAATTGGGAGTTGAAATTGCGTGCACTTTAACCATAAAATTATCATTAACGTGAGGATGAATTTGAAGGTGGTGTGTACATGGCTTCGTTAGACCCGATTTAAGGGTATCTTTTTTTTTTCTAAAATTATCAGACTGAACTGATTTGGATAAATGGCAAGCCGGTGTCGAGCTGAGCCGAATGGTTCCATTTGATTCGTTAAATGGCGAACCGGTGTTGAGCTGAGCCGAAGGATTCCATTTGATTCGTTAGTCTAACAAATACTATTTTCTTCCAAAGATAAAATAAAATAAAAACAAAATAATTAGCCCTAGAACCGTTAATTCTGGAGTTTTATTTTATGCTTAGGAGAAAACTATATTATTCCATATATAAGTGTATGACAATATATATTACAACCGGTATGTTATAAACACACAAATAGAACAAACTAAGTCAACCGGTTTATCGATTTGGGAGTTGAAGAGGAGCGAAATCAATAACGTTTAATAGTTCAGTTCGGTAACTGTACTGATTTTATTTATTTATTTATTGTTTTCTCGTTAGGGTGTACGCCCCTGATTTGGAGTGCTTATTTCTTATCTCAAATTTCTTATGCACACAGTGAAAAAAGAAGAAGATCACCGACTTGTTAAAAAGTATATTTTTAACATTAAAGTATTCTAAAATGGAATCATTTTTTTTTTTTGAACTTCCAATAGGTTAGCTTGAAATGAAATGCAAGATTTTCATCTTATTCAATCTTTCCTCGAATATCGCATCGAAACTTAAGAATCTACTTATTTGGGCATACAACCTTTCGATTTAAAAGTATGACGAGAGAATTATACTCACTATGAAAATAGGTTTCTAAAATTTAACACACTTTAAAATAAAAAAAATTTTCTGCATTGAACTCGTATGAATTTGTCATCATGTCTGAAACTGTATTTGTCTATCATCTATCCTTACATGTCGGATTCGAGCGAATCAGCTTGTGATGCGCGGACTATGCGGATATTTTTTGATCTCCACAGTTTATTATAAAATGTAAGAATATAGATTTTAAATGGGCGAACTTACTTCTAACACAATCATGATAATAAACTTCCGCTTTTCTAGTTCCGAAAATTCGAATTTCGCGGTGGACGCCCGGCGAGACCCCGCGCTGACGCGGCGGGACCCTCTTTCCATTGTTCGATCCTCTATTGGTCCGAGTCCTCCAACCAGGATCGCCAGAAATTAATCTCAACCGTTGATGTCCCGAACAATCTAACGGCTGTCGATGCGTCGATCCGCAGCGGCCAAATCCGTGCCTCCCGCATATAAGAGGGAGCTCCGCCGTAGTTTCGTCCGGTGGAAGCTTGGGAAGAAGAAACAGGAAGCTGCAGAAACCTGTGCAGGAGGAATGGAGGCCGCTGGGAAGGTGAAGAAGGGAGCGGCGGGGAGGAAGGGCGGCGGCCCTAAGAAGAAGCCCGTCTCGAGGTCCGTCAAGGCTGGCCTGCAGTTCCCCGTCGGCAGGATAGGGCGTTATCTGAAGAAAGGCCGCTATGCTCAGCGCGTCGGCACCGGCGCTCCGGTGTATCTTGCCGCCGTGCTCGAGTACTTGGCTGCCGAGGTGGTTTCCCCTGCTCTTCTATCCGCTTCGGTCATGGCACGCGACTTCGCAGTTGGAATTTCGCTAACGAATTCCCCCCCCCCCCCTCTCTCTCTCATTTGATCGCAGGTGTTGGAATTGGCCGGCAATGCGGCGAGGGACAACAAGAAGAACCGGATCATCCCCAGGCACGTTCTCTTGGCCGTCCGAAACGACGAGGAGCTCGGGAAGCTGCTCTCTGGCGTCACCATTGCCCACGGCGGTGTTCTTCCGAACATCAACCCGGTGCTGCTGCCCAAGAGGACCGGGAAGGCCGGCAAGGAGCCTGCGTCGCCTGCCAAGGCGACGAAGTCCCCCAAGAAGGCCTAGGTCATCAGCCGATGCCACCTGTTCGATCTATGTGCATCGTGTCTCTCTTCTTCGAGGCTTGCTTTGTTTGTAACTATCCGGGTAGCTGTTTCCCTATCTTTTGTCGCCGGGGGGATTGAAATCTGTAGGTGGCCCGCCGAGGCGGACTACGTTGGGCGGGCATATGAAACGACGTTATGACCGGATGGATGCTTGGAAGGATGTTTAACTAGCCTGTTTTGTGGGAAGGAAAGATACGACCTTTTCCTTTGGGGCATATGATTATTCTCCAGTGTTTCTTTAAGGAAATTTGTTTCTGGGTAAGTTGTCAAGCACTTGTTCATATTCTGCCTACTCTCTTGAGTTTGTCCGTAAATCCGTCGCCGGTGTGAGGACCACCGTGCAAAGAAGTTAAGCTCTTTGATTCGCCCCCAGCTAAGGATGCGTAGAGATTTACGAAGAGATTTCACCGAATACTCTCTTAAAGAAATCAAGGACATGCGTCATAGTTGCTTTTCCAGACCCTTTATGACTACCCAACTATAATGGTAATAGTAATATTAAAAATAGACAGGACTGGAGAGGATAGCAAGTCACCAAAAGCTGTCGACTTTGATCATTCAGTCGGATCGGCTAAGAAGCAGATTCGTGCGTGGTAGGAACGTAATCGCCCGCAACCCAGCTAACAAGTACCTATAGTAGGGGGTGAGTCCTAATCCGACTGGGAGTGAGTACTCAGCATGTTACAAACAGGAGACTAACGGTACCGGCCTTGGAAATAAACCCCAAATTCCAAAAGTACCATACCTTATTGGCAGGTAGATATGTACACAGAAGAAAGAAGGGGAGGGGAGGGGGGGGGGTTACCCGAGATTGATGAAGGTGAAAGAGTACGTTTTCTAGCGTGTAAAACTTGGTCTGCTCGAGTATTTTTCCCCCTGGGTTCGACCAACAGATGTGGGAGGGAGAAGATCGTCCAGAACCATACAAAATGCATTTCCTTGTGTAGGTGAGTGCAGGTAACTGATCCTATGTGCATTTCCGCTAAATGGGAGATCAAACCCAAATTCCAACATACTACAGATGACTTCGTGTTTCATGAGGCTTCACCTAACGGAGGCGGCTGCATCTTGCTTTTATATTATGGGGGTCATCTCTACTGCATTGGTCATCTACAAAAATTTTGCAAAATGTACATCATCCGACATTAGGTTAGGCTAGGCTAATAATAACAGCTGGCATGCCAATCAAGCATAATACGGACGAGATGATCTTCAACAAGAAAAGGAATGGCTTTGGCACCCACCTTTTTCTGTTATGGTAAGTTAAGTGAATCAGCCGCATCACCTTGTTCCCCTTCATCATCCTGGGTATCATCACTTTCACAGTAATTAGTTCCATCGGGGCCAAGCACCTTGAACCTGCAGAATAACACAATGTAGAATGTGAAGAAGAGATTAGTCAAAATGCACTCCATCGGAAATTAAATCTGTCGAAGAGCACATTGATATCAGAGTTATGGAAGAAATGTGACATTGCAAGTGAAATGTTACAGATTAGAAACACAAACAAGAGTATTCCCTTCCGTTCACCTCTCAAGAATGAACATCCCTTCCTTGTATTTCTGGCTCTTCACGTGAGCAGTCTCCTGAATAATACATTGTCTGGTAAGCAAGTGTTAGAGCAACCTACGGCATTCTTGAACTTCAGATCACGTTCTTACATATTTCCATCCAAGAATGGAGCCACAGGTCACACAGAATATGTCAGCAACGGTGTGCATCCCTGTTGTCATCAGCCGGTCTTCTTTTTGCCCAACGGATACATTAACACTGCAAACATTGAAGAGATAAATCATGAATGCAATTTGTCTTTGTAGGATCACCTTTTGTCATCCACCAAGTAAATTGTTTAGCTGCTTTAAGTTCCTACTTTTACAGGTCACCTGAGGATTATCGAAACTTGAAAGTATTTCCATGGAGGTGAACAACTGCTAGCCACCTTGTAGTACCACCAGCAGAAGAGCCATGGTGGTCGACAAAAGTTAAAGTTCCATGTTACATACCAGAGGAATGAGACCAGGGAGGTAAAGTTGTAGTCATGCCGACATTTTTCAATTAATGGGATCTTCATCTTGGCCTTTAAAAAGAAAAGAAAAATCCATGTGAATAGCAACGGGACCCAAAAATTAGTAGTTGAATAGCCTTTCTAAGTACATGTTTACCCTTTTTAACATATTTTCATTTGCTGCATGAACATGAGTTGGAAAAATCCATGTACTTCGCTTCTCTCTAAGAAGCGATAGAAAAAACAAATGTGAAAGGAAATCTTTTAGTATTTAGATAACATTTTCCAAACTTTTCACATGCTTATAGAATAAGTCATGAGAATAATCTTACGGCCATTCTGCAACTGATATGAAAGATCTTTAAAGATTCCAACGAAATATTCCTCAATAATAGGCAACATATGATAAATCAATGATATCATAACAACTAATGTATCCAGGTATCTTTCTAGTATCATTGTTGGAGTCCATATTTTCGGACATGCTGGTGCTGGAACCCACAACAGGTTAACTTAAAAGTGAGTGGCTTGCACTTAAGGGTCAGAGTTACCCCAAGGGTTAGCCTACTTTTAACTTGACTGATAGTTGATGTGACTCCGAGTGAATAGGGACTAGAGAGTTTTCTCGGTTAGGCAACCCAAAGTAATCCCAGAGTTAGCCAGGTCACTCAAAAACCATGTTAACAAACCACATTTCAAGTTTCAAATGGGCTAACCAACCTAACCCACTACCAGAGTGGAACTGGAATCCTATTCATAGAAATATCAATAGTTTGGCATTCTCTTTAGATGAGTGGCGATCAACTAAAGATGATGACTTTTTAAATCATATTCTTAGCCATCTCATCCATTGACTGATGATCAGGCCTTCAAATCACATTTTGTATGGCGATGACTACCATCATATTGCTATTTAAAAATTATGGATTGGGAAAAATCCTTCAAAATTTTGGATTCAAAATCAGAGAGCAGGTAAAGTAGTCAAGAGCTAGATGAAAATTGAGTTTGCTTTTTTTGGATATAGCAAAATGGGTAAGCTTTTCTACCAATGTTTTGCAGATATTTTGCCATATTTTGAGCAATCAAGGTGCCCAAAACTTAAGATGTAGATGCTTAAAGCTTCATTCTTAATCACCCAGGGACTTACAACAAATAAATAATAAGGACCCAATGGACACAGCTACATGATTGGTTCAGTCATTAGACAAGTAAAGGTCCGGCATCCTCATACTATTTTTCAAGAAAGAATAACTTCAACAGTACCATATTTTAGTGGCTTTTGAGATTTACTATGTATTTTGTTTGAATTTAGTAAGATGGTTTAGAATTTTTAGTTTTGAGGTCAGGGTGGGAACAACTTATGAATGAGAAAGTATTCATGTAATTATAAAGTATAAATGTGAGGGTCTCTTTTGTAATATGGCCCCTCATTAAGTAACCCACTTGTATTGCAATGGAAGGAAGAAGTGAAAAAAAATGAACTAAAAGGCCCCTCTCTGCTCTTCCCCCTCCCATATGTGACAGTTGTAGGTTGTACCCCTTCTAGTTCCCCAACTTCATGTCTTGTCTTTCACAATCATTTCTAGTGGAGACACCATATCAGATTCATGAGTTTAGCCATCATGGCCAGGTTCTCGGCAATATGGGGCAATCTACATACTTTGACTCGGGTCCAATTTAGTCACATAAGATCGCATGGCATGCATTCTCCAAGAGTCATATGCGAATAACTTATCAAATCAAAATAATTGATTCACTTTTTGTTAGTTTCAATGTAAGAAGAGAATTCTTCTATTTAAAAGTGGTTCTCCACTTTTCTTTATTGCTTGGGATAGTGTTAAACACTTCTTCAGGAATCTAGTCTTTTTAGGCTTGACTATCTCTTTTTAGTTAGGTAGGTGAAGTTTTAGTTTTAGAGATATTTTTGTAAAGCTTCGTAGCTATGTGAATCTCCCATATCTCCCTCATTGAAGGCATTGAATAAAAAACAGTAAGTTTTAAGAATGAGAGTGAAATGCTCATTATCATCACCCTGTGAAGAGAAGTTCGCAAGAGGTATTATCATCGTCTCTACGAGGGAGGAGGCCATAAGGACATTTGAGGAGTACCATTATCACCCTGTGAAAGAGTGCTTGTGAGCAAGGATCGCGGGATCGGAATCGGAATCGGGATCGGTGGGTACCGATCCGATCCGGATCGGATCGGATCGATCCGATTCCGACCGATCTTCCGGAAGAACTTTCGATCCGGAATCGCTCCGGATCGGTTCTTCAAAGGTGCTAAAATATTAAAAAGATATCAAAATAACATGCCAGATCGGATTCCGATCCGATCTAGCATGTTTTGGGGCGATTTAGGGCCCAAAAGTGGCCCGAAATCGGCGCCACGGCGGCAGCTTGCTGCCGTGACATCTTCCCCGCCCGACACGCAAACCGGTAGGGTTATACCCCTACCGGTTGAGGATCCGGTGACTTAAGTCACCGGATCCTGGCCTTACCGGGTCCATCGGACCCGGTAAGGTCGTCTTCCCGAGGGCTGCCGCGGCGGGATGGCCGCCGCGGCAGCCTGTGGGTCGATTCCGGCGAGGGAATCGCCGGAATCGATCCGGAATCGACCGATTCCGGCACTGATTCCACCTACAAACATCGATCCGGACCGATCTTTGGTCCGGATCGGTAGTTCCGCCGGGAATCGGATCGGAGGGGTCCGATCCGATCCAAGAATCGGCCGATTCCGATCCGGATCGGCCGATTCTGCAATCCATGCTTGTGAGGGCATTGCATCCGATTGTCCCATCCTATCTACCCCTTATTCCTCTTAATTGACCCAGCCATCTCCCTTTCTCATAACTGCCATATACCCCTACACCCTCATGGCTCAACACCACACTCTTCTCACCCCCTCCCATTTCAGGTCTACTACACCTCCCCAACCCCTGCACCATCTCCTTCCTCTCAAGAACCCCCTGCTTGCAGGAACCCATGGAGGCAACTGGGAGCCACCCACAGCTGAGCTTATCAAACTCCCTCCCACCGTCCATCCTCACAATGATCGCTACATCGGATTGGTCGATCCTGGCCGATCATCTGGGAAGAATCCCGATCCGGAATCAGAAATTAAAAAAAATAAAGAAATCCGATTCTGTCCAATTTGGCCTAATTCTTTTTATTAAAAAAATTTAAAAACATTCCAATTCCGATTCTGATCCAATCCTGGCTGATACCAGCCAATTCCGCCAGGATTTTATCTCGGATCATTATAGGCCGATCTCGATGTGGATAGGCTGATTCTGTAATCTATGCATCCTTGGCTACCGCCATTCACATCAGCACTGTCCTTCCCTTGGCTGCATGCCTCTGCCACACTGTCCCTTCCTCTCATCGTCAGCTGCCCTCTGCCGCTAGCCTCCCTGACCGGTCCACTTCTCTCCTTCCTGCTTCCTCTGTAACACAGAGACTAAGCTGCAAGGCCCTCCCAACCTGAAGCCAGCATCCACAGTTCCGGAGCTCACCATCCATGGCACCCATTCTCCACCTCCCAATCATCTCCTGTGCACCAAGCCTGATACAGCTAACTGATGGCACACCATCTCGCACCATCGCTGTCTCATCAGTGCTCCCCCTCCCCAATCACCCTCTCATCACTTTGAAACAACCCACCTCAGTGTGTGTGGTGCCTGCTTTGGCAGACATATGATACCCTGGCCCAATCAGTCCATGAGATGCACTCGATTTGATACCTGTCAACCTGTTTTTGGTGTCAGCTGGGCTTCACGTACAATGTGTTCATGCTCATACCAACGACATTTTGAGTTCTGAACCTTGTGAACCTGAGAACTTATGTGGCTGGGATTGGATCTTTAAACATTAGGCATCCTAACTTAAGGTTGTCCTCCGTTTTGAGCCTGAAATCCAATCTCCATACCAAATCATGTGACTAGTGTCTGAAAATTGGTGTTCGCTGAGTCAAACCCATCTTGTCCCACTTTAGTTCCCCATCTCCACAGTCCACACGACTGTTCTGCTGATTCACTCTACTCTCCTGCTGCTAACGGCAGATGCATCTCAAATTGCAGCAGAAATGCATGGGGGCTGCAGCCTGTGGCTCACCCCATCGTTGCCAGCTAACTATGATGACAACAACAGCTGCCTGCTCCGGCTGCTGCCCATCACACCTGGCAGCTGGAACCCAGTCCTTCCCCTGCAACAAGGCAACCCACTTTGGTTCATCTGGTTCAAGCCATTTTAGATCAGCCTGAACTAGTTCAAACCTGCTGGTACAGCTGAAAACCAGAATTGTCCCTTCTACACATTTGTCTCCAGAGATCCATACACAGACACCTCATCATTGTCATCCCATTCATCGGTAAAAAAATCATGACCACTGCATTGTTCCTTCATGTTTAAAAAACAAGGACATATTTGGATATTACTTAGTTTATCGGGGTGGGAGGATCATAAAGCAGCCAACCACAAAGAAAACATCAAAATCATCAATATCGGACATTCAGTATCAGAACAAGATAATACATCTAATTTCTAAACCCATTCTCAGCAATATAAACAACTTCGATCACCTTGGCACCACCTAAACTAGCAATCATGTATGACCTAACGCAGCAATCTGACTGACTGAATTTACGTACACAAATGGAAAACTATAACCAGCATCAATCTCATAAAATGCATTTGGGTTTACCAAGATTAGGTTTTTGCAGACTAATGCCATGCTTGGTTATTAGAGTATAAAAATTAATCCTATATCAATTTTGATATTGATATTTGTAGAAGAAAAAGAACCAACATCAAAATTGATACAGTGACACTTGCATTACATATCATACTTTGTTTGCATAAGAGTTTCCATGTTGATACTGTAGCCAAACACCAAGGGACAATTTGTATCAATATCAGTTTCAAAATTGATAGTGATAGAGGTGTTCAATACAGTTACCAAACAGGGCATAAAGCAGACTGAGTGAATTAGGAGAAAAGGATCATCAACCGGGAAAATCATGGCATACGTCAAAATTTGGTAAATAATATTCAGGTACAATCCAGTATGCCTTTGGTAAATACTATCCATAAAAGGTAGGAGTGAACGTAATTTAAGATTACAAAATTCAATTCTGTTTAAGATACAAATAAGGATTCAAAACCCATATATAAAAATATATATCCTATAAACTATCAAAATCGGAATCAGTCAATTCAGTATCCCTTTTCCCCATTTTGCTTAAATGTTAAGTACATTTCTAAAAATTAATATTATAATACATAGAAAAATATAAATTACATAAAATATAACACATAAAAGATAAAAAGTCAAAATAAAAGTTTAAAACTATCAGATCATTTTAGTAGTTATATGAGATTTCTTAGCTCAGTTTTAAAATTTTAATTTATAATACATATTTTGGAAACTTTAAGATTCAGTTTTAATTCCATTTAATCAGAATTAGAATCAGAATAAGAAATATGCAATTCCACTAGTAAATATGATCCATTTGCATCCCTAATAAAGGTCAAGATAAAAATATGAATCGAATGAAATGTCATACCACAGAAGGAGACTGGATCACAGGACTAAGAAGAGGCATCTATTTAACTACCACTTCAAGAAGGAGTAAAGTTTGTCGAGTAACTTACACCTTACAAAAGAGATAAGCCTTCCCATGTCTGCACTGAAAATACTGGACAATAGAACAGGAAAATATGTCCAGTCAGATGCTTAGTAGCTTCACCTAATTTAAAAGTAGAGAAAAATAACAATTTAGAAAACTTTTAGAAATGATAAGATGACTAGGTCAAAAACAGGATCAAAATAGACTAAATACAGTTAAGAAATAAGAAAGTACTGTATTATTTCCTTTCAAATAGATGCCATAACCTTCAGATGCTACATGTGATAATCTTTTTCAGTTTTAATAAACAATGAGCCCATGTGGATAACTTCATAATCTTGATGTGCCGAACAAATTGTTTCTAGTTACTCCATAAAAGGTAGAATTGAAATGAACCACCTAGGTTGTTTCACTATTCTCTTGATGATGACAAAATATTGGGTTTATCTTCTGTCAAGATCAGACATTCAACAATATCTATATAAATACTTCTGACTTTTATCTTCAACCACCTATTGCTACCTCCAATTTCAACTCCATACTAGTGCAAATTGCCTGCATGTTCTTATTTTTAATTTATTCTATTTTTTCTTATTTTTTTACTTAGATTACTTTGTTCAGTTAGTTACACCTTGAAACTCAATTGTTGCAATCATTTTTAGTCCTATCTGGGTGGCGGTCTAATTTTTCCGCTATACTTTGTAAATTAACATCTGTATGATTATATGTACAAATGAACCAAGATATCACACTAATCTCCTGAGCATGGAATGCGATCTCCCGAGAATCTCTCAAGATCTCTCGAGAATCTCTCTCTCCACATGTCTGAGAAACGAGATTGCCGAAACAGGAATATCTATATAGTATCTCTTGTACCTTGATCTTCTCCGTCTATTACTATCCCTAACTTGTTAGATGACTTTGTTAAGTTTGCTTCATATATTGCCAATTTTATTATAGAATTCATCCAAATATTCATTTATTGTTTGATAAAATTTTATAACTTAATATTTTTATGACTATTTATATATAATTGACACAAAATGTCACCAGTCACCTATCCATATTATTCAAGATGAAGCATTGATCTAATACAAGATTTCTTATATATGTTAACAATAGTTCATTCTCTTTGTATTAAGCTTTTAATTCTCTCTCAACTTATTTTGATGTTTTAAATGAGTTATCTTGTCCTTTTTGAAGAGATAACATAATATTTTACACTTAAATATGCACATTGATAAGTATTTATGAGATCTAATATCTCGAGACTTTTTTGAGATCTGTTTTTTACAGTCTCCATAAGATAAAATATAGATACGAGATGACAATTCTTGGGTAAGGTATACTCTACATAAATGAAATTCGAGATCTGATCTCTCGAGATTTTTTCGAGAATCTCATGAGATATCTTCTCTTTCACCCTTCTGAGAGGAAGCCGAGATTCGAGACGGCAATCCTTACTCCTGAAATTTCAAAATGATCTCTTACATCTCTTTTCCATATCACTCGATATGAAGCATAGATCTAAGTTGGGATCCCTTCATGTATCTTCTATTGACAATGGCCACTGTTATTAAAGAATACCAGATACAAAATAAACAAAAGTGAAGCATACCAGCCGCTGTCAATGAAAGGAGGTGCACGAAACCTATCCAGTTCCTTGTGTAGCTAGGGGCCTGGGCAGTTGGAAGATCATCTCCCTTTACAATTCCGACGAAAGCCTCTATGCAGGCTCGGTAAGAAGAGGAAGAAAAGACACAGTAGTAGGAAGAGATGTGGTGAGGACACTCGTGCACGCATCCGGTTCAATCCAGCCTACGTTTACCGACGGCGTCGACATCCGGTCACATCTTTGTGGATAGATGATGAGTGAGCATATTATTCTTTATTTTATTTTATTGATTAGCTCATGACATATTTTGGGTATTTTTTTTTGGGATTTATTTGAGGGAAGTCAGCACATTTCACACTTGCATATTTGTTGATATGACATATATACAAATGGGGATTGGGTACATAGAGGTATAGATGAGACTTTTGGGTTTATTTGATCTTTTGTCATAGGCCTACATAAGGCCCCCATTTTGTATACGCTGGACATGATGAATGAAATGAGAAAGAAATGATTTTCCTCCTGCGTCCCCGGCTTCTCCCCCTTCTCCTAGGCCATAGCCGCCGCCGCGGCTATGTCTCTCACCCCCCGTAGAGACGGGTTCTGCCTTCACCTCCCATAATCGGCGGGTTGCATTCTCCTTCTATCGCGCACAGTTCGCAGGTCCGCAACGGCAACACAACAGGTTGAGGCGGCGCGCACTTCGTCCCGAACAGCCGCTGGTTTTCCGCCGACACTACAGCCCCGTCTCCGGCCACGGAACCAGCGGCACCGCGCACCCGTATGTGATTTCTACTAGTGCTACAGTCTTCCATCGTTGTCCGATTACGCGCGGTCACGTTCGCGGCGCATCCAGCATCCAGCGCCTCAGTCCCCTGCATCCTCGCGCGGCCGCGTCTGCCGATCCCTCCGGGGATTCCCACTACTGCTACAGTCCCGCGACCCTTACTGGCGCCCCGCGCAGCAGCAGCTCCGCGAAGCCACGCCGATAGTCTACTCTGCAGCCGCGACACTGGACTTCTGGCCGTTCTCCCCCCCCTCTCGCCGTCTGCTGCAACCCGCACACAGCAGCCAGATCTCTGGGCGCACAACAGCCCGCATACAGCGCCGGATGTTCGCCCGTGCTGCACCCCGCGAGTGTTGCAGTCCCCCTTTTGTATACCCAGCGACCTGGCGGCTCTGTTCGCCTCCCTTCGCAGCAGTTCTACCGGTGCTTGGCGGTGCCGATCCAGCAATCGGTCGCCTCATCTGCCAGCGTCAAGATGTCTGTCGGGCCAATGTTATGCGGTGGTATGGATAGTCGACCTCCCTAGCAACGGGAGCGCAGGTGCGTCCTTGCTTAGTTATCGTTGCTTGCTCATTTATTATGCACCTGTTTGCCGTGTCGATTATGTGAGATATGCATGGCGCCGATTAATCCTTACGCTGCCAGGTTACTTGTGATATTGTGAGTTTTGCCTAACTCGGTTAAATTAGATCATTTTCATCGAGAGTCGAATGTCCTAGCTCGGTGACATCCATACGTCGTTGGCCCTCTCACTTTGAGGGATCGATCTTCGGGCGCGTTTCTACTTGTACGTGGTCGTTAATCTGGTTATACTACACTTGTTTAGCATATTGGTATATACGCATTGCTGTTTATTGCTAGTTTCGGTTTGGCGCCGGTCGGTCCCGCATCAAGATGAAAGAGGGAGGGCCGAGAGAGAAATTCCCCCGTAATTGACATTGGGGGGTGACCTAGTTGGGATGATAAAGAGATCTGGGTCTAAGTCTAAATTATACTCAAATCCGAGGCCAATTCAGAGTCAAAACTGGTTGGTGATCTCCCTTCCTAAGAACAATTGGTTTTGATTGTTTTCTAAAAATGGAGCGATGACAATTAATTTCAAATGAGCTCGGGCTTAATTTGGATGGCAATTATAGGCCCAGTCAAAGTCCATTATGCACCTGGGTGACTTTGCAGGAGGAGACAGCTACCACGTTTGTGTCTGTCTGGCAACCTACGAAGGCAACGGAGTAGCCATGCGGGCTGCTCGGCCTACACTCGAGGGTCTTTGATAGGGAGAAGGTTCACACTGATAGATGAAAATCACCTTTGGTCCTATGAGAGCAGGGTGGAAGGACTGGGAGCCCATGGCTGACCACCACCAAGCCTTGTAGTATTAGGAAGTCTCCCACGGTGTTGAGAAAAATGCGGTAGCTACCCTCAAAAGTTGACGATCACTTGGGTGCCAACCAAAAAAAGTGTCAAATCAACATTGTTGCTAGCGTCCGGCAGGACAAGGGTTTGCCTTGATGGGAGCCCGAGACGACTCCCTCCGATAGTGGAAGTTATCGCCATGATTACCCTGCTGGCAGAGAGCCGTCAAGGGGCTGGGGTGGTTCATGCAATGATGTTGGAGTAATCTCGATCGACCCACATGCATCAAGACAGTCAATCGGGCATGTCATAGAAGCACCTATGGGAGTCGAAGGCTATCAGAGGACCTAGGGAGGACCATATAAGCATCCGACCGCCCCGATGGCTGAGAGTAACCAGCAGCAAGGATCACAAAGGAAACCCATAACATAGGAGGTTCCGTGATCTTCCCCGATTACCAAGGCCATAGCTTGTAGAGTTGGTACCCACGATGCTAGGGGAGTTATCTCTGAGTTGCCAGGGCCCCCCAAAATCCAATAAGATAAAGGAGAGGATTGAGGCGGACCAAACAACTTCCGTGGAATTCCCCAACTGCCCGGGGTGGCTGTATGAGGAATCGGCGGCATCAGGACTTCCTCCCGATGGCAACAAAGCCCTCGGCCTACATAAACAGCCCCCACGAGGATGTATGGGAGTTTGGAGAAGCAGCCGCGCAGAAAAGGAGAGAGAGAGAGAGAAACAGCGGACATGCTGCGAAAGGAAAGAGAAAGAGGGGAGAGTGAGGGGATAAAAGAATAGAAGTTGTCGTCAACATCGTCTCCATTCCTTGCTGCCACCATCGAGGCTAGTTTTCATCCCCAATCACCGCCGTCTCCTCTGTCTTCGCCGTTGAAACCGTTTTCATCTCCAATCACCGCCGTCTCCTCTGTCTTCGCCGTTGAAACCGTTTTCATCTCCAATCACCGCAATCTCCTCTATCTTTGCCGTTGAAGCCATTTTCATCCCCAATTACCGCAATCTCCTCTGTCTTCGCTGTTGAAGCCATTTTCATGCCCAATCACCATCGTTGACTCCATTATCCCCCATTGCTACCATCATCAACTCCATTAACCTCTCCTATCCTTGTCAGAGCCAACTGCTTCGTCCACCACCGTCTTCCACCTACTCTCCTACTGTTCGTGTCGTCTGCTCTTTTGCCACTGTCAAGTTCATTCTCGACCTACCTTAACACCAGCAGAGTTGGCCCCTCCTGTCGTCATCGCTATATAAGCTTCCTACCTCCTTCACTGCTACCGTCGAGGCTATTTCCATCCACTACGCCACAGTTGTTGAGGTCCTCCTTAACCTCCCCCATCATCGTTGGGGTCACCTGCCCCTCCGGTTTCTGTCATCGGCCTGAGGTCAATCCGTCTACTAGGCTCTCGACCATCGTTGGGTCCAGAGTTCTACTAAGAGGCACCCGGCAACAGAGCTAGTCATTGTCACAAGCGGATGCCAACAAGTGCCAAGAAGTGAGATCTGTCGCGTGATCCCCTGTGCCCCTTTTCTGAGCCCATGTGGGCCCCACCTAGTCCAGGGATATAAAAAGAAGGAAGTAGTCTTGGATGTTGCATATGTACAGGTCGATAACAACAAGAAATTGGCTCACTCACTGAGCACCAGAAGACCAACAGTGCCCCCGTTTAATGGCCACAAAAATGCATAAAATCAACAAGTCAATTTAAAATTGAGACTAATTGATAATTGGCTTTGTGTATGTCCCACATCTCAATCAAACTTAAATAGTAAGCGTTCCAAAACTAATTGGAGGCCATGCACACCTCTGCATCTTCAAAAAAATTAATTAAACAAACTGAGACTAGTTGAGTGCCACTCATGCCTCTAATTCTTGCTAAAATTTAAAAGAACTATAACTTATGTGGCTAGTTGAGGGGTCGCGTATACCTCCACGTCCTTAAAATTGGTATACAAAGATCATATAAGAACCCAATATTGCACCATACCCCCATTAAGGGAGAGATGCCCGTCAAGTAGTGGGGACCCTATGTGTCTTTAACACGTGAACATGCCGAACCACAAGCTAATAAGATTTGTAAATCATGAGATGAGTCCCCAATGCCTGTTAAGGCCCAGGGTATACTCGATCTTAAACCAATGGGAAGGATCCCCACATCCCTATTAAAGGCTGGACATGTCCAATCCTAACTAGTTGGGATAAAGCTCCTAATGCCTATAAAGGGTTGAAAGGAACCTAATCCAAACTCAATTTAATAGGAACTATGCTTCCATGCCTCCCCTATGTCCATGTATCTCCATTGATTCAAACACTAAGATTCCATGTTTGGTGCACGCTTGATGTCATAAGGGAACTCTAACAGCCTCTATGGGATTGAAAGGATGCAAACATACCAAAGGGAAAAGAAGAATTCAGTAAATCTGACGGTAAAAAAAGTCTGAACATGAACCAAATCTGAGCAGCAGTAAATCCGACAGCAAATCTGGGCATAGCCAAAATCGGAAATTCAAGGGAATCCTGACAATCCAGAAGTTAATAAATCTGAAACTTCTGCGAACCAAAACAGGAAATCAGATATGGAGTGCACAAATAAAAAAAATCAGAATGACAAAAGATCTGGGAATCTCAAACCCCAAACATCTGAAGCTCTGAAAAATGCTGAGAACCCATGAATCTTAGAATAAAAAAGAAAGACAGATCTGAAAATCTTCAACAAATTTGGAAATTAACATAATTTAAAAATAAAATCCCAGGACATCATAGGCTTAAACAAAGGATCAGGAGACTGAGAAGACAACAAAAGATTGGAAAACCCATAATCAAAACCGAAATCTGAAACTTGAATCATAATATATCAATCCGAGATCAAAATCCCCGAATTTGAAAACTAAAGTCAAGAACATTAAATTTGAAACTGAAATAAAAAATACCCAAGTCTGCAAGCAACGAACCTAAATGCCAATAATTTCCGACCCTAAAACACCAAATCCGAAAACAAAAATTTAAAACCATCAGATAATAAATTCAAATCTATAAAATCCAATCAGCTGAAGCAATAAAATAAGCTAAAACAAGAAAATTCTGAACTTTAACCAGAAAGATTTCAAAATTTAAAATCATCAACCCTGAAACTTAAATTAAAAAAAAACAGATTCCAGAAACCACCAGATCTGAACCACAATACAACCCCCCCCCCCCCACACACACACACAAATTTCTAAACTCTGAAAACTAAGAATTCACTTAGTCCCAAACGTCAAAGAAACCCAAATAAAAAAACAAGCCAAACATAAACTCAAAAATCTAAGTGTTTGCATTCCTTCAAGTTTAAGGGGCCATTGCTCCCAAGTGTTTATTTAATAGATGTATGTCTTTTATTCACGAATAACTATGGTGGCTAATCAAGGATATTCAAATGGTTATTTGATATAATTAACATAGGTACTTTGAAAATCCTATAGGGATCGGTCAAAAATAAAATTTCAAAGACTTCAACAACCTCAATAAATATTATATATATATATCATTGCCTTGACTAATACTAATATGGAATATCACTTATTTTCCTAGTTGTTAAAGATAAATAAAAAACCAAATACTTTTTCCAGAAAGAAAGGTAAATTTTGAGGTTACATTAATTGGCAAAATACATATCATCAGTGTATGATTACAGCTTGAAGGATGTTCTGTCAGTTCATCTTTATTCTCTTGATAGTCACACCCATAGCTATCAATTCTGTGCTGCCCTGGATAGAGGCCGCTTCATCCAACCCCCAATGCCAAAGGAAGGCATGTCACCTAAGAATTTAGGAAGTTGTATTGAACATAATGTTGTCCGTATTCGTGTATTATTCAGTTTGGATGTTTTCAATGCATTGATTTTATTCAGTTTGGATGTTTTCAATGCATTGATATTGCTCACCCTTCATGTTCTGTATTGATTTTCCCATATTTTACACATATGTGATATTTTTTATTTTACTTTAAAAACCAAGGGCAGGAAGAGATGTCCCCTTGAAGTAGGTATATGAGATGACCAAGACATGATGACAACACTGTTACATCTTCAAAAAAGGAAGCAAGTTTTCAGTTTTGTATCTTTGTCAATAGATGTGATGTGAAACCCCACGTAAACTGATTGGAATCATGAAATTCAAGAACAGCACTAAGAAAATCTAAAATTGACAGGAAAAATTCTGATTGAAAAGTGGCTTATATAGGTAGACACTCAAATGCTCCAAGATGTGCATTTTGTGATACGACAAATGTCCTAAAAAATATCTCACCATAGTCCACAAGCTATTATCCCTATGTTCTGGGTCATTATCCCATTGGTTTAAACTTTAAAGCCACCTAGCTAACATGAGCTGAAAGGTCCTCTGCAGCCTGGAAGCTTATGCTCTTCCTTAAATATGAGCAACTTTCATATGTTTTTAAATTAAGTCCCAAGTACCATATATGTCAACTCTTTTTCTAAGTGTGACTTGAACAATATATTTTGATTATTATAAGTTTCTATAGATAATCAACTCGACCCAAGTCTAAATCTCAAATTATTTGGGGTTGGTTGTATGGATTCTGTCTCCACTCATGTCGATTTTGAGTTATTTCTTTAGAGATATATAAATCATCCAAATCATATTGAATTACTCTCCTCTAAGTTAACTTAGGCCTCCCATGTTCTTTTTTATTACTATTATTTTGATATTTTATACCTTTCTAAATGAAGCTTCCTTAGATCTACTTTTAATATGTCTAAATCATCTCAATCTCCCTTTCTTTCAATTTGTTTACAATTTTCGCTACCTCATATTTTCTCTAATAATTTCATTCATTATTCTACCTAATATATTAGAACCACACACCTATCTTAACATTCTTATTTCAACAATAGTTATTTTGGGAACATGTTGTTCCTTTATTGTCTAAAATTCACCACCATACAAATTACATGTCTTATCATTGTACAATAAAACTCTTTCAATTTAAGTGGATAATTACGATCGCATAGAACTCACATAGTCAATCTCCACTCCACCTGTCATGCTTTAATCCCATTATTAATAGAGGAAATCAATAGAAGGTTCATTTCAAATAGGGTACTTTCATGATAGGTCCGTTTTCAAAATCACTTTAAGAGTAAATACGTTTTTCAAAATTTCACCATCCCCACTGCATTTCTGAAAAAATGCATTAGAAGGCTGTTACCCTCTTCCACAAAAAATCTTCTTTACCCCTTCTTTTACCGTTATCAAATGAAATTAACAAGCTCGCCACCACCCTTTAATACCTGCCTTCACCGGTTCACCTAAACGGTGCTGATAATGCAGAAATACATAATCTGCTAAAATATACAACACTTGTCACATAGCCTGACAGAGTATTCAATAGGGTGGACCGTGGGAAAAACATACAAGATTTGAACTTAATAAATCCAAAGTATTCAATCCAATGAATACATTTTAATTAATTTCGCCCATCTACAAAATGTTCTCATCTGCAAAATAGTCGAAAGCCTGCCTGCTCCCACAGGAGAGGAGTAGACATCCCAATGGACCCCACTGGGAACCATTGGATTGCTGTGGTCAATTGCCAATCTCCCAAATGCAACACAGAAGCATCTCCTCCACCAACAGTCCATCAGAAACCATTCTTCAGGGCAAACAGTCATATCTGGGGCCATTCTTCACCAACAGTCCACAGGAAACTCCTCTTCCATAAACCCCAAAACTGACGGGAGTCGTAGGCAGATCTGATAAGTGAGAACGAAGAAGACAATGAAGAGGAGTAGAGAAGAAGATAATGGAGAAGCCAATCGCCGTGAGATGAAGGTGCTGCCTTCGCCGTGAGATGGAGCTGCAAGACGTCGGGTGCTTAGGAAATCACCTTAGTGGGGGACGCAAGAAGCAACAGGAATAGGGCATGATGCAATGCGTATTTTTGGAAACCCATATTTTTCCTAATGGTGAGTCGACGGTGCATAAACGAAGGGGACTTATCATTATGGATATTTTAGTCAACGGATTAGGCATTAAACATATTTAGTCAACGGACCTTCAGTTAAAGTCATTTTCTTAAATGAACCTATAATTAATTTTCCCTTAGTAATATCCCATCATATTCTCCATCATTCTAGATAATTGATCCAATATACTTGAACTAAGTACTTTGAGATAATATTACTCTATCCAAACTAACTCTCCTATCTTCTTCTCTTCAATTTTCATTAAACTTACATCATATATTTATCTTAGTTATACTTAGCTTGAAATCATTAGTCTCTCAAGTGTTTCTTTAGCTTGAAATCATTAGTCTCTCAAGTGTTTCTCTACAATTTTAACTTTACTATTAGCTCCTTGTGTCACATCTTATCAATACAATGAACAAAATAAAAAATGACTACCAAGATTGATAGGTGTGCTTGAAAGATTGAGTTCATTTTTCTGATAACATTTAAATACTAGTAATGACAATACAACTATTTACAAGGTATATCATACTAATATTATTACAAAATTCCTATCCCTCTTATGTAGTAAGAAAACCTATGTTGTTAAAGGTGAGAAGCAATTAAAGTGCAGGATGTGCACCTCACCGCCGGCCATTTCAGGTGAGCACTCAGGAATTAGATGTACTTCTATTTTTCATTTATTTTCATTTTACATTGGAGGCAGGGATGATAGAAGGGATAAGTGAGATGCCAGAGGCTATCAGGACATAGGAACCCACTGGAGGCTGGGAAATTGCAGATACTGGTCACCAGGACATGGGACTTGGTACAACAGACTTGTGGTGGCATTCTCCCCTGCTCCAATAGGGCACCTCTGGTCACTAGAAATTGCACCGAGGGCACATCCTCTGGCAGCTCTTCTGGTCTCAAGAAATAACCAGTAACCTCTAAGGGGCATTCAAGGTGCCTATGGCACTTGTCTAGGTGATATGGCCTAAGACAAGGTGACAAGGGCCACTGCTGCCTTGCCTCCTCTCAACATGGGCTGTCACCTTGACCACTTTTGTAACATAAAAAAAAACTATAACATATCGGCAAACACATCTTAAGTACTTGTAATTTATACAGAGGATAAACGGATAACCGATAGTAAAAGGCTAAAACCTAGGTAGCAAGCGTGGGTGTGAAGGATCATAGGTAACCTTCTCCAAAAATAGTGCTTTCTGCACATCTTCCTGATGAACCCAAAACATGAAGATTGGCTAGTTTACATCAGCGATGATAGATTATGGTACTTCGACCTTCAACTGGGGGTAAACATGGAGTTTGCAAAACAAAGGAATACTATGAATGACGACACGAAAATCCAAGAACAAAGGGCTAAAGCATTTGCACCATTCAAATGACTGATCATCTACCTGTCAATCGTATTAGCATGCATGCTCTCCACCTTCATAGTCAGATGATTAGATCATGTCTTTGAACAAATCCCCTTTCTACCATCCACCGATCAGCTTACTGTCACGACCAGCCGCTAAATCCAGCAATACAGGCAAATGATTTCACGGACATGAATGTTGTTTCCCTTCCAATTCTCTCTCAAAGAACCCCGCAAATTCGTCAGTTAACATTAAAGAAGCAACACGAAACACCCCCCGGGGCCCCCAAAAGTTCCGACCAGGAACAACAAAGACAGATCATCCACACAGACCTCAAGATCCTCGCCCTTTCAACAGGATTAGCGGATAAACATTCGATCGCAAGCGTAATTACCAAAACAAACCACCTTGGGCCACCGTCTTCAACAGCGAAAAAATAAAAAAACCCGGGCATTCCACTTACGGCTGTTATTATGGGACGATCGAACGAGGGCGGAGACGTGTACCTTCGAGTAGATGTCCATGCCGCGGGCTAGCTGGGTCTTGCAGTGTTTGCAAGTGTAGACGTCATCGGTGTCTTCCAGGAGGACCACGTGGAGTCTCCCCATGCCGTCTCCAGGACACGGCACCTCCCTCTCTCCCGAGGCACCCCCCGCGCGCCCTTCACGCTATTCTCCTCAACCTATTTCTCCTCCCCGCTCGCCCGTCACCACGGCGACGCCCGCGGTCGTACCAGTATGGAGCCGGCGTGAAGACCGACGGGCGACGGGCTGGGTACACGAGGGGGAGCCCGACTCTGCCTGCGCCGCCTTATATAGGGGCGTGGAGGGGGAACGATCCAGGATCGCCCGGGGCCTTCGGTGCCCCGATGGCCGCCTCCTGTCCTGTCCTGTATGTGTGGGATATGCGGGGCCCGCCCCCAGGTAACGGGGCTCCACGTAAGGGCTCACGATGGGCGGCGAATAATATAAATGGGCTTCCTTAAAACTAAGTCTATTGAATATCCTTGAGTAACTTTTCTCCCTACATCATATCATTTCAATTTATAATTCAACAGAATATTTTGCTTTCTCTTCGAATTTAGGTTCTTCGGGCAGAATTACAGTGTTCTAATCACTTGTAAAAATACTCAATGCAAGGAGAAAACTGCAGTTTATGTTAACTTCAGGCGAGACATAAATTAAAAGTAGCTTTGAATTGAATATATCTTAATATATTTTTGTAATTTATGATTGAACTAACAACACACAAAAGACTTGGCATGCCACGGTGGTAGCTGTGTTGTATAGGCGGTGCTTGGGTTAGGATTGCACGATCAGCTTCGTCCTTACATCGGACGATTATTTATCTGGCACTGATGAATAATGAATTGGTCGGGATAAAGCTGAGATAGATCTAGATCCTGATCGGAATACGTCAATCCTCCAAACCATGTGTCCTGACTCTGAAGCATTAATCCAATATCTGATTGTTCAGAATGCGGAGTAGGATCACAATGGTCGATGGCTCAAATTACGATCTAGACGTACAGAAAAATTAGATAAACGTGTTGCAAGAAGATACGTGGACCGATTTCAACTTAATATGTAACTAGAAGCACCATATAATTCTAGAATCGAATCATGAACAAAGGACGGCTACCGTTTCGATACATCTGTGTCTATGCCCTCAGTTGTTCAAGCAGTCACACAAGCGTTCTCACATCTGGAAGTTAATCACGTTGCTGTCAAGCTACAGCAGCTGGTGTTCTAGAAAACCAGGAGATAGAGCAAAAAAAAAAAAAAAGCCAATTGCGCCTACTCCAGGGGCTGCGCTGGTTTCCACGTCTACAGAAAAATGACAAGAATAATGTACAAGAACCAGAATATTAAAACTAAAAGGACGACGCAATCTGCTCATTCCAAAGAAGAATCCTGCCCACTTCATACGACTAAGTCGCTGATAGATTTTGGAAAGGCTAAAATGATTATTTCTCCCTGGATTAAGGAGGTAAACTCCCGAATAAATACTGAGAAAGCTTCTCTCTCAGTGCATGCGCGCTCTTCTCTGAGAAATTGCAGTACTGCTGCCTGTAACCAGAGTCATGATGATGCGATGACAGCAACTGGTCCCGGACTTCATCTTCCAAGTCTATGACAATATTGTGCAGAATACAGCAGACAAGTATGATCCTTGGAAGTCGATGCTTGTCAGGCCTCCACATCTCACCCTGTAGAATTCTCCACACGTCCTTCAACCTTGCAAATGCCCGCTGGGCCACCAGCCTGGTCGCCTGATGCCGCTTGTTGAACTCCACTCTGGGATCTGCCAGGTCCTTACCTTGGAATGGAGTTAGAAGCCACGGAAGGAGAGGGTAGCCTGCGTCGCCTATAATATACTCGCTTAGTTCTGTTCTCTCTGAAAGCTCCAACTTATTCCCGCTCAACCTCGTACCCTTCTCACATAACTTGAAGAACCCAGAGTTCTGTAAGATCAAGAATTCATTCACGCTGCCAGGCCAGCCAGTGACAACATCTCGGAATCTCATTTGTGGGTCCAAAATGGCCTGAAGTGTCATACTATGATGTTTCTCATAGTCGACCCACACAGTATTGGAAGGGTCTACTGAAGGAAGGCACATCATGATATGGGTAGTGTCTATAATTCCACAGCAGTTTGGAAGACCCCGAATCTTTTCAAACTCTATTTTGATAGCATCCATCTCCTTTGTGGTAGGCCATCTTAGATGGTGTAACCCTCTCTCTTCCATGGCCTCCACAAACCGCCAAGTTACCTGTGAAACCGTTGACTGGTTCACTCCAAAGGATTGCCCAACTATAAGCAGTGATTCTCCAGAGCATAGCCTCCTAAGCGCTACAGCAACCTGGTCCTTTACAGAAAGTGCCTTTCCGTTCAAGTAGGTGAAGTTCGATGTCCTTGAAATCAGATCTTCTCTCACCAAAGAACATACGTAATTAAAGGTCTTCAAGGACATCTTGAAAATTGATTTGAAATCGCCTACTCCTCCAGATGTAGACAATGGTCCTGAAGAAGTGATGCGTCCAGATTAAACAAGATGGTCCATGAAATGCTTATGCAAAGTTTAAAATTATAAAAATAAACATAAAAATATGCACCTAACATCTCTTTTTTTTACATGTAACCAAAATGTGGTAAGTGAACACTGGAAAGTTATCTCTTATCGTAACCATGAATACAACTATCATTATATTCTATGTGAAGAATCAAGGATATAACGAGATCCTACTTTTTCATCTTCTGTTCACCATGTCGGAGGCAGAGTCAGTACAATAAGGTTAATAGAACATTATTATTGTGGTTGAAACTTCAAAACCAAATCTAAGTGCGTAGACTGTAGAGAGATACAAGGATGTGCAAAATTAAATTCTTATTTTGAAACCAAAGAGGAATCTTCTAAGCTAAATCTTTTTGAACCAACTTGATATTTTTATAAGATATGGCAAAAGTGTACATCAAAAAAATTTCTCGGAGTAAAAGCAGTCATCAATACTAACAGTAAGTGACTGAACAAGAACAAACATACAAACAAATCTGTAATGATGATAACACTATCAAAAACTGTATCAGGCCGCCACACTTGAAAACAAGAAATAGAGGATGACAGAACGTTTTGCATGCCCTGTGGTTCTGGTTACACTGAAGTCTTTCTTTCTTTCAGAAATATGAATTGACAGACGATTGCAAATTCTCCTGACAGACATCATTCTGGTCTTCTGCAAAACCAAAAAGTTAATGGGGTGTTTGGTTGCATGATAATTTTTTGTACACTTTCATGATAAAAAATTGTATTAAAATAAAAAGTAAACCAACTCATGACATAAAATTATCATGTTTGGAGGGATGTGATTACAAAAAAGAGTAACCACCGCACATGACCAAATAAAGTGGGGGACCACAAGAAAAAAGAAAGAGGTGAGACCCACTTTTTTTGTTTAAGAAGAAAATCATTTTCAAAACATAAAATTGTCATGGTTGTCAAACACCTCTTTTAACAAGTTTTCTTACAATTTTTAAAAATTAAAATAAAAACCTCAATTATCATGCAACCAAACACCCCATAAACATGTTTTGTTCTTAAATGTGACCCTAGGGGACGTAGATATCCTTTTCTCAAGTGCAGGTTACCAGTTGAACATAACAAAACATTTACTTTGCCAACCTTGGAAAATGAGATCATTTGAAGGGAAAGAAATTCCAAATTCAGGTCTCCCAAAAAACTTCTGATTTATGCATAAAGTTCTACACACACTGTTCACCTATATTATACACCAAATTTTCTGCGTTCTTTTGTCTAGTCTATAAGATTTTTTTACTTTTGACATTGTCTAAACTCAAACAAATGTTAACTGCTTTGGATTTAGAAAACGAAAGGGTAAAATCCACTTTTTCCTCAAGAAGCTTCCTCACGGTACAACCTAAGTAGTCCATTCGCTTGAGAACCTATTAAGGTGATTCAAATGGTTGAAGTCACTAGCATGGTGTCAGATATGTCTGAGAAGACTGAGCTCCTTACCCTAAACAATGATTTGGGCACAAAACCTTCAGATTTACATTAAAAGAAATGATGTAGCAAGATAGTCGCCAGACTCTTCTAACACATGATATGAATAAATCATTCCTTCATAACAGATCGAATAATACAGAATACAGATCACATTAATCACATCAGCAGAAAAATGCTGCAACATAGCATGTAAATTTTGGGACAATAGCACCATGGCTAATTGAAGCCATCCTAATGATATCACTAGCATAGCATAATTTAGATGGCGTTTTGATGGGGACCCGGTCCAGTCCATTTTGGGGTTTATTTGCATTTACGTCCATTTGGACATGTTTGTAAGTATTTCAGTTTTATTTGTGGTCTTTTCTTTTTATTTGGGTCCTCAAGAGGACATGTATGTAATTAGTTATTTACGATGTCTTGTTTGTAATAGGCTCCTCTATTTAAGAGGGCCACTTGTTGAAATGAAGAGAGAGAGTTTATTGTCCAATTTTTAGAACCCTAGGGGCTGCCCCTTGTGTTGGGGCGCTGCCCCTTCCTCTTCATCCCCTCCACGATGGAGGTCGTCCAGCTCCACCTCCGGTGCAGACCGGTCTCTTCGCGACCCTCCGGCGTGGGTGCCTTCTCCTTCTCCTCTGTCCAGCGGCCTCCGAGCCATTCATTCCCCTTCCCACTTCACCGGTTCGAGTTCGACCCTTACCGACTCCGTTCACCCCCGTTTACGTCCGTTTCGACATCTTCGACAGCGTCGATCTCCACCCCTCCGTCCACCCCCACCTCCGGCGATCCCCGGAGTACCTCCATCGAGTGCTGCCAGGACCCCCTTCCTGTCGGATCTGCTAAACCCTCCGACAGACCCCTTTCCGGAAGTCAGGCACGGCGAAGACGGAGAAGGAAGGAGGAGAAGAAGATGAGGGGGAGATAGGGGAGGTCGGACCACCTCCTAGGGCCCCTCGGCTCCCCCCTGTCGACCCCCAGCTGCCGGCGAAGGCAGCACGGCATCCGCGAGCTAACCGGCTTCCGCCGGTCCTTCCTCCCCACTCGGAAACCCCCCCCGGCGACGTTGGAGATCTTCGGCCCTCATCCCTACTCTGGCAAGGTCGTCCTCGGCGATGGAGTCCTCCGGCACCCCCTCCCTCTGTCGACGGCTCCGGCGACGGCGGTGTCCGCCGGTTCCTCCTCCACCCCCTCCGCCGCGGACGGGCCCGCGCGAAGACAACCCTCCGGAAGCCCTCGCGAGCTCGCGAGCCCGCCGTCGAAGGGGCACCCCGACGGGGTACGCGGCGCCAACAGCGCCGGCCGCGTCTCCCCGCCCCGCCGCCAACCGCCAGCGGCCACGCCCCCCCCCCCCCACTTAAGTCGCAGCCGGGCGAACCGGCGCCGGTTCGCCCCCGCCCGGCCGGCCGGCGCAGCGGTTCGCGCCTCCCGCCCGCCCGGTTCGCCCGCCATCGAGCCAAGCCGCCGGTTCGCCTCCCAGGCCGGCCCGACCGCCGGTTCATGCCGGTTCAGGGCCGGTTCGGTCCGGTTCGACGGTCCAGGGGCCGGTTCAAGGCCTAAACCGGCCGGTTCAGGCTGTTTGGGGCCGGTTCACGCCGGTTCAAGCCATTTTGGGGCCGGTTCAGGCCTGTTTTGAGGGTTTCGGGCACGGTTCGACGTATTTTGGGCCCGTTTTGACCGGTTTAAGTCCGGTTTTGCTTGTTTCATGCACTTTTAGGTCTTTTGAGCACCTCCACGGTCCGCTGCAGCGCCCACGTCGCCGGTCCATCCCGCCTCGTCCCGCATCACGTTTGTTTTGGCTTAATCTGAAAATCCAAACTATTATTTCCATCTCTAACCTCTTATCTTGTGAAACACAACAATTTTAGTTGTCTACCTCTGAAAATAAAAAAGGTTATAGTAAATCACTTAAAATTAAGTGGTTGTTTAAGAGGTTTTTGTCACATTCAAGCGTTTGTTCATAAATTTTATCAAATGGTCTGAATGTCTAATCTCTGACGGAACCTCCGACCAAATCAGAGGTTAGACGTTTTATCAAACGGTCTGAATGTCTAACCTCTGACCGATTCATAGGTTAGATGTCAAATAAGCCCAAGCAAACATATCTTTAGTAGACTTTATTTACTACCAAAGAGCAATTGCTGGTCTCCTTAAACGTGGAATTGATTTTGCAAATATGCCCATTTATCTATTTTGTCCCCGTGGATGTAGATTCCTTGGAAATAAAACCAGACAAAACAATAGAACTGTGCCAAGTAACAAGTTGCAAATAGGCAGCATATCTTTGTAGATTAAATTTATCCTAGAATCCATCAGAAAAATGATGTCCCTTAGATTAAATAAAGAATTTCCAGTTGCCTGCACAAAAATACCTACCACCATGGATACAGACATGAGAAATGAATTTTCCGCAAATACATGC
Organism: Cryptocoryne crispatula var. balansae; assembly: GCA_036172225.1. Taxonomy (NCBI): domain Eukaryota; kingdom Viridiplantae; phylum Streptophyta; class Magnoliopsida; order Alismatales; family Araceae; genus Cryptocoryne; species Cryptocoryne crispatula. Next base: position 1,389,376 of record CM069919.1, read on the forward strand.
CATCCTGATCAGGGTTCTACTTTCTTCTCCTCATAAAGGTGTAAAGACAACAGAATAGCAGTTTTGATAATCCTATATTACAAAATTCGAAAAATACAGCATGTATAGAAGTCAAAAACTCTACATCATTCAGTCCATTGAGTAGCTCACATGATTCAAATCATGGTTCGCCAGGTTCCCCGGGTAGGGTGACCAGGCCGGTTTCCAGACCGACTGGCCCTGCTCCGACCCAGCTGGGGCGACTTCCTGGCAGCCCGACGTGGGGTCGTGCGAGCCGGCGTCGGGTTGAGTGACCCAGCAACCTAGTCAGCTAGGTCGCCCGACCCGCTCCGACCTTGCGATTCCTAAAAGCCCCATTTATTAATAGTATAACAGTATTTCACTATCACTTATACTATTACATATAGTTAAAATTTGTGATCATAAATATATGATACATAATTAAAATTTATAAATTTGTTTCTTAACCGTCTTTACTCTCTCACTTGAGATTAACTCTTTCCCAACATATACTAATACAACATAATCACAAAACATCATATTTACTTGTATTTATAGATAAACACTCATATTCAATAATAACATAAAAACATAATTATATTATGTATATATATTTTTATGTATATGTAAGTATATAATAAAAATATATTTTTATATTTTTCTTATTTTCATGTAATTTTTATAATTTTTATATTTTTAAATAAATAAATAAATAAATCTGACCCCGCCCGACCCGGGTCACAACCAGGTTCGATCGGGTCAGATTTGTGGCCGACCGACCCCGGGCCGACCCCCGACCCGGCCTTCCTTGATTCAAATTAACGTGTTAATTTGTGATATGCATAAATATTTTACCCAACTAGATCATAAAGTTCTTGGTCCAAGTGATTATTCCCATCTCTGAGCATTTCACCGCAAATGATATTATACTTTTACAACCATGAAAACATATGGAACATGTGGACAGAAAATATCTAAGCCATCATATGGGGCAGTATAATGATTAATGCCAGAAAGCTGGTGAATGAAAACCAGAGACAATAATCACAATTGACAAGGTGAATTGCTCTTTATGCATGTAAATATAACTAAGTTGTGAACCACTAACTTTTTAGGTGTCTGGAAAAAATAATGTAAAACGTGGAAAATATCGTCCAAACACCGTCCAGTCTCCAGCAACAGACAACCTGTGGCCTTTGCGACAGCAGAACCAAAGTTAAGAACAAAAAAGAAATGAAGTCTGAAACCTTAGTTTTCATCTTAGGCTAGAAAGAAGTATCTATCCTTCTTAGACTTGCATCAAGAAATAAAAACATTTTTTGCATATTAATCAAGCGGCCATGCACTTGCCTACAGTAAGGTGACAACTGATTATTGAGGGTATATTGCACATCAAATTTTCGGGTGGCTGTCAAAATCATGTATTTCAATGTATCTTGCCTTGTAACTAATGTTCACACAAAAAAAAAAAATGAACTGGATATTGTCAGTAAAGATGAATATAGAACTTACCAAGAAAGGACTTTAACTACTAAAATTCTACACCAGTTACTGATTGGGATCCATGTAGATGCATGAAGCATGAAACAGAATATCCATCAAGTGGACAGGTAAAATTGCAATATGGCAAGATAAATGCAAGGCTCTGGCCAACATAATAGATGTCATACATGAGATGCACAACACAGTATCTATTTTGTATCAAAGAACAGTATGTTAGAACTTAAGAAAGTTTCTCGAGTTAAAATTGCATTATAAATACCCTTCTTTCTCTTTTCAATTACTATATAACTTCTCCCAACCCTACCAAAAATAAGGGATACAGCAAGCAAGCATGCATCAGGTTCATCAGATCATCAAAGCATCTTCAGAATTATACCACAAAAAATTACATTTACACAAACCTGTCCTCCTTTCACAAAAGATAGGCCAGCAGAACAACTATATTACTGGATTAAGCCATTGTAAGAAGTGTTGGAAACAGGATAAATTATTAACGGCAATAGTAGAACAATTCAAATAAAAATTTGGCAGTGAAAAACTTTGATGAACATAAAGAAGAGACATTCAAAAAGAAATCAGACAAGCATCATTGAACCACAGAATATACACCATGTATTTTGACATTAAATCTATAAATTGATCTCAGATATCAGCAATACATGAAACCACAGAATAAGATCATAAAATAAAAAAAACATGATTATAAAAATAAACTAAATAAGACTGACAACTTTTTATTTAAAAGCTCTTAATGAAATAATCATAGAAGCTTGTTGGCAAAAAATGCACATTAGAAGCAGCTATCTAATCTACCTGGAAATACGTAACATACACATAAAAACGTAACCGGTTTACCGGAGTTACTGATTTCCATGGCAGCAAAAGTTTACTTTATCAAGGACAAAACACCCAACTGCCTAGTTGTTGTTCCTTGGGATGTGTATTGAAAACTATTCTCAAAAGTAGATAATAAAGCAACTATGATGTCTTGAAAACTATTGTTATGGATAAATATTAAACCTGGTTTTGAATGGTGATAGGGCAAAAGATAGTTGTTCTGTTTGTTTCTTCACCTTGAAACCCTTTCCTAAACTAGAAAAAGATAAAGCGGGAATGAGTAGGCATCACGGATGTTTATTCAGTATTCGAATATTTCAAATAATAAAGAAACACGACAATTTTGCATAAATTAAATCATAAAAAAAACACTCTATTCCAAAACGGTAAAGAAATCCAAGGCCACAGAATTGGAAATTCAGGTAATTTACAGATTTTTTTCATTATTTTGTTCTCTTTTTAAGCATAAACTGATACTCAATAGTTCAGATGAAGAAATCCATGACATGAATTATACCAGATCAAAATGTTGACTATGCTGAGTTGCTCTTTGACGGATTCTGAGACACAAAGATGAGAAAATGGGAAAAGGATCACCCTTGTGATATGAGCAACTTATGCAACTTTTTATTAAGCACGAAACTATGTAAAATATCAACTAAGGGGCTACCCCATATGAATGAACATGGTAAAAATATCAAATAAGTGCAGTAAAATCATGTAAAAAATGAAGTGCATAGAGAGAAAAGAGAGATAAACATCCCTTCTATCTAATCGTCCAACATTCAGTTGCACTTATAAGAACCTACAGTTGGCGGATGAATGAAATCCCATCCAAACTCTAAGTCATAATTGGGCTGTCAATTTGTCTGTTTCACTTCAGAGATCAACACAAATGTTTTCTTCATGACCATCATTACATTGGCCTCAAAGGAGATACTCTGAAGATAGAAGTTCTACTATTCACAATAGGAAGCTGAATATTTATATTTATAAAAGTAAAAAAGGTAAGAACAAAGGAAATACAGAGTCATCATTCCTTGCCGACAAAACAAATGGTCATGCCAAAACAGTGTGTGAAATTAAAAAATGAGATCCATCCTTAGTCTTGATAGATTTGAAAATTATGGAAATATAATCTGCATAATCCCATGGTCTTTGGTGAGAATAAGGTATACTTTAATAAATTTTTTGTACGCAGTTTTTGACCTCACTCCGAGTAGCACTTGTGAGACTATCGTGTAAACCTATTCCTGGCGCAAACATAGAAGGGTCTAAGCAGCCAATGACTAAACCTTGCTTCGTCTTATCGTGAACTGGCCGTTACTCTCGAAAGAGTTGCTGCTTCGACCTGAATGAGAAAGTCAAGAGGCACAACAGAACCAGCTACTACTCCAACCTTTTACAGATGGTAAGCACATTCAGTATATTCGATCCGTTAAAGTGTGAAGGGGGAAAGCACCATCTACGTTCTGGAAGCGAAGCCAAGATTTGGGAATTATAAGCTAATGCTGGCGTAACCCCAATCAAGAGATCTCATGTTTGAGATATTAAGGAGGACGACAAGGCAAACAGGTAAAGAGGCAAAACGTCAAGCATGGTCGACGGAGAGCCGGTTTTGCTATCTCAACCTGCAGGAGAGGCCATCGACATAGCCAAACAGACATATGGCATTCCACGAGAATGCATCTGGGTAGCCATCTCACGACGGCACTTAACCACTTCGCGTTCTTCAGAACAAAAGAAAACCTACACAGACTCTCCACTAGACGTTTCCATCCACTCGACGGAATTCCACAACGAAAAATACGCGTTGGAATGCGAAGCATGCAGATCCCATCAAATCGAAGGAAGAAACGGCATCGAAGAGCAATCCCGAATGGCGCCCGCGTCGACGTGGCATAGAACAAGTAGAGCAGGAAGGAAGGGAAGAAAGAAGACAGGGAAATAAAACCAGAGCGACAAGATGGAGAGAGCGCAAAAGCAAGACCCGCGATCCTCCTCGAGAAATCCTCCCACCAATCGGACGGCTCCTGTCCCAGCGCCGCCCGCACGCCGGCGGCGGCGTCCTCCTCGGCCTTCTTCTCCTGCCTCCTCTTCCTCTTCACCCCTCGGACGGGTGCCATGCGGGCGGGCGGGCAGGCCACCTCCCGACGACGACGACGACGACGACCTAGCGTTGAAGAGCGGTACCCACTACACTGGGCCCAATTGCAGAGCGCGATCGAGGGCGGGGAGGCGCGGACCGCGGGAGAAAAGCATGCAGTGCAGAGGCGTGCGCGGAGAGGGGGGAAAGAAAGATGCCGCCCCGAAGGCGAGAGAGCGAGGTGTTTAGTAGTCGGCTGGGGCTGGCTCGGGTCGCCGCCGCCGCCGCCGCGCGGAGGCGGGTGCGCTTATTATTAACATGCAGGGCACAAAGAGTGAGGCAGCGGCGCCCGTCTGGATAGGAGGACGGGTGGAGTCTTGAAGGTGGTGGTACCTCACTTTTGCACTGCACTGCCTCACGACGACATGTGGGGGCAGCTACCGCTACTCGTCGTTTTTATGCCATACACCCCGTCTAGTTTCTAATTGCGTTGCCACCTGAAGCTAGCAAAGGAGGGCTTTGTGTATATGTTCTCCGGCGGCGTTGACCTTGACCGTTCTACGATGCTGACTCGACACCGGCAAGGGTCCGCGATCGTAGGGCTCTGGCGATGGGGGAGGCCGGTGAGGGACACCGATCGGAGGGTGGGGAGGAAGGGAGAGATGCCGTCGAGGCCGATCACGTCTGCCGACTTTAGGATTTTCTTTTGGGAAAATTACCTTTAGGTCCATTTAAGAAAAGGAGTTTACCAATAAGTCCGTTGACCCAATTTTCATTCTCTCTGGTCCGTTGACACCTCATAAAATTGTCACCCAATCTATTTTTATCTCTCTCAATCCCCAAATCCCATTTTTACCCTTTCCTCCAGCCGCCTCCGTCGGCTCCTCCGCCGTCTCCTCCTCCCGCCTCCGCCGGAGATGCCAGATGGGGAAGAAGGTCATGGATGGTCGCCGCCGCCTCTCGGCTTCCATCTCCCTCCTCCCGTTCCTTCTCCTGTCGTCCCTTGTCCTCGACCCCGCCGCCGCCGCCCCGCCGCGGCGGCCTGGCGGCCCTCGTCCAGAGAGCCCCTCGTGCTCGGTTACCACAACGGCCCCCGCTCAAGGGCAACCTCACCGTCGACCTCCTCCGGTACGGCCGCTTCTCCCCCTCGCGGCACGCCATCGTCGTCGACTTCCTCCGGTCCCCGACGCCCCCAAGGGCTCCCCTCTCCCGCTGCACCCCTCGGTGTCGTCCGGTGGAGCACCACCGAGGCCTACAGGGAGGCCCCGATCGCGCCGGGCGAGGAAGGCGAGCGGCCGGGGGGGGGGCTTCGCGGTTCGCGGGCCGGGGGAATGCCGCCGTGGGCTTCGCGGGTGGGGGAGCGCCGCCGGGGGGGGGTTCGCGGTTCGCGGGCCTGGGGAATGCCGCCGTGGGCTTTGCGGGTGGGGGGAGCGCCGCCGGGGGGGCGGGGGCGAGCGTCGCTGCGGGGGAGGGGCCGGCGGGGGCAGTACCGCAAGAGGGCCGCCGCCGGAGGGACAAAAATGACATTTCAAAGTTAAATTGGAGTGGGTGTGACCATATTTTGAAAAAGCGGACCTAATGGAAAGGTGTTTTTGAAAACGGACCTAGTGGTAAAGTGGTTTTCTCAAAACGGACCTAGTGTGCATTTACACTTTTCTTTTTCTTTTGTTTAGAGGGGGCGATTTAATGGTTGTTGACGGGAATGCCCCCGGGTTTCCGCAGGGGAGAGGGGCCGGTGGAAGTGGGTCCCGCCCAAGGGGTGCAGCGTCGTTTCGGGGAGGGGTGCCGGGCGGTCCCTTTGCTGCCGTCGGGCGAGCAACGGTCGGCTCGGGGGGTAATCGGGTAATTCGACGCGCGAGAGAGTTTGGGGCCGTGCGGTGCGGGCGGGCAACCTGGATGCGGAAGAGGAATTGATCCAATCATGACCGACCAGTGGTGTATCGACACGTGGCGGAGCTCCCGAGAGCTGCAAAAACCGGCGCAGCTGCGGTCGGTCTGTTCTGGGCAGGCAGTGGTGCGATCGAAAGACCAGGGTCCCGCTTCGGATGCCATCGGTATCAGGTAGACCCCCCCCCCCCCGCTTCGGATGCCATCGGTACGCAGACGTAGGGCTGTATACTATTTCGTTCAACTCGAAAAATTAAATTAGATCAAGAGTTTGATTCAATTTGATTTGATTTGAACTACCGGTCAGTTTGGTTTAGCTCTTAAAATTTTTCAAACTAAATTAAATCACTAAATTGAATAATTCGATTTAGATTAAATATTTTATTTTAAATTATATGTAATAAAATATTTATGTGTTTTTCTATAAAAATAAACCTGTTTCAAGAGTTTTTAAAGACAAATTAATGAAATGTATAAACAAATACACTAAATTTTAATAGAATGTGATTTAAAATAAATAAAATAAAATTATATATTGACATATTTATTTCACTATCATATTGTAATAAAATAAAATTTTAATAGAATGTAATAAAGTATGATTTGAACCGGACCAAATCAAACCAAACCGAATTAATTTAGTTGGTTTGGTTTAGTTTGGGAGATAGTTTGGTTTAATTTGGTTTGAGAAAAAAATACTAAGAAATCAAACCAAAGCAAATCATGAACACCCCTGGGTAGGCGTGATCCCGTGTCCTTACTTCTTTCTAGCGGTAACATAAAAAAATGTCCATCAAAATTTCTCGCCTGCGACGTTAATCTCCGAGGTCATGTTTGGTACGAAGATAACTCAGAGATAAATCAAGTTTATTCTCAAATTTTAGGGGATACATTTGATTTATCTCTAAAAAATTTTGGTGTCAAACAGTCATGAGAAGTTATCTGGTATCGAGATAATTTGGAGATAAACTAAGTCTATCCCCAAAATTTTATAGTGCCAAACAGACCTTAAGTTGCCTGAGAGAAGAAAAGATTAGCTCCATACTTCATTTATGCAGATATATGGGATGATCAAAGTTTAAAATACAGTTTGCACTTAAAATGAGACTACTTGTACCGGCCAGATTGACCCCTTCTTTGTACCGCTTCCAGCTTGTGGGGCCCATTTGATTGGGCCGAATGAAGGTGATGCAATCAAACGTTAGGTTTTTCATAGTATTTGGCAAAACCTCTGAAGTAGGGTAGTAGGGTCTATATACACCTCTAAGCTCTTAAGGCGGCCTTTGGTATCGGGGTAAGTTTGATGGGGATAGAGATAAACCAATCATTGTGGTTAACCCTATCTCTATTACGTTTGGTTTAACTTAGGATAAATTTAAGGATAATCCTATCCTATGTTTGGTACGTTAACAATAAATTTGAGGGTAACCTTAAAATTTTATATTTTTATATTTATTTTTTATATTATCTTATTTTATTACTCATGACATATTTGTAAATATCTTAACTAACTTACATATTTATATAATAAATTTAAACTATTATTTAAATATATAAATAAAAATAAACTTAAATGTTGACGGAACTTAACCCGGCTCTCCTCCGGACAGAACCCGGCGGACAATGCTTCCCGCCCCCCTTCTTGACTAGGGGTGAACAGAAAACGGTTCAAACCGAGAAATCAAACCGAACCAGCTCATTCGATTCGATTTGGGACCCCTTTCGGTTTGGTTCGATTTGAGAAACCTCTAAACCGATTTAAATCAAACTAAACCGTTTAAATTGACTTGATCAAAAAAATATAAAAAATATTATAATATTATTAAAAAAACTATTTAGCACCCCCCCGTCACCCCTGCGCCCCCCCCGGCTGCGGAGTGATGCCGGAGTCCCCCCGTCTCGCCCGCCTCCCCCCCCCCCCCCCACAGCGACGCTACCCCCGCCTCCGCGGCACCCGCCCCCCGGAGCTCCCCCCCCCCCGCCCCTCCCCACAACGACGCTCCCCCGCCTCCGCGGCACCGCCCCCGCCCTTCGGAGCTCTCCCCCCCCCGCCCCTCCCCACGGCGGCACTCCCCCGCCCTCCGCGGCACCGCCCCCTCACCCCGCACGCCCCCGCCCCTCCCCACGGTGGCGCTCCCCCCTGCCTCCGCGACACCCCCCTTCACCCCGTGTGCCCCCGCCCCTCCCCGCGGCGGCGCTCCCCATGCCTCCGCGGCACCGCCCCCGCCCCTCGGAGCTCCCCCCCGCAAGGATGTCCCCCCGCGGCACCCCCCGGCTGCGCACCCCCTCCCCACGGCGGCGCTCCCCCGCCTCCGCGGCACCCCCCTCACCCCGCGCGCCCCCGCCCCTCCCCACGGCGGCACTCCCCCCGCCTCCGCGGCACCGCCCCCCTCACCCGGCGCGCCCCCGCCCCCTCCCCACCGCGGCGCTCCCCTACCTCCGCGGCACCGCCCCCGCCCCCCCGGAGCTCCCCCCCCGCTGCGCGGATGTCCCCCCGCGGCACCCCCTCCCCCCTTTCGGTTCGATTTGGGACCCCTTTCGGTTTGGTTCGATTTGAGAAACCTCTAAACTGATTTAAATCAAACTAAACCGTTTAAATCGACTTAATCAAAAAAATATAAAAAATATTATAATATTATTAAAAAAAACTAATTAGCACCCCCTGCTGCGGAGTGATGCCGGAGTCCCCCCGTCTCGCCCTGCCTCCCCCCCCCCCGCCCCTCCCCACGGCGGCGCTCCCCCGCCTCCGCGGCACCGCCCCCGCCCCCGGAGCTCCCCCCCCCCCCCCGCGCGCGCGGATGTCCCCCTGCAGCACCCCGCCCCGGCTGCGCACCCCCCTAGGGATTGGGGATAAACCAAGTTTATCTTAGGTTATCCCCATACCAAACAAGGCCTAAAAGAATAGTGGATTAATAAGATGACTTCTGAATGAATCAGATAATGGGTTACCATTAACAACCCTAGGGGCTCCTTGGTACAAAATAAAATTGGAAATATACTTGGATTATCTCAAAGTTTAAAGAATAAATTAGATTTATCTCCAAAACTATCAGCTACCGAGCGTGTCCTTGGAAATTTAACGTTGATATTGATTCTTTGCATACCATTAATTACGTCCGAATAAGATGGGAAGACTTGTTACTGAACAGCACCATTTACTTTTGGCAATGGAATGTGGAGTCGTGACTCGGTCCGATCAAGTCAATTTTTGAGTTGACCGACCTGACCGTGACCTCACAATCTCGATCTGACAAATGTTTTAAAATTATTTTTTTATTTTGTTATTACAGCTCCGTTCGACCGTAATCAATTTGGCTATCTAGGCAGAGTGGAGATGATAGACCGAGGGCCTAATTCTTGAACTATTGGTCATTTACGAGCCCTAAGTAGACAATACAAAGATAAGCTGGGTTCTGGCCCAAGCAGTTCAGTGTCACCCGAGGTTGGCGACCCAGGTTGATTAGGATGCGATTTGGGTCCACTCGGTCCAGGTTGAATTTGAAAATTAAGAGGTTGAAAAAAATTAAAATAAAAAATATAAAGTTGACAAGATCATATCATTTATTTATACTCAAATGTTACATTTTTAACGTGTTTTACATTATTTATAAACTCTTTATCAGATATTTGATTTTAATATACTAAATTTTTTGGTGTTGGGCCAGCCGGTAGGCCTTCTCCAGCTCATCCCGCTGAGTCCAAATATCATCAGGTTCAGCCGAACTAACCGGGACCCGGCCTTCCACGAGCATTACGATTTTATGCAAGAAAATAATGCCATAATTTTTTACACTTATACCCCTACAGTTGAAGTATTACTCTTGTACCATACAACTTTGTAAAACGCAGCGGTTGTAACCATATCACAGTCAGAATCTGCCATATTACAAATCTGACAACAAAACAATTGTAGAACTATGAACAAGCCTTATGGCCTGCTTGGTTAATGCCATGTTTGGTTAGAGTTTCATTTTTGGTACTATATCAATATTGATATTAATATTTTCAAATGTTGGAGTATCAATATCAAAAGTAATACAAGTGGACACTTGTATTATATAATATACTTTGTTTGCACTACAAATTTTAAAATTGATACAATTAATCAAACACCTCTTGATGGATCCTATCAATATCAATTTTAAAATTGATAGTGATAGAGATATTTGATAGTGTTACCAAACAGGGTGTAAAGTTTCAAATTTGATACTATATCAATATTGATATTGATAATTTTAGAAATTAGAGTATCAATATCAAAATTGATACAAATTGACACTTGTATTACATATTGTGCTTTGTTTTCACTGTCAATTTCAAAATTGATACTATTAATCATATATTTCTTAGTGATTAATAGGAATATTAATTTTAAAATTGATAGTGAAAGAGGTGTCAAATAGTGTTACCAAAGAGGGCCTTATAGAGGTTCACAGTTTCTTATCGCGTAAAAATGTAAAGATCTCCTTTCCTTCCTGTGGTCGACATATGGTTTGACGTCTATGGCCTCCACCTTTCAAGATAACGTGATAATTTCTAATTTTTTCTACATAATGTCCTGTTTGATTAGAGTTTTATTTTTGGTACTATATCAATATTGATAGCGATATTTTCAAATGTTGGAGTATCAATATCAAAAATAATACAAGTCGACACTTGTATCACAAATATATTTTGTTTGCACTGCAAATTTTAAAGTTGATACAATTAACCAAATATCTCTCAATGATTCCTATCAATATCAATTTTAAAATTGACAGTGATAGAGATACCCAAACAAGACATAAGATACTATTTTATCGGGAGTGCATAAAAAGATATAATATGATACAATATTTTATGGCCATCTTAGGCCATGTTTGACAACATCATTAGACATCTTTATCAATTATCAATTTTAAAATTAATATTGATATTAATTATTAAGAGATGTTTGATTATGTATATCAATTTTAAAATTTGTAGGGTAAACAAAATATGTCGCAAATGTCAACTTATATCACTTTTAATATTGATATTTCAACTTCTATAAATGTTAATATTAATATATCATCATTTCTGAAACTCTAATAAGAAAGATCATTAAATATCATTTTAAGATATAATTTTATCATAAAATGTAACTTAACGAGCTCTTTGGTTACAAAATACTTTTCTTTTCCAAACAAAAACTTTTATATTTTTATTAATTTACGATCATTTTCTAAACAAAATTTTATCACAAAGATATCAAAACTATGGAATTATCACTTTTGGAGAGATGTGATTACAGAAAATAAATGTAGGTATGGTATATTACAACACACATCACCGGCACCTCTGTTCACAAATTTTGTTAAGAAAGCATAAAATCATAACAAAAAAACGCAACTCACTATGCAACCGCTCTCCCTATTACCGATGTTGTAGTACCACCCTACAATCTACCTTCCAACCCTTTGCCAGATGCGGCATCTCCTCTTGACCATTTCTTGGGATGATAAGATCATTTTACGTCACCTTTGTCATCTCCCGCACCCCGTTCGTAGGGCTTGGAGCAAATGCAAGAAAGTTAGAAAACTCGAATCTCTTGTCGAGGTGAAATTCTGACCGGACCTCCGGTTAAACATGGCCCGTTAACACCATCGACCAGCCGTTTGATTTCGCCCAGGAAGAAAAAAAAAGAAAAAAGAAAACGGCTGACGGATTAATCGCCGCCGCCGTGTTACCCGTTCGGCAAATATCGGACCACCCATCGCGGCAAGGACAGTCGGCGTTCCTCGTTGGGCAGCTCGTTCATCTGCCGACGGGAGCTCCGATACCTGCCGTGTATTCATGTGGATCCCACCACCAACACCGGCGCATCGTTGGGAGAACCTGCTATCTCCAAGCACTACCGGTACGCAGAACCACGTACCGCCCGGCGCCGATGGCCGAGGGCTCACGTGCGCCCGGCACGAGCACCCAAACACGTACGCGCGCGAGAGCTGCCGCGATGTCGATGCCCACGCCCAACATCTACGCTTTCACGTCCTATCGGAGCCCCCCACCGCACGCCACGGCGACCCCCTCCACGGACTCGGTGGTCACGTCACCCGGTCACCGGGCAAAGCCTGATAAGAGTTTCCCGGTTCCGGTCCGTGAACCTCCGCCCGCTTCCCAAGAAAGCTGAGCACCCCTGGCTCTGGAGAGTAAAATGGACGCGGAGAAGATGATAGTCAAGCAGACGGGGAACTGATCACGGCGTCTAAAAAGCACCAATGTGGGCGTCACAGCAGAGCTAATTAATTCCCGTGTTATGCGTAAAATAAGGTGGTGGCGCGGGCGTCCAGGGCGCCGACGAACGCAAGTCCCGAGCGGCAGGTGCGCGGCAGCGCGGCCTTATCGAGCGTCGCCGAACGACCGACCGCCCGTCCCCGCGGTCGTCGCCTTTTTTTTCCCATCTCGTCGGTGCCGCCGCGCCGCTTGCCGTGATCCGCAAGGCGGAGCGCCAGCCCGACGAGGCGCGCGCCTCGCGCGATGGGAAGCCGCCGCCCGGCCCGCCGCCCGCAGCTTCACCTCCGCCGCGGCTAGGATGCCGCTCTACGGTCGATCGCCTGCCTCTCGGACGCCGTCGGAGCTGCGCGAGCTGACGGAGCCCTTGTTCCCGCCGTCCCGCCTCGTGATGGACGGCTTCGCAGGCCGCCGTGGGATGCACTTGGCGCGGACGCCGTCGCTCTCCTCGGCTAAACCCGTCTTCGAACACCTGAAGCGCGTAAGAAGTCGACCAACATGGGTCATTACGAGAAGAAAAAGGAGATGCTTTTGAACCTGATAAATGGTCCAGTCGAACTAGAGAACAGTCAATACAGCTGTTGAGCAGGATACCCGACCAACCAAAAGAAGGGGCTTTTACGCGGCTGGCCAAAGATTACAACTCTAATTCCGCGAGAAGGGGAAGGATACGCGCAGTGGCGTACTTTGCAGGCTGGCAGACATACAGGAAGGCAACCCCCCATGTGCAAAACTCTGGCATATATACTCCAAATCTGCAGCGCATCAGTCAGAGTCGGAAAGGCGCCTGAAGGTCATCCAGTCCAATGCATTCTGTAGTGACACGAGATCCCCGTCCCACGAACTGCAGATGACGAACTTAAAGCAACATATATACACACGCCCTTCTATGTATTTGGTGAACTAGAGATCATTGCCGCAAGCAGCTCGGAGATATCCCTCGAGCCTTACTGCGTGAACACATTATCGCACCCCGCAAAAGAATCCAGGTGGGCGGACTACGACCCGAGAGGAGAAACTCACGGTATCTCTCGCATTCCGAGGAGGACGGCCGGCCTAATGGGCCAGAAGGGCTGACACCAGCGTCAATGCTCGGCTGCTCGCCGTAGATGGCGAAGCCCAGCAACCCTCGGCGGGAGAGAGCGCTGCGACGAGCAGGCCACGGCATAGAGGATGGCCAAGAGTACTATTATTATTATGTAAATAAGGTCCTCTTCTCCAACCACCCATCTGATTTTAACCCGTGAATGAGGAGCAGATCGTATATGTTATGGGTCCGGAAGCAGGACAAGCTGTCTAATCTGACGGGAGAGATCGCTGCAGTCCTGCTGCGGTCACGACGCAAAGGCCGCCTGTTGCCCGCTTAACCAGTTTCGTTCCTTTCGGATTTCAAACAAGATGGGATCCCGGAACCGAACCCCCGGGTGAAGTAATCTTACCTGTCGGCATTAAAGGACGACGACCGCTTCAAGGCGGCCAGCTCGCCGGCGCTCTCCGACGCGGCCTTCTTCTTGGTCTCTATCAAGCTGCCGCTGAAGTACTCCTTGTCCTCGAGATTCACCGTCGGAAAGCTGGCGCGGTCCGCCAAGCCCCGCGCCTCCGCAGCCGCCCGGTCCAAGGCTTCTCCCTCGCGCCCGCGCGGCAGCCTCGCGCGGTACTGCGACACCAGGGAGAAGCCGTGGTCTTTCACCGACAGGGAGCCGCAAGAGATAAGGTGCATCAGCACCGCGGAGGCCCGGAGCCTTCCGCCGGGGTGAGCCGCCGCCTGCTCCGTGCCGTGCGCGGGGCGCCCGCCGGCGGTTGCTCGCACGTCGGCTTTGATCAGCGTCTCCAGCGTCTCGGGACTGGAGGACGATGGCGGGGGGGAAATCTCGTCGCGGTTCAACTCCGTGGTTGGGCTGATCTCTTCCTCCGGCTTCGGGACGCCACCACGGCTCCGCCCGTCTCGGATCAGGGCGCGCCTGCACTGCCGCCGGTCGTCCGTTTGCGTCGAGGCGTCGGCGGCCATCGCGGAGCTGTCTGTCTTGGAGTCAGTTTTGTAGACCTTGTACTCGTTGAAGTCGAATGACTGGCAGGGCGTCGTCTTCTTGCGTCGGCCGGAATCGCCGTCGGCGTCTTGGATCGGTTTGGCGCGATCCTCGACGGATTTCTCGGAGCCGGAGGAGGACACGGCGCTGGTAGCGGAGCTGCCGTCCCGCGAACTGGGCGAGACGACTCCGGCCTGGAGGAGCTCGGAGCCCTTGAGGACGTACTCGTGACCGTGCACCGGGTAGATGAAATCGTTCTCGGAAAGGTCGTGCCACACAAACCCGTTCTTGTAGCTTCTGCAAGACAAGCAAGATAAAGGCTTGAACATCGACGCACGCAAGAGCTAGCGGGCAAGGGAAGAAGCGCGACAGATGAAGGCAGAGACGTATACCGCTTAGACGACCAGGAATACATGCTCGCCATCCCCTTCCCGCGAAGATTGTTCAGTCGATCGACGACATCTGAAGCGGAAAACAAGTTTTGACTGTCATAAACCAGATATATACGCCGTCGGAGAGAGGAACTAACGTCCCAGATCAAAGAGATGAACTTCAGCGCGCGCGCCCCTTAGAATTTTACGTACCTCTGAGATAGAGCCCGTCGGCGGAGGAGAGCGTTACCTCCATGAAATGGGGATGCTCGAGCTGGCCACTCCTGGAGAGGTAGTAGACCACGGGGACCTTCCTCTCGGCACGTACCTTGGGCTTGGGCTCCGTCCACACCTTGGTCCGCTCCGGACTCGTCTCCCGGTCCTTCCATTGCCGCTGCAGCTCCATCATTCTTCCCTTGTGGTTGACCGCCATTTCCTCCGAAGCCCAGCAGAGGCAGATCAGGAACAGAAGCGAAGACGCCGCCCGTCTACCCGATAGACAAACCCGGGGGGGGGGACGAGGTGGAAAGCGGAAACAAGCTGGGGTCGACGGGGGGAGCAAGAGAACAGTATGTTCCGGAGACTGGCTCGTTCTGGCGGAGCGGAGCAGAGCCTGAGACGCCAGAGATAGAGAGAGAGAGAGAGGAACAAGGAAAGAAGAGGAGGGGGGGGGGAGCGAGAGAGCCGCAAGAGAACATTTATAGCCGGCCTCGCATTGAAGTAAAGGTGGGTGCGGGGGAGATGAGCGGGGAACCTTCCCGGATTCAAACGTGCGTGCGGACAGGAGCTCGCCAACAAGCGGACGCTCCGGCAGCCACGGCGGAGCAAATCAAACAGGGCCAGCTGACGTCCTCCGGCAGGACCGAGGTCAAATTAATCAGGACAACCCCGCCATGTGATTACGAAAGCATCGTCCGAGCTGCCTCATGGTGCAGCAGATAGTCCACAGTTCACATACGGAACGTCTGAGGAGGTAGGGGGAGAAGTTGACCCATCCCCGTCTTCCTCTTTTCTCACGGCGCCAGTGTTTGACCGGGTGCCGGGCGGGGTTATAGTTTATGCCCATCAACACAGCTTCGTACCGTCATAAATGCATAGATATGCTCGCGAGTGTTGACGCCGGAGCACGGGCAGGTGTGATCGCTGCCGTCTCCGTCGCCGGCGCATGGCCGGCGATCCGCGGGGTGTCCGGTGAGGGTAGATGAGTGAACGGGTCGGAATCGGGAGGCCGGTCGGCCGGGCGGTCCAACTTTCCGGCCACGGAATGCCCGGAAAGGCGCGCACCGAAGCACGTCGTCGACTTTTTATTTTATTTCCATTTATCCAACCGCAGGACCCGGCGTTGACTCCCCCGCTCACGTGCGTCCAATTGAAATGATGCATTCTTTTAATCTTGGAGAAAATTACGGTTATATCAAATATAAAACAGGAAATCGATCATCAAGAAAAATTAGTAGTACAAACAAGACTGGATATATAATAGAAGTATCATTCAAGAAAAACCTTGATATTGATGTACTCTATCATCTAGAAATTCAAAATGTCGGTGATAATTGATTATATGATTATTGCACTCGCTTGTTAAGTTAATAATTAATTATAAGATAGCTTGTTATTTTTTGATGACTAAATAATTTGATAGCCGACAACTTATTACTTTAACTGATACAAAAACAAATATATCACAAACCAAACTTTCTATTCAATAAACCTATCGGTTAGTCAAAATGTATCATCTAACTACCCATATTCTACATAAACACAGCACTTGATACTAATTTATGTCAAATGTAAAAAATTGATAACGTTGTTGTTTCATTATTTTTTCTCGTTTTATTATCTTATGTTAAATAATTTTACGATAGACATGTAACTTGCTACTATCTTGTAATTTTATAAGTATATTTTGCGAATGCTTCTGATGTATATTGTCTTTTATATTTTAAATTTTGTTGCTTAAGTTATTTTTACTTTTTGTTGATGCATTATATCATTGCATGTAGAATGCCTTTAAATACATATATATATATGTGACGACAGCATGAAGTGATTAACAAATATCTATTTTACTTATTATCTACATATAAGAATAGTGCCAGTATTTGAGCCACATCCAGCATGTTGTTATCTCTACTAGCATATCAATGTCAATATTGATGACAGTTTTGCTACTCCAACCAATGAGAGCATACAATGGGCTAAACATGTTTTAATGAACACAAAATAAAATTACATATCATGTACATAATGGCATCCGAACTACAAGAGAATTCGAAAAAATAAAGATAATGAATTTAATTATTTTATCTGGCATTGCTGTATGGACTAAATATTATGCCATATCCAAGGATCATGGTGTATATTGCCGTCGACAAAGACCAGTAGGCCTGTCAAGTGGACAGGCCAAACCCGTCAGCCCATCGAAAAGCCCGCCACGGGCTTGGGTCAGGCCCTCTAAAGATGGTCACTGGGCTTAAAAAATAAGCAGGTTACCATCTTCGTCGGGTAGGCGGGCCTGATGCTCTTCCGCCCGTCGAGCCCGCATGAAACACCGCACATGATGCGTGAGTGCAAGACAAGGGCATCCGTGGGGACTGTGACACTGCTGCAAGTAGCCGTGAGCCCATGAGTGAACATAGACTTTTTTCTTTCTTTTACCTGTTGTGTTCAGAGAATTAACCATGCAGAAATATTGTCATTGCGACTGGTATTAATGTTTTTCTACAACAAATTCAATAGATGATGAATAATAAATCTGGCAAGAGCCTTGCGGTGGTACGGCTGTACACCGGTTCAATTTAAATTTTCAACCACTTTTTATACGAAATTGAAACCACACTAAAATTAGAGCCGATACGTATTTAACATTTACCATTTATTTATAAAAAATAAAAATAAAATGACCAAGCAAAATCGATCTGTAACCTTGGTGCTTCACTTATTAATGCGATAGAAATATCTTTATTAAGATTTCAAATATTTCTTCTCACAAACTAAATCAAACAAAACTAGTCAAACAGCTAATATGAAATCACTTAAAATTTTTAGATATTTTAAGATTTTACATACCAAATTAAGATTTTGTGATCATATAAATCTTCTTTTCAGATTTGTAAAATTTTTTAGGTTTTATTATTGAATTTCTTAGCAATTTAAAAATTTATGCACTTTTAAGAAATTTGAGTTTTAAACTTGTCAGATTTCATTTTATTTTTTATTTCTCAGATTATAGACATTTACAAATTCAAAGTTTTTTTGGTTTTTCTGATTTTTTTGTTTTAGATTTTATATTTTTCAAAAAATACATAATTTGCAAATTTTGGACCTTAGAATTTCCGAATAATCCAATCCCTAGAATTTTTTAGATTTTATGATTAAATATTTTAAAAATTTTTATATTTATGCACTTTTAAGAATCTGAGTTTTCAAATTTTTCAGACTGTATTTTTTCTTTTTACTTCTCAGACTATGGCAATTCACAAATTGATAGACCTTTTTAATTTTTTTTTAAAATTCTCCGTAGAACTTTTCAGATTTTATGATTGAATTCCCTATCAATTTTCAGATTTATGCACTTTTATTATTTTTGAATTTTCAAAATTTTCAGATTTTATTTTCTTCTTGATTTCTTACATCGTGGCAATTCACAAATTCACAGATTTTTGGTTTTCTGCTTTTTTTTTTAGATTCTATATTTTGCATAATTACATAATTTGCAGATTTTGGATCTTGAAATCTTTGAATATTCTGATATCTAGATTTTTTTTCAGATTTTATAATTTAATCTTCTAAAAGATTTTATACTCATGCAGATTTTACTATTCAAAGTCTTCCAAAATTTTCAGATTTCATTTGTATTTTTAAAATTTCAAATTTCAGAAATTCTCAAATCGTAATTTTTTCTAATTTTTAAATTATATCTTTTCAGAATTATTGAATTTATAGATTTTGAGTTTTATAATTTCCAAATTTTACGAATGCTTAAAACTGTCACAATTTTATTGATTTTATGAATTTTGTAGCATTTTCTGCTGTTTTACAAACTCAAGCCCATTGGGCTAACGGGTTATGGCGGGCTGAAGTCCATTTACACAACTCTAATTCATTGGGCTTTCTACGTGGGCTTGGGCTTGGACTTCATATATATGGGCTGAAGTGGGCTTGGGCCGGGCCAGCCCAAGCCCGGCCCATTGACACCCCTAAAGACCAGTCATGACAATAGAAGCGTCAAAAAGACGGGACAATTAGTTGATCAATTCTTGTAATGTAAAAACATTTTGCGTCATATTTATCGATAATTTTTAATAATTAATTCAGTTTTAAAACATGCTTAGAGCATTCAAAAAACATATTAAATGACAGACGGGTCTCATCTATCATGCAAACAAAATTTATCATGATTGTGGACCTTCTGAACAGTTTCTTCGTATAACTACAAAAAATGGTAGACACAAGGAACAAAAACGCTCGTATCGTTATTTGTCCAAGAAAGAACCTTCTGAACAGTATCTCCGTAGCCTATTGTTTTTTTTTTCTTTTCTATATCCTGTTCCTGGTCTTTTCTCTTATATGTAGTATCCAAGGTGTACTGCCTTGTTTTATTAGTACCAGGAAGGCATCTTTCTTTTGATCAAAAAAAGAAATCCACGAAGGCATACGTTTGCAACAATTTTATGTTTTCGTAACAAAAACTCCCTTTATCATGCTGACAAATACGGGGTAAACATATCCGAGTTCTAGTGGGCCAGACTCCTGGGAGAGGTTAATTGGGCTGCAAATGGATCGGATTCGGTAGTAACATCACCCGTATCAAATTCTGATTGCAATAATGGTTAAGATATTTTAATAATTTTATAATCACTATATTTCGATTTTAATACGATTTTGATTTTTATTGGAGAACCGAATTCGATACTTTTTGAAAGACACAACGTATATTAATTTTTTTTAAAAATAAGTTAATAATTCATATATATTTCCTATATTTTGATATTAAACTTTTAAAACATTTATTTTTTATTTTTTCATTGCATATATTTTATTTATTATTATTTAAATTAATTTTACTTATTCATATTTATTTTTTATTGAAATGGGGTTAACGAAAACGAAATCGACCACTCCAACTTCGATAAGTTATAGAAATATTCGATTCTTAAAATTTATAGAATAAAAAATAAATTTTAAATTATTTAATTTTTATCAAAATTTCTTTTGTTTACGAACTCAACAACATGGGCTCCTACTCAGACCTTACCGGGCCAAGCGCTACTCTAAAATGTGTCACGCTGGGTTTTTACGGGTTAAGCAACGAAGGCCCATCGTATTTAACCTTAGACGACGGACGGCCCACAAACTGACGCAGCCTTCTTGTTCCTCCTCCTCCTCCTCCCCTTCTACCTCTTGCCCTTGCCCTAGCGGAGCTCTGCTCCGGAAGAGGTCCGGGTTATTGGTCAGGGAACTTGCTTCGACGCAGCCATTTTATTCTTTGAATCGTCGCTCCCAATTTCCAGCAAGCTTGGGCGGCTCGATGGTTCTGTCGAACAAGAAGCTCAAGCAGAGAATTAGGTCTCTTCTGGCCGAGTCCGTCGCGGCAGCAGAGTCCGGGAAGCGGGCTCGTGATGACCCCAGTGAGGAAGGCGCCAAGAAGCAGCTCCAGAGCCTCGTGGAGCTGCGGAGCTCTAAGAACAGCCGACGACCCCGACCGGCTACGAGGGCTGGCAAGAAAAATAATCCGTCCTCTGCAGAGGCGTCGAAGCCCGCCGAGGTTGGAGCGGAGGAGCGGGAAGAGGGCCGCGATGCTCTCGAGATAAATGCAAATAAGATTAAGAGCAGTAAGAAGAAGAAGAAGAAAAAAGATACTAAGAAAAGGGAGAGAGGAGAAAGTGTAGCAAAGAGAGAAAAGGAGGAGAAGCAGCAAAAGAAGAAGAGTAAGAAGGATAGGGAGGGCAAGGATAATCCGAAAGTGGAGAAGAATGAGGATGAATGTGGAAGAGCTGATGGTGGGGAGACAACGAAGGCCGTAGAAACTGCAGCGATCTATGCTAGGTGATCTTCTGCTTCCATCTAGCTTTCCTTTTGGTTATTCATGTGAATATCGCCAATAAGATGACTTTTCACAACTACTCCCCGAAATTGATAACTTGATCTGTATTACGTCGTAAAAACTTCCACTTCTCTCTTACGAGGTTGCATTTGGCTGTCGTCTGAATGTTGCATGCGCATTGAGAATGTGACACCATGTTGCTTTGTTCTTTGCTAGGTTTGTGTGCAGAGTCTCTTGACTGTTGTTTGATTTTGTGCTTCGCTTGGATGTTAACCGATGTGTTTTTATTTGATTGCTTGTATGTTCACCGTGCACCTTCGCATGTTTTGTTCCCAGTGAAGAACATAGCGATGCCACGAGAAAAGTCTATGTTGGAGGCATTCCGTACTACTCCACTGAGGACGACATAAGGAGCTTCTTTGATAGCTGTGGAACTGTCACTGAAGTGGATTGCATGACATTTCCTGAAAGTGGGAAGTTCAGGGGAATCGCCATTCTTACTTATAAGGTTATTTTTTGCTTTTATTTTTACCCTTTTTTGACTTTTTTGGATTCTTGTATTCTTTTTGTAGTTATCTTTCAACGTAGTACCCAAAATATTCAGTTAATTGTCTTATTTTATTTCTGGCAGCCTGGAAGCCGGAGAAGTTTCATATGTAGGATTACTGGTCTCTTTATAGAAACCCATGTTTTGTGGAGAAATCTGTTCGCACCAATAATGTTGCAGCAACTTGTTTAGGACTCGTGGGTTATGGCATGATGACTCGTATAACTAGGATCCTGAAGTTGGGTTCCTTCAATTTGTAGATTTTTTTTCTTTGACACTAAAGGCCAACATCTAATCTAAACATTTCATGCTCACATGGAATGGCCATTGGAGATTTTTTTTTGTCATATTTTTCTATCTTATTACATTAGAAGCTGTTTTAATTTTATTTTTTATTTAGATTTATAAAGGCTATCTAGCATATCCTAACTTAACATGCCATCTGAAGGTGTAGTAATATCATTTTCTAAGCTTTCATTTTGTTTGCCGCCAATCAGGCTTCCAAGTGTTGAGATTTTATAAGACCATCAAGATGACAGTATATTTGCTATGAAAACATTTTTTTGGCTAGGTGTTGATTTTGGTGCTAGCTGGGAAGATGAGGAGGGATAGTCAATTCTGCTCTGTTCGGTGGTTTGCCTCTGATAGCAACTTGTTTGGAATTGGTTCACCCTATTGTAGGCAGTATCACTAGGAAGTTTTACTAAGCTTAGTCCTGTTGCAATGCTGGTGGTGGTGCCAGTGCTATGGAAAATAAGGTAAAATTCCTTGATATGCATTTCCAGTATCTACTATCAAACTGCTGACGTGTATCTTGTGATAGATTGTTGCAATTGTGTAAATGATCTGGTCTTTGGGCTTTTCTGAGGGGACGTGAGGTCAGAGTCTTCTAAAATATATATATTTTTAAAAGAATGAGGTGGTAAACTTAAAATCTTGTATTTGTGCTACAAATGGGCTGCCTTCTATACTTGAACATAGACCATTTGCCTTAATGCTTAACATTGACTGATCTGTAAGTGTCCATTCATCGTTGACTTTCATCTGTCTCAGGATCACATCACTATTCCAGTTGGTCCCCCTTGAGATCAGTCATCAGTGGCATTATGTATCTCCTGGTATCAATGGAAGATTTTACCTTTGTTCAATAAATTCTTTTGCACAATTATGATCCAGCTGGTAAGAATGTGAACAACTGATGAAAGAGGAGGGAACCATGCTGTTGAGCCCAAAAGTTTCAAGCTGCATTTGATCTTGATCTGTACCAAAATACATAGAAACTTCCTGTTCCTTGAGAGAGGAATAAAAATCTCTTATAGTAGGTAGTTATAGGCAGAGAGTGAAAAAGTAGGTAGAGTAGAGGGGCATGAATGTTAGAACTGTACAACCATTTTTATGAATAGAAAGCACTGGTTGTCCAATCCTTATATGGTCCATGTGCATTATCCACTGCTAACCACATCTGTTTGGATTGAATGTAATCTTTAGTTGACTGAGCATTAACCAAAGCAGTACACTAGTGATAAATTGGAGCTGGTATCATATTTAAAGTTGTTGGTATGAATTTTCCAGTTTGAACCATAATATCGCATGTATACGTGCCGTTAGCTTATTGGAATGAATAATATCATTATTGAGAAATATGACCTCGGTGGTAATTGCTGGCTGAATAACATTCACAAAAACTGAAGGGATGTCACCCACATCCTATGTTATCTGAGGTACAAGACGCCGAGGTGAGGGACCCTCCGCCTTGCCTCATGCACCTTAGGTGTTTTCTATTATTTTATTATTATTTATTTTAATAATACATATATGTAATACAAATAATTGAAATAAATTTAAAACAATACTTGTAAAATTGATATAAATGTAACATTTTATTAACTATGTATTGTAGCCATATATAAACAAACATAACATCATAACAGGAGTACAAATCAAATATAACATAACATAGCATTATAATAAGAGCACAAATCAATAGAAAAGAAATACTGGTATCATAATTAAACATAACATAATAGGAGTACAAGATAGACAAGTATCAATCACTGTTTGAACCGATCGAAAACCTAACTTTTATTGCAAAATATCTAAATGTAACCAAGTTATGATGTGAAAAAAATAAGCATGTAACTAGAGATACTAGACATCTACATATTTAGAAGAACAAAACAAATAAACAACTCACCTATATCTTAAGCCGGAAGAATTACAATGTATGGTCGAGTGGGACTTGTTAGAAGCCTAAAATCGACACTAGCAACATTAAAACGTGTTTAGAACAAAAAAAATCAAACAACTCACCACTAAGACTGTGATGTCACCGGCTATGAACCGATCGACAACTTAACTTTTAATGCAAAATACTTAAATGTAACTAAACCATGATGTTAAAAAGAAATAAACACTTAACTAGATATCTACATATTTAGAAAAAAAAAATCAAACTCACCTCCAACGCTTTATGAGCCGAACCTATGCCCAAAGAATGACAACGTATGGTCATATGGGGTTTGTTAGAAGATTAAAACTGGCACCAACAACATTAGAACATGTTTAAAAATAGAGGGCATTAGAAGATGTGAAGAAAAAGAAAAAATAAAAACAAAACCTGACTTCGGTCACACAAGAAGAGACAATGCACAGACAGCTCGAAAACGGCAGCGTCGATGGCTGAATGTGGCAGCGTCAGCGGTGGAAGCTCTGGCGGTGACGGAATGGAGCCCTCTGAAGGGTTCTGTCGAGGGCTTCAGTTTCTGTCTTGGGCAGGGGACATCGGGAGACCAATGTTTTAGCCAATTGGATCTGGGTCTTGAGGCGGGCGAGGGGAGCGCCTTGCTCCGCCTCAGGTGCCAGAGGTTCCCGAGGAATGCCTCAGGCATTTTTGGGCGAAGCAGGACGGTTTTTGACTACCTCCCTCATCTCATTGCCTAGGTGGTTGAGGTGCTTGCCTCTAATAACACAGCCTGCACATGACTTAAATTGCCCTGATTCACATGACAGCCATGCAAAGAGTGTATTTTATTGCTATCCCATAAAACCATGAAATGTATGCCTCTGGAACAGAACCTGTCAATCTTAGTAGGTGGCGAGGAAAGTTAAATAGAAGGGGCCGACTGATGAGTGTGATTGGTATGTGATTACTGCCATCTATTTAATTGCAGTTAAAAATGTTGAAATGATTGATCTGCCCTCAGGTTAAGACCTTAAGTCTTTCTGGGTTACCATGGTGGATTGTTCTCTTTCCCACCATCTCTCTTCACTAACCTCCACCCCCAAATTTCTTTTTCTCATTCTGTTTTCTCTCTCACCAACAGGAGGTGCAGGTGCTCAGCCACTGCCTGTAGGCTCAATGTCAGTCAGATACTGGTGGTGGATGGCCCAACACAGAGGGTGCGCAAAATGGCCTGCTAATGGAGTCTTGGAGGGCAATCAAGCTGTGCCTCACAACAACATGTGCAGACTTGTGAACCAGCTGCAATGAGGGGTGGTTACAAGAGGAAAAGTAAATGGGAGCCTCATGATGACTAGAGTATGTGGGCCGGGATGTAGGAGTTGCAGGGTTACAGGGAGCACTTCAGGTGGTTTGCAGCAACCAGGATTCAGGCGTATGGACTCAGGGGTTAGAAGTGCTTTAGGGGGGATGGGAAGTCTGACCAGACCTTTCAAGTAAGTGTTTCTTATTTTGGTTCAACCCGAAATTCCAAACTAAATATTATATTTTACCTCAGATATATCAATGATATTTCTCATATTTTCATCTCAGGATACTTATTTTAATTGTTAATAATAAATTACTTATATATATACACATGTATTATAGTTAGTAAAATATGGTTTGGTCCAAACAGATCTGATGGTTTGTGGGTGAATATGGTTTGGATAAAATTCTTTAAAAACCCAAATATGCCAAACCACAGACACCCGAAGTGGCAAGGAGTGGTGTGTCAAGTGGGGTCTTGCACCCGGTGAGGTGATGGGGATAGCAAATACCCTTTGTGTGTGGGGGGGAGGGGGCTCTAATCAGTATATAATGGGGTATATAGGTGTAAAGAAATGTTTTGGAGTAGGATAACGTCAGGTTTTTTAAATAATTTAATGTTGTATCTGTACGAGCTATATAGGTAGACTCGGGGTGATTGCTGTTGCAGTTTCATCACTTAATGATTTTGAGATTATACTGAAGAGTGCAAGTGCGAATCAAGATATTTTAGGAGTACTTCGGTATTATCTCAATTATGAACCATAATCGGTTTATAAGGTGTAAAATGATATTCTTATTCTTTGGCACTGAAATCCAAGTTAGGCTACCTATTTGGTAGCCGATAGAGTATATAGGTATAAACAAGATTGTTATGGGAGTAGGATGACGACAGGATTCTGAAAGAAACATTATAGACTAAGGGAGATTATACAAAAGAGTGCGAGTGCAAATCAGGATATTTTAGGATTACTTGTGTTTATCTCAGATTTGAACCAGAATGAGAATATCATTTGTAAAAATGATATTCTTATTCTTGGGCATTGAAATCCAAGTTACGCATTCCATTTGTTAGCTGATGGAGGAGGATGGATGAAGAACGACAGATGTTCTCAATAATCTCATTTCGTGTCCCATTGGGATTATCAGAAGTAGTGAGTCCCGGTGCATGCAGTGGGAGGTCTGCAGTCCAGTCCTTAATTGGGTAGATGTTTTGGAAATGATTCGGATAGCTACTCTTATATTCCTTCCTTTCATGCCATTAATTTTTTTGGGAGCCTTATCTTGAGAAATAGCCTTTTCTTGGATGCGTAATGCTAAATCATCTTTTCTTAGTTGGTTATGGAGCGAAATTTTCATACATTGCCATTGTAGAATGCGCTAATACATATGCTGCAGGAGTCTAACTTCCTACTTTTCAGACAGAAGCTGCAGCAAAAAGGGCTCTGGCTCTTGATGGTGCGGACATGTAAGCAATCACCTGAACGTTTCTCCTCCTCCCTTAAATCCCTCAGCTAATAGCCTAATACGGTTCTCGAACTCACTTTTCAGGGGCGGGTTGTATTTGAAGATACAACCTTACAAGGCCTCACGAGCACAAAGAACTGACTTCTCCCCGGAAGTCGTAGCTGGCTACAACAGGATCTACGTCGGAAACTTGTCCTGGGATATAACAGAAGATGATCTCAGAAAGTTCTTCGCGAGCTGCAAGATTGTTTCTATCCGGTTTGGTGAGGACAAGGAGACGGGTGAGTTCAAGGGCTATGCCCATGTTGATTTTGAGGACAGTCCCTCACTTGCGGCGGCGATCGAGCTTGACCAAACCATGGTCTGCGGACGGCCGGCGAGAATAAGATGTGCAGTTCCGAAGAAAGAAGTAGGGACCAAGCAGAAGCCACCGGCGACCAAGGCAGATGCTGGTAGTTGCATGGCGGCAGCTTCTGGGAGTGGGAAAAAGAAGAAAAGGCAGACATGCTATGAGTGTGGTGTCCCCGGTCACCTCTCATCGTCGTGCCCTCAAAAGAAGGATGCTGCAGCTGCCATCGGAAGCAGTTAATTTCATGATCTTTGAACTGGTTTTCCGTGTAATTTTATATTAACTCGGGATTTTCTTGTAGCATGAAGAGAGACATCAAACTGCTGAAGGCCCCAGACCGCCTTGGCTTTGGCTACTCGGCCTGGTACACATCGCCATCTGCACCGTTAATGATGTTAGTGCCGATCGCTGGGTTTGATCATGCAACGTCCTGGGTAAGATAAATTAATGAATTTATTTTTATCGGGCACTTGAAGTATATGCTTGATCAGTACTGCCGTAGTTGTTCGGACTGACAATAAAATCAGTGTCTTTCTTTTATCACCATCATAGGATCTAATCGTGCATGGTAGTGCAAAAAACAAAAAAAAATAGCGTGGGCGAATTTAAGGATCCATTCCAATGGTAGGGATCAAAACTATATCAAATTCTATCTGCTGACCCTGCTTAGGTGTAGAAAAGCCACGATTTTCTCTCTGCGCAAGTGTCATGGATCCAACATTGTCCATCACACCCGCCCGCTACAATGCATTTGCAAGCCCAGCCAACTTCGTGGGGGACAAGGGCCGCATTGCCATCCGAGGACGCGCTGCCTTAAAGGTGGGGAGGAGAGCAGCGGGGCGCAAAGGCGACGCAGACTGGTCAGGAGAACGGCAGGCGTCAAGCCTGCAGGCTGCAGCGCGGTCCTTCTCCGAGCACCACTGCCCTGCGTGCCGGGCCGCACCCCCATGGTTGATGTCAGGGCGAGAAGCCGGCACGAGCATATATATGACAGAGACAGTGCGAATACAAGTGTGGCGCTGGTGGCGTCCCTCTCTCGCTTGGATCGCCGCAGCTCGGCTGTCTTCGCTTCGTGGTGGGGGGAGCAGATTTTGTCCGTGCGCCCCTGGTGAGTGAAATGCTGCTGCATATGTTTATGCTGGTTGAATGGGGGGGGGGTGCGGTGCGATAATATATGCGAATCTGGCAACAGGAGATGAGTGCTTGGTTGGTAACGGTCTCAATATGCGGTGGGATACGATGGTGGTTGACGTTTGGAGTCGATTTGAGATTTTAGTCCCCGAGCACACGGTAGTTTCAGCAATTGTAGTTGAACTTAGGGCCCTGATTGGCAACACTATCAAAGTATTTCTGTCACCGTCAATTTTAAAATTGATAATGGTAGTAATCACTTTTTGGTTAATAATGTCGAATTTAAAATTTAGAGTGACATATTATGTAATATTAAATGTTAATTTGTATCAATTTTGATACCGATATTTTAATTTTTAAGATATCAATATTAATATGGCATCGTTTTTCATATTCTAATCAAACAGGTAAGTTTAACTCTTTGCAAGTAATCTTGCATTTGTAATTGCAGTCCATTGATCTGCAGACAATGAGAATTATGAAGATAGTCCGGCATGCTGGAAGGAACATAGTTATAGGGCATGGTACTCTAACCCAAACTAACCGTTTTGTGATACATGTTTTAAATAAACTTCAGCAGGGGAAGTGCAGCTAGAGGCAGAAATGCTGATATGATAAATGACGATTAGAAGGAATATGGAATAAACGAGATGACGAGGGTCTAACTATGAGGACAATATCACAACTAAAACAGGCTTTAGACATGCATAATAATTATATACATTGCCATAACAGTCGTTTCAACGCATGGATCAACAAGATCGTTAATTGCCTCTAATTACCCAGATGCCCGGATCTGAACGTACATCGCGTAGCGATATCAAGCTCCTCGACTGTTTTCTAAGTGACGGATCGCCCACATTCTCAGAACATATATAAACTGCATGATATAAATGAAGAAAGACCCGACGATAAAAAAAATTACAGAAAGCACAGAGCTTGTCTATACTTCTAAATTGTTGTCCATCGGTCCATTTGATAAGGAAAAAAGATTCTCTCAGTAATAAACTATAGAAAATACTCACTAGTTTGATACAACAAACGAAATTCGCAAAAAATATAATGACCGAAGTACATCACAAAATTTACGTGAGCCTCACTGACCGCGTGCGCCGAGAGCCTCTGGGGAATGGATCTTCTAATACGCCTATCATGGGGGAGTTGACGCTGCCCCCATATCCCCCCAGAGCAAAGAAGAAGAAGAAGAACAACATAGTGCAAATCGTAATCCCTGTCATGTACACATGGGTACGCCCACTAGTTCACTGTGGCTGGTGTAAGAAGATAAGACTTTTAAATTTGTATGGCTCCCTCGCCAGCAGAAGATCGGCCCTCCGACCGCCTTGTTTGGACGAATACGGCGCTGGGTCACCAGAGGAGGAGGAGGAGGATCTCTTGTCACTCTTCGCGGTGGCCCTCGGCGCTGCAGTTGCATGCACTAGTCACCGGCCACCACAGCGCCGTGGCCATATCACATCTGTAGCTTTCCATGGCTTATCAATCAATCTTTTCGTGGGGGAGAAAAAAAAAAGAATTCGAGAACTTCCGATCGGACAAATAAAAACAAGTGGCGGTGCAATTAAAAAGGAGAGCCTTGAAAAGCAGAAGACGATAGAAAGTTTGAAGCCGAACGCCCATGTCCATACTTGTGGCTTCCACGTCAGTCTGTAGCCTTTTGGCTTCTCAGCACTCGCCTCTATGCCGAGCGCAACAGCTCCGAGCAACAACAACCAATCTTCTTCTTCTTCTTCTTCTTCTTCTTCCACTCTCTCTCTCTCTCTCTCAGACACAGTGCCATACAATATTCAATCCATTTGTTTATTATATCACAACAGGCAGGCATGGGGGACGGACAGGACAGAGAAGTGAAAGAGATTTGTCCCGCCCGCGTACAGAAGAAGTATAGAGATGGTTTCAGTGCCGAGCCCTTCGATTTTCCTTGACAGGGTTACCTTCTTGTTTGTACTTTGTACAATTAGCTTTTCTGATGGCCCTCACCCGAAAACCCCAATTCTTGCTGAATCATATATATATATATATAGAGAGAGAGAGAGAGAGAGAGAGAGAGAGCGCTTGAAGGAGCACAGGCATACATAAACTTTGAAAGTTGTTCTCAAACAAAGAGATTCCTTAAATTATTATTGCCTTACTAATGAAGGCAACTGATACCCGGTCATGAGGTCGTTTTCTCCTGTTTGTGCGCTTGCTCTGTTCAAGGACCCACGTCGACGAAACTCTCTCTCTCTCGTACGTCCTCTAAAAAGATGGAATTCCATTTCATCCTTTTCGTTCCATCCTTCTGTCTGTCCTTCCAACTAATATGATATAGCATTTGATGCTAAATCTACCACGGACATGACACATGATGGATCTCTCACATGCGCCAATCATATGCGATTAGCATACAACTACCTTGAACGTGCATTCTTTTAGTAATCTCTCTATACATATAAGCATAATAATCGTACTTGGTATTTATCTTCTGGGGATACATACATACCTGACAAAGTCGTCCGGACTGCCCGTCCTCTTGTTGGGTGCTGAGGCAGGAACTTGCAATACCCGTAGGATGCAACCATTCTAAAACAATAATATATATATAGAAAACCAACAATTTTAAAAGACTGTAATTTTAACATAGTAAAACGAACAAGACTTACGGCAGAAAAAGAAAGTTGTCAACCGACAACTCCACCTCCCGAGAACACACGGAACCTCAGACTTTAGCTCGGGCAGCCGCAGCCACATCTGCCGAGGACCCAACACTGGCGTAACGTCGTTCGGCTTATGGACCGCATTTTCTGGTAGAAAGCTAGCCCGATCAAAACTTTTGGCCGGTCCAACTTAACCTACATTATATTGTTGTTGGTCTTGCCTAACGGACCTCCCCCCCCCCAAAATAAAAAAGAAGAAGCACGGTCCCATATAATCCAGGTCCACTTACATATTTTTATCAAATAACTTTAGTTTCAAATTTAATAAACTTGATTAATAAATATAATATTATAAGATTGATAATAACCTAAATTATAAATAAAATCAGCATTTTTAATCTATTTGCCCTCGTTTCGGCTCGAATGAATGACGATTTATTTAAGATCTAATGACTGAGTTGATTGGTGATTGACCTGACCAGCAAACTCAAATTTTTATGTCATCTCTGTAGATTTTTGGTGAAGAGAGTACTATCTGTTTAAACAAAAATATCTATGAGACACATGATATGAATCTTTTTTTCTTTTCTTTTGTATCTTGATGAACTAAAGATGCATGCTTCCTCCAAGGTCTCTTGAGACGACCTGAACTCAGCAGATCTACCGAGGAGGCTGCTCAGCCCATTGCGGCCATCCCCCAAATTTCTGACCAAAATATCAGCAGCACGACACGATGAGCTTGGGCATGCAAGGGGGAGACACGTAGCTAGCGGGCAATGAGCGCCGGGGAGACTGGCCGCACCTCGCTCGCTCCGGCCAGCTGTCGCGAGCGGGGCCGGCAAGAGAGGAGGAGAGGAGGACGAGGTCCATGACATCAGCTCCCCCATGGCCATCCATCCATCCATCTATCCTATATATATCAGCCGCCAGCGGCTCCCAGACGGCCACACCGATCGGTACTAGGAAGTCACCTCCGTGGCGGCAGGCGGCGGTCGGAGAGAGGGTGGTACTCTGTCTTCTAGGAGGGGAGTGACAGAGAGAGAGAGAGAGAGAGAGAGAGGGGGAGGAAGAGGCAGAGGCTGGATTGATTGATATAGGAAGAGATCATGGTGGAGGTGAAGGAGGAGGCTCGTAAGGGACCGTGGACGGAGCAGGAGGACCTGCAGCTGGTATTATCTGTGAGACTGCTCGGAGAGCGGCACTGGGACTTCATAGCCCAAGTCTCAGGTTGGCGGGGTGGCGGGGAAAAAAAAACTACAAAGTACTCTCGTCAATCATTTCATCATCCAAAATCGATTCTTTTGCCGTGTTCGGTTCTGGCTATCGCTTGGTCTCGTCTTGCTCTTGCTACTTCCGGCCGGCGGGGGGGGCGGGGGGACGCTGCCCGTTTGACCCCGCTCCCTCTGGTTTTGTGTTGTTGTAGGTCTCAACAGAACCGGCAAGAGCTGCCGTCTGCGCTGGGTCAATTACCTCCACCCGGGCCTCAAGCGCGGCCGCATGACCCCCGACGAGGAGCGACTCGTCCTCGACCTCCACTCCCGCTGGGGAAACAGGTTTGCGTTTGCTCCCCCCCCACCAAAACAACACGCGCGCGGCTTCGATCGGCTTCTTTCCGATCTCTCCTCCATCGTCTCCGGCGATCGCCGCCCTTTCCCTTGATTTGATCAACACGCCACCGCTCTGTTTCTGCGTCGCTGACGAGAGCGGCGTGCGTGTGTATCTTATATGATATCATCATATATAGGTGGTCTCGCATCGCGAGAAGGCTGCCCGGGCGCACAGACAACGAGATCAAGAACTACTGGAGGACCCACATGAGGAAGCGGGCTCAGGAGAGGAGGAAGATGGCCTCTTCCCTCGAGCCTCCCGCGTCGCCGGCATCGTCTCCGTCGTCCTCCCCCAGGCGGCGCCGCCTCGGTAACGAGCCGGCACCTCCAACCGACGAGGCCGCCGCCGGCGAGCCCAGCCAAGGCTGCAGCTCCGGCACCGACGATCTGCAGGCGGCCAGGAGGGAGGAGAGCTACGACGATTATTACCCCATGGAAGAGATTTGGAACGACATCGAGTCGTCGGAGACGGCGGTCGGGAAGACGCATTACGGGGACGAGTGGCCCGGCAACCTGCCATGCTCTCCCTTGCCGTCTCCGCCGTGGGACTACTCTTGGCACCATTTGTGGAAGATGGACGAGGAGGAGGAGGAGGAGGAGGAGCACAAGATGCTCCTCCCACCGCAGGACCTCTGCCTGGGCAACAGCTCGTAGCAATTTGCTATGGCTGAGAGAGCATGTGGCCTCTCTCTTCGATCATCCCTCCACCAGAACAGAAGCTGCTTCATCGCCTTCCTCCGTCTCCCCGTCCATACAGTTCAGCCACGGTGAAGCCCATTGAGGGAGGGCCACCGCACCGCACCGCACCGCACGAGAAGAAGCGCATACCATATGATTGTACGAGTACAAAGGGCCCCCCCACCCTGTTTATCATTATTACTGTCATAATATTAACATCGTGTTATGTAACTTGGGAGTTAGAATATATTGACAGCTAGGCAGGTTAGACTAGGCGGAACTTGATTGATGGCTGTGTTCATGTGATTTACCTGTGACAGGATTTATCGAAGACTGAGGTCTGTTTGATTCTCTCTCTGTACCCTGTGGACATTCTCTATGCTGTAGTCACAGGAGTGTGCACGTTTTGATTTGATTAACATTTGGACTTTTTTTTGAAACAGATTTGGTTCGGTTTGAGACTAGAATTTACTTCAATAATTAATTATTCAGATATATATATATTCGTTTTAAATTACAAACAATAAATTATTTCACCATGTAAATTAAATAGATACCAATTTTATTGATGGCACAGGAATATATTTACCATACTTTAATTTGATCAGTTTATCTAGTTGGATTCGATTTGAAGAATCTTTAAATCGGTCAAACTGAACCAGTAATTAAAATCGAATCAAGGAGCAGATTCCAGCTCTGATTGACGGTTTGAACGGCGTAATGCACACCCCTAACTGGGTCACTAAAGTGGCCTTGAACGGTAGATAACAACAGGTTTGAATTCAATAATCACATATATAGAATGGAAATATACATATTTAATTTAAACACACAGATCATACAATAAACACATTGTAACAAAATCTATATACCTGTGTGACGAAATTCTCTCCAACCCTTCATTGAAAAAAAAATCCTAGCTCAAGTTCTCTTTATCTATACATAATATAAGCGAGAGCTGAATCCCCTCTCAACCCTGAGAGGGAATACCCGTTCGAGTTTTCTTCGCCCAGATATATCGTATAATAGAGACCGGCAATCTATCTCGTCTTGCTATGCAGTATTTGTGGTGGAGAAGAGCGCGATAGATCGATCCCGCCCGTCTAAGGTGGCGGAAAGTAGGGAATCTGGACCCGACATGAATGCTAGAATAGGTTATGATGGTGGTGATGGCCGGCCGGCATATGAAAGATTGTGATAAGAAAGGGATCTGCAGATGGTGGCGGATACCCTGTTGTTTATGTTATCCCGTGATTAGGAGATAAGCCCTCAGTGCCGTTAAACCCCGTCTATAATCCCACTGATCTGTCTGTCGACACCGCAGACAGCCAGGCCCCAATCACCACGTTGCTAAACCCAAGACTCCAGAATGGTCGTGTAGATAGCCTAACGTGGACATGTTTGGCCGGTTGAGTATAAAAAATGATATCATATCAATTTTAAGATTAATATTTCAAGAGGATAGAATATCGATATAAAAAATGATACACTTAGACTACATATCCTGTTTTGCTAAGTACAATATTGATACATCTATTCATGACCCGTATCGATATCAATTTCAAATTTGACACTGATAGAGGCGTTCAAACAAATACCAGACATGGTCTAAAAAAGAAGCGTAGCTTTTCTTACCTGAGATTTTCTGATGGATCTTCGTATCTTCATTGATGAAACTCCTCTTGGAAATTAAGCTCTTCAAGTAGCCGTATGGGAATCGTACACGTAACCTCAACAGTCTTCACGCTTTCTAAGTGCATACCGTGGTGGTAATTGGTGCTTCAGTTTTTAAATCAGTTTGAAGTTTAGGTGATGCTCCGAACTTTCCTTCGGACATGTCAAGCAAACGCCTGCATGTAGGCATAGGCAGGTTGTGATACAAACAGACAAGGCATTCATAGACTAGAACTCGAGCATAAGGAAAAAGAACGTAGGAGACTTGAGACCCACCGGTAGAAGCAGCATACCGTTGGATTGCCACACCACGCAACCACACTAGCATATATGAGATGTAAACATGGTTTGCCTTATGCCACAACCATAAGCTGCTGACAAGGAGCCCTACGGCATGCAATTAGGTGTATCCGCAATGAACAATAACAGGATAACCTCATTGCAAACAAGTTGCGTAAATAATTAATTTTGACCTAACAAGATGACCAATCATCCATGAAGGCTCAACCAAGGTTCGGTGTCAAACTTTCCACAGACAAAAACTTGCGTGGAGAAGCTGGGATTCACCAACCTGTAGATATCTAGACATTCGGACGTTAAAAAATAGTCGATTCACAAACCAACGACTTAGTGCCAACGCTGTTTAAGACATGAAAAGTATGATGTTATTTACCTGTAGGAGCCAAGTAAACCAATGACAAGATCTGCAGGCCTCTTTTCCCACAAGGAATATGAGCAGACCGAATAGATGGGGCTAATGAGGCAAATTAGTGGATGGTCAAATGCAAGTTCACATAAGAAAAAACAAGGGCCAACTCAAACACTAGCGTATTAGAAGAGGTGCATGGCCACAAGTGTTTTCTGAAGGTTTTTTTGGTGCAGCTCCTTGTTGTGGTCCTCTCGTCGGAAGGGAGACCTTAATGATGGGAAGACTGCTCTCTTATTTGACCTTTCATCGCTTAGGGATTACTTCTTTGCCATTCTTTAACCAGGAGTACTAGTTGACCTTGACCACCCTCAAGGTCAAAATTCTCTTGTTCTAGATTGCCCTCTCCCCCCCCTCTGGATCCTCTAGAGCAAATTTTTTCAATCTATTAATACAGAATTTCCTTTAAGTAACGAGAGAGAGAGAGAGAGAGAGAGAGAGAGAGAGAGAGAGAGAGGGGGGGGGGAGGGGTGCCAGTTTTTTTTTTTAGTGGGTGGGGGGGCAGTAGAAGAGAAGGCCATCTAGTTAATCAGCTCACACCCTCCACTCCATAAACTAGCCATCTTCATATGGATATACTCCATAGGGAAACTATTACCATCAGGAAATGCAGTAAAAGAAGGCCATCTACGTCAGTGTCTCCTAAATGTTAGCAATAAGGAAGGAAGCTCTCTCCATAGCATAAGCCATGATTCATTACCGTGTCATGAGAAAGCGCAGAGGTGTGAACTTTGACCAGCCTCATGCTAGAAAGTGCGGAACAGTCTCTGAACGAACGAGATTGTGCAGTGACATTCACAAGATGGGAAATGAGAGCTCAAGGACATCAAATAGCAGGACTTTTTTTCTAGAAGTCAACGGTACTAAAGACCAGCTGTAAGAAAAACGATTAAAAAGGCAAGATGCAAGTGATCACTACCCATGCCCCTGAATAACAACAAAATAGATGAACCCGACAAGGGGCAGCTACAAAAAGTCAAAAACTGCTCACTAAATATCATGCATGATGGGGTAAGGGCGAATGGGTAAGACCAGTGTCGAGTTCAGAAAGTATGAAGTGGTCCTAAAAGACAAATAGTGTTTAAATCCATCACGTATAAAGAGCTTTTGTCTAAACTTCAGAAGATGCAGAATAAATAAATAAATCGCTATGATTTGCTTGGATCACTATACACTAGTCTCTCATTAAATAACATCGTTGATGCAGTTACAGGAGGGAGAAAATGCAGTTGCATGGAAACAGAAATGCGCTGGTTATACAGCAACAAACCATCACATTAAGAAAATCGCATGAACCAAAAAATACGACATAAGTGTAAATTCAGAAACAAAATTATCAGAAGAATTAAAGTTCTAACTGAACCCAAAAATACAACAAAAGTGTAAATTCAGAATCGAAACTTTCAGAAGAATTGAACTTCTAACTGAATCGTAATGTTCAAGTTCGTGAAAAGAAAATTAATGATGTGTCCAATAACAAGGACTTCCATAGATTACATGCCTAACTAACAAGACATTACACAACTGCAATAATATGTTACGGTTCATTACACAACTGAAATAATACGTTACAGTTCATTACACAACTGCAATAATATGTTACAGTTCTCATTCTCTTCAGAATGATGACATGGCAAGTATTTGATGGGCCTATCTTAGAATGGTACAGTCCCATAAAATGCTATCTCTGCAGGACCTGTCATGTAAACATGATTGTCTTCTTCTCTCCATTCAATCTCCAATGGTCCTCCAGGCAGGTCAACCACACATTTCTGTTTACAAGATAGGAATGAGTCAAATATTGCTCTAGAAGAAATTCAAGCATGATGACCAGATATAGTATGTATCTCACCCTTTCTGAGCGACCCTCAAGAACAGCTGCAACCACTACAGCACAAGCTCCAGTCCCACAAGCAAGGGTAGCTCCTATTTATGGGAAAATGTGCTAATTAAATATCAAATACCTGATCGAATAACGGCAGCCAAGCCAAGGATAAAAAGTCAGGTCAGAACCCAGGACCAACAGGTTGATCCGAGATAAAATATAAGATGACTGGTTGAGTTGGCTGATCAAAAAAAGCCAAGAATCAGATGATTTGGGATTGGCCAGACTCGGTCATGATTCCAACACAGTAGGACTTAAAATAGGTTGATCCTGGGCCCCTGGCTGACTATGACACAATGACATTCTACGTCGCTTGAGCTGAGCCTGTTCAGTGTTCAGGTAGATTCAAGCCAAAGCCCAAATTGGCTGTTCCAAGTTGATTGATCCTGACAATAATAAGCCAGGATCAGTAAATAGCCAGCAGAATTGGATGGATCATCAGCCAATTCTGCATAACTTAATTTCTGCAAGACAAATTATCATAAATACCATGTTAAAAAGAACAAATACAAAAATATTGATGACACTTCAGGCCACAAATATATTTTTACATCAATCCTAACAGCAATTTTTAGAAGCCTTAACGTTAAGCATTCTATAGAAATCACTATGATGATCAGTGAAATCTTTTTCAAGCAAAAAAAAAAAACGCTACATGGATTAGCAACAGTCAACATGGGAGATCTGTCTTTAAGTTGCGGTTCTAAGTTAGAACGGGGCTACGGAGTGATGTTCAAATTAATCACCAAGAGAGAAGACAACATGAAATTGAGAGCATAGATCTCTGCACGAATCACAAATCATTGAATGGGTCCTGGCAAATGATAAAAATCATAAATATAAATACGTTTTGGGTTAAACATCATCCCAGTTTAGGAATTTGACCAATCCAAATTGATGGAGTCAAGACAAATGATACAAGTTGATATTCAGACTCATGGGCCAGATAGGTTTCCGATGACAAGTATCAAGTCATGTAAATAAACAGTGGCCTTCCATGAGCACAAAAAATTCTGTGGTTGCCACATGTGCATAATGATATGTCAGCTTAAACTTAAACTAAGTTTCATCAAGGTGATAGGCAAGGAAGTATAAGGTATAGCAGGCGGATAAGTCTGCAACCGACTGACATGTATCAGCCACTATGGATCTGATAAATGTTTGATACTGACCGATAGTGGATCCAATCCTCAATAAGTCATTTATATAAAAAATTAAAAATAAAAAGTAGTAAAATATAATTTATTATTATTTATAAACAAAGAAGTTAAAATGAAATAGGTTGCATAATTTTTATATGTTATAGAGAGAAAAAATAGCATCTAAATTTACTCCTTACTTTGATAGGAGATAGGATGAAAAGGCATGCTAGATTACATCTTAATTTACTCTATATTTTTACTTTTTGTAGAACCTATTAAATATTAACTGTTTTTATTTTATTTTATAGTCTTTTAAATCAGCATGAATAATTTGAAAATTTTTAAAATAAGAAATTGTGGCAGAGGGAGAACAGTTCTACAAATATAAATTTGTAAAATTATATTTAGATTTAAAATAAGAAAATATACAAAAAATTAAAAATAAAATCTCAGATCAGCCAACAATGGGCCAATAGGGGGAGGCCATCATGGCCAGATTAGCTGGCACACCCTAGTGCTAGGCATCCCAAGCTGCCGCTGCTGCTCTTAGCTCTTCCACACCGTGACCCACTAAAGAAAAGGTTTGTACATGTTTGAATATCCCCAATAGTTTCGAATTTTTATTAAAATCCTTCACTTGAAGATAGACAGAAATTTATGAAATAAATAAATCTTATACAAAGACAAATTAAATCATGAATGTAGCTAACTGTACCTGCACCTCGCTCCCATACACGCATTTTGAGGTGTGAACGAGAAATGAGTTGCACAAATTCTGAACAAACCATGAAAAGAAACTGGCATCACATAAAAAAAACAAAGTAATTTACATAAATTGCAAAAACGATGTATTGACATTCATGTGTTAGAACTTAGCTCATGATCACTGAAAACTGACATTATCAATTCCAGATGGAAGAGTAACTTAAAGTTGGCGGGAGGATACATTAAGATAAAGTAACCGAGCACACAAAATTCTGATAAATATTAACTTTGGGTCATAAAACAGCATGTTAAGTATGACTTCATAGGTTGCATTCATTGTGTTCAACCCCTCTTCCACTGGCACACGAGCTGAGAATGTTGGGCACTTGTCATCATAATGAATCTTTTGCAGTTTCCAACACTTCCCTCCCACCACCACTCTCTCTCTCTCTCTCTAAACACAACAATGGTATGTGGAAATAGAATCAACATCAGAATAACTAACATTTTGTTGCTTTTTTGAAGGATATCATGCTGTTAGTGATGAGGAATGAATGTGGACTTCCTTTAAATGTAATTTTTAAAATGTTTAGTCTCCTTTGGTCATAAAGGTCATGTTAGTAAATATCCTTTTGTTTAAAGGATCCAATTGTCAACGCTAGCTTTGTATGATAAACCTATCTTGTAACCCAAAAAGTCAAGTAATGGTGCAATTTTGGAATTGGAGGCCCATAAGGGGCGCTGCTCCAGTTCGTCCTCACCCATTCCCAGAAGGCCAAGGACCATGGATTGCAGAATCGGTGGAATCGGTCTGATTCCGACCGATTCCGGAATCGGATCGGTGGATTCCGATGGATTCCGAGGACCATGGATTCCGATCCGATTCCAGGCGGAAGGACCGATTCCGGGAAGAAATCCGCGGAATCGGTATGAATCACCTGGAATCGGTCGATCCGACCGATTCCGTCGGAAGACCGGGTCAATTGGCCCGGTTCGATTCCCGGTTCGATTCTGGACCGGGAATCGAACCGATAAGGGCCGGAATCGACCCGCGGCGGTCGATTCTGTCGATCCCGCGGCGGCAGAAGGTGGATCCGGCGATTCCGGCGCGATTCCCAGGTGATTCCGGCGATTCCGGCCTCGATCCCAGCAGCCAGCATCGATTCCGGGCCGATTCCGTCGATTCCAGCAAGGATTCAACCGATTCTGGCGGCGATTCCGGCGATTCCAAGCAACGTTTTCAAGGGATTCAGTCGATCCAAGCTCGGATTGGCCTCGAATCAACCTCTTCTTCGATCTTTATAAAGTTTTTGGTAAGATTTCTTCGCTGAAAACTTCGTACGTCCATTCTTACGCGTTTCCGACGAGTCCGAGCGTCGTTAAACGTTGTGATTTCCGACCAAACAAGTCCGTCCAAGTTTTGAACTATCCGTTTAAGTCCATTTTGCACGGAAAAAATTCCGGATATCCTGTACGTTAATTTACGACCATTTCCGACAAATACGTAACCCTTTAAACATACTGAATGGTGTGTTACTTGGGTTGTCTGCTTCCCGAACAGCGTCTAAATTAATTTTTATGTTATCTAATCATTTTTAGTGCATTGTTTACAATTTTTGCAGATATAAGCAATGGCCGATCAAGGTGATGCAGCACCAGCACGTGCTTCCGACGTGGGTTGGGAACACGGGCACATGGTAGACCCAGTCAGGAAGAGGGTACAGTGCAAATGGAGTGGGAAGGAGATGAACGAGGGGGTGTTCCGGCTGAAACAACATATTGCCGGAACATCAGCCGGAACAGGTGGGAATGTCAAGAAATGTGACAAGGTGCCCAAGGAGAAGAGTGAGGAGATGAGAGGCTACATGACAGGTAGAGCCTCTCAACGGGCTGTTAGGATCGAGCAGAGGGAGGAGTTGCACGACGAGCTACTCCAAAGGAGGAGGGACCGCGATTTGCCTACCTCGAAAGGGAAAGGCAAGGGGAAGGCACCAGCTGAGCCGGAGCCAGAGAGCGAGGACGAGTCCACAGACTCCGAGCTTAGACGTGCTAGGCACGCTAGCAAGCGTGCATTTGCTGAGGAGGAGGACAGGAGGAGGGGAGCAGGAGGGTCTGGGTCCAGAGTTGACCCAGCTTTGGGCCGATCAGCATCGGCTCGCCCTACCTCGGGCTGGGACCGAGAGACTGACCCCAGGAGACAGGAGCCACACCGCCGTTCTACTTCTACCAGCACTCGATTTACACCGAGTGACGAGTATTTATTTAGGAAACAGAGTGCTGGGCAGATGGGGATTAAACAGGCAATGAAATGGGTGAAGGCAACAGGAACGGCTGCAAAGAGAGCCGTTCGCCACATTGTGAAATGGTTTTTACATGCAGGTATCACTTTTTAAATTAAAATTGACATTATGTGTGTTTTATTTACTTAAACTTAATTTTAGCCTGATCCCAATTTTTTTTAACTTGATGTAGGCATCCCAGCACATGCAGCCACCAGCTCCTACTTCCAGACGATGGTGGATGCCGTGAGTGAGGCTGGACCGGGTTTGCAAGCCCCGGGCAGCAGACATATATACGGCGCTAGCCTGGATGAGGAGGTCCAGGAGTTGAAGGAGTGGATGGATGGTTTTAAGTTGGTGTGGAAGGAGAGGGGTTGCACAATTATGTGCGATGGGTGGACAGGTATCACCAAGAGGAGTATGATAAACTTCTTAGTGTCTTTGTTCGAGGGGACAACATTCTTGAAGTCAGTAGATGCTTCTGGGAAGATAAAAAATGCCGACTTCCTTTTTTCTCTGATGGATGCGGTGGTGGAGGAGATCGGGGAAGACAATGTGGTTCAGGTTGTCACTGACAACGAACCATCATATAAGGCGGCTGGGAGGAAGTTGATGGAGAAGAGGAAGCACATCTTCTGGGTGCCCTGTGCAGCACGTTCCATTG
Source organism: Cryptocoryne crispatula var. balansae (assembly GCA_036172225.1). Classification (NCBI taxonomy): domain Eukaryota; kingdom Viridiplantae; phylum Streptophyta; class Magnoliopsida; order Alismatales; family Araceae; genus Cryptocoryne; species Cryptocoryne crispatula. Next base: position 1,431,360 of record CM069919.1, read on the forward strand.
ATCTCATATTAGAGGATATAGGCAAGGAGGAGGGTGTATCCACACTTGTCAGGCAGGCGCAGACGATCACATCATTTATTTATTCGCATCCCCGCCCGCTACATATCATGAGATCACACACAGGAGGGCACGATCTTGTTAGGCCCGGTCTGACTCGATTTGCTACGAATTTCATTACGTTGGAAAGTCTACACCGGCACAGGCATGCATTGGTTAGGTTCACACAGTCCGAGGAGTATTATAACTATATGGTGGACAACCTGCATGACAAGAAAGAGCAGTTGGAGATTCTTGTCGGTCCGAGAAGCAGACATCGACAAGAGGTTTTGGGAGAGGATTGCCTACTACTTGGCAATCATTGAGCCACCAGTAGTTGTCTTGAGGTTGGTAGACTCGGATGACGGGGACCGGATGGGCACGTTGTATGATGTCGTGGACCGGCAAAGCTGAAAATAAAAGAAAAAAATCCCAGAGGTTACAAAAAGCGGTGGAAGATCATAGATGACCGATGGGACAAGACCTTGCACCACGATGTCCATGCTGCAGGTAACTTGGTTAAAAAATATTTTTGCTGAATAATTATCATATTCACAGTGTTAACTAATAAAATCTTGCAGGATATTTTTTAAACCCCCGCATCCAATATGGAGGACAGGTGGTGAACGACAACGAGGTGATGCGGGGTACACTTGCTGTTATTCAGCATCTGTGCCGATCTCAGCATGACAGGATAGAGGCTAAGATAGAAGTAAGTTATAGTTCATTCAATACCTTGGAGTAGCCTTACCAGACAACTAATGTTTGTTTTTATAAAATTTTCAGATGCATAAGTATAAGATGAGGGTCGGCGTATACTCAGATGCTGATCTGAAATATTCAGTTGACAAAGTGTCACATGGTATAGTAATTAATAGCTTGATGAAGATTTTATTTTCTTTTCATATAAGTTATGGTAGATGATGGGCTAATTGTTTACCTTTTCTCTTCTTGTTTTTTTCTTGCAGCTGAGTGGTGGGTTCAGGTGAACACCAGGAGTGGATGGAATCCACTTGCCGCCATCGGTATCGTGATACTCGGCCGAGCACCGCTTCCTCCCATTGTGAGAGGAACCGAAGTACATTCAACCCGATACATACGAAAACGAGGAACAAAGGTTGACCTCGCACCGTGGAGAAGCCGATCTTCTCGTCATTACAAATACGAGGGCCGCGCATAAAGAACATCAAGGATCGACGAGAAGATCGGCGAGGCACGATTTGCACGATTCGCGGGTGGTCCATACGAGCAAAGGCATTCCTCCGCCACACCACCACACGAGGAGGTGGACACGTGGATCGATATTCCGGGAGGAGCATGCACTTGCCTCCCGGATAGAGGAGAGGAAGCCGGGGATCGTACGGTGAGTTTGATCCCGATGACCGTGCGTACGGGCCGAAGGAGAGTTGGATGGTGTTGAGCCGAGGAGGATGCTCTGGCTCCACCTCCATCTACTTCTCGGGCTCGAGCGGGGCCTTCTTCTACCCCGGCGGCTATAGAGCGACCACTGCGGCTTACCCCCGGCTCAGCTCCCAGCCGCCGCTACCCAGCCCATTCGCAGTTCGGGGAAAACGAAAACAAAAGTGACTGCACGAAAAATGGGAGGATTTGCAAAGTTTAAAAATGTTTTGGGTTTTGGTACTTCAGAGATTGCTGAAGAGGTGAAGAGAAGGAAGCTAGAGGTCAGACGTCCTGTCAGCCCAGATGACAACACGCAGGCTCATTCTCACTCCTTAGGTGATGATGACGAGGAGTGTATACCAGCGACGCAGCCATCAGCAGCAGCTGGGTCTCTTGATTCACGGCATCCAAAGCCGTATTACACGCTGAATTCGGATACACATGATTCTTATATACAGGAGCCACAAGATCCAAAGATTTCGTCAGCTGACCAGCAGTGGATTACACCACTAGCTCCACCATCCTCTGCTTACGTCCCGGTCGTCCCGCAGTCCGATCCATACGACCTTGATGGCATGACATCGTCATTATTTTCATATGGATATGGTCCCGGACAGTATACAAGACTGAGCACGAGGGAGGAGCGTCAAGTGCAGCAGGGAGAGGAGGAAGACCCATATTTATATCCTAGATTTTGGTAGTAGATTGATATGATGTAAATTTTTTTTTTCACGATGTATCATCTCTTTGATTTTTGAATAAATGGAATTGGAATATGTACTTAACTTCAAGTCTTTGATTGGAGTTCATTAGTATTTATTCGATGTGGTCCTGTGGATGAATGCATTGGTTATTTTTAAAAAAAAATTCTAACTCATTTCCTATTTTTTTAGATTTTTTTCTGAATTTTTTGAATTTTTTTGACAAAAAAAATTCAAAAAAAAAAACGATTCCGGGCCGATCCGGAATCGATTCCCTTCCCAGGAATCGGCCGATTCCTGGAATCAGAATCGGAATCGGAATTCCGATTCCGATTCTGGAATCCTTGCCAAGGAGGCCTTCCTCCTATTTCTTCTTCTAAAGTTGTTTTCCTCCCCGGTGGAAATCTATGCCATTCCTCTTCTCCCTTCTTCCTCATCCCAGTCTCAACTGCTGCTAATTCCCAGCCCCAGTTTGGCATCCTCTGCGGCATGCTTCCCCGATGTTCAATGATGCCCATACTCATCTTCCCCATGTGCCGGCTTCCTGCATGTCACCTCGTCATTGACAGCACTGGCAACTGTTACAGATACTCACCTCAGAGAGTCATTATTCACACTATGTCGTGACCCATTGAGAACATATCCCCTGTGCTAATGGTGCTTGAGCCCCCGTCCTATTCCCACACCCAGATACCCTCCTTCCGGTCATGCTCATCTACCCCCTTCATGCGTTTCGCCCACCTTCCGAACCCTCCCTCATGAGCTCAACGTACTGTGCCAGACCGCCCAAGTGTCCATCACTGCAACTGGCCCGGTCCTGATGGTCTGAACCACTTGGATCACCTGGCCAACCCAGTTCAAGATTGGATTTGACCAATTCAGCCTGGTTCAACTTGGTTCAGACCAGGTTCATAGTTCGTTTTCAGCTTTACTTTAGTTGTTTTTCTCACTTTGTCCCGCATCAGTTGCACCTCATTCTGGATCCTAAAATTCATAGCAGTTATGTCTTCCCAAAAGTTAACAGCCAATTATATTTACCTAAACACCTACAACATCCATATTTAGCATTTCAGACTGCATGTATAATATTACATGAAATTCAGACGGAATCCAACAAATCATAATCTTTCTTCAGCCAAAAGGAATGTTCAGATTAAAAGGTTGTTGATAACAGCCTAACCAATTAGTCAAAATAAAAAATGAAGGTTTATAAAAAACTACCTGTGTTTGTTCTAGCAGGGAATACTTCATGGTGCTCAAATTTTGGTCCAATATCTGCTAAATGCAAATCATCAACATCCAGATCCTGAAAAAATAATGGATATGTGAAAAAGTGAAAATCACCTCTAACATGAATGAGAATACATCTAAGGAAATTACCAAAATTGTTTCATATTTGTCCATGTGAAAAGTAAAAAAAAAAAAAAAGCTTACTTAAGTTACATAGAGAATTGGAGAACAACAATTGTCAATCCACTCATACATATAGATTGGTTACTCCAGGTCCAGGAAGGAGTGAACAATGCACCGCCAGTACAGTTTTGAGTCAATAATCATTTTGTGACTTAATTGAATGAAGTGACATAAGCTTTAAATAATGCAGACAAAATCATTATTCTACATCATTTCACGAAACTATACCTCTATTTCCATGTCAAACAAATGCCAATTGCAGTGACATACTAGTGAACTCCCACCAACTTATCCAAGAGTTCTACTAATTAGAATTCATCCAGTGCTAAGGTCAAGCCCCAACAACATTCCACAGAAGAAGAGGAGAGTTATAACTGCCGAGTCAGATGGGATAAGGCACTCTGGAGTCTGGACAACAGTACAACGAGCATAAGTCACATTGCTGCAATACATATACACATGTAGTGACACTTAAAGGGCTTGTGTTGGATCTAAAATACAAATAATTTTAGAGAAGATAAATTGGCAATATCAGTCAAAAGAATATTGCATCCACTAGTGCTCATGAAAAAGGTATACACAATTAAAAAAATAAAGAACCGAGAAGCTGTATGAACCATTTGTATACAGTACCATCATCCAGTACTAGAAGATGTGAAGCATTTTTTTACCAATCTATTTTCATCAAAAGATGGCATGATGGGAATCAAGATTTTTCAGAAAATAAAAGATTCACCAGTCTACTAACGTGTTATCTAAGCACAAAACATGCATGAGGTTCTCTACAGGTGCAAATATTAAATGTACTTTGTGGCTACAATTAGAGTTTCAATACATATAAAGCACAAGACTTTTTTTCCATAAATATAACCATTACAAAAAGGCAACAGACGGTTTCAGCGAGTGACAGGTGCAAATGAAGGTGTGGAAAATAAATTAAGCTTATTATAATAAAAATACATGCAAAATGTGCTTAACCAGTTTGGAATCACCTACATCACGTTGGCTTGTTCCAAAGGTTACACAATGAGGATTTCCCATACTAACACAGGTTACTTTCCATGCCACACCATCAACCAGTAATTCAGCTTCAATAACTATTCCATCTTTGTTTCCCAGCAACTTCGTTGGTATATCAGCTGCCAGAAGCACTGGTTGACCCATATCTACCTTAACCTACAGAGAGCATCTCCAAACAATAGAAAATACATGAAGTTGGCATGGTTATCAAAAAAAATCACCCTTTTTATCTAGCATTTCGTAACAAGTAGAAAAACTTAACATAAAAAATGTACAGCAGACTATTTAGCAATATTTCATGCAAAGAGTTCCTTTTTAGCTCTCAATGTGAAACAACTACATTTCACCACCATATATACACGAGAACAATTTGGGATCATCATACTGCAGAAAGATAGCAAATAAAATGATGTCATATCTTCTAGAAAGGTTAATGCCCTGTTTGGTTAGAGTTTCATTTTTGGTACTATATCAATATTGATATTAATATTTTCAAATGTTGGAGTATCAATATCAAAAGTAATACAAGTTGTCACTTGTATTGCATAATATGCTTTGTTTACACTATAAATTTTAAAATTGATACAATTAACCAAACACCTCTTAATGGTTCCTATCAATATCAATTTTAAAATTGATAGTGATAGAGGTACCTAATAGTGTTACCAAACAGGGCATAAAGGATTTAAAGAACACTTGCAAGTGTTTGGCTTTCTTGTCAAGTAATGTACCATCATTTGATACAGTACAATAGAAGAAAATAGAAAATGCTAGAACACTTGCATGCTTTTTCAAACCAGACAAGGGAAACAATTCATTAAAACAGTAAAAAGTACAGCACATGAGAAATACAAAAAGGATCAATAAAGATGATTCCTAAGCATCAAACTAGGTGAAAAAGAGACAAACATAAGGCTGATCATCCCCTCATGCAGAACGGCATGGTGGACCAGGCTAAAAGCTGTGAAAATGGCTTTAGAAATGCTCAAAATGAAATAAAATGAACTGAACCCAGCTGGACGGAGTGGGAAAGTCAGCTGGACTGGATTTGTCCCCTCCAATTGGGTCGGAGGGCTCAGTGGGCTGAACCCGATGCACTCTTGAGTGAAGCCCGTGCCATTGGGCAAGCTTGCGCTGGGCTGGGGTGATCCGCCGAGACAGCAAGGCAGGAGCTGGTCCAGGTACTGATCGTGCGGAGGCCCATGGGGTTGTGGGCCAGTGGCTGTCAGCGAAGGCTCCTGTGAGAGTGCATGAAGAGATAACCTAACAGGGGTCATGGCAACATCGGAAGGAGACCAGCATGAGGGTCTGGGCTGTGGAGGCCCAAGATGCACCAATGGTGTGTGAGATACCCAATCGCATGGAGAAGCTTCCTTGGCAAGTCCAAAGGGGGGGTTTACTTCATCGCACTCCACCTTCACTCGTCCGGATAGCAGAGAGGGAGCAAAGAAAGGATGAGCAGAGTGGCAGCATCCCGTGCACGACAGAGGCATCAGGGGGAGAGGGTAGTCTGGTTGGATACGTACGACCACATCGCCTTCACCCCCATCATATCTGTCTTTGACGACATTGGGACCAGCAGAGATGGGGAGGGGCACCAGTGGGGGATGCTTATGGCGCTGGAACGGGGGGGGGGAGGGAATGTGCGAGGAAGAAGGGGGTTGTTGGGGTACCACCGATGATTTAGAGGGAGGTGATGGACGAAGGGGAAGGGCAGAGAGTCGACAACAAAAAGGTAAATTGGACGGTGCAGTCAGATGCAGAGGGGTGATACAGGTTGGTTCTAGTGAAGTTGGAGGTGGAAGACAGACAAAGAAAGCGGAGGGTGACGGTGTAGTGGTGACGAGCCAGAAGATGGAGTTGAAATTCTGAAGAGCCACGGATACCTGACAGGTCCAGATAAGCCGGATTGATCGGGAGGGAAGATGAGAGGTCGACGTTGCCACTTGGAACTCTGGGGATCGCTGGAGTCTTGAAAGGACAAGACTTCTTCCCACAAGTGCTGGAGTGGACGTGGGAGGCACCAGAGATGACTTCCAGATCAATCCAAGGATTGCCGGAACAAGCAGAAGTTCGAACGAGGATGACAACAAAGCTCATACGTTGTAGCTAACTGCAACATGTAACCAGCGACCTATGAAGGGGAAGGGAAAAGAACGGCACAGAGGTCGGAGGAGAAGAGGGGAAGAGAAGGCTCACGGACAGAAGATTGAGCAGGAACCGGCCATTACTAGAGGTGGAACTGGTGGCCGGGACCTTCCCCAGGGTTGAAGGGGATACCAGGGGCTGAACCAAGGATTGCGGGATTGGAATCGGAATTGGGATCGGTGGGTACCGATCGGATCCGGATCGGATCGGATTGGACTGATTCCGACTGATCCAACGGAAGAAAATCGATCCAGAATCGGTAAGCAAAAAAAAACAAAAAAAAAATGATTCGATTCCGATCCGATTCTGGCCGATTCGGACCGATCCTGGTCGATCAGACTAGAATAGCAAAAAATGAAGAAAAACGATTTCGATTCCGATTCTGATCCCGACCGATTCAATTCCGATTCCGATCCGATTCCGACCGATCCGGCCGATTCTGCCGGAACTTTTTTCCAGATCGGTCCTTCGGCCAAGAATCGGATTGGCAATGGCCGATCCGATCCAGGAATCGGCCGATTCCGCGATCTATGGGCTGAACCCACTTTGAAAGGAACTAATGCCCACAGCCTTCTCAAAAAATTTCTCACTGGCGTTCTTCATTTATTGTACGGGGGGCTCCTTATATAAGAGGAGCCCAACTACAAAAAAATTCATTTAAAGAACTATATACAACTAAGTCCTTGTAAGGAGTTAAAAGTAAATAAAATAACTCAAAATGACTTCAAATATTTACAAACAGGCCCCTCGAGACAAAAATGTAAACAATCTCAAAATTTCTAATTCACCATCACCCCAACCCCAAACCAAGCATACCAGCTACCTCAGATGTGTGGTACAGCACATGCATGGCACTCTCACCAAACATATGGCAAGAAAACAAGTGATGGTTCAAGAAACCAAAATGTTCCTTGTCTTTTAATGCAAACGAAATTGGCTCTCTTGTAATTTGACAGTACAAAAGTAAAAAAAAAACAGCAAACTTCTTTTTAGGGGATCATCTAATCAACATAGGAAAACAGAGGTCTGGGTACTGTAAGATCTATTGCTCCTCTAAAAATACAGTATATACAATAGCACCAAATAATCATGAAATAAACATGTGATCACAGAATATCAATACATCAGTAAACTTTTTGATGTTTTTAAATAAAGGACTGCCTAAATGCCTAGGCAGTCTGTGTAGGCAGTTTGGACAGGTTGACTGCCAAAAAGGTAATACAATTCAACCTCATTGATTAATTATAATTTATCAGCCACTCTCCTCTATGTAATAAACAATGTCACAGATAAATTTACAAACGAATTCATGTGTTTTATCTACGTGGGAATAGAAATATAAGAAATCAATGCCATCCCAAAGATATTCAGGTAGTCAGCATGTTGAACGTGTTGCATTAAAATTTCTCCATCACATTTTAAATTTTATCAAAATAAAAAATCTTTATTAATTATTTCAATTCTCTTTAATACAGAACAAAAAGAAAACCATCTGACTCTAGGCTGAATTCCATCATCCACAGTTAAACACATTTCTTATCTTCTAAATTGCATGCACTTTAGCTAGCATGTTAAGAAATGAAATGAAATCCAACCGTTGACAATATAACAATATCAATGTGACAAATGCTAGAAAAGGACTCAAATAAATAGTTATAGACTAAAAGAATCTAAATTTGTTATGTTCCAATGGGTTACAAACTTACAAGCAAGTACCTTGTGAAAAATAAGAAGCTATCAAAGTCTTTAGTGGCCAGAAAGACTTACCTTTCCATCAATTTGAATTTCAGGAATTATGAGACCAGCACCAGTTTGAACAGTAAAACTGTGGAACATAAACTAGAGTGCATAAACACATGAACATGGTGAGGTAAAATAGTCAATCCACACATTCAGTTCACTCTTTTTTTTTTGGAAGGTGATAAAGATAGCAATTTATTGATTTAAAAGGAAGTTAAAAAGGTGCAAGGAAAGGACAGCAAAATATCTTAAGGTGTTCCCCCAAAGGACTACCAAGATATTAGCAAAGAGGTTACACCAAGATATAACCCCTCTAGAAACGTTGAGATCTCCAAGTAAAAGAAGTATATCTAAAGAGCATCACAAAATGTCCTTCAGAATGCACAAAAAAACCAGTTCTTCACACAAGCCCGCAAGAAGTAAGATAGCAGACAGGTTCTCGAATGGTTGTCAAAAACACACCTATTCCTCATTTTCCAAATAGACCACAAGAGTGCTGCAATGCCAATCTCCATACAAGAAATTGTTCATTCCAAGGATTTCTCTTACTCCAATGCTGTATCAAAGAAAACACATTAACCAGTTCCTCCCACTTAATATTCCAGCTACGAAATAGAACCCCCAAAGTTAAGTAATTATGCTGCACTGCAGGAATAAGTGGTCAATATCTTCTCGGAAAGATATACAAAAAACACTAGTGGTTGGATAACGTCAAAAAAGATCTATAGGTGATCTATCGTTGGTAACCTCCCTCTATAAATTTTCCACAGAAAATTCAAGGGAGCCAGTGAACACCGCACTACCATGGATCGTGGAATCGGCCGATTCTTAGATTGGATCGGCCATTGCCGATCTAATTCTTAGCCGAAGGACTGATCCAAAAAAAAGTTCCCACAGAATCAGTCCAGATCGGCTAGATCAGTAGGAACGGATTGGCCGGGATCAGATCGGAATCGGGATCAAATCGTGTTTTTTTTTTGCTATTCTAGTCGGATCGACCAAGATCGGCCTGAATCAGTCCGAATCGGCCAGGATCGGTCCGGAATCGGATCGGAATCGAAATCAGAATCAGAATCATTTTTTTCTTACCAATTTTGGATCAATTTCCTTTCATTGGATCGGCCGGACTAGTGTTCTTACATGCTCCATACACTTCACCCAAATTACCCTTGCACTATCCATATGGTATTAAGTCAACACCCATGAATCCTTATGTGATGAAGCATATAAAAAGGAAGAAGAGATCGGATCCGAAAGCTTGGGACCTTGCCTTCCCCAAGGCACGGGTTTGCCCACCAAACATAAGCCAGTGGGTTTGCCCACCAAAAATCCCACTTCATTACCATCATCTGCCCACCTTTTATTCAGCCACACAGTCAACCAATTTAGCTCCTTTGCTCGAGCATCAAAGACCAACATACATCAAATCCAACAAGATGGTAAATAATTCAACAAATGTGAAAACGCACCAAGTGAGGCATCCTCCATGGCCAGCTGCAAGGATTGCTGGCTTGGATCTCGGTTTTATCTCGGAAGGGTGAAAGAGAAGAGATCTCGTGAGATTCTCAGAAAAATCTTGGGAGATCAGATCTCGGATTTCATTTGTGTAGGGTATGCCTTACTCAAGGATTGCCATTTTGCATCTAGATTTTATCTTATGAAGATTTAACAAAAAAGATCTCTGAAAAATCTTGAGAGATTAGATCTTGAAAATACCAATCAATGTATATGTTTAAGTGTAAAATGCCATGTAATCTCTTCAAAAAGGACAATGGAACTCATATTAAACATTAAAATAAGCTATGACAAAATTAAAATATAATACAAAGAGGGTGAATTATTGTTAACAAAGACATACAAGGGATCTTACGTGAGATTAAAACTTCATCTTGAACAATATGGGTAGGAGATTGATGACATCTTGGGTCAATTGTATATATATAATCACAAAATATTAAGTTAAAAATTTTTATCAAACAATAATGTCTAGATGAATATTTGTATGGATTCCATAATAAAAATGAAAATATATGAAGCAAACTTATCAAGGCCATCTAACAAAGTTAGAAGTACTAATAGGTGGAGGATATCAAGATACCAATGGTATCATATGGATATTCTTGTTTCGGCAATCTCGTTTCTCGGACATGTGGAGAGAAAGAGATTCTCGGGAGATCTCGAGAGATTCTTGGGAGATCGCATTCTATGGCTGGCTGCAGGGGGGATGACCCCATGGACAGTAAAGAAGCATGGGGAGGTCTCTAACAGGCTGCTTCCTTGAAATTAAAAAAAAATGCTCAACCAGGATTGTGTGCGGGAATGACCCCAGGCCAAGCCCTTTTGTTCTAAGTTAGAGCTAAAAAAATGAACGATTAATGATAACTTTAGCTAATGTTATGTACGAAAATGGCTATATGCCAAACCCTTTTGCCTTAGTTAGGAATCAACAATAAACTCCAACTAAGACGATGTGCGGGAATGGCATTATGCTAAGCCTTTTAGTCTTAGTTAAATTTAAATAAAAGTGTACCAAATAAATAAACAATCAAAGCTAATTGAAGATCAGTCCTACGGATCATGAGTTCTACACTTCGGCAAAACTTAAAAGAATGAGATTTAAATTTAAGTATGGCATACAAAAGTCAATCTCACAAAGAGATACCCCAATGCCATGCTTTCTTTATCCCCAATAGCATAGAATCAGTCTATGGGCAAAAGAGAGGTTAGAACCCATGAAAGGCAATGCATATAAAATATGCTAATAAGCCCAACCATTGGAAGGGGACCCTGATGCCTATCAAGGGCCAAGGGGAACTCTATCCTAATCAAACAATGGAAAAAATACCCAAGATGCCTACCAAAGGCTACGTAAATTCTATCCTAATTTAATCTTGGGGACTATGGTATTTATGCTCCTCTCAATATACATGTACACTCGAGATGCAAAAAATGAGAAAGAACAGATGTTCATTAATATTGTCAAAGTGGAGGGAGGGTTAGTACTCAGCAGCTCAATGAGCTAAAAAAATGCAAAATAATAAAAGTAAAGAGCATGAAACCCCCGGAATCCAATAATTTGCAACATCATGGGCGATACAATCTGAAATAGAGAAGAGACCAAGAACAATTAAAACATAAATAAATTTTACAGTACAAGACTCAATAAAATCTGGTCAAATCAGAAATCTGCAAAATGTAAACCGACAGGTCTGTGAATATCAAAAGGAAGATCAAATCAGAACCATAGAATTCTGACAGTCAAGTCTTAAAACTTAAGGACCCCAGCCGAGGAATATTAAATCTGAAATTGGGATTGAACTTCACCAAATACCGAAACTCAAACCCATGAGATCCCAAAGTTGGAGATTCAGATCCAAAAATGCAAAATGGGAGATTTCTCCAAGTACTCAAACAAAAATTCAAACTCCCAGATCACCATATATGAGACTTCAAATTTCAAACCATAAAGATTCCAGGCCCTAAAAGGCTCTTGAATCTGGAGCTCAAACTGAATCAAACAGTCCTCGAATTCGATGTTTGAAACCTTAAGTTGTCCACTCTGAAATTTGCTAATCCGGGAATTCCCATGTCAAAACCTTAAACTCAGATTCTCAGACAATCTAAACCTGATAAACTTCAAGCTAAAACCTGTAGCTGGAAACCGGAATGTCAAAATCTGAACCAGGGATTAAAAATCTTCAAATAACAAACCCAAATCTATGCAATTAACATATTTCAATTTGTCAGGTCTAAAATATGAAATCTGAAAGTTCCAAAATTCACTTAAACTCAATTCCAAATCAAAACCCTTAAAATACATTTAAGTATGAAAGACAGAAAGCCAAGGTAAAAACACAAAGCATCCCAAATTGAAAGGGGCATTAGGCCAAACACAGAATAAGCCAAATTTCAAAAACTTTGACTTGAGTGCGTACTCTTTGAGATTTTTTGTGGTCTTGGTTCGAAACTTTGACTTGGGTCCGTGCTTGGGGTTTCTTCCTTGTTTTCATATGATTTTCATAGTTCCGAGCTTAAGGGGTTTCTTGTTTGGGGATTTTCCTTTGATTCATTGAGTTTCAGATTTGGGATCTGACTTTTAAGCTCTCAATTTCTTGGTACATGACCTTTTGATTTAGGATTAACACTTCGGGCTTTTAGGCTCTTTGGTTTGAGCTTTTAAGTTTTTTCAGATTTAAGATTTGGGATTGTTTGTAGTTTCATATTTGTGTTTTTTTTGTATTTTGGAATTTAGTCTTGAATCTAGGATTTGAAGGGTTTTGGGAAAGAATTTATGATTGTCAGAGTTTAGATTTAGGATCGGCATTTAAGAGTTAAGGCTTTCAAGTTCAAGTATTTAAACTTTCTTTTCATTTTTTGCTCAGGAACTTATTTCAGGCTGAGGTATGACTGGTTCACTCTATAGTTTGTTTATTTAAAACTAACCTTGGGTGTGATTAGGAATGATTCTGATGGCTGGTATAAAGCTGAATTTGGGTTAACATAGTGACTGATTTGGTCCCCTTTTGAAGACAAATTTGCTGATTCTGGAATATTTTAGATCTGAGGATGTCTAGATTTATTTTTTTTTGAGTTTTGATTGCCGGGTGGCTAATTTAATTCTTCTAGTTTGATTTGCATCGCTTCAAACTTATAAGGCTGTTTATGCTCCCTGTAACATCAACCAATGCATTTGAACATAGAATCTTCGTTGCTTGATCAATTGAGAATACATGTCCATGAGGGAAGGCATGTAAATCATAATTCCCTTATATTGAATTAGAATAGAATGCCTCTAGCCTTTGATAGACACTTTCGGTGTTCTTCCCATTGATCGATTTAGGATAGAGTTCCTTTGCCCTTTGATAGGCATTAGGGATCCTTCCCATTGATTTTACCTCATAAATATAGGTAAAAATAATCAAAATAAAGTCAAATAAATCATAAAATATAATATATAAAATGATAAAATGATAAAAATAAAGATTTGAAATATTATATCAAAATTTATTAATTATATGTGAATTATCAATGAATTTTTGAATAAAAATTAATATTTAATATCGGAATCGGAATTATCGGATTCGATTCCGATTTCAATAAAGGAATCGAAATCAGATCAAAATCGAAACATGGTGATTCCAAAATTATCGGAATCGGAACACCTTATCCCTTATCGGAATCGGAATCGGAATCGGATTCTGTGATTCCGCTACCGAATCCGACCCGTTTACACCCCTACACCGGCAGGAACTCCTGCCACCTTGTCTCTGAGGCGATCCAATCTCTTTTCTACTTGAGGGCATGCCTAGGCATCCAGTTGTTTTTGGTTTCTACTCCCAATTTTTTCACACACACATATCCTCTAAAGAAGGCATGTGTAATATGGCACAAGAACAATAAATTCAGACGGCCCCGAATGGTTTATGGACTTAATGTATGTGGCACTACAAAATGATGTTTTCATATATGTTTACCTTTTAATTTTTAATATACTTTATTTAGTTGTTTTTCATTTCCATAGATATCTCCTCTATAAAACATATTTTAATCCTTTTCGAGATCATTATTATCATTGTTTTTCAAACTTCATCATAATAATTCTTTCTTCCCATGATCGTTAATTGAAAATGATTCTTCTGAATAAAGTCACTAATTGGAAGATGAAATCCTTTTTTGATCATCATAATCATAGTGTCCTTAAGAACAGTGATTACCACTGTACTAGCAGTTTGATGAGATAAAGTTGTTATTCATTGTAATTCTCTCTTGCTCTCTCTCTAAAATAAAGCAGCATGGTTCAGGATCGGCCTTATCAAAAGCAACATGAGGGGGACCAGATCATAAGAACCACGAAGGATTATCTCCCCTGACTGATAAGGGGGGCCAAGGCTGCATGGCCTCCTGGTATGCCTCCGGCACACAGAAGCCTCTGAAGAAAATCAGAATGAGCAAAGGGAGATAGTTTGGTTACAAAAGTAAAAACCCACATAAACCAAAAATCTATAAGGGCATGAGACCAAGGGACAAATCCTGGTCAAATGTGAAGTGGTAACACCCAATTTGGGCCAGAGGGCCATGTTTATGTGATTTGGTCAAGCATTGACTCAATCCAGGAAGAACTCATATAGACAGGTGCCCTGCTCGTGCTTTTATTCTTGAATGCCTTTATCTCATTAACAGTTAGCAGATAATACCATGAGACAACAATAATTCAGGATAATATGAAGGCTTTTATATTCTATGCTCTCCAGACAGAGACAGAAATACTGGCAGCATAAATAGTAGTTAAGAGCAGCTCACGGTGCTGTATTTACTGTTCCGATCTATGTTATCTGAGGCGCTCGCCTCAGGCGCCTAGGCGAGGCAAGGTGAGGCAAAAACGCCTCGCCTCGGCAGATCTCGCCTCGCCCGAGTCAAGACCCTGTGAAAGTCAAATTTGGTAACTTAAATCCTCCTTTCCCACCCCGAAACCCCCAATGCCCAGTCTTCCACCTTAAAATTCTGATATCTTGATGCATTATAGGCCCTAGAAGTGAGTTTTTTGTATTTTTTATGTTCTTCTTCAAAAGTTTCAATTATATATATATATATATTTTGAGAAGTTCTTCAATAAAAAAAATGTTGCCTTGGGCGGCTGAGGCACCCGCCTCAAGTGCCTGAGGCGAGGCGAGCCCTCCCTCGCCTCGGTCGCCTCTCGCCTCTGACTACATAGGTTCCGATAGAAACTCAAAACAAGAATATGCAAATATTAAACGGCAACTACCATAACGAAAACTATAACAGGAGGAAGAAAAGAAAGGCAACAAATGAGTGACAGAAAAAGCACCTTTGCTTTCCATGCAAGCTTTTGAGCTGTGCAAGGAATCGAGCAAAGCACCGTACTCCATTACCGCACATCTGAAACAAAACATAGATTCAAGAACGCAAATAGGTGAAAATGTAGTATGAAACCAAAGATAATCCATTTATATGCAAAGCTATTAAAAAATAGGAAGAATCATTAATAATGAATATACATATGAGCGATCAGAGTAGAAAATAGAAAAATCGGAAATGCAAAACAGCTGAACGAAAAGGTACTGGCACCATTTGCTGATGAATAAAGTCGTAAAATATGGTAGTAGCTGGATGAACAGGTACCAGCAATTTGTTGCTCATCTGAAGCGCAGAGCCAACGAATACTTGCCGGAAAAAAATTACGACCCCGACACTCTCTCACGTGCATACATACATACGCAAACCATGGAAAGTCAAACGACAACTTTGAGCAATGCAGATCCTCCAGTTTACCTCGGGCTCGCTACCGTCTGAGTTAAAAATCCTCATGGTGTAATCAGCGCCATTGGTGCCGGGCATCGCAAAGATAACGCCGTCAGCACCGACGCCAAAGTTCCTATCACAGAGCCTGATCGCCTGCTCCGGAGTCACTTTGGGCTCCAACGAATCCCTATTGTCCACCTGAGAGAGATCGAAACGAGAGAGTACTCTCCGGAACACCCATTCGAACGAACTACACGGAGAAACAGAAGCCGAGAAGGGCGCCATTGGATTACCAGAATGAAATCATTCCCCAGGCCCTGGTATTTGACGAAGTGCAGGAGATCGGATTCCTTCCCGTCCAGAAAGGGGAGCCTCGTCGCCTTCTCCGGGGCCGCAACGCTCATGGACACCGCCCCTCGTCGGCCAGAGTTCCGAGCGGAGGAGATGAACCTGGGGGACCGGATGGCGGGCACGACGCGTCGGGACGCGACAGAGAGAGGAGTGGGGGAGCGGGAGATTGAGGCGGCCATGGCCATAGTCGTTCAACGGATTTTGCTTTGGTGGAAATTGGAAATGGGAAGCCGCACACCGCCGATTGGAATTGTCGAGGGTTTTAAAGTGTGCAGTGGTGGGTTGGGCCATATATGATTGTTGGATCTGGCCCAACATCAAGACGGTCTGCTGTTGTTTGTCGGTCTTCGGTGGCCTCTGTTAGTAACAATAACAATATTAGATATGAATTTTAAAATTAATATTAATATAAATAATCAAATTGTATTTGACTGTCAAAATTAAAAACTTTATTATTTATTTTTTAGAGATATCAATATGAAATGATGTAGTGTCATCTTTTATATCGTAATAAACTCGAGTCAAATAGCCTAATAAACGTGTATCGGAATGTGCTTATGGTCTGTTAGAGTCTGTTAAAATAATCTCATAGTAGACATTACAAAATGCCCATCAAAACATAAGTACGGTGCCTATTCCATTCAATGTTTCATGATAATCTTAAATATATTTATAATTGTTAATCTTAAAATTGACATTGATACAAGTTATCTTATCAATTTTAACTTATGTAGTACGGACAAAACATAAATGGTAACCCAAATGCCCATCTGTACCCATTTTGTTGTTCATACCTTTTATCTTCTAAAAAAAATATTGTGTATCAAAATTAATATAAATCTTATTTGTATGCTCCAACCAAAAATGCATTAATAGTTTCGAGTTAAATGACTCATTAAAATTAACACCCCGCGACTCCATCCAGACGTAATCATACTCAGAGACATTTGTGGCTCTTCAAAAGAAATCAAAACGAAAATATATCTCAGGACACAGACATGAGAATTAGCACCCACTCCATTTAACAAAATGAGTTTACCAAAAGTTCCATTGACCAAATTTTCATCCATGGACACCCATTTCACTTACCACCCACTCCAATGCCCATGAAAAATTTCTGTTTTGCCCTCAAAAATAACTAGATAATGTATTGTCAATGGAGTTTTAAACACAATAATTTTTCATTCAAAATATGATAGTATTTTATTGTTAAAACATTTATATAAATAACATGATACACTAAATAAAATACTCTTAACATTTAAATTTTGATATAAATAAGATGTGATAATTTATTGTCTTAACTATAATAATAATTTATAATTATAAATTAAATTATTTAACATTATGTAATAAATAACATGATATTTAATTATTTATATCATATTTAAATTTTGATATGAATAAAATACGATAATTTTTTATTCCAAATGCATCAATGTTTTGCGGTCATAAATCAGATGAAAATTATAAAGTAGTTCTAAAAGTTGAAAATAAAATTAGAGATTCTAATTAACCATTAAATTTAAAATTTCTCGAAATCTAATATTAAGAAGAAATGTTAGTACTTTGTTTAACATGAAAGGGTAAAAATGATATTATCTTAAAAAATTGCCGTGGGTGTGATGATATTTTGAAAGAACGGACCTAATGAAAATGTGTTTTTAAAAACGGATCTAGCGGTAAAGTGGTTTACTTAGAAATGGACGTGGTGTGCATTTTGCCATCAATAATTCACATATTCACCACTCATGTTCCTCGGATATCATGACAGAACTGTCAAACACACAGTCCCACAGGTCGACAGGGAGGGACAAGAATACTCCATGGTGCATCAATCATCTTCTTCCCCATTTATTATTCTCCGGACGTAGAACAAGCTGTGACAGACGAGAGAAACTTGAACCCCTGAACGCACAAGGCCTTCTTCTGCACTTCAATCGGCCGGCCAAACTGCCCTCAGTAGTCCGAGGGGGGGAGCTGCTCGTGGGTGCCGTGCCCGATGAAGAGGGTGTCGTAGACGACGGCGCCGACGGCGGCGCCGAGTAGCGGCCCGAGCCAGTAAACCCAGTGGTTGTCCCAGGTCCAGCTGACGACGGCGGGGCCGAAGGAGACGGCAGGGTTCATGGACGCGCCGTCGAATGCTCCGCCCGCCAAGATGTTCGCCCCGACGATGAAACCGATGGCGATGGGGGCGATGACGCCGACGTTCCCCCTCTTCGGGTCGACGGCGGTGGCGTAGACGGTGTACACCAGCCCGAAGGTCATCACGATCTCGAACACCAGCGCGTTCCACACGCTCACGTTCGCCGACAGTGCGAACGCCCCTGTTTCCTGCACGCCGTACGTCGCCGGAGAGTTCCGAGGCAAAGAGCAGCCAGCAATCAGGCAAGGAAACGTACGACGATTAAGATCAATCAATTCTATCTACCGCCTACCATCCCGCCGGTGGCCAGCTTGAGAAGAAGGCAGGCGACCACGGATCCGAGAAGCTGGGCAATCCAGTAGAGAACGCCCCGGAGCAGGGTGATGTTGCCGCCGAGGAAGGCGCCGAAGGTCACCGCGGGATTGACGTGCCCGCCGGATATGTTGGCGCCCACAGAGACGGCAACAAAGAGCGCCAGGGCGTGCGACAGCGCCGCCGCCACCAACCCGGCGGGAGTGGTGGCGCCGTTGTTCGTGAGCTTGTCTTCCGGTGCGCACGTCAAGAACCACAACACACGACGTCAGGCGTCCGGGTACGGCCGTCTCGGAAGGGGAGGCGGGGGGTGATAGAGATGGCGGGGGGTGCTTACTGAACGCCATGCCGGAACCTTCGCCGGCGAAGACGAAGATGAGCATGGAGATGAACTCGGCGAGCGCTGCCTTGAGAGCGTCCGGGTGCCTCGCCTCCCCCGGCGTTCCGACGGCGATTCTGCTGATCGGCATTTCTCTCTTGAATGATGCGAAGCAGAGCAGCTCTGTCTTCTCCAGCTTCTGCCTCCCTCTGGTTCTCGAGGGCGGTTATTTATATGTTTAACATATCCCACGAAGAAGAAGGCTGGTAGATTTTCGAGCATCATGTCACGGGGCGGGCCTCCGAACTAACCGCTGCGTGACACGTGTTCTTGGAGCCAGATGGAAACACCAGATCGCCGACCTCGTGACGTGTAGTGTCCGTGGCCGTTAGATCCGGGCCCGGAAGCGCCGACCAATATTTTTAACTGGTGGAGATCCGGTGGATCCGACGGACGGAGTGGTCCTCGCTGCCTGATATTTTCTAGAACGGAACGATTTACTAATTATCATACGCATTATTATTATTCTTATTATTCTTTTTTTGTGTGAAGCAGTATTTTTATTTTTATTCGAACTATACAGAATAGCGAAGCTTCTGGATGATCCCATGTCAGCATCTCACTAGAAATAACGAAATTGGCCGGTACCTATTTTTGTGACATTATGTGGGTGTGGGATATTTAAAGGTGATCAGGACATTGTATCTTAACCGTTTAATTATATATTTCATTAATCCTCTCGTTGCATCACAAACCAGATAAGGTTATTTAAGAATGCCCGCCTTCTGATCAAAAAAGAAAAAATGCCCGCTTTATCAGGTAAGGGAGAAAATTGAGTTATGGTTGAAAATGAAACAGAGAGCTCAAAAAATCCTAGATCCCCTGTGAAACTGAGACCTGTTTGCTTTTTTAGTTTAATTGATGTCTAATTTTTGAATAAGTCAAAATTTTCACGTTGAAATCTTTGATAAAATATTTAAATAAAATAATAACTTTTTGATATACTATTTAATTTTAAGTGTTCCATTAAAATATTTTTTTGTTTTAAGAGTTGAATAACTAAGATTTTGGATTCAACGAAACAAATTAAGAATGAAATTAAATTTTAGATATTTTATTAAGTTAAATAAAACATTACCTAATAGAATCATCAAAGGGCCTGAGAGTATTTCTCAATGGGGAACCTTAAAATTGTTCAATCCATGACTAGGAAAGATGGTAATGAGATGACTTCCTCACTGGGTTGAGCCACTTATTAAAACTAGTGTAAAACACATTGCTTAATTGAGCTTTTGTTATGAAAAATACATTTTAGTAACAATTTCTGGGATAATCATAAAAAACATATTATGAGAAAAATTTAGATAACAAAGAGGTGAGACTATCCTTTTTTTCTCTTATGATTCCTGATATACTTTAAATATGCAAAGCCACCCCTCTTTTTGTCGTCGCATCTCGCTGAACACGACAATTACGTGTCTTTCGCGATCTTAAATTTATTTTAACATAAATGTTATCACCAAAATATATAAATATTTTTTGTGAAACAAAACACCCCTTAAATCTTGCAGCCCGTATAAACATACTTTCTGTTGATTTAGGGAAGTAATAAAATATTTCGTTTCTAAAAATAATATATATATATATCTCTCTGTGTGTGTGTTCTGCCAGATAAGCTGCAAGAAAGTACACAAATGAATCACTTTGCTCAAACTGTTCTTAGGTACAAGTTTTGTAAGCAGACAAGACTTACAGGTAGGATGAAGGTCCGACAGAAGGGTGAGATTAATAGACAAAAGTATATATTGGGATTCTTATTTGCTAACTCTATTCTGTTAGTCTCGGTGAAATTCACTTCCTTTTAGAGTGATCATCCGGTCTCGAGGTAGTTATCTGACTTTTCTAACGGAGTTTTTAATTCTGCTATTCGACCCTTCATGCATCTTGGTATGCTGGTCGTTTTATGGTTTGATATTTGATTCTTGAAAATGTTATTTTCCAAACTAAATATTTTTATCATTAACTCGGCTGAGTGTCTTTTCTTTTTTAGGTGTTATCTATCATGTATGTATTTCTCTTGTCATGCATGTATTTCTCTGGTATGTCTTGTATGTATTTATCTGGTACGAATGAATGAATATGTTCTCTTTCCAAAAAAAAGAAAAAAGAAAAAAGAAGAGGCTAGAAGGGAGCAGGAGAATTTTCCTTGCAAGACAGCGTGAGAAATAGGTGGATTGAACGACCAACTTTTTATCCTACGAACATACATAAGAGTATATCAGACAATCCAAAATTGGATGCAGAGAACAAAAAAAGATTTTTCGTACTCATCAAGGTTATTTTTTCTTATATATTTTTATTTTATTTAAAATTTCTATCTCACGTAAAAATAACAGCCAAACTTTTGTCAAGGGGCATAATAGACTTTTTCTTATCCAACCTAACGTTTATCATCCATCTTGGGGCGCAAATTACAACAATTTTCTAGACTGAGTTTTTCATTATAACAATTGGAACGTTAGGCCTCTAGTTACGGTCGTATTTGTAAACTGGGTCTCTCATTAAATTCTCCAATTTTTTATGATTGGACCGGGCCAAGAAATGGGGTTGACTATCCCAGAGAAGCCCAAATCCAAGAACATCCGTTATTGCACCACAATAGAATAGGGGCAAACGGATAAAGGCGAGCCCTTTTATAGGTTTCATCGTTTCAGTCTCCGCTGTGCCGACCCGCAGCTTCCTCTTATGTTCCGGCGGAACCAGAGCTGCACCTCCTACTCTCTCTTTTTCCGGAAGAAGGCAAGAAGCTACTTCCATTCCCAACAAAAAGCTGCAGCCGCGGATCCAAAATTCTCGCACGTCCGGAACTGCAGCCTTCGGACGGAAGCGAGGTTCCATTGCCACGGGAATCATGACCAGAATAAGATGAAGAGAGCTGCAGCACGTAGGAGGGCTGCCGCTGCGACCCTCGTGCAACGGTGCAAGGGACTTCCGGGAAGCTGGTTGTTGATGGAGAAGGCACACAGCTGCGGATCGAGCGCGCGCTTTGATGGCCTTGGAGCAAAGCTGTCCGTTCTCGTCAGCCTCAGCTTTCCTTGTCCAAACACGACCAAGGTCCATGAGAGAGAGAGAGAGAGAGCCTCCGCCCGTACAAGTACAACGATCCTATCCTACCGGCGGGGCGGGAGGGTAATCGAGCGATCGAAGGGGTCGGGACTCGAGAGCTCGCTGTTCGATCGGCACCGCGTGGCCAAAGAAAAGGGTGTTCTTCTCCCTCTCCGGCCGGCCATCAGAGGATCGGCAGCGGTATCATTCTGCTCGTGTAAGTTCCGTCATGATGAAGGCTCTTGCTCGGCGGCAGAAGCATCATGGTTCCGACGCAGAGTAGCCCACCGCCGGAGGACCCGTCGAAAGGGTGGGCAGGCAACCGGTAGAATACCTCAAGCTGAGAACGCCACATGGAGGAGGAGGAGGATAGGGGGTGGGTTCTTCTTTCACCCATCTTAGAACATTTCAACTAATTACGGGGATGCATTTCTATTTGGTTGCAAAATTCTGTTTATTAATTTGGGTTTAAAATTTAAAAAAAAAACTTATTTTTGGATATGTGATTTTAAAATAAGAGGATAACGATAAAAAAAGACAAGTCTTAATTGTCTCTACCAGTAGCTGCAAGGATTAAACATAATTTTTTTGTCGAAGATCAGGACTTGATTCTTCTCTATTAATGCATTGTCAATTAAGAACTTGTAGAAATACACCATAACTCTTGAATGAAAGCA
The DNA here is from genome assembly GCA_036172225.1 of Cryptocoryne crispatula var. balansae. Lineage (NCBI taxonomy): Eukaryota > Viridiplantae > Streptophyta > Magnoliopsida > Alismatales > Araceae > Cryptocoryne > Cryptocoryne crispatula. The sequence continues at coordinate 1,453,989 of CM069919.1, forward strand.
AGACCGATAAGCAACCAGCTGGTAAATCTAGCATAACAGAAGAAATAGAAAGGAAAAATTATAAAAGGTTACCTGACATACATATACTATATATATCTGACAAAGGTAACATTTAATTGGAGGAGACAGCTGTACGTAGCCTCTGTTTAATTGGCGAAGAGTTGAGCATGCAGAAAAGCCGAAGGGAATGAACCGTGATTATTCGAGGGCCGGCTAGATATTAATTCAAAATAACCAAAGGCGAAGACTTGTCTCTGAGGTCTAGTTAGATGTTCTAGATAACCTTATATATAATTAATGGTCATGATTAATTAAGTGTGCTCCTCTTATCGAACAATAAGTTAAATATTGTAGACGTCGTACGAAAAAATGCACTGCATTTTTTATAAAGAAAACAACAAGATATATACTTATTGTTCTCATAATTAATACGTATGACTATGGTGAATCCACTTCATCTAAATCGCAATCATTTTTCTGCGACACGATACATTAATATGTAGCGTCGGCACCGGCCATGCACGCATTTTCTCGTCCCCCCATGTCTTCGTGTAATCAGATCAGCCAGATCCTAATATATATTCTTCTTGTCTGCGAGCGTATCACAAGCAGATTCAAAATTAAAAATTTGTCCAAGGTGAAATAAAGGTTTTCTTTTTAAAAAATTCTAATCGATATTTTTCATGCCCAATCCTATATTAAGCAAATAAGCTAGCAGCATAACAAAAAATTCTAATTTGCGAGCGGCTTGAACTACTCGATCTGATCAACAAGATCATGACTTCGAACATAAATCAAATTTATTCATCAAGCTCAATTTTAAATACTATTAAGAGAAGCCAAACTCTAGTGCATAATCTTATCCCAATATATATAGCCCAACAGTCGAATTCGACTTCGCTACTACGGACTCGGGAGTCGGGAGAGGTTGACACGTGTCTACTGCCGTGTGAGATGGCACCGGGACTCCATCAAATCAAAGCTCACATTTTTTGTCAACATGAAAAATAATTCATGTATACTTAATTACATGTATATTGTGAAACTGCGTGTGATTAAATAAAGTTACTTCCCACGGGAGAAAGTTGTGAAAAACTTCGAAACATAGTTATTGAGATAATTATGACCAAACTTAAAAATATTTCATTCGATATCTAATATGAGATCGAGTCATTAGTCAGTCAAGTCAGATAAGAATATACGAAACAATGCGGAGCGAAAATAATAACGATCTCACTGAAAAAAAACAGAGTCTTGAAAATTCACCTGTTCAAAATTCCAATAACTGTTTTTTGGACGGAAATACTTGAGGCGACATAACCAAGGTGACTGTCCCGATGGCGGGTGTAGGGGTGGACACAAAACGGTTCAAACCGAGAAACCAAACCGAACCAGCCTATTCGGTTCGGTTTGGTTCGGTTTGAACCCCCTTTCGGTTTGGTTTGGTTTGAAAAATCTCCAAACCGATTTAAACCAAACCAAATCGTTTAAACCGATTTAATCAAAAAAATATAAAAAACTATTATAGTATCAATAAACATGATATTTTTATAAATTTTATAATAAAATAATATTTATTTTAATTATTTTTAACATAAAAATTATTATAAAATATGTAAAAAATAATTAATTTAAGTATTTTTATTTATTTTCAGTTTAAACCGAACCAAATCGAACCAAACCGAATTAATTCGATTTGGTTCAATTCGATTTGGAAGGGTGATTCGATTTAGTACGGTTTGAAAAAAAAATAGTACAAACCGAACCAAACCGGACCGTACCCACCCCTTGGCGGGTGGGCAGAGTTCGAATGGGCGCGAAGCCCTTCTTCCCCGGGGGAAGGTTCAGTGCTCGCGTGCATGCGCAGCACGCTCGTCGGCCGTTCGGCCATGTGATCCAAAAAAAAACAAAGACATAACCAAGGTGCCTAAATTCCGGAATACGATCGGGCCAAAGAGAGAGGTCCCGCCGCACGCGGAGCGGCTCCTCCTCCCCGCCATGTGCGCCGCCGGCAAGGGCGGCCGCGCGCGGTCTATAAATATACATATATATTCTCCTCCGGAGACATGGCCGCCGGCCACCGGCGCCGTTTGCCTAACAAGAGGCTCCCTCCCTCCCCCTCGGCTACCTACGCACCCCCCCATGACTAAGACATCTTATCGGAATATTAATCATCTCCGTTCTTTATAACACTCTACCGCCGTCCACCCTCGCGGCGGGCGGAACATGGGGGGGGCCATATATAGCCGGCGGCCGCTTGCAAGCCGAAAGCAACAGTGCTCCGGCGTGCCCCCCAGGAGATAAGCTCGCGGCGGCACCGCACCGCCTGATAATGTCGGGCGCAGCCGCGTAGCTCGTCCCATGCATCTTCCCCCCAACCACCCCCAAGCTTCTTCGCCTACACATTCCGAATATATTATTCTCCCGGCTACGCATAGAGAAATGTGAGGCAGCCGATCTTCTACGTGCCTGGTCGCGGAAGAAAATGGGTGGCTTGTCGTCTTGTCTCGTTCTCGTGGCCGACGGAAACGATCCACCTGCAAGCAAAGAGGGGCTCCGTCGTCGGGTGGTTCGAGGGGGGGGGGGGCGTGATTCGGTCGACCGGTAAGAGCCGTTGCGGCGGGGTTGTGTGGGGGCGCCGGCCGGCCGCGCGGGGGTAAAAGGCCAAGAGGTCGCCTCTTTTGAGGACAAGATCCCCGGCCCCGCTCAGATTCCCGCTCTCGGGAAGCGTCCGGCGGACTCCAAAGGCGGTCGCGCGGATCAGGATCGCCGCCGTGTGCTCGCGACTCTCTCGGCGACGGCGGCCCTGCTGTACGTTGCCGCGACGACGTGGAGAAAGGAACTGCGTACATGTGGGTCGACGTCGCGTATTGACCCGTCGGAATCCGAGTTAGAAGGCATGCATGTATGAGCACCATCCGGAAAAAGCGGGCGGGGGGCAGCGAGTTTTGGATCGTCTCCGAGTCTTGTGAGCTACGTCTCGTTCGAGTCCGGCTCCGGCGGCCGTCGCGGCTACGTACCATCGACGACGGTCTCCGTCGCAGGTCCTCGGGTGCCGCCGGGCTTGACGGTTCGGGGCGTGGGCGACGGCCGGCTCCGCCGGAGGAGGGTCAGAGAGAGTTTGGCCCCACGCACATGGGGGTCGAGCTAGCGCAAGGCGGAAGCTGGGCGGGTCGTACGTCGTCGTCGTCGTCGTCGTCGAAGTCGACCTTACGAGTTACGAGTCGCGAAGCGTAAACGTGGGTGGCCGCCGGCCGCTATGTTTGAAGACGCCCTTATCTCCGATTCGACGTCCTTGGACGCTTTGAGAGAAAAGAACGAGAGAAGAGGGGAAGGACGACCCTGCAGCTTCTCGTCGCCCCACCTGCAAGAACACCAACAAGAGACAACCTTGAGCGAGTCCAATAGCGCATGTATGCTGGGAATTTCTTCTAGAACACAAGAGCTGAGTCGCGGATAACCCTTGAATGGAATTACTAATAACTGATTCTCTGCTTGTGTTGTACTCTTTCCTCAATTAAGTTTATTCATGCGTTAGAAAAATAATAGAGTTTTCTAGACTTTTACCATAAGGAGTTAGCTTTCTAGCTCTAAATCTTCCATTCCAAAGAATTACAAAGAGGTTATCGGAGAAGTCCAGTTAATTAGGTAGCTGAGGTGGTGAGATAAAATAGTGGGCATTATGAATACGGGACAAGTGACGATTTAGGAATGGGTAAATTAATATTTCTCTCTCTCTCGTCTTTTGTTTCACCTTGGAAATAAAGATAGTCCTGATCTCGAACTTTTATCACACGAGGAGTTGACACTCAATCAATCTCTATTTTTTTTTTAAAGAAAAGGAGTAATCGGTGGGCTCCTCTTCCATCTAATTAAGGCGACGACATAATATCGTGAGAAAGCCGCGAACACATGTAGCAAGAACCGGAACAAGTTGTGCCGATATAATTAAATAAATCCGGCATCTGATGTTTGCGGCCGCAGCAAAGGGGGTGAGAGCCGCTGGGCGATGGGGGGGACCCCCCTGCGGACACGGCAAGATCCAGAGAACAAGACCCCTTGGATCTCCATGTCTGCGCGGCTCGGTTGTCCCTTTGCACGGCCCCAAGGGGATCCGCGCTGCCCTGCCGATGGGCAGCCCAACCAGCGACCGAACTCAGCGGGGATACATACATACATACATATATATATATATATAGCATTTAAAAAGCGAAGTCCGATCGAGGCACATATACAAGTCGGGGGATATCGCACCGGGCGGCGCCCATTTCTACGCCGCTTGTCGGGTTTCTTCCGTTCTCTTCTTCTCCGGAGGATAAAACTCGTCCTCTCTGCAGCATCGGCGCCCGAGACGACGACCCTGTGCTTTAAATAGTTTATGTTGGTCCCCTCCTTCGAGGGCGCCGGGGGCGTCGATTATATGGGTCAAACCTTGATTTGCCCCGGTGTTTACTAGTGCTGTTCATATCAAATTAAATTCCTCCCTCTAGTTTTCCCTCTGTGGTGCGAGATCAGGAAGTCCATGTCGTCGGTCTCTACCATGTGGAACCCAACATCATGGCAAGGACACTCTCTTTTGGTTCTGAAATTCTCGAGAGGATGACGTACGTCGAGGTTGAAACGGAAAGTTCAGGCACGACGATCATATATAAACAGTTACGTACATGCAGCTGGTTTATATATAATTAATTAGTACTACTCCATTTCAACACCCGGCCTGTATGATCTCAGTCACGTACGTGTTGATTTGAGCTTTTATCAAATGCCCCCGAACCTGATCCGGCCCGACCTGATCGGAAATCGGAATTGACTTCGATCCATCTATCTCCGCATCAAATAGATTGATCCTTCCATCAGGATCAGCTGAATCGGTTGGGTGTCGGGTGACCCCGAATCGCCCAGTACTGTTCGTATCTGATTTTGGACTCAATTCCGAATCGACTGGACTCTAGGCGATGTAGCTCGTGTTAATTATAGGTTGTGCCGAACTGCATCCAACCTGCGATTCTTCGTTCCTCGCTCTCACGTAAAGCTGAATTAAGTTAAGGAGAGATGACATTATTTTCAAGACTGTGTGAACGGATGTTAGAGAGCTTTTTTTCTTTTTATTTTTTTACACTGAGTAGTAAGGCTATCTACATTCTACAGTCAAGATGTAACTGGTGAAAATTGATCGAATAATAGGATAAATAAACTGTAATGACAGTAAAAAAACAATAATACGTGCTGAGAAGAGACATCAAAACTAAAAAAGTCATAAAAACAAGTCTTTTTTTGGCCAAATGTGATCAGTTGGGTCGTACTGCTTAACGGATACAAGTTTGGTCATCATCTCGGGAAGGTTTACATGTGAATAGGATACGGCATTGTCAGCAATTCTAATGACTGAAGAGCATGTCATCGAGTAAACCAGTCGTCTAGTCTTTCTTCGATATTCTTCCGTTGCCGCGTCGCCTAGTGACATTTGACCAAGTTAAGACTGGACCCGCCGGCCTGTATCAAACCTTTCTGGACTCCGAGCAAAGGCAAACTGTGAAGGTTTACGTCTTGTCCCCTCTTTGACGGTGCGCCACAATCGCACACGTGTGGAGATGAACCCTCACGCGTGTTGCCGTGGGATGACACGTGCGGAGATGACAGGCAAGAGTAAATGCATGCTACCCTGGGGTGTGGCACGCACCACAGTCGCACGCGTGTGAGGAGATGAAGTCGATCAAGATTAGAACGCTACCATGTGGACGAGCACATGCCCAACTTAATTTGCACTGCCCCACGGTATGAGCATATAATTAATATATATACGACATGTATATGTATAGTAGAATAAAGACAGCACCTTGCTGCTTGAAAGGAACGAAACCGGTCATGTCGATACAACGGTGGAAGTGGAACACTGGAACGTTCCGCAAGTGACGGCGCTCATATATATATATATATATATATAGCACATCGAATATATATACATACAACTGCATGCAATTGCTGAACAAATTGCACTTGCTTAGCTTTCTTTTTGACGAACGAATAGCTAGAACTATATACTTAGCCATATATAGTTTACACACGCACACACATATAGTGATGGGGAAGACGGTAGAGGACAAGGGGATGGCGAAGAACTTCAAACTGCTAGTCAAAGCTGGTCGCCGTCCTTGTGCTCCGCAATCGCGGCGGATGGTCGACAGGTGAGCCCATGGCTCGATCTCCTCGTAGTTGTTCTTATCATCCAACTGTTATTATTAAATTGGGAAGAGAAATTATTTACTTTAATCTTTGTTATTTACAAAAAAAAACTAATCAGAGAGGTCAACTTTTGTCTCCTCTTCCTTGCGTAATTAATCCTGTGTCTTACGGTACGTACGTAAAAACACAAAATGCATGCATGCAGAGAGGTATCGCATTTATCATCTTCATTTGTGAACCTCACTTATTCGTATTTAATTATATCATTATCGCTAACTATTGACTACTTCTTAATTTCCCCACGTATGATTCTATATGGACTTCAGTCTCTATGGCAAGGAATTCTCTGAAGACGTACGTGCTCAGTCAAATTTACGCTACTTAATTAACCACAGTCAGACAGTCGCCACAATCATCGATCCGTCTCTGCATCTCTACATCCCAAGGAATAATTAAAGATTCTCTCACCTAGACCCTATACAAAAGAATACAATATATATAGAGTCCACTTACATGGTATCTGGTACGGTACATTCATAAATATTGTTGATCAATCATCTTATACGTTTTGTATCTGTGAAGTAAAAGATATTCCGCTTTCAATATATATATATATATATATGAAGAATATCTGAATATGCGCATTCCCATCTCAACCATCCGCACTTTATTCCTGCTAATTTGATCACCCCTCAGTTCGTTTTGTCATCCGTGGATGGTGTCTGTTATGAAGGCACATCAGTACTCTCCATTTTACCTTGAAGAGATAGGTCGAGATGCCATCTACGATGTCATATAATTAAATTTTCTAACATATCAGATATAAACTAATTATGAGCATCTTAAGTACTTTTAATCGCAAATTTTATTTAATAATGAAACTTGTTTGTTTCATTTTAACAATACCCCTTTGTTGTTGGGATGAGAGGGGAATGGAGGGTCAAGAAAAGCCATGTTTAATTACGTGTGTATATTGCAGTCCCTTACTAGGGTGTTTGTGTAAACGATAGATTAAATCAACTGATTGACTTAACAATTATCATGTTATTTTGTAAGAGGTCACTGATCCTCTGAGGGTGGTGCGCTTAACTTTAAATTTTTTTTTAACTCAATCTCCAAAAATAGTTAATGGGTGTTGATAGTAGTCTACTGATTTGATCTCTTAACATATTCATAGACCGAGGTGTTACGATCTGCCTCTCTAAAAGACTTGACATTCTCGTCAATATCACACATATCACATATTTAGGCGAGTCATATGAACCTTCCTGCTGGTCATGCTGCATGTAAGGATCGACCAATCGAGTGTTACTTTCCAAAAGGAGCCCCCGGGCCCATGTCATTGACACGTGGACAAGCCACGATGGAAGGGAGGGTTTCCGGCGTGTAATGTGACGGCCGCTTGGCTTCCCAAATACAGCACGAATTTATGGCGAAATGCGATTGATATGCGCATATATATAGGTGTGTATATATATATATCAAGATGGGAAGGGGGTTTGGCGTAAATACGGCAAGCCACGGGGCTGGTTTTGAAACACAAATATAAATTCGGGAAATGGGCGCCATTTATCGCCTCCTCCGGCCCGGTACTTCTTTATTTACCGGCACAGTAATGATTCGGCAGCCATCACGTAGGCGAGGAAAGGACAACACTGCGACCGACTTTTTCTTCTCCACCCCCCCTCTCTCTATATATATATATTTATATACATATATATTTATTTAAATTTTAGCTTCTGTTCCCTCTCTCTCTATATATTTGAGTAAGCAAAGCGAAGCGGCAGCAGAAATGAGAAGGTGGGTGGTGAGCGGACCGCAGACGAGAGCGGAGTATAGAGAGAAGGGGGGCCGGCGGGGGGAAGGGGAGACTTGCCGTGCTTTGGCTCCGCCGGCCGCGGGGGAGGAGGAGAAGATGGAAATGGTGCTCCAGGGCGCCGACTTAAGAATGTGGCAGCACCGCCGGGGGAGCAGCGACCGGCTGTGGCCACTGAAGGACGGGAGAGGAGGCAGCCCGGACGCCGCCCCTCCACCGTATTCAACTACTCTTGCGAGGCAGCGGCCGTTCGCATCGGCCGCCGGAGAGGACAGGCCGGGCGCTGCGAGCCGAGTGGGCGTCGGGGTCTTCGCCGCCGTGAGCATGGAGGACGCCGTCGCCCGCGTCTGGCCGGTCGAGGATGTCGACGCCGTCGTGGGCAGCGGGGTGGCGCTCCCGCCTCCGACGCTCCTCTGCAGGAGGATAGACGAAGCACTGCTGGAGAGCCGTCGAGAGCAGGCGCACCCGCAACAACATTGCCGGAGCTCCTCCTCCTCCGACGCGCGACCGGGCCTCGAGGCCGTGCTGCGCTTGCCCACGAGCATGACGGCGGCGGGAATAGGCCCGGGAGATGGCCTGCAGGATCGTCGGTTCTCTGCTGCTCGGCCCCTCAACTACTACCCCGACCGCCATCAACGGCAGCTGCAATACGACTGCGGCTACATGATACCCGCGTACTCCGTCTTGGAAGACAAACGGAGACATGCCCGCCCCATGGGGATCGACGGTCGGAGCTACGGCGATGGGCGGATCGGTGAGATGGCCGTCGGCAACCCTGTCGCGAAGGCGGACACCGGCAACTATGGCAACGATGGCCTGATCGGTTACGGAGGAGAGGAGTGGTGCCGGATGCTTCCCGCCGGCGGCCGGACGGGGGCCGGCTCGCCGAAGAGCTCGATCTCCTCCGATGGGTCCGGAGGAGGGGACACGGTAGGCGAGAGCCCCGCCGCGGTGTGGGAGATGGACGTGCGCAGAGGGGCCACCAGACGAGGAGGCGGAGATGCAGGATCTTGCGACCGGGCGAAGAAGAGGCCCTTCGACGCCGTCGCCGACGACGACGGGCCGCCCGCCGGGCATTGGCGGTCGCCGGGCTCCGCCGCAAGTTCACGCAATGGGAGTTTGCTGGTACGTAAGATTTATCATGAGGAGGATAGAAATTTAACGAATAATTACCCTATTTTTTTCTTGTATTGGCTCCTCAATGTATATATAATTTGTCTAGATCCTTCTCGAGAACTTTCCGGTTCGAATCTCTCTCTTCTTTTCTTTTCTATTTTGCGGTTCTGTGTCGTAATAACTTCTTTGAAACAGAGCGACGACGATGCCGCCCTCGAGCAGCTCTTGCTGCTCGCCGGCGAGGCAGAGCAGATCGAAATAAAGAGGGAGAGGGAGCAGCAGCTGCTCCAGCACCTCGAGATCATCAGCTTAGAAAGAGACGAAGCAAGGAATCAGTTGCAGACGCTTCTCACCAAGCTCGCGCAGCCGGGCCCGCCGGAGCCGCCGTCCGCCGCCCACCTCCATCCCGACGACCCCCTTCTCGCCGGAGGAGCAGAGATGAATTTTGATTCCTCGCCCATGAAATCCCTCCTCGACCCGACGACCCCCACCACCGCCAACCCGATTGCTCAGAATATCATCATGGCCGCCGACACTCGTACCACCCGTTCGACGTTCCCGGCGAACGCTGGCTCCGCGGCGGCGTCCGAGGCCGACGAAGCGTCGGCGTTGATCGATCGCCTGGTGGCAAAGAGGGCCCTCCCGGAGAAGGGGAAGCTGCTGCAGGCGGTGATGGAGGCGGGGCCGCTGCTGCAGACGCTCCTGGTCGCCGGGCCGCTCCCGCGGTGGCGCAATCCGCCGCCACTGCAGCCGTGCCAGATACCTCCGGTGTCCGTGTTGCGCGGGTGCCGACAATTAGGCGGCGGAGTACCACCGCGCAGCAATCCGACTAGCTTTCTGGTGCAGGGCTCTTCCAAGGCGGCGCTCCTGCATCAAAATCCGCCGGTGGCGTCGACCCAGATTTACGCCGCCTCGTCGTCGGCCGGCTCCGCGGCCTTCTCGCCGACGGGACCTACGCCGCCGACCTGCGCCGGCAGCTGTCGGGATCCCGCCGGGGAGCGGAAGATGTTCTAACAGAGCAGAGAGCTTTTGTCATGTTAATAATCATATGGGAACTTGGTATGCTCCCTGGAACCGCTGATCTTCCTTGTTAACACATCATATTTGCATATCTACCTCTGCAATGGCTGCATCATGGGTTCGGATAGCCTCATCTCCTGTGAAGAGAACACCCTCACGTTTCTCAACAAGATGACGTCATCTGATCAGAAGAAATCCTAGGCGATCCGAACTAGGTTGATAATCATCCTCATCTTCTCCTCCACGTACACGATTCACAAGATGGTGCTCTGTTCGACCAGAGCATTCGCACCCCTGCGTACGTAGGACTTGGACAGGATTTTGTTTTTGAATTTTATTTCATCTATTTTGTGACTAGCTAGAACATTAATAATAGCAGATGCGTTGAGGGACATTTCGAAACATGATCCGCTCCATCGTGGAGAATTTACCTTTCTGTTGATTCCTACCTACATGTTTTCGATCAAAAAGAAAAACTTGAATAAGGTAATCAACTTATTCAGAGATGAATAAAAAAAGGAACCATTATTAGTTTCTAGCTAGTTTCTACCTCCTCTCTTGTGATCAGAAAGAAAAAGAAAAAGAAATCGATGCAAGAATTATTTGGAAGATCCGCCTAACGGTTACAATAGTGACGTCATTATCGGTAGACGGTGAATAAATTAGATCAGATTAATCTGAAATTTGATTCAAAATTAACATGCCACCCATAAAATAAATAAATAAATACACATTAAAATGTATGGAACTCGAAACCTGACCTAATCCCGCTCCCCCGCGCGGCAGCGAAAGAAGCCGAGAGAGCACTCTTCTTCCATCATCGCCGCGGAGCGGCCGGAGATCGTGGTTGCCGCTCGCCGCACTCTCCGATGATCGATGCAGGTACCGGTCAACCGACCGACCACGCGGCGGCATGGCATGGCCCCTCTGCTTGCGCTGCGGCGGCGGCGTCGTCCGGTGCGGTGGTCGGAAAGGGAATCGAGCCGCCGCTCTCTGAGAGCCCGCGGTGAACGCCCCCACGCACGGATGTCGGGATTAATGGCGGGGATACGACATCCGTGCGCCTTGTACGCATCCGAAGAGGTAAAGACCCCTTCGACGCCGCCGCTTCCGCCGCTCGCGTGGACGTCGGCGGTGGAGATTTAGGTTTACCGCACTCATGGGGGTCGTCAGTCATCGGAGAAGATGGATCTACTTACCGTGTAGTACGAGGATGATTAGGTTGAATTAGCAGAGAGAGAGAGAGAGAGAGATCTGCTGCCGTGCCGGCCGATTCGGCAAGCAGGCACTGGAGATTCTACTACAGCTCCGATCCTTCGACTGTCTTTCGACCAAGCCGACGATACCTCTTCAAGAAGAGTTCGGCCCCTCAGTCGCCAACCGCGTGAGGCCACGTTTTATCTGGACAACGCACTGCAGGACGGTAGTGAACCCATTAACTAAGTGCCAGCTTCTCACGCCCTTTATTATCCTTCCAAGTACTTCATCATTAATGATGATGTGATTAAAAAATTCAATGTAAAGTAGCGCGCGCTGTTTCACCTGAACTACTTTCTTTTTCTTGACTACCCTGGCAGGCGACAGTTCTATTTCTTAATAAATTTTATTTATTTTTATATGACAGTAACTACGTTTCCCTTCTTAGTGAAAAAGAATTTAATGGAGTAAATCAAACTATATACATGATTGAGCATATTTAGGAATTAAATATTATTATTATAAAATCACCATTTAATATCATATTGTTAAATAAATAAAATGGTTAGACATAGTTAACATAATTTTATCTCGGCACTCTTTGCAAAAGAGAAAATTACATTCTATCCGATTTTTTTCATAAAATATGTCTGTAGTTCTTTATTTTCACCCATACGAAATATCTAATATGTCTACTGATTAGGTCAATATAAAAATATATCTAATATATCAAATAAGTCATAACTAATATAATATAAAAATTGATAAATTGATAAAAATAAAGTTTTAAAATATTATATCAAAATTTACTATTTATATGTGAATTATTAATAAATTTTTGAATAAAAATTAATATTTAATATTAACCATTTACATAGCCCGCTCAACCCATTTTTCTGAAGTTACTAACCCTCTCCATATGTTACTAACCCTTTACATAGCTCCCTGAACCCATTTTTCGGAAGTTACTAACCCTCTCCATATGTTACTAACCCTTTACATAGCCCCCTGAACACATTTTTCAGAGGTGTACTAACCCTCTACATATGTTACTAACCCTTTACATGGCCCCCTAAAGCCATTTTTCCTAACTTACTAACCCTCTCCGTATGTTACTAACCCTTTACATGGCCCTCTGAACCCATTTTTCAGAACTTACTAACCCTCTCCGTATGTTACTAACCCTTTACCTTAACCCATTTTTCAGAACTTACTAATCCTCTCCGTATGTTACTAACCCTTTACATGGCCCCCTGAAACCATTTTTCAGAACTTACTAACCCTCTCCATATGTTACTATCCCTTTGCATAGCCCCCTGAATCCATTTTTCAGAGGTTACTAACCCTCTCCATATGTTACTAACCCTTTACATGGCCCCCTAAAGACATTTTTCAGAACTTACTAACCCTCTCCGTATGTTACTAACCTTTTACATGGCTCCCTGAACCCATTTTTCAGAACTTACTAACCCTCTCCGTATGTTACTAACCCTTTACATGGCCCTCTGAACCCATTTTTCAGAACTTACTAACCCTCTCCGTCTGTTACTAACCCTTTACATGGCCCCCTGAACCCATTTTCCCTAACTTACTAACCCTCTCCGTCTGTTACTAACCCTTTACATGGCCCCATGAACCCATTTTTCAGAACTTACTAACCCTCTCCGTATGTTACTAACCCTTTACATGGCCCCCTGAATCCATTTTTCAGAACTTACTAACCCTCTCCGTATGTTACTAACCCTTTACAAGGCCCCCTGAAACCATTTTTCAGAACTTACTAACCCTCTCCGTATGTTACTAACCCTTTACATGGCCTCCTGAACCCATTTTTCAGAACTTACTAACCCTCTCCGTATGTTACTAACCATTTACATGGCCCCCCTGAACCCATTTTTCGGAAGTTACTAACCCTCTCCGTATGTTACTAACCCTTTACATGGCTCCTTGAACCCATTTTTCAGAACTTACTAACCCTCTCCGTATGTTACTAACCCTTTAGATGGCCATCTGAACCCATTTTTCAGAACTTACTAACCCTCTCTGTCTGTTACTAACCCTTTACATGACCCCCTGAACCCATTTTTCAGAACTTACTAACCCTCTCCGTATGTTACTAACCCTTTACATGGCCCCATGAACCCATTTCCACAACTTACTAACCCTCTCCGTATGTTACTAACCCTTTACATGGCCCGCTGAAACCATTTTTCAGAACTTACTAACTCTCTCCGTATGTTACTAACCCTTTACATGGCCTCCTGAACCCATTTTTCAGAACTTACTAACTCTCTCCGTATGTTACTAACCCTTTACATAACCACCTGAACCCATTTTACAGAACCTACTATCCCTCTTCGTATGTTATTAACCCTTTACATGGCCCCATAAACCCATTTTTCAGAACTTACTAACCCTCTCCGTATGTTACTAACTCTTTACATGGCCCCCTGAACACATTTTTCAGAACTTACTAACCCTCTCCGAATGTTACTAATCTTTTACATGGCCCCCTGAACCCATTTTTCTGAAGTTACTAACCCTCTCCATATGTTACTAACCCTTTACATAGTCCCGTGAACCCATTTTTCGGAAGTTATTAACCCTCTCCAGATGTTACTATCTCTTTACATGGCCCCCTGAACCCATTTTTCAGAACTTACTAACCCTCTCCGTATGTTACTAACCCTTTACATTGCCCCCTGAACCCATTTTTCAGAACTTACTAACCATCTCCGTATGTTACTAACCCTTTACATGGCCCCATGAACCCATTTTTCAGGACTTACTAACCCTCTCCGTTCAGTACTAACCCTTTGACATGGCCCTGAACCATTCAGAATTTACTAACCCTCTCCGTTCATTACTAACCCTTTACATGACTCCATGAACCCATTTTCGAACTTACTAACCTCTCAGATGTTACTAACCCTTTACATGGCCACGTGAACCCATTTTCGTAACTTACTAACCCTCTCCGTATGTTACTAACCCTTTACTGGCCCACTGAATCCATTTTCAAACTTATTAACCTTCTCAGTATGTTACTAACCTTTACTGAAACCATTTTCGAACTTACTAACCTCTCAGTATGTTACTAACCCTTTACATGGCCCCTTGAACCCATTTTCAACTTACTAATTTCTCCGTATGTTACTAACCCTTTTACATGGCACCACGAAACCATTTTCGTAACTTACTAATTTCTATAAGTATGTTACTAACTCCACATGGCCTCCTGAACCCATTTTCGTAACTTACTAACCCTCTCGTATCTTTAACCCTTTACATGGCCCTCAGACCCATTTTCGGAAGTTACTAACCCTCCGTATATTACTAACCCTTTACATGTAACCCAGGAAGTTACTAACCCTCTCCATATGTTACTAACCCACATGGCTCAACCCATTTTCGGAACTTACTAACCCTCTCCCGTATGTTAACCCTTTCGCTCTCAACCGGTTTTCGAACTTCATCAACTCTCTCCGTATGTTATTAACTCTTCCTTATTAAACCCATTTTTCAACTTACTAACCCTCTCCGTATGTTACTAACCCTTTACATGGCCCTTCGAACCCATTTTCAGAACTTACTAACCATCTCCGTACAGTACTAACCCTTTACATGGCCCCTAAACCCATTTTTCAGAATCTTACTAATCTCGTATGTTACTAACCCTTTACATGGCCCCCTGAACTCATTTTTCAGAACTTACTAACATTCTCCGTATGTTACTAACCCTATACATGGCCCCCTGAACCCATTTTTCGGAAGTTACTAACCCTCTCCATATGTTACTAACCCTTTACATGGCCCCTGAACCCATTTTTCAGAACTTACTAACCCTTTCCGTATGTTACTAACCGTTTACATGGCCCCCTGAACCCTTTACATGGTCACGAAAAATGGGTTCTGGGGGCTATGTAAAGGGTTAACATATGGAGAGGGTTAGTAACCTGTGAAAAATGGGTTCAGGGGGCCATGTAAAAAGATAGTAACATATGGAGAGGGTTAGTAACTTCTGAAAAATAGGTTCAGGGGACTATGTAAAGGGTTAGTAACATATCGGAGTTAGTAACTCGTAAAATGGGTTCGAGAATCCATGTAAATTAGTAATATACGGAGAGGGTTAGTAAGTTCGGAAAATGGGTTCGGGGGCCATGTAAAGAGTTGAAGTATACGGAGAGGGTTAGTAAGTTACGAAAATGGTTCGAAGGGTATGTAAAGGGTTAGTAACATACGGAGAGGGTTGTAAGTTCTCGAAAATGTGTTCACGCCATGTAAAGGGTTAGTAACATACGGAGAGGGTTAGTAAAGTTCAAAATAGGTTCAGGCAAGAATGTAAAGGTTAACATACGGAGAGGGTTAGTAAGTTCTGAAAATATCTGGAGCATGTAAAGAGATAGTAACATTCGAGAGGGTTAGTAACTTCCGAAAAATGGGTTCAGGGGACTATGTAAAGGGTTAGTAACATATTGAGAGGGTTAGTAACTTCAGAAAAATGGGTTCAGTAAATGTAAAGGATTAGTAACATACGGAGAGGGTTATAGTTCCGAAAATGTCTGGGGTGCCTCAAAGAGTTAAGTACATACGGAGATTGCTAAGAAGTTCAAAAATTGCCTGAGGCCATGAAATGTTGACATACTATATTAATAAGTTATCGAAATATGGGTTTATCCCATGTAAAAGGGTTAATAACATAATAGAGGGTTAGTTCTGTAAAATGGGTTATGTACGTAAAGGGTTAGTAACATACGGAGAGGGAATAAGTTCGAAAATGGTTCGCAATGTAAAAGGTTAGTAACATACGGAGAGGGTAGTAAGTTCGAAAAATGGGTTCGTAGGGCTAGGATTTAGTAATATATGGAGAGGGTTGTAACTTCCGAAAAATGGGTTCATGTAAAGGGTTAAGTAACATAATGGAGAGGATTAGTAAGTTCAAAATGGGTTCAAGGCCATGAAAGGGTTAGTAACATACGAGGGTTAATAGTTCGAAAATGTCTCATGCACATGTAAAGGGTTAGTAACATACGGAGAGTGTTAGTAAGTTCAAAATGTCTGTGTGGGCCATGTAAAAAGGTTAAGAACATACGGAGAGAGTTAGTAAGTTCCAAAAATAGGTTCGTAGGACATGTAAAGGGTTAGTAACATACAGAGAGGGTTAGTAAGTTCTAAAAATGGGTTCAGTAGGGCCATGTAGAAAGGGTTAGTAACATACGAGGGTTAGTAAAGTTCGAAAATGGGAATAAAGGGTTAGTAACATACAGAGGGTTAGTAGTGCCTGAAATGTAAAATGGGGTGTAACATACGGAGTGGGTTAGTAAGTTCCGAAAATAGGTTCGGGGCCATGTAAAGGGTTAAGTAACATACGAGAGGAAGTTAGTAAGTTCGAAAATGTTCACGGGCCATGAAATAAAGGTTAGTAATATACGGAAAAGGGTTAATAAGTTCAAAAGGCAACTTTAGAAAGGGCCATGTAAAGGGTTAGTAACATATGGAGAGGGTTAGTAACCTCCGAAAAATGGGTTCAGGGGGCTATGTAAAGGGTTAGTAACATATGGAGAGGGTTAGTAACTTCCGAAAAATGGGTTCGAAGATAGCTATGGGGGTTAGTAACATATGGAGAGGGTTAGTAACTTTCGAAAAATGGGTTGAGAGGGCCATGTAAGGGTTAGTAACATACGGAGAGAGTTAGTAAGTTACGAAAAATGAAAAGGGACCATGTAAATGGTTAAGTAACATATGGAGAGGGTTAGTAACCTACGAAAAATGGGTTCAGGCTATGTAAAGGGTTAGTATATGGAGAGGGTTAGTAACTTCCGAAAAATGGGTTCAGTGAAAGCTATGTAAAGGGTTTGTAATATATGGAGAGGGTTAGTAACTTCTGAAAAATGGGTTAAGAGGGCTATGTAAAGAGTTAATATTAAATATTAATTTTTATTCAAAAATTTATTAATAATTCACATATAATTAGTAAATTTTGATATAATATTTTAAAACTTTATTTTTATCAATTTATCAATTTATATATTATATTAGTTATGACTTATTTGATATATTAGATATATATTTATATTGACCTAATCGATGAGACATATTAGATATTTCGTATGGGTGAAAATAAAGAACTGCAGACATATTTTATGAAAAAAAATCTGATAGAATGTAATTTTCTCTTTTGCAAAGAGTGCCGAGATAAAATTATGTTAACTATGTCTAACCATTTTATTTATTTAACAATATGATATTAAATGGTGATTTTATAATAATAATATTTAATTCCTAAATATGCTCAATCATACATATAGTTTGATTTTCTCCATTAAATTCTCTTTCACTAAGAAGGGAAACATAGCTACTGTCATATAAAAATAAATAAAATTTATTAAGAAATAGAACTGTCACCTGCCAGGGTAGTCAAGAAAGAGAAAGCAGTTCAGGTGAAACAGCGCGCACTACTTTACATTGAATTTTTTAATCACATCATCATTAATGATGAGGCCACGGAAGGATAATAGGCGTGAGAAACGGCGCCGTTAATGGGGTGGCTACCGTTCTATAGCCGTCTGGTGCATTTATCCAGATAAAACGTGGCCTCACGCCGTTGGCGACTGAGGGGCTCGCCTCAGGAGGGGTCCTGAGGCGATCCGAACTCCTTCAAGAAAAGTCCGGATCCCCTCAGACGTCTACTGAATCTCTCGTGCATCTGGTTGAGTAAGTTTTACATTAATGTGATGTGTGTTGTGTAGGAGAGTCATTTTATTGAATCTCGGACCGAAAGAGTTCCGTCAGTCGTCTGAGGAGATCTGGACTGCTCCAAGAATGAGTGATTGGGAGTCTTGGTTGTTTTCCTGAATTAATTTTTAAATCATATGTTGAACTGGGATCAAATTGCTCTATACTTTCATTTAACTAAAACCTTGACCGCATAACCAGAAAAGAAGGGAAAAACATATAAAGAAAATGTAGAGTAATCAGTATACTCTTTCTTCGTTGTTTTTTTTATATATATTTTACAAGGTCGGAGTGAGAGGTGACCTGACCCGCATGAAGATGATGAGCAACTCGGCCTCCACCCACCCAACATAGAATTTCAATTTAAAAAAGGAATAATCAGCATGCAATAGTCAGTCGTCAATATATAGGAGGGATCGGACGGGTCTACCGTTGGTGTTTGAGATGGGCCAAAGGGCCAGTTGTCTTGTCATTGCCAGACATGAAGGTGGTTGGATATTTGAAGAAAGAAAAAGGAGGGGGGGGGGCGCAAAATAGTCAATGAATTAATATGATGGGATGATATGCTTCAAAGCAGCTGTCATTCTAATACCACTCACATCACTAACTGAAGGGCAATATTGAGTTTGCATTGGAGATGCCTATCATAATTCATAAGCTCATCAAACGCGCGTGAGATTTGGTAGCGGAATTGCTCATTCTGATTCGAGTTTCAGTAGGGTTAAGGTCAATTTAATCGTAATATTCTTTGATGTGGTCATGATCATGATCATCTCATAAATTATTGGGATACGAGATTTTGATTATGATAACTCGTAGGATGTAAAAATACGTTCTCAATGTGTTAATTTTATTGAAATTTGGCCGGAATATCGGATTTTGTTTGTACCGATGTATCACTAATGGAGGGGGAAAATGAGGAGGGAAGTGTTGGACATTGACGGTACAAATCAAATATCAGATCTTACCTTAAACTGCTCATCTTTATGCAAAATTTCAAAAAAAAAGTAATAAAAATCATGGAAAGTAAGCAACTTAATTCATTAAAAGGTTCGAATGATAATTTTATTAGAAATACATTATTTGCGTCATCGTCATATATTATGTGAAGAAGGAAAAGCACATTCTAAACACGAGATAAAAGTGAAAAAAAAACAAAGAGAATAATATTTTGGCTTGTTATAAACATTTTTATTATATGAATTTTCTTAGCTTAGTACGGTAACTTCTAAAATTTTAAAAATATTTAGAGTTAAACATTCAAGATAGCATTTAAAACTATGGAAGGCCGGGTAGGCCCACCCGGTTGGTTTCTGGCCGACTTGGAGTCGCAATACCCATCTGGGGGGTCGCACTGGCCAGTGATCCCCTGGACACTGTCACTCTCGTGGGTTGGCCCCTCCCCCTCCAAGGTTCGAACCTCAGCAGCATCCATTGAGACGCTGGTGCCCGCGGGCTCCACCACTGCGCCATCTTTCATGAAAAACAAGAGGGCGAATCCATCCAACCTACCTTCGGGAAAAATCTTGCAGCGGAAGCGCGATGGTGATGACCACTTTAAACCACACAGCTCTTGCTCTATATTATAGAAACATGACTTTCTGTCCGTCATGCTGCACGAGCTCGACGACGTTGTGATGCTTTTCAATGCCTGCGCAGCTCCTACAAACCACGATCTATGTTCAACCGTTGCTCTTGCATTTATCATTAATACAGGTTACGACTTAGGATTGTGCTGGACTACGTCGACAGTGTGAAGCTGTCTGAAGCCTGCGTAACCCAAAACCCCTTTTTACCCCGAGGAAAGACGAAGCACCTTCATCGGACATTAACCCCAACCAGAATTCCAGCGGCATCAATCCACAGCGCTCGTGTGAGAAGGAATCTATTGAACGCTGTGCTTACTACCACAGTCCTCTATAGAGTCCGGCAACCACACATGGAAACTGAAATTCCAAGCAACCACACATGGAAACTGAAATTCCAATTCAATCCGTCGATAGGAATTAACAGATTCGGATCATTCCATTTCTATCCGAATCCATATAGGATTCAGCCAATTTTGCATGTCTTTTGATGTTAACAAAATTTTAACATGTATAATTTAATATCACAAAAAATAAAAATAAACAAGTTATAAAGATTATGAAATAAAAAGTGAAAAAAAACAAAACTAAAATTTAAAATTATTATATCATTTTTAATAATTACATGAAATTTATTGACTTATTGTTTATGCGTTTTAAAAGCAATCAAATTTGATTCCAACTCCGATAAAATTTTAATTTAATCAAAATCAGCTAGTTTAATCAAAATCGGAATCAAAACCATCTAACCATTACCAGAATTGGAATAAAAAACAGACAATTATGTTCCGAATCCATCTTATAAGAAAAACAGAGCTATGGATGCAACATTTAAGTGTGCCCTTGTAACCAGTGGATGCAAATCATGGATTTTTATTCTCCAAAGTACAAAGAATGCAAGATACGTGCCCTGTTCGAACACGATCTCGACTCGTACAATCTCCCGTGATTCTAGGAGTAACAACCTTACCCCCACTAGGCCGAGGCATAAACATTAATAATCAAGAACCATTATGATATATATATATATTATATTTGATTACATGGGCGCTATATTTGGTGTAAGACTATCGATACAATTACAGGTAGAAGTGATGGATTACCATGAAAAGGGGCTTGCTCCCATTAAAAACACCTCATTTTCTAAATCTCTTATCCACTGACAAGCGCGGTTGCAAGTCTTTATCGCCAATGCCTGCAAAAGATTCCGAGAGTCAGATGTGGACAACGTACTGGAAGTGGAACCAGCTTCACAAAAGAACTCTATTGTAATTTTGGATCATTCGTCTAAGCTACACCTGGGATGCTTCAGTTTCAAATAATATTCCATCACACAATATGGGGCAGTTGCGGATACCCAAAATTAAGATCTTCCACCTTCATCTTCCTATAAGATGATATAGGTCACTCACCACCAAGAAGACATGCACAAAACAACGCGTATTACGTGAACGATCCACATAGACCTCTTAGCGAAAAGAGAATGATTCAGTTGGACAACTTAAACAAGCATCTATACGTAGCAATCACCTCGTTTATAAAAAGGTAAGGATGAATAGGATCGTAGTGTTAAGGTCTTTCTAGGAAAGTAGCCGCCAAAGAATGAATATGCCCAGGATGCTGGAATGATGTTGTGCATAATGATCTTTTAGCATAACAGGCAATAAATAAACTAGGTAATCATTATTTTCTAATGAACCTTAGATAAAAAAACATATGCTGCATGTAAGCAAATGAATTCACAATAGCAATTTGTGTGAGAACTGGTAGACATGTCATAATTCGTCAAATGAGTGCTTGATGAGAGTTGTTCATCATTAGAATGAATATGCCCAGGGTGTTGCAATGAAGTTAAGCATGCTGATCTTTTAGCATAACAGACAATAAATAAACTAAGTAATCATTACTTTATAATGAACCATGGATAAAAAACATATGCTGCAATTGCATTCAAGTAAATGAATTCACGATAGCAACTTGTGTGAGAACTGGTAGACATGCCATTATTCGTCAAATGGTAGACATGCCATTACTCATCATTTACTGGACCACCACAACGTTTTCATAGAAAACACAGAAAATCAGCAACAACTCTATTTAGCGATCCAAAAGACAGCCTGATAGACACACCTTATCTGCCAGTGGATCAAATGCAGCGTAAAGTTCAAAATCCTGAGTAATCCAGCACAGCAAAACTGCAAAAAACAAACAAAATAAAAATTAAAGCATTCATTCATCACTCAGATGATTGTAAGAGAACATTTCATGAATCAAAAGGACAATGGTTGAGCATCATTTATTTCTTTTCCTTTATACTCCCTCTTGCAGGATCATGAAGTCCAGATCAGGACTGGCAAAGGCCTCATCAGACTGCCAGAGAAAACTGGATCATTCATTAAAGATTTCGTATTGATCATAATTATTCCTAAATCAGATCACTAGCAGCTCCAAAATAATGACGTTCTAGTCTCAGCATACTTAAAGAAGAAAGATTTAAGTCCTGCTGTCCTCGGACAACGACAAACAATAAGCTGCAACAACAAGCATTGACCAAGTAATGATAAGATTGCCAGAGAATTTTAGATGGTCTACTTCTTAACATCCTTAAAGAACAGCATTACGAGTTGCAATTCTTTGTGAAGAAGGAACTTGAAGATTGTAATTCAAGTAAAAAATGATTTCCTTGGAGTATCCGAACATAACACCAATATGAAGCAAAACAGTAGAATCAGATGGGAAGATTGAAGTACATAGGACTACGCTCAAAAGTCCATATTCTTGAACGGATGTAAAAATTGTGCTACAGTTTTGACATTCAATGGTGAAACCTTGTGCAAGCTGAAAAGTCAGAACTTCTAATGAATTAAAAAAAGAAATATGAAAGAAAAGAATAAAAGAGAACTATCATTTCACATATTCAGATCAAGAAGAGAAAATCTATTCACGTGGGGCACAACAAAGATTAACATGGCAATTGAGTAACTCATTTTGTCAATGAATGAAGTAAAATTAGTAACATAAATATGTAATAACATATAATTTACCATAATTCTCATCTCTTCTAAATTGCGTCTTATGTGGCCCAGTTCCTTTGTCATGCATAGATGCGTACAATTTTTTATAAGCTCTATACAATCTACAAACGGAAAGATCAGATGATCAGAACAATTCAAACGGAGGATGAGTATTGAATGCACATAAAAATGGATCTTCAGAGAAAACAGAAAACAAACCTTTTCTGATGTTTAGAAGTGCTTAAAGGTGGCGAAAACTCTGAAGACACGTACTGATCAAGATAAATACTTCTATACACGAAATGCCAAAGTCCAGCTTGGCCACCAAAAGCAACACTTGATCGCGTGAATCTCTCCCGGGTTGCAGAGGTTGGTCCCTCCTGATTCAGCTCGGAATATGATCCAGGGTGAATAGATGAGTCACTAGGAAGGTCCTCAACATGCAGTCCTCCCTCTAGCAGGGATCTTTGAACTTCACTAAGAACATTCGATTTTATAAGCACTGTTTCAATGCGCACCCTAGCCATCAACATACGAAAATCTTCAGAGGCACTACCATTTGTAGGATAATGTGAAGGGAAACAGTAAAAGAACATGAATAGCACGAACTGGAGACCATACAAAGAACTCAACTCGACTTGAGCCTTACTCCTAAATTATTTGGAGTCGGCCATATTGATTTTCTTTCTCCACTCACGTTAATTTTAAGTTACTTCTTCAAAGATATTTAAATCATCCAAATCATATTAAATTATCCTCTAAGTTAACATAAGTCTACCATATCCTTTTTTATTTTTTTATTTTAATATTTTCTACTTTTCTAACAAGAGCCTCCTTAGATCTATGTTTGATATGCCCGAACCATCTCGATCTTTTTTGATAAAGGATGGCAAGGTGGACCGGGTTAAAACGCTGCAAAACAACAATAGAAAGCTAAAAAAATGAATAGAAATGAAGCAAACCAGGCTTAAACCAGGCTAAACGTTGCCAAACCGGGTCTAAACCAGTCTAAAATGGCCCGAACCAAGTCAAGGGACCCTGAACCGGCCCGAACCCCCATTGGACCCCATTGGACCGGCTGAAGAGCTGGTTGGACTGGCCTGGGCTGTGGCTGACTCCCCTCCCCGGGGATGTCCTGGTTGCCTGTGAGCCATCCCGCTGCCATGGGGTGTGTGGCCACCCGTGGGAGAGCCCAACGATGCAGGAAGAGGACCCCCAGGGGGAGGGGGGATTGTGGTGATGTCATATTGGCCCGGGTTGAAGGGGGTTGTGGCACCAATCGGAGGTGGCCCCACGGCCATGCACCAAGGCAGTCCTGCAAGGGGGGGGGATTTCTTCATTGTCCAGAAGAGCAGGTCAAAGTAGAGCGGAGTAGGCAGTGCCCGACACAGTGCTAACACTGTCGAGTCTTCTTTCTCCTTCGGAATTGCCATCCGGTGGCCGTTCTAGTGGAACCGGAACATGAAGAAGGTTGGATGGAACAGAGGAAGAAGGAGGCGATGGCAGCGGGCAATGGTCGGGCATCCATGAGCGATGAAAGAGAGATTGGAAGGGTGATGGTGGTCCAATGGTGTTGAAGCTTCACCAGACAGTACTTGGAAGTTGAAGAAGATGGTGCGATGTCAACAACTCTCCATAACTCCTCTGGAGATTGCTGGTGGATGTTGGGATGCCGCCAAAGCACTTGTGCGCTGGTTCACACAAATCTGGGACAAGCGTAGGACCTCCAGTGTGCTGCCGATGTCTCCATGGGTGTTGTCTGTGGTCAACACTGCAAGGATGCAGACTTGTCATAGAATACAATGTAGAAGATAAAATCGGCCTCCTACAAGGGTGAATGGATGGCCAGCCTCCTGCCGGTGGTGAAGAAGCAAGCCTCTATCGTGGAGGGGGTGAAGGAGGAACCGGGGCATCAACCCCTACAGGAAAGAAGGCGTTTTCCAAAAATTCTCACTGTTGTTCCATTCACGTAAGGGAGCTTCCTCTTATATAGACGTGTCAAATTACAAAAGGGCCACTTAAAGCATGATTTATAAATAAGTCCCCATAATGATTGAAAGTAAAAAAATAAACTCCACATGAGTTCAAATATTTACGAACAAGCCCCTCAAGACTTAAAACTTCTAAATAGACTAAACTGGATCCCCATCATCCCTTCTTTCAATTTGTCTACAATTATCACTAATAAATTTGATCAAAACCCTACGTTTAATTGCAGACCATACAAAGAACACAAAAAATACTAGGCCCAATCAACTTGTCAAGAAAATTTGATCAAAACCCTAAAGCTATACAAAAATATAAGGAAATCAGCACTTACCAAAAGTTGGACTTTAATAAATCAAGCTACAAAAAGGATGCAACCAAAGTCATACGACTTTATAGATATAGCTCAACTCAACTCAACTATAAACCCAAATTATTTGAGATCATAAGTATAAATTCTCTTTCTCCACTCAAATCAAGTTTGAGTTATTTCTTCATAGATATTTTACGGTGGATGAGTGACCACACAAGATTAGATAGAAATTGCAACAAGTGCATTATGGACAAAGTGGGAGTGACAACAATCGAAAATGTAGTAAAAAAGTGTAGACTTCATTGGTTTGAGTATATCAGGTGACGTCCTCTTGAGGCGCCGATCAAACAAGTCAAAACCCTAATGTTGCAAGCGCAGAAGGAGCGGAGAGTTAGATCCAAGTTAACTTGATGTAAGCAAATCCAATATGAGTTGGAAGATCTAGGCATACAGGAGAAGCTAGCAGACGACCGTGTAGGATGGAAAAAATGAATCTATGTAGCCAACCCCAATTAGTTGGAACTAAGACTTTGAGTTGGTGTTTGAGTCTTCAGAGATACTTTATCATCCAAATCACATTAAATTACCTAATCCAGGTTAGCTTAGGACTACCATGTCCTTTTTTTTACTACTATTTTGATATTTTCCACTTTTCTAACTAGAGGTTCTTTAGGTTTACATTAATATGTAACACATTATAGATCTAATATCAGAGAAATCTCTCTAGCAGTTTGCAATATAAACATAGGCCCAGCAGAGGGTCCACCCACCGACAATCTTTCAGATGGTAGAAAGCTTCTGAACTGCTAGTAAGCAACATCAAATATGTATCAGCCTGTTGTAGGAGAAACATCAAATTAGAATGGATAAGATACATTATTCACAAACAGGAACCACCCAAATCTTACTGACATCAAAGTAGTGGACATAGGCATAAAGGAATGCCATAGGGTTATATCGTGGCAAGCAAATCGGAGAGAATGACTCAGATGTCCTGCAAAATGCAACACACTGTAAAATAACAACTACTTTACGTATTCAAAGCTACATGTTTACCTTCAAAAAAACGTAAAAGTACAATCAAGGAAACCTATTTTCTTTATCAAAATTATTCTCATTGATGCAAAATATAAAGTGAGCTAAATAGACATAAAATATGGAACTACAAAGCCTTGCTAGTTTCGTAAGTATTTACGACCATCTATACACAGTTCATAGTCCAGATAAATAGCTACAGAAAAGCATACACCTAACAAGTGGAAAGAAGAATTTTTTTGATATGGAACCATTTTCTTTAAGTGATAATATGCCCAGTTCTTTGAAAGAAAGATAATAAAAGATACAAGAAATGGGAAAAAGCCCAAGAAAGGTGATCCAAACACAAGTATTACCAATATGATGACAAACATCCATACAAAAAACACAAATATATGGTAAATAAAGGGTCTAAAAATATATTAAATTTACAACTATTTAAAAGAAAAAAATCCTAGTTGCTGGACAGTAAGAAGACCAGATTCTTTGAGATGAATCCAGATGAAAGAAATTCACCCCAACATAAAATTCAAGAACTTCTTGATTACTTCTGCAGGCTGACAAAAATCGGGTGTAATGAATGGATCTTTTTCTCTAGCCAGAAAGTCCACCATAGTACCACAATATCCGCATCCGCTACCTACCAGTTTTCACTACCGTACAAATAAGCAGGTTATAAGCTAACATTTGAAACCCCATTTCAGATACGAATACCCACTTAGGCCAACTGGAATCTGCTCGATATATGTCCCCAGTATGAGATAGGCACTGATTCCCTCAGGACTTCACAGTAAAAATTTATCAAAGAATGTATACCAGGAAATACTTGACAAGTTGAAGTGAACATCCTACATATTTAAATGGTCAATTATGTCACAACATTGTTCTTTCTTTAAGCAGTCTATAAAATGCACAATTTATAGTTGGTCATGAGTTGGTTTGAATGAGAATGAAGGTTGGAAACAGCCATCAATGCTATGGTACACCTTATAACATGATCTCCTAATATTATATAATTCAACAATCTCCAGACAAGGCAAGACCCTAAACTAAATTCGTCCAATATAACTGGTTACTGCACCTAATGACACACTGACTTGCTTACAAATGAGCACACTAACCTAAAAGATTCAGAAGACAAAACAAAATTGGATAGTAGAAGCACATCATCAGGGTGAAGAGATGCCTTCTGGGCTCCAACAAGGCTTATAACCTGCAGGGAAAAACCACATCCAGGAAGTCAGTACAAAAAATTGTGCATCTCTGATGCAGCCAGGCAGACAAGAAAGGTTGAAAAATAATTGAGTAGAGATGTTACGACTAGAGAGAAATAAGAAACATGTTTGTTGAAACCTCATTTTTGCTTCCTTTTAAAAGTATCACTTTTCTTTTCTTTTTATCTAGCATTGACAACTATAAAAATAAATGATCTTCATGAAAGTATTAACTAATTTCATGTGGTATTTAAATCTAGGAGTACAGACGACCCCACGTATTTTCTAAGTGTTGACATAGAGATTGCCCATTGCTTAGATGATCTGAACCACATTTTTATATGTTGAGGTTATCTGAGTTATTTAAAAATAAAATTAGATCAAACTACTCAAACGTCCTTGATTGATTGTCAAGACAACACATTGATTAAAAGCTATTCATCCACATAAAACACAAGACTAAAAGACATCCCAATAGTCTTTTTGAGATTAGATTTATTAATTTAATTTATTTTTAATTTCATGACTTTAATTTTGTGATTTGATTTGTTTTGGGTTTGGAGATCATCTTAATTGATTATTAAAAATTTGTTGAGATTATTTAATTTATAAAGTTTTTTTGTTTCATTTATTCATTTGATTTGATTTTTATTTGTTGGTATGTGTCTTTTGTCGTTAATTTGACTTAGACCATTTGGGTTGGGATTTTTGTGATTATTTGATGTTTTGTTATCAATTTCTGTTAAGTTTTTAGTTGTGCATTTTTATAGGAATTATCTTCCATTTTTATGTGTTTTGTTGTTATTTTATTATAATTCAAGTAAATTTTGTTAATAAAATTTGTTCTTATTAACATTATCCACTTAATTTTGATGGGGACATCTCGTAGGAAATTAGGTAAGTCTGTAAATAGCTCCTTTATCCATTTCTTTTATTTGCCATTTATGTAAATAGTCAAAATAGGGGGTCCTCTTTGTAATTTGGCAGGGATCTTCTCCTTATATAAGGAGATGCCATGTACGCAAATGGAATAGAAGCAATAGAAGGAATTTTTGGAAACCCTCTCGGGTCTGTCTCCCACGCAGGGGGCTGCGGCCCCATTTCCTCTCCCACCCCGGCCAGTGAAGGCCGTCTTCTCCTTCACCTCCGGCAGGTGGCCGGCCTCCTCCCTTCCATCCTCCGGTTCCGGCGAGGTGCGCCGTCTTCTTCTCCCTCCTCATCCTCCGGCCTCCGTGCCGTTCATCCCTCTTCCCCCTTCTCGGTTTCCCCTTCGACATGGAGCAGCTCGGGTTGCTGTCCATCTACGACTCCACCGTCCCCTCCTCCTGCTCCGCCTGCGTGCTGCGATCGTCGGACATCAGCGCCTGGAACTCCATCCCTTCGCGGATGTAGACGGAGAGAAGAACAGTGAAGCGGGAGAAGAAGCGGAAGAAGAAGAAGAAGATGGAGCTGCGGGAGGAGGCAGTCCGGCGATCCCCAGTTCTGTCTCTCTCCCTCCGCGGCTCCGTTTCCCAGCGGTCTCCTCCCACGGCGACGTCGGCACCGCAGCTTCTCCCCATCACCGTCCGGTTCTCCATCGACCGCAAGGAGCCGGCCGGACAACGCCGCGATCTCTTCCTTCTCCTTCCCCGCGAGGCCTCGGCTTCGTCCGGACGGGACGACGGCGACGACACCCCTCCCTCGCGCTCGGCCTGCTCCGTCGCCTGCGTGCTGCGACCGTCCGGAAGACGACGAACGCGCGAGGACTCCGCGAGGACGACGCCCTCGGCTCCGCCATCTGTGCTACCCCCCTTTTGTCGCGGTGCGCCCCCGCGAGGGAGGGCCACGATGCCGCCACGGCGTCAAGACGGCGACGGCCCTCGCGTGGCCACGCGACCAGTCCCGGCTGCGACCAGGAGCTGCCACGACCCCCCCGTCGGCAGCGACCTGGAGGCGCCACGACACCCCGCCCCTGCCCGGTTTCGCTCGCGCGCGGCCGCGCGGCCCGCGGCCGGCCGGTCCGCGGCCAGACCGGTCGCCAGACCCGGTCCAACCGGGTTCAAGACCGGTTCAAGCCGGTTCAGGGCCTGAACCGGCCGGTTCAGCCCAATTCAGGGTGTTCTGAGCCGGTTTAACCCGGTTCAGTCCATCTTGGGCCCGGTTCGGACCTGTTTGGACCGGTTCGGGACGATTTGGTCCTATTTTGGGTCTGTTTAGGTCGTTTAACGGCGGTTAGTGCCGGTTCATCTCGTTTTCGGTCGGTTTTGCCCGGACTAGCCGGTTTGTCCCCCATCAAATTTAATCACAATGATTAAATTTGATCAGCCTTAATAAGTTTTGTAATCTTTGGTAGGTATATTTTATGCATTATTTAATGAAATGATTTCAGTTTCATTATGGTAATATTTTGTTAAGGTTTAAGTTTTTATTTGATCTGGATTTTATTATGCTTATTTAATTAAGTATCATTACCAACTTAATTTCATGGCTAAGTTAGATTTGACTTAACACACTTTGTGACTATTGGTGGTCATTGTTTATGAATTATTTTATGGGATGAAGTTGATTTGATTAAATTAACATTTTATCAATGATTAAGTTATTATTTAATTTTAGTTTAATTAAGTTCATTTGTTTATTTAAGTTTTAAGTCATTTATGTGACTTAATATTTTTATCCATCTCTTGATAGTCCATGAAAATTTGATGCCACTTCAGAACAACACATCACATCAAATGAACTTGTATTTTATTTCATTTCAACTTACATAGAGCATGAAAGTGCAATAAATGAAGGGACATGAAAATCTTAATCCTCAATAGGTGAAATTGATTTCTATCATAAAAAGTCATAAAATTTTTTATGCATATTTGTTATGTATTACTCGTCTTTTTTATGAAATTTTGACAAACACTTCGGTTGGACTGAGTTGGATTGGCTTGTTTAAGTTCAAAATAGTATTGTCTACATTTGATATGCAACTATTTTGATCCATCAAATTTCGGCAACATTTCAATTGGACCGAGTTGGATTTTATGTTATGCGTCCAAAAATGACTTTGTTTGCATGAAAATATAGCAATTATGAGTTCATCCAATTTCGTCAACGTTTTGGTTTACCCTTTTTGTTGAAAAGGGAAATGAAATTGAAATATCGGCAGCGCCTCAACTGGGCCGAACTAGATGGCTCTCTCTCTCTATATATATATATAAATAGCATGATTTGCATGTTAATGCAAGCTACTCAATCTCCTTTTCCAAAAAAAGGTAGAAAAAAATCATGTGTCAACTTCACCAACAGGCCAAGTCATACCTTCTTTCTAAATAGGCCAAGTAGCATTGAAAACTGGTGCTTGCAAAGCGTCTCTCTCCTCCTCTAACTCCTCTCTTCATCAAATGGCCCAACCTCCTCACGTATGCACCATTAAGGGCCATTTATAGAAAATATTTACGAGCATTTTCATCTCAAAAACTACCTTCACTAACCCCATTTTCAAGTTAGTGGAGGGTGACCAGAACGAAAGTAAACTTACCCCATTTCTCTCATTTTTCCTTTTTTTGGACTTTTCTGAGCTTTTTGACTGGCAGTCAAATCAGGGGTAAGTTCACCCCAGTGACTGGACCAATCCTTGACCATGTCATGGCCACATTGCGCAGCCTGTTCGGATGCATGATCTGCCCTTTTTTTCTAACTGTGAGGGCCGTCTATTTCATCCTTCTCTCTCCCCGACCATGACGGAAACTTGTGCAGGGCTCTCTTGCGGTGTCTTCTCCTCACGGCGGCAGCTGATCCTGGCGATGGCGGTTGGAGACGGTGGCAGCAGCACCTCCAGCCTCTTCTCCCCCTGCTCCTTTCTCTTCGGTACAAGGAACCCTCACATGTTCCTTCTTTTCCGGCAGCTCTTTCTCGCAACGCAGCAGTTGGAGAAGGCGGCGGCAGCTGCGGTTGGAGAAGGGTCGGAGAAGGCGACGGTGGAGGTACTAGCGGGCTTCTGCACCGGCATCTTTCTTTCTCCGACACAAAAGGAAACCTGTGGGTTCCATTGGGCTTCCGCACCTACATCCTTCTCCAGTGGCTCCTCCTTCACCCGGTGGTAGTAGCGGACCCTCCAGTGGTCGACGGAAACAGATGAAGACAGTCTCAATGGTAGAGGATTCAACACCACCCCGTTCCCCTTCTCTCTAGCTGTCTAGCACAACGTGTGCAAAAAAGATCCCCCTTGTAGGGTCCTCGCGGTGGGCTTCTTTTGTGGGCTCCTGCAACCACAACATCGGCAGTAAGAGAAGGTGGTCGCGGAACCTCCAGCTGCTCCCTCTCCTCTTTAGACCAACACAAAAAGATAAACCCTGTGGAGGAAACCCCACAGAGGGTTTGCAGCAGCCGCCTCCAACAAGCCCTCTCGCGGTGGTAGTCATGTGCAAAGGTGATGGCGATGTCCTTTAGTCTTTTCTCCCTCTCTCTTTCTCTTATGCAATCAAACTCCTTCCTTCTTCAACTGCTCCAAAGGCATGGAGGATTTCCCATGGCGGAGATTTCTTCTCCGGTGGTGGTCGCGGCGTCCTCTTCCAACGGTGTGCAATGGGACTCCTCTTCATTCCGACATCTTCCTCTTATGGTCATATTGATAGCGACCTAAGGCGAAGGAGGTGATGATGTCGACGAAGTCGACAATGACGCGGCAATGCTGGCGATGGATCCCCGCAATGGTAGCTGTGGATGACAACATCAGTAGTAGTTGCAATCTTAGAGGCTCTTCCGATTGACAACAGTTGAAGATAGCTACATCAACGAGGACTAGGGGCAGTCACCACGGTGATCTTGAGAGTTCTTTTTAGTCGACAATGGTCCGCAACAACGGTAGAAGTTCTCGATAGTGCTTCCGAAAACATCAAGACCTCAAGGCCTTCTTTGTTTTCGTCAACAGGGTTGTCGGAGGGGTTGCAACCATATTCAATGGCAAATAAACAAGAGTCCCCAGGGGATCCTTCTTTATTGCAACATTCTCCTATTTTGACTACAGTGAGAACGGCGTAAGGCGAAGGAGGTGATGATGTCGACGAAGTTAACGACACGGTAATGTTGTCTAAGGTAACATTGCTCCTCCCCCTTTGCTTCTTATAGCACCTGAGGTTAATTTTCTCGACAGCTATCTAGACAAGTCTTGTTGATGTTTTGCCTTCGTACTTGCAAGTTTGATTTTTTTCTTTATAGGGACTCGTCGGTATTTCGTTAACAACCCTTGAGAAACTCAATCGGGATTTATCCTCTCATGATCAAGTCTCTAGAAGGTCATGGCCTCAACATGTGAGTTAAGATTGTCCCTTGAGGGACTCGACAGGGGTTTATCCTCTCAAGTTCAAACCTTAAGGAGGTCAGTGCCTCGACATGCGAGTGAAGATTGTCCTTGAGGGACTCAATAGAAGTTTATCCCCTCGAGTACATGCCTCTAGAAAGTTAGTGCCTCAACTACACTAGCGAGGGGCAGATAAAATTTTTTTGAACACATGCCTTCGTATGAATTATATATATAAGGATGGTTGCCTTATAAAGACTTCGAGATTAGATTCTGAATGGGCTGTTTGTAGCCCTCTTAATATCTCTTCCTATTGCCATTTGTGGGCTGGAAACCGGGTTACCGATGGGCTGATCACAAACCAACTTCCCTTGCCGATTTGTAGCCTTGCAAATAGGCCTTGAAAGCCGAGGACTCCTTGCTGTCCATTTTTTGCATATAGGCTTTTGATGGGCCTAATAATTGTTTTAACCCTTTATGGAAAGCTTAAGGGATTGGTCTAGGTGATCCCTCCCAAGTAGGGGTGCAATAGAGACAAGCCGAGTAGGGCTCTGTTCAAGCTCGGCTCGATCGATTATTTAACCATTCGAACTCGACGAGCTTTCAAAGATCTTGTTCGAACTCGGCTCGATTTAAACTCGACGAGTTCGAGCTCGGCTCGTCGAGCTGCTCGTTTATATAAACGAGCCAACTTAGCTCGAACTCGAATCAAACTCATATTCGAACTCGTTTTTTAGCTCAAAATTGAGCTCGTTTACTTAAAACTCGAGTTCAAATATTAAAAAAATATTTTAAACTACTATTCAGAAATAAAAATATAATTTTACATAATATTAAAAATTAAATATATAATAAATATAATGTATTTATAATTTAATTATTTAAATAAATAGTTAATTAAGTAATTAATCGAATACTTAATCGAGTATTTAATAGAACATTTAAACGAGCTGCTCGTGAACTTATCGAGCCAAGCAAGCCTTTGTTCAAACTCGGCTCATTTATAAGTCGAATTTTTTTTCTGTTCAAACTCGTTTATTTAACTTAATAAATGACTCGAGTCGAACTTTTAACGAGCCAAATATCAAACTACTCGTCGAGCATATTGGTTCGCTTACACCCCTACTCCCAAGTGGGCTATTCAATGAGCCCAAAGTGGGCTTGATTAAGTTAGGAATCGATATCCTAGAGAAATATATCCTAGAAAAGTATGTGTAGACATGTATATACATAAGCTTATCATCTTCATAAATAAGCTCATGTTTGTGAATATGAAATCATGAGTCTCACGGTGTTCAAACAGCAAGCCTAGCTTGCGTACACGAATGAATTCAAGCAGAAAAGACTGGTGTGCAAGAAAAAAATAAAAAGTTGATGGACACAAATACTCTGAGGTTCGTCGACAAAAATTCTACCCACAAAACTACTTAAGTACTCCATTGCTTTGTTCTCAACTGCAACAATCAATTTATCATTTATATTTCTAAGCAGTTACCACCAAAGTAGACCTTCTCATCAACACCGGATAAGGATCACATAAAATATCAAAAAACTAAGGTGCAAAGCCCGAAAAATGGTTATTTTAAAAATAAAGTTGCTAAAATAATATCAATAGGAAGTTGAAATAGGCAGTTTCCCAGTAAGATCTATTTGGTGGCTTTGAATAAAAACATGGTTCGGTGCATTTACAATCATGTTATCCAAACTAATTACCAAGGTTGGCCAGATCAGCTGATCTACATTGTAATCAGCACTTCGGTCTTGATAGGCCAATGCTTGGTTGATTCCAGCATAAATTGCTCAGGATCGGGCTAATTTTGTGCAGGTATCAGCTTGGTTGATTCCAGCATAAATTGCTCAGGATAGGGCTAATTTTGTGCAGGTATCAACCGATCTGGTTGATCCCACCTCTACGCAGTTTCTAACAGGATCAGCAGATCAAAAGTCTTGACCGACTGTCCCAATTGGAATCAGCCAAGTTTGAGCCAGGATCAGCCAATTGGTTGAACCCAGCTTTGCCTGGTTGAGATCAGCCAGGATCGGCTGATCCAAAGCCTGGACCAGCTGTCCCAGCTGGAATCAGCCAATTATGGCCTAACAGGCCAAGTCTGTCCGACTCAGTCAAATCAGCCTGATTTTGGCCAATTCTTGGCTTCTAGCAAATCGACCAATCTGATTAATCTAATATGATCTGGACCAGGGTCAGCCATGGCCAATCCAGTGTCCAATCCCAACCCTGCCTTCATTGTTAATTACACTTTGCCACTAAATGACAAGCATTCAGATATATACCGTTGTTTAAGCAAATATGCATGCCCCACTTCCAGAATATCAGAATCAGTTTCCATTTGAAATTATCCTTGTTGATTAGGATCTGCCACATAATGACAAGTATTCAGATATTTACTGTTGTTTAAGCAAATATGCATGCCCCACTTTCAGAATATCAGTACCAGTTTCCATTTGAAATTGAAATACAGGCCAATGTCCTTTTAAAGACCTAATTATGTACTTAAACGTCTTGGAAGAAAAAGGAAATGTTCCTTTATTCTTGACTTTCTTATTTTCACTTGATTTTTATAGAGGTACTCTCCTCATTCAAAGATTCACCTAGTCGGGGCTGATAAAAGTAGAAATACATGCACTATAATGTATCAGAAGTATATGCACTTACAGATACCAGATATATGAGGGATACATTTTTTCCCCTAATTATATCTTAAGTTACAAATATATATATATATTACAATGTGGAAAAGTTGCATCCAGCACAAAGATCACAGGTAAGAACAATCAGATCTTTTCCCCCCATTAAATATGTAAAACCTTACAATGAATTATAAGAATCAAGAATAAAAAGGGAAAACCACAATGAATGCAACTATTAACCAGTATCTTTCACACACCAATGCCAGTTTCTTTGACAAACCTTGTGCTTACACATTAGTATGGCAAACATAACTCCAGAATCAGCAACATCTTGCAGGATAGCACCAGCAGCTTGTCTTGTTGAATATGCAAGAGGAAGGCATGTATAAGCATGAAGAAATGTGGCAGGATTCCTGGAAAACAAATAAACTTTTACACATGTCCAACAAACAACATAATTATAAATCCAACTTGAATTCTATGTTGGTTGGAGAAAAAGATCCCTATGAAGAAATATGCGATAAATAAAGTAACAACACTTTACTTAAGTGATAAAGTATAATACAAAAGCAGAATAAAATTGGCGTATAGAATCTAGCTAAAAGCAAGGGTTCATAAGGTTCATGCATACATGCATTTAGTGCTAAGGCGATAGAATCAAAGCATTTAGTGCTGAAGCACACTGAAACCTGCAATTCAACATTTTGAAACACTGCAAATAAAAGAATACAAGGACATACCAACCAAAACCATGAACTAAAGATGAAAAAACAGCTTCTGTTCCACCAAGCAATGGTGTCATGTCAAACTTTGGGTTCTTCTCAAAGCACCTATTAACTGATTTTGTTAGAATAACGAGCATCTGCAAGAAGAGAAAAATAAAGAAAAATATTAAGTAAATGGGAGCTAGAGGCTACAGCTGGCAAAGATACAATCATCAACCCAAATAATTTTGTCGAGAAACATCAAAAAGTAGCATGATGGTTATAGTAGTGAAACACAAGCAGAGAGCAGGATGACACTGACAAACATAACCAATGTCCATGGAATACGTGGAAGTATCTATATAGAAAACTGCTTAATTTTTACTGCATCAGCTGCTTAGCTCAAGAATAATTGTACCTGCCCATAAAGAAGTTCTAGTTGTCCTCGTAATGACTCATAGGGCTCTTCAGTGCAGCTTATGCAGACTAAGTATATTGGTCCTTTCACAAGAAAAACTACCTGCAGTTGTGATACAGTAGCTAGAGTCATACAGCTAAATCATGTAACTTCCACAAGTGCCACAATACTGAAAATGAGAAGTGCTGGCATCGTCTATATCGTAAGGCAGAAAAGACAAGTATGGGCATAAAAAACAGCACAACATTTAAAGTCAGAGAACGAGTGCCAGAAGATTGGCCATTTTATTGCTCACTTCTGACAACTCTTTAACCACTGGAAGCATCACAAAATGTTTACGACAACAGATGTGGGGATAACTGTGTTCAGATTTCAGATTGCAATGATACACTAATACAAATGTATCATTTTGTGTATCATTTTGTTTAGTTAAAGATAAACCTACTCCATTAGATCCATGTGTGCCAACTTCCACTTCAAATTCCACTTGACAGTCCACCTTTTGCCAAAAGCAGGATGGTGCCTTCCCTTGATTCCACCGATGGAACTCTGATCTGATCTGGTGCAGGCCTGTTTCTAGTGTCACGTTACAACGTAGCACATATTGCAAAGTACTGTAGGTATTAGCCATCTAGCAAATCCTTGCATCTAAAAATACAAGGCCTAGATGATGGGGACCAATTTTAATGAATTTGGGTTTGTTTACGGTTAAGTCCTTAAAAGGATGTATTTGTAAATATCTCTTTTAATTGGTCTTTTGTAACAATGATCTCTATATAAGAAGCCAAGATGTAGTCTTGAACAGGTATAGTATATACAATTTTTTGAAAGTTCTTGGTTCCCATAAGGGGGGCAGCCCCGTTTCTTTGTCCTTGCCTCTACAATCAGGCCCAGGAGGCTAAACATATCTCAACCCTCTCGGAGGAGCACCATTCTTATCCCCTCTTCTCACCCTTCGGCCTCCATGCTTCTTCTCTTCTTCCCCTTCACAAATCTTTACAAGATCGGCATCATCTTCACTGGCTTTGTCGTCTTCTTCCTCTCCTCCGTTCGGTCCAACACAGCAATTGCAAGATGGTCATCAGGCTTCATGGTTTCCTCTATCAATGGCAACTTTAAATTTGGCCGGCGCATCTTGTTGCCATCTTTGACGAATGGTGAGTTCTACTTGGTCTGGTGATCCCTGGATGAAAATATCAGCGTCTTCCCTTGCAGCAGCAACGATAATCCTCATGGACATCTCTGGTGATCCGTGGAGAGAGTTTCTTCCATGCCCTTCTATTTAACAAAGTTTTTCGCTCAGGGGGTTAGTTGTCTATGTTGGCTCTATTTAACAAAGTCACATCTAGTAACCCAAGTAAGCAAGTAACAAACTAACAATAAAGTGAAGTGAATTTTTTGAACTCCTTGGGGGTGCCCTGTTGACAGCTGCTACTCCAATGTCTAATGTCCCAATCAGAAACCTTGAGTGCATAATTTAACCACTACAGTTTCTGGAAGCAAAAGAGGGCATACACAAATGAAGTTCTGATGAATAATTTATTGTCATCATTATTTCAAATGTATTTTTTAAGATGGTTTTAATTTCTCAAGCCAGTTCAGCCAGTTTCACCCACCTCAGCCCAGTCCAGGTGGTTTAAACCAGACCAATTGGTCCGTCCCAGTCCTGCCAGTCAAATCTGATACATCACTACATCAGCTTAAATTCAGATCCAATGTGTCTAGAGTGGGCCTGTCAGGAAGAACAAATCTGATATATATTAGCAAATTATTGGATCACTCTAATGGGCCTAGTTTTGGATCATTGATCAACATCGGATTGTATGGAACAAGAAAAAATGACTGATCAAGATGGAGGGTTAAAACTCGAGATCAAGTTTTTGTCCAATGAGAAGAACAAAGAAAAATAAATATCATATTTTAGTTGTTTAAACTTGAATAGCTATATTTTGTAAAGGGACATATTTGTAAATAGTTTTTGGCTTAAGGGATTAGTTGTCTATGTTGGCTCTATTTAATAGAGTCCCATCTTGTAACTCAAGCAAACAAGAATCAATAGAGTGAAGTGAATTTTTGGAACCCCTTAGGGGTGGTCTGGTTATCCCCTTTTCCCTCACCTCCAATCCCCATATTGCCAAGAGGGCTTTCTTCACCCATGGAATGCGATCTCCCGAGAATCTCTCGAGATCTCCCGAGAATCTCTTTTCTTCCGTGCGTCCGAGAAACGAGATTGCCGAAACGAGAATATCTATGTAGTACATGTGATACCTTGATCTTCTCCGCCTATTATTATCCCCAACTTGTTAGATGATTTTGTTAAGTTTCCTTCTTATATTGTCAATTTTATTATGGAATCCTTCCAAATATTCATCTAAACATTATTGTTTGATAAAATTTCATAGCTAAATATTTTAATAACTATATATGTACAATTGACCCAAAATGTTATCAATCTCCTATCTATATTGTTCAAGATAAAACTTTGGTCTGACATAAGATCCTTTGTATGTCTCATACTAACAATAGTTCACCATCTCTCGTATTATGTTTTTAATTCTCTCACATCTTATTTTAATATTTAATATGAGTTCTCGTTGTCCTTTTTAAAGAGATTATATGACATTCTACATCTAAACATGCACATTGATTGATATTTCCAAGATCTAATCTCTTGAGATTTTTTCAAGATCTTTTATCTTCAATCTCCGTGAGATAAAATATAGATGTGAGATGGCAATCATTGGGTAAAGTATACCGTGCATAAATGAAATCCGAGATCCGATCTCCCGAGATTTTTCCGAGAATCTCACGAGATCTCTTCTCTTTCACACTTCCGAGATGAAGCCGAGATCCGAGACGACAATCCTTGTCTTCACCTTTCTTCTCCTTCTTCATCCACCCCCAGCAATCTGAACCATTCATTCCTCCTCCTGCATTTGACAGTCCTCCAGCTCCTCTCCCTTTCTTCTTTTTCAGCACTGGCAGCCCACAAGCACCTGCCCAGTTCCTGCACCTTCCAGCCTCCGACTGCAGCCAGCATATCCAGCAATCCCTGTAATGGTACAGCCGAGCGAAGCCAGGCCATCCTCACATTGCAGGGAACTTAGGCTGGCACTTGTAGCACAATGCTCAACAGTACGGCCATCCCTGGACTACGCCTAGTTTACTCACCTTGTATGCCCTGGCAACAACTAAGGCTGGCACTTGCAGCAATGCACAAGCAACATCCAATGATCACCGGATTAAAGGTCCCACACCAGGCCACAACTGCTTCTTTGACCCATCTGCCCCGATACTTATTACCTTCTGCTTCTCTGACAGGTGGTCCAATACTGCACGTCTCCCTGTGGACCTCCAGCCCCAGCCATGACTGCTGTCACTGCCACTGAGTCTCCCCCCTTCCCCGACCATCCCTTCCTCTCCCCGTTTGCATACCTCCCAAGCCCCCTTCCACACTGCACCACCCACTCCCCACTCAAACAGCATCGGGCATCCCCCCATTCCTCATCTCCAGCACCTTTCTAAACCCTAAACCCCCTCCATCATCATCTCTCCCACCCCCTTTCCTCTCTTCACCTACATTGTCACCCCCCCTGCTCCCTTCACTGCGAGAACTGTCCGACCCAAGTCATGAACCTTTGCATCTCCGCCCCTGCCGTACCTCCACCACCCACCCCTCATTTCCTGGCCTCCCCACTCTGCCATGTAATGCCTGGGTCATGGCTGCCCTCTCTCATCTCCTCTGTCAACCCCACAAGAAGTCCCCATCAACCCCCTGTGCCTGGCCCTGCTCCGCCTCCGCTGGTCACAGGTCAAGTGTGCCACTGCCATTGCCTGTGGTGGGCAGAGTCCACAGACTGTACCATTTTGAATTCTGCCAGTTTGGTATGCCAGTTTGCCAATTCAGATCAGCCCACCCGGTTTAGCTTTAGCCCTAGTTCTCATTGGTTGTGGCCAGTTTAGCCTCACTCCATGCCAATTCATTCCGGCCTAGCCCAATTTAGTCCGGTTCACACTGGTTCATACTGGTTCAGGCTGTTTTAAGCCGGTCCATGTCAATTCAGAATGGTTTAACTCGATTCAGACTGGTTCACACCCAGTTTGGGCTGGTTTTTAACTTATTTGGTCTTTCTTATTTTGCCCAGCATCAAGTTTTCTTATACATCCTTTTCTTCCAATAATGGTGGAATTGCCAATTTTTTTAATAAAGGTAGC
Organism: Cryptocoryne crispatula var. balansae; assembly: GCA_036172225.1. Taxonomy (NCBI): domain Eukaryota; kingdom Viridiplantae; phylum Streptophyta; class Magnoliopsida; order Alismatales; family Araceae; genus Cryptocoryne; species Cryptocoryne crispatula. The sequence continues at coordinate 1,494,462 of CM069919.1, forward strand.
AGGTGAGAAATAAAGAATTAAACTAAGTCCTTGCAGAAGCATGGTTTATATTATTCAAACAAGACCTGATACAAGATAGATAAACTAGTGGATGTTCATTTATGTACTACATCAAAGAGTTTGAAGTTTTAAATCAGTTAAAATAGCTTAAGTCAGAAGACAAAAAATAAAATACTACAAACATATTTGCATAAATTTGGAGAATCAGAAATATAAAAAGGAAGAATAACCTGGTGATTTCCGGCTCTTACAAATTTTACACGGTCACCACTGTAAACATATCAACAAGAAAAAAAATAAGACACTGTACAAATACAAATCAACTCATAATTTAGCATAATATGATATACCCATTCTCCACAAAGGATATTATGGCCTGCAGTGTTGCTGAAAATCCAGCCAATTTATGCTCATCCCCATACCTGGAAGCAAACGGGAGCATCAGATACATCAGACTTCTAAAAGCTACTACACCTCAAAAGGGATTGGACCAGTAATTGAGTGCCGGTAAAAATTCATCATCCAGAAATAGACCTAGAGTATATGGGCTTCCCAGAATGGCTCAAGATAAAGAAATGTTTCTTTCGCTTCCTCCATGAAATGGATGCTTCATCCTGTAAAGCATAGAAGAATGTTTAATGAGAAAGTCAAATCACATTTGACAAACTTAGATACCACTGCAAAATAAATTGCACATCAGTTACTATACAAATGATAACTTAGAAAGGAAAATGCTTTATTTTGTTCCTCACTGACAAAAAAATGGTATGGTTTCATAAAATACACAAAGACACATATAAACATATATCTTGGTTCAACAATTCAAAAGAACAGAAGGTATGCTGAAGAATAAGCTCGAGGATCAAAGTCGGATAGTTCAAGTAAAGATTGACAACCAAGAGTTCCATGTGATATTAAAATATCGTTAAATAAAAAAAATTCCAGCCATGTGATGAAGAACAATATGCCTCCAAAATAAGCATAGCTAAGATGAGAATGTTCGGGTGGTGGATATGTGGACATCCTGCATTGGATAGGAGAAGAAAATAATACAAGTATAATTGAGAACAAATTGAGAAAAGAAAGAGTAAGATAGTTTGGACATACTAGAAGTATACCTACAGGCTACAGGAACTCCAATTAGAAGTCAAAGTACGTTGTGAGAAAAAAATATGAAGGCATAGGTATTTGTGATAGACTAACTTGGAGAATAATTCAATATCATTCAGAGGCCTCTCCAAAGAGGTAACCAGAATTGTTGTGAGTTGAGAAAAGAATCCATATAGCCACCCTAAAACTTGGCCATCAAGACCTTGTTGTTGTTTAAATTGCTCTAATGAGGTAAAGCAAAATCATAATGAGTGGAAGTGAAGAATTCATGTACATAACCTCAATAAATTGAGTTGAACTGATGCTTAAAGAATAAGAGCAGTTGAACAGAAGAAATGAAATCTGTAACAACTGATGAAACCCATCCAAAATAAAATTTCAAACCTGAAAGAACTCAACACAATTTAACTATAATTATTCTACGGCTTCTTGGGGTGTTCACTGCTTGTTCAATTTGGTTCAAGTTAAATTAATCATCGGATTGGCTTGGTTTCAAAGGTCCTTCAGACTAAACCAAATAAATGAATGAAAATTTTGTGTTTGATTGAATGTTAATGGTATTTTTGATAATGGTCATTAGACAAAAATTCTACTAATAATAAAGCATAATGTTTATGTTATGTTAGATGTATTAATGGCATTCGGATATTTTACATAAAAACAAATGTTTTAAACATTATTAAGTCATATTTAATCATATACAAAAATATACTGTAATTTGAAAAAATATGATTGAAAAAACCAAATGGAAAAATATATATACTACACTTCAATAAGATATAGGTTGGACTAAGCCCAAATGAATCAGTTTTGTTCAGTTTAATTTGATTGCATTTGATCTGGGTGGCAAACTTGGTTGGGTTGGAAAAAAATTCTCAAAAAACACAAACCTGAACAACACTTGACACCTTCATTGTTGCTTTAGCAAAAAGACTTTCATAGATTTGAACGATCTCATGCCCATGTCAAAAGAGATCATCTTAGCTGTGCTTCGTTCCACAAATGGAACCCAAGCTATCATATTCACATCTAAGGTCTAAGTGGCTCTCATGGTGTTAAAGATCCAGCGTATGATGACTGTACTTTATGATGCACCATTAACCTTAAAAACTTCAGCTTACAGTGAATAATTAAGCATTCCAACATTGACGCTCTATTCAGCAAAGAACAGATTGCCCTGAAGTTACTGATTCTAAAGAATTTCTAAGATGTCAATTGGCGTTACTCTAATCATATGATTTTCCCCTTTTGCTTCAATCTTATCATCAAGGAACCTATCTTTTTGTTCACTTGTTGTCACGGTACCCTTTATGCAAGCTCTTTTATTAGTTATTTTCTGTGTAAATATGAACCCTATCGTTATTAGTTTAAGAAATGGCATTATTACAGTAGATAGTAATTCGATTCTTCCGGCAATTTCCTTGGTTGCATACGTCTATATCCTATTTTGTGGTCCTCTGAAAGGTGCATGCTGCATCAGATAATAGAAAATTATAGCCACAATTGCCTGCATCAGATCTCCGCCAACCGCGCATTAAGCATTCAAGCATTGACTCTTTTGAGCAAAGCAACGAGAGAGAAGAAGATTAAATCCCTATGATTTAAGAAAACGAAGAAGGCACCTCGTCCATATGCTTCTTCCCCTCACCCAACTTGGCACCCTCAAGGGACTCCTGCCCGGCGTCACCGTCTTCAATTTCCTCTATCTCATCGTTCCCAGTCGAGGCTTCGCTGCTGCCCCTCTCCCCAGCGTATCCGCTGCTGCTAGGGCTAGACGGCTCCTCGGCGTCCAGCTCCGAACTCTCTCTCCACACAACGCCACCGGGATAAGAAGAGGGCCCGGCGGCTTCGACGTTGACATCCGAAGAGGCACCCTCCGGGGGATCCCGCCCCCTCGGAGGCTCCTCCTCCACAATCTCGTCCTGCGGAGAACCCGCGGGGAGGGATCCATTGTTTGCAGGCTCCTCGACGGCAACGGCAGTTCCCGTGTCCTCCAGTGACAGGGATGAGAGCATTTGCCCGTCCGTGGCATCCGCAGGGCGAGGGTTTTGCTCTGCCGGTTCGGACGTCTTGGGATCGGACTCCATCGGAAGTAGAAAGAAGAGGAACAGGGCAGCACTGGCTGAAGTACCAAGAAGCGATGGAAGCAATCGCTTACCCCTTCTCGCGAAGGAGTCGTGTTACACGATCTGGAGTCCTCTCTCGCTCCCCGACGGTGAAGCGCAAGAAGATTCGTTACCGTTTGCTCTGCCCTCGGTGGCGGACTGGCAGGTGAAGGCGCGCACGTGCTGGACGCCATGTCTCTGCTATGCTCTCCCACTCCCATCCATGATCCAGCAGAGTGCACGGTTCGATTTTGGTAGGTCATTTTTTTTTACCGAATCAAATCAAGCCAGTTCATGGTTCTGTGATGAAAAATTGACTAATTATTTTTACATGCATAAATTTTATTTTTAGACTATAAAATATTAAAATAAATAATATAGTAGAATTGTAGAATTTGAATTTTTGGATGGAGAAATATCTCCGGTCCTCGGTAAAAATCGGCCACGACCTCTCACCACCTAAGTGGTGAACTACTACCGAAAAAGACTGAATTGCTACCGACGTCTTATTAACTCACTACGCATCGGCAGTGAGCAGTAACAGTTCACTGACTTTTTAACCCGTTATCGACGGGAGTTGAACCACTATCGACACTTACAACTCACTACCCATCACTTAAGTGACTGATATCGTGACCTTTTTTCATTAAAAACGGAAGATACTCCCTCGGGAACTAAGGTGAGATGATCCGCTCTTTTTTGGTCCAATTTGATTCAACTTCGACTTCCATTCATCAGCCCGCTTTAAGGATGCAGATGACACAACACGGACTCACCTCTCGCCTCTCTTGGTGGTTGGATCCGATAGAAGACAACACATTCGGATCATGTCTCTTCGGTATATCCGGGTCATCTAACGTTGGATAATCCGAATTCGAAGTGTTTATAACTATCTTAGGATCTTCAACAGTTCATACTAGAGTTTCGGAGAATTTCTGTCGGACACGAAATTGCGTAGTTGACTCCGAAACGCAGCGAAGAAGCGAGCGAAGCAAACAAAACAACTACTTCAATTGCTATCTTGGCATTCAAACTACACCGACCAAAACAAGTGAGAGCTTCACGGTTAACAGCAACCATAGAGAACCAGAGAAAAATTAATATTCTTGTGCTTGCAACATTTGGAGGGCATGATTGATGCCGAAGTCCGCTTGATTTGAAGTCGGACGGGTCACGTTTGATGTAAGACTATTGATGCTCCACATTGATGTCATTCTCATACAAGTATTCATTCCAACTATGATATGACCATGTTCATGTCATAAGTACACCCGTTGTCTACATCAAAAGTGCTATTAGATGTCAAACAAAAAATTCGATCTATATAACTTGGGAGCGAAAGTTTGGTTTCGGAAGAACAGTCAAATCTATTTTTAACTATTTTCGCATCTTCGGGAGATTTAAGTCTGCAGTATGACATCAATTTAATGCATGCCGGTGTTTGGTAATATGCTAGGAAAAGGTGATCCGATACCGCCATGGATGTACTGTTATCGTTTGGTGATGATGATGATGATGATCTTTCCTCCCAATACCCAGAAACAATGTAAGACTTGGAACTGAGCGCATGCCGCAGAGCTTATGTTACTGGAGACGTTTAAATGATGCATTTCATATTTCATGCATGAATCTTCGTATAATAGAACAGTACATTGCAAGAGGAATCAATATTTGACATCCAACAGTCGCCTCCCGACATCTTTTGCTGAGATTATGATGCAAAGTCACTTAATCATTGAAACAACTCTCAGATTCTCCCAATTATCTGTCGATACATCTGCAGGGAATATAAAGAACCCAGCGACACTGAAAATGCTGCAAACTAAAAGATAGAAATAATTTATTAATTATCAAAAACCTAATGGAGGCTGTATAGAATGCACAGAATGGAAGGTTTACATACAAATATTAAAAGAGTGCTGCTCCAGAAAACCAACAAAAGTCAAGAATGCTGAAGCGCACAATTTTCCTTCTATCCGATCAAGTCCCAACAAAAATGCGATCCATGAGCAAGAGCGGACGTATATGCTGCAGGGCACCTGTTTTCCTTCTATCTTCTGACCTTTCTATCCATTACAAGCTAGTAACATGAGAAGAAACAGAGAAGACAGAATGATAAAGATCAAAGCAGTTTCTCTACCACCTGATTACGAAAGGTCAGAAAAGTATGCTCACCTTTCCATATTCACAAGTGAATACTATCAGGGAGGTGACGCAAATTCTGCGAGTAGAGAGCATTCCTCCGAAAGAATGCAATATGTCCACGCTGAAACCCCATCATAACACCTTAGTCAGCAATCAGCATCTTTTCTCTTTCCATCTTGCATAACAATTCGATAGACCATCCAAAGGTTCTGGCAAATCTTCACTCTTTTCTCCTTCGTGCAGATGGGACAGAAGATAACTAGATGAACCCAGTCGGTGGGAATTTATATACAATATCCAACTAGCTACTTAGACTAGTCTGTGTTGCCTACGTCCTTTGGCAAAATGAGGTTGCATCAACCGCATGTATAGACCATTCATTTGCACTAAAGAATCATGGGTCCCTTGCTCCACAATTCGACCACTGTTAAGGACCACAATGTTGTCTACATGTTTCATCATTGCTGCTCTGTGGGCTGTAAGAATGGTTGTCTTGTTTCCCATCATAAGAGTATCAAGGGCCTCCTGTACCACCCTGCTTGATTCAGACTCAATCGCAAAGCTCGCTTCATCAAGTAATAAGATGGGTGCATTTTTTAGCACAACACGAGCAATGGCAATCCTCTGCTTCTGTCCTTGTGTCAAATCCACCCCCCTCATGCCTACATGGGTTTCATAGCCACGAGGCAAGCTACTAATGAAATGATGTGCATTTGCTATCCTTGCAGCCTCTTTCATCTCTGCCTCTGTAGCATTGTGTCTTGCATATATAATGTTCTCTCTGATAGTGGTAGAAAAAATGATTGGTTCCTGTTGCACCAAGCCCATGTGACTTCTCAACCACCTCAGATTGAACAGCTTCAGATCATGCCCATCAAGTAAAACCTGACCAGCGACAGGGTCATAGAATCTCTCAATCAAAGAAATTATTGTGCTTCTTCCTGATCCTGACACCCCGACAACTGCAACTGTTTGACCCCCACTTACTGTAAGACTGAAGTTGCTCAGCACCATCATGTCTGGGTGAGTTGGGTAATGGAAGTCAACATTCTTGAATTCAATGCGTCCAAATACATTTGGAGGCTTCAATCCTGAAATGTCATCTGGATCAATTTTAGGAACACGATCTATTATCTCAAAAACTGAAGCAAGGGATTTCCGACGCTTTAATATGTATGGTGCAAGGCCAAAGGGCTCCACCAGAGCAAAAGTGGAAAAAGAGAAGACCATATACTCCTTTAATGCTTTATGCACAGAAAGATGCCCATTATTTACAGATATTGCCATGTACCACAGGAGGAGAGCATTGCAAGCGAAAAGGAGGAACTGTGACAAACCAAAGCCAAATCCAATCGCCACCCCATGAAGAAAACTCCTTAAATTTTTTTTTCTGAGCTGCATCCTATATAACTCCATCACTTTATCACTGGCACAAAATGCTACAATAGTATAGATGTTTCTAACAGCATCTTCAAGAATTGAAGAGGCCTTCTTATGCATTTCTTGAATGCCACTTGAGAACCCATCAAGCCACAATTTCTACAGAATGTGAAGTCCATGAGTCAGAAAAAATAACATTCTTTTGAATGTTGACGGTACCATATTTCATTAGTAAAGAAAAGGATGTACAGGTAATCAGACTAGGAAAGTTGCACCAAAACAAAAGAGCATAACGTCCTAAAACATCTTTCAGAGATAAACCCAAGATAACATGAAAAGTACACGTTAAGACTGCATCCAACTTCAAACAAGTGTCCGTACAAGCAGAAAAATATACATGCCAAAATAAATGAATATGTAAGTATCAAATAATGTTCTGGGACCAATCTATTCAAGATCAGACCAGCAGCCTCAGTCTGCAAATGCACATCCATATGGAATCAGCCTGGTGAGATACGCACAGATCCAATACTGAACAGCCAATACTGAACAGCCGATCATGCAATACATGCCTGATAGGAGCTGGATCAAATCAGGTCCGATATTTTAAGTGACCAGATCTTATGGTGTCAGGTCCCCTGGACCCAATAGGGCAGGGAAAATATGGGCAGTGCCACTGCCACCCTGGTGCCAGATTTCAGTGCCGATTCAACCTTTTGGTTGCATCGGAACAGAATTCCCAAGGAATCTTTCTGCCTAGCTTTTTTTTACATTTTACTTTCTGTTTATTGAAGAACTGATATGGGCTGTCTCTGGATCAGTTTTTCTCCCTATGAATCGGTCGATAGAGCCAATCTAATTCATATTGGTTCAGAATTGGCACTAGCCAATCCAGTCCTCGATTCTAATCATGCCTTCCTTGGCAGGTAGGCATGTATAAGAACATGAAAGTCAACATAGAAAGAAAGAAGAATGTGCTAGTTGTCATTTGGCTGATAGAAGAATGCAAGTGATTTACCAGAAGAATGCAAGTGATTTACCAGGTCCCGTGCAAGATTGTGGTCATAGAAATTTTATGATAAACACAACTTTTTGTAGGAGGGCCATGGATGTGGAATCATAGTTCTTTAAAACTGAACAAAAATGGAGACATACAAAAGGAAAGGAAAGCAAGACTTAAGAAAATAACATAGACAGTTATTTCCCTTACTTTATTCCAAATAAATAGAGGAAGAAATGTTCCTCTATCAGAAGCAGTCAACATTATAAAAAAATAAACTTTTCTTATGAAAGATATGCAAATGACGACTCCCAACTAGGTGTCCTTTAAATCTGATTTTTCCAACAGCGTGTATATTCTGCGGCAGGAAAGAAGAAACTATTAATCACCACTTCATCAGTTGTAGGATTATTAATTCTCTCTAGAAAGTGTTGTTTATGGATTGGAACATCCAATAGTCAAAACATTTTATGGGGGACAGGATCTGAAGGCAAGGATTGCCGTCTCAGATCTTAGCTTCATCTTGGGGGGATGAAATAGGAGATCTCAGAAAAATCTTGAGAGATTGGATCTTGGATTCTCGGATCAAAATGTATATGTATGTATGAAGCATAACATAATATCTTATAAATATAGGAGCACATCAATGAATTTACATGAAAATATATAACACATTTGTACATCAACTGTGTGAATGAACAATTACAAAACATTCTCAATACCAAAAAGATAATATTTGTACATAATCTTATTTAAATATCAATATGGTATTAAGAGCATTTTTATGTTCTTGTTCTTGATTTTTTATTACAAATTGATGATTAAATATTTATGAAATTGAATTGATATAATTTTTTTATTGCTTAAGATATAATCTTGTACAACAAATTGATGATTAATATTCAAATCTAAAATTTAAATACTTTAAGAACATTATTTGACTTAGGTTATAATTAAATATGTATGTTTATGTGGGAGAGAAGAGAGTTAAAATAGATCTTTATAAATTTTAAGTACATAATATATATACTTATGATTATGAATCTCATATATATATCTGATAGTATAAATGATAGTGAAATATATTAATATGTTTACATTATCATAAACAGAATGCAGAGTAGTCGCGGACCAGTCCACATGGGACGAGATCTCGGCGATCTCGTTTCTCGGTCCCTTGGCGAGACCGAGAATCTCGCGAGATCTCGACGAGATGGAAAAGCATGTCTGAAGGTACCTGAAGAAAGAGGCTAGACAAACACAAATCAAGAAGCTTATCCCTATAATCAGATATAGGTCTTCAACTCTTTAATGTTCTTGCCAAGAAATTATAGACTTCAGTTTTTGCCTTCACTTTTAATTAGTCGCAGATGAGAATAGGCACCAATTTTGAAAACTCTTCAAGTTTTGAAAATCGCTCTATCAGTGGACGGAACAGATTTTTTAATATCTGGAATTAGGTCCTCTCTATTGTGCTTGCCAATAAATCCAATGCAACGGCAACCTAAAATTACCCGCTATGACCTATACGCACAAGGCATGGCATAATTGAACTAATAATAGAATTAAAGCAGGTAAGAATAGAGGTTAAAGTGTGCCTCCACACCGGGGTATGGAGAAAACCCTTGGCTGGTGATTAGGCACGGTTCCATATACAACAGATATTTAATAGGCTTTACATAACCAAAAATATAAGGATCCACACCTCGCAAGGTGGTAATAGGCCAACAGTAAAGCATTGACCATGCCTAACACCAAGTTGACGAGCTCTTCAAGAAATCCACAATGGACAGCTGCTCAGTAGCTCAAAATAGACACCAACTGGACTTCAAGTAGTGTAATCAAATTCATCTCAGATAGGATTTCATCATAACCATAATAGTGGGTTCAAGAGTTATCTCAAAAAGGTCATAGTAGGTCACCAAATACAGTCCACAAGATCTATCTCGACATCAATAAAAGTCACCAGAAAGATCTGATAGAAGAAGATACAAGAGAGCTGAAATGGAGTATAGCAATAACAACATCCCGGATGGACATTAACTTTAGAGAGATAAGGATTGGTACTAACATCTGATATTAACGCTCCAAACAATTTTAACTCCATTGATAGTATCAAGTTCTTTTTAAGTAACTGAGAATAAGTGAAATCTTCATCTCCTACAGTATAACCAATCATCGAAAATCACAGCTCAAGAAAGTGAGCACAGATCCAGATCAGTCAAAGAAAATAAAGTAGACGTCATCACCATAAGACTAGTCTTGCTAGATCTGCATAGATTGAAAAGAATAGGCTCAAGGATATCAATCCAATCAACTATATGAACCGAACTTACTGCAACATTCACCAAAGCAAATGGAACAATATGTAAGAAGCCAACTGATAGCAGATCCAAGAGGTATCAAGCTAGTATAGGAGCATCTTGAAATCAACTACCATCGGTAATATAGGACCAAGGCAATCAACTTTAGATCACATTGCTTAACCAGAAAACCAAAGGCCAATCCCAACGTTAATAGTAACAAGCTAGATCTGATCACTAGCTAGTAGCTACCATCGGTATTAGTGGACTGAGGCAATTAGAGGATCATCGTGAAGAGAATGTCGAAATAACCATCTCAGAACATGAATATCAAGAGACTGCAGATCAAGGAGAGGTAGTCGAATGCCTTGTAAATGAGTAAATAGAACAGTAACCAAATACCGACCGTAGAGAACCTCCCAACGTCATCAGATCAGTCATCTAGCACCACACCGATGGCATCAAGGGAATGACAATCACGTGTAACATCATCGGACAAAAGATCCTCAAAGGTGTGAAGTCATCAACCGAAGCAAAGGTAGAAGAAAAACCAGCAGCCATTACCAAATGTTGTTCCAGCTCTGAAATCTCAAGGTGAATGTTGAAGACAAGTATGGAAGAAGCACATTCAACCGGAACTAGCATCGGTGGAGAAGAAGATATCCACCAAAGAGTGAGCTATCGCCGCCATCGTAGAAGAGAGAATGATAGAGGAGGCGAGGAAAACTTCTCCCAACATGGGCAAAAAGAGAAGAATGTCAGAGAGGCAACATCAATGGCAAGGAAAAGCTGCTAGGGTTCCGCTTGAGGCTTGAGAGGAGACGACCAATGGAGCTGTCACAAGGAGAGATAGTACCGTTGAGATTTATGCCAGTCGATGGGATGGATCAATCCGCAGGTTTAAGAGGCTTCAAGGGTATTTTGGGAAAAGGCAAGCATTGAGGGCTGTTGACACCCAAATTTTTGAAAAAAAAGAGAGAAAGTATCATGGTATCGGTTACAGATAAGAGAACAAATTTAGTTCAAACAAGTTTTCATAAAAAAATTCTGAAAGAAAGAGGGGGAGACTCGGAAAATAAACAAGCTAGCGTGACATGAGGTCAGCAGAGAATTACCAAGGACAGCAGAAATGAGAATGGAAGAGGTAGAAAGCTGGATGTTCCGAAACGTTTGATTCAAGTAATGGAGGTCTGGCACTTGTCAAGATGGTCAGCTTCTGTCAATTGTAAGTGGAATGGGCCTCCTCGGTTAAAGAATGCCAATGGGGTATCCTAAACAAGCCACTGTCAAAGATGAAGGGGAAGGTTATCTTTGATAGAAGTCTACGCAGGCTCCACCTCAGCGATCCAAGTCCTTGTCGGAGCTATTTAAAGGGAAGAAATCCGAAGGAGGAATCCTACCGTAATTGGAGACCGAGGCCAGTGATGGAGCGGACAATTTCAGGCCGCGAGGGACTCTTTGGTTAGAGGATATAGCGGGAAGGTCTGGCCGTTGCCAGAAGACCCGGCCCCCAGTCGGACTCAAACTCCGCCGCCAAATCCTTTCCGGAACTGCGTGGCGGGGAAGCCTATAAGAAGGAGGGAGTCCGACGTTGCGGAGGCCCCCCGAAAGGTTAGAGGTAGGAGAGAGGAAGGAGAGGTCGACTGTCATTGCCGTCCCCTGTTTTGCCGGAGGTGTTAGCGCCGCTGGAGCTCGTTTCTTCTTCCGCCAAAGCTGTTAAGATCAATAGGAAGCTCTCTTCTTCTTGTTAGAAGGACCGGAGGGGCTAGGATTGTCGATTGAGGTGATCGGGACTGCCGAAGCCCTCTTCCTCCTTCGCCGGGACCGCCGGGCCTTCACCTGCTTCCGTAAGCCACCGCCGTTGCCGTTGAGGCCAATAGCCGTTGCCGCCGCCGTCGCCGGAAGAGGCTTCTTCCTACTCCAGGACCGCCAGGTCCTTCTTCTTCCTCCTCTACCGGTGCCGTTGCTGTCGAACGAGGCTGGGAGCCGCCGGAGACGGTGTCACGCTGCCGTCGGGTGCCGGAAGACGTCGAGAAGGCACTGTAGATGGGGGAAATAATATCCCCCAAACTAATGGCGGGACCCACCTGGTGAAGAAAACACAAAAAAAAGAGGAGAACCGACCGGGCGAAGCCAGCCAGCCTCCGCGGAGATGGACCGCCGGTCTAAACAGTGTCGGGCCGGTCCAAACAGTGGAGCAGGCCTCCTGTTCGGCTGAACAGAGCCCACTGTGCAGGGCCCTTCAACAAAAAAAAAGATTTTAAAATAAACAATCAAGTGAAAAATAAATAAAAAATACATCTTTAATCCAACAAATCAAGACTAGTTGGGGGGTCGACTAACCATCCGCCCCTACGTCTTGACTTAACTTAAAAGAAATCAAAATACGGACTAGTTGGGGGGTCGACTAACTATCCGCCCCTACGTCCTTAACGTAGACATACAAAGGTCCATAAAAAACCCCAATGTCTTACCATTTTTTAGCTATATGAGGCTGTGCATAGTCAACATGCCGCTAAGCCGATTATATGCTAATGAAATCATCAAAAATAGTGGGGGATGCCCATAAGTCTATAAAGACCGGGTATATGCCACCCATGAATTGACAAGTTCATCAAGGACTCAAGGGACTGGATTTTCAGTCAAGTTTGTAAAAATGTATCATGTTGAGAGAACAAGTGGAAGAACTCATGTTCGGTGTAATAGATTTATGCTACAAGGAGAGGACAATCACATGAAACTCCTGGAAGGCAAGAAAAAAGAAATTTGAAAGCTGTAAAAATCTGAAACCGAACCTGTGAAATCGAAATAAAAAAATCTCTGAACTTAAAATACACAAAATCTGCAATTTAAAATCTGAAGTCTAAATCTGCAAATGTGCACAAAATCCAGAAAACTGTAAAATCTGAAGTCCGGATGCCAGAAATCTGGAAATCTCTGAACATGAAGAAGATTGAAATATGCTGAGCCGTAAAAATCTGAAATCTGTAAAAATCTGCAAATCTGACATAAAAAAAGGAAAAAGAAAGGGCCGGTAAAACCTGTAAAAATCCGAAATCTGTAAGTCTGAAAGAACATCCATAAGCAATATCAAAATCTGAAAGTTTCAGAAGTGCTCCGGAAATTCCAACCAGATTTAAGTCAAATTCTCAAATCAGAAAAATCATCAAGTTTTAACATCAAAGATTCAGACTCTGCAACCTAAATCCTGAAATCACAAGTTCTCTCAAACAAATCCCTAAAGGAGATCTTCCACAGGCACCAAGCAGTATTAAATCCAGAATCACAAACAGAATAAAAAAATTAACAGATCAACTTCCCGAGCACATCACAGTCTTGAACCCACTGGATTTTAGAAGAGAAGTCAGAGCCATGTGGCATCGGATAAAAATCAGGTTCCCATGCATACTGTGTGTCAAGTTCATCAACCCCAGAAATCAACATCCAAAGAAACGGGCAAGACAGATTAAATTCCTAAAGAAATTTCAATCAATTTGAGTAAACTCCAAAAAACATCAAGTCTTAATCAAACCTTAATCAAATAAAGTTCTCAAATCGTGAACCACAGTACATTCATCTCAAAATAGGTGTTAAAACAAATCTAAACCAACTAAAAATCACATTAAATCAAACACACATTTAAGAACAAATTTGAATCAAGATCTAAAACTAAGATGACTGATGTGGAACAAATAAAGATCTTTAACTCATGGCCAGATCAAATTTCCCCAAAAATCATCAAACCAGTTTAATTTAAGTTAAGATCAAACTAAATGAATCAAATTCCAATCAAACTCTCAAATCCAAAGATCAACAAATTTTAACTCACTAAATCCCAAAATAGATTTCAAAATTCAAAATCTGGAGCCTAAATCTTCATACAATTAATCAAAACACTCTTAAACTAATTACAAACTCAATTAAGCCCACAAATAGAATTTGAACCAAGCCATAAAGCAAACCACAAATCCAAATAAATCTCAAAACAGAGCATTAAACCAAACTTGATAATAGGTCTGTCAAACAAAATTCCAAGTTTAAACAATCTGTCAAGCACCAAATTCAATTCAATTTCAACTAAATAAATTCAAATGGATTCAAATGAAATAAATTCAATTCAAACTAAATCAAATTGAACTTGTAAACCAATCTGTTCAACATATGCAAGTCAATTTTAGCCAAGCGAATAAAATAATAACCCACGAGTAAAACCCAGTTTCTTAAAAAACAAACTAAATCAGATTTCCAAACAAACCATATTCCATAAGTTAAGCCCAAATCCCATTCAAAATCAAACAATAAACAAACTGTCTCTAACTCAAACCAAGTTTAAATCAACAAATTAATTCTAATCAAATCAAACTTAAATCAATAAGCAACTCAAACAAATTGATTCAATTAAGATGAACAGATCTAACTTCAACCCAAACCAAAAGCAATTAAAAAATTAAATTCAACTCAAACTAAATTCAAACCAATTCAAATTAATCAAACCGAAATTCAAATCAACTTAAATCAATTCAATTCAAATCAAATCCAAATTAAATCCAAAACAAATTAAATGCTTGCCTTCCATCAAGTTCATGAGGTTGTTTTCTCCTATGTGTTTGTATGGATGTTTATTTTTGTGGATGTATTGTCTTCTACCTCCATGGATTGCTATGACGATAATCAAGGGTTTTCAAGTAATCTCGATGTAATTAACGTCGGATCTTTGCACCATCCGACGGAGAGAGGATAAAATCAATTTCAAAGAACCTAACAACCTCAATGTATAATTTTATACATATCATGGACCCTAGTTAGTACTTTTATGGAATACCATCTATTTTCCTAAGAAGTCAATACTAAGGTCTAATCCAAATTCAAATAGGAAAATGAATTTCCAAAACCAAAATCTTAAATTTGAGAGATTTTTTGAGGTTACATCAAGGGCATAAAGGGAACGAAAAACAAATAATTGCTCAAGAGGAGGGAGGTGGGGAGAGGGCAAATGGGAAACTCACCCTCTCAAATTTTCTATTCCAAAAATGTTTCCTCCATTTTACAAGTGTGAGCCTCTATTTATAGGCCCAAAACGCCGTAAATCAACCTAAAATGCCCATAAAATAAAAAATGTCCTAAAACCTCTTATAATGCTTGAAAACAAATGTCTAAACATTCTAGAAAAAAAGCTCAAAAAATCATGTATGTAAAATATAACCTATCTAAACAATCTAAACTACTCAAAAGTGTATTGATCAAAGATCGTCAAACCAAATGGAGCCCAATCGACGTCGTTGACGTCGATAAACATGCTCAAATCGGTATTGAGCTTTGGTGTCCACACCAACATGTCAATGTGCACTCACTCCTACTTGTTTCAACTAGTTTGAATCATTGGTCTTCAGAGCCCAAGTTGTGGAGTCTTATATTACCTGTGATGCTTTGAGCTATTTGGTGCACAAGGAATAGGTGAATTTTTAGGAGCATTTTTATCACCTGAGGTTAATTATTCACCGGATGTCTTGGTATCTGAGAGATTGGATGTTTGTTCACAACGGCAACTACTTGGAGAAGAAAACTCTCAGTGACATCTTTCTTATTTTCTCCTTTCTTTTTGTAACTCCCATCCTCAACTATCACCTCGATAGTTGAGTTATGGGGTTTTCGTCATGCTTTGTTTCCCTTTTCTTCTAGGCTATGTTTGTACTTTAAATCACTAGAAATTTGTGGCCAGGCAAAATAAAAAAACACTATTGAAAAAGAAAGCAACAGAAAAAGAGAGAATCTCAATGGATGTGGAATAACAGTTTATTAAACTAAAAACAAGAGATATACAAAAGTAAAGGAAAGCAAGATGTGAGAAAATAATATAGCCAGTGATGTGGGACAAAGTGCCAAACCGGATTGAAATAGTGAAAATGAACTAAAGTAATCGAAATTGACTGTAAACTAGAATGAACTGGTTAAACTGTTTATTAACACTAGATAACAGGTAAAACTAAGTGAATTTATTCTCAGCTGGATGGCATTGTATTGCTGGCGAGTGGTTCAGAAGTGTTTGATCAAGTGCTTCAAGAACTGGGAACCGACCACGATTTGTGATCACCTAAGAGAGAATCAGTGCTAGAAGAGAAAACGGACGAGAAGGTCTTGGGGTTATTGCAGCTCCGATTAAGACCCTTGAAAACCTTTACATGTGCTACTGTTCATCTTTGCGAAAAATTGGGAATGATGAAGAAAAAGGAACGAGAGAAGGAAAATAAGGACTCCATAGAAAGAGAAGGTGGTGGTCAAGGGGTTTTCTCAGGAGTTGAAAATGCACCAAAGGGAAGGGAAAAAACACAAAGGCGGTGATTAACAAGGATTTGCAGGAGCGGTCACGTAGATCCGGGGATCATTGGATCTACTTCCCCGCGCACCAAAGGCCAATGGAGTGCTATAGGTCCCTACTGTTGTACAGAAAGTTTTCGAATGTTGATGTTGATTGCCATCATTCGGGGATTGCCGAACACTACTGAAGACGACAACATTGTTGAAGAGGAGGTGCTTCTGGTGTCAATTTGGGAGTCGTGAGTTGATAGAAGGACGATCAAATGAAAAAGATGACGTGACTGCCAATGTCGTTGAACCAGCGCATTGTTATAGTCAAGGAAGGCGGGGTCGGGGGTCGGGACCAGGTCGGTCGGGCCTAAAACCGACCCAAGTCGGTTGGGGTCGCGACCCGGGTCGGGCTGGGGTCGGGAAAAATAATAATAATAAATTTATTTAAATATATTAACCGGGTCGGGGTTGGTCGGCCCAAAAATCGGCCGGGCCAGCCGACCAGGTCGCCAACCCCGCACACCATGGTTATAGTTGGATCACATTGAGGAAAAGATGAGGAGAGATGAATGGCACGGAGGCCAGAGGGTGAGGAGAGCAAGAAGAATGACACACCGCCAAAGGGTGGAGATTGGGAAGGCTACTGTGTCCGATTGGGAAGGAGAAGGGAATACCAGGAGTCATGCCCTCCCTAACATAACCAAAATCCCAAAGACTCTTACTCCAAAAATTCTCACGGTACATCTCTCATTCAGGAACATAGATGATCTTATATAACCTTGTAAAAAATTTATTTACAAATAAATCCAAAATTACTAAAAGATACTAATACCATCTAGTCCATTTCCCATCATTCTCCCATATCGGGAGAAAACTCATCCTAAAGTTTTGGTTGCCACATCATGAACTTTGCAGTTTATTTACGTACTGAATGTCAAAGTTGTCTAAAGTATCTCAACAGTCAGCTCATAGGTATGAGATGATCTTGGACCCTCATACCAAATTGATGTGGGACAAAGTGCCAAAACTGGACTGAAATGCTGAAAATGAACTAAAGTAATTAAAATCGATTGTAAACTAGAACACTGGTTAAACTGTTTATTAACAACGTAAAACAGGTAAAACTAAGTTAATTTATTCCTGGCAGAACATAATTGTACTGCAAGAGGATGGCTCGAGCACAACTACTAATTTGATTGCCCGAGAGAGGAGCTAAGCGCTAGAAGACGACATAGAAGAGAAGAACTCGGCTATTGTAGCAGCAACCAAGGCCTTCAAAAACCATCAACATGCGCTATTGTTCATCTTCGCAGAAAATAGGGAATGACGAAGAAAACAAAACCAGAGAAGAAAAAGAGGAAGGATGTTGCAGAAAAGAAAGGTGGTGGTGGAGATGTTTTCCCGGGGAGCGGAAGATGCACTAGAGGGGAGCAGAAAACACGGAGACAGTGATTAACAATGATGTGCCGAAGACTGACGGAGGTGCTGTTGCTGCGATGTCCCCGGTGTTGTGCAGGAAGTTGTTAATGCCGATTGCTGTCGTCTGGGGATCACCGAATGCTGCTGAAGACAACTGCGTGGTTAGAGAGGAGGTGCTTCCGTGTCGATCTGGGGTCACGTGTTGACAGAAGAATGAACGGATGAAGAAGATGACAGGACTACCGGTGTCGTTGAACCAGCACGTTGTTGTAGTCAGGTCACACCATAGCTTGCGGAATCGGTCGAATTGGATCAAAATCGGCCGATTCCGGAATTGGATCAGCCGATTGCGATCCGATTCCTACTTGAAGGACTGATTTTGACTTGAATTCCGCCAGAATTGGTCAGAATCGGTCTTGAATCAGTCAAATCGGATCAGAATCAGAATCAAAATCCTGATTTTTTAGATTCTTTTTAAAAATGATTCAGGCTGAATCGGCCAGAATCGGTCGAAATGAGTCCGATTCGGAATCAGAATTTTTAAATTTAAAAAAAAAAATCCGATTCTGGATCGGTTTCTCTTCTTGAGAATCGGATTGAATCGGTCCGATTCTCAAAAAGAGAAATCGATCTAGAATTGGAAATTTTAAAAAAAATAAAAAATTCTGATTCCAATTCAGGAATCTTTGGGTCACACTAAGGAGAAGGTGGGAAGAGATGAATAGCACAGATGCCAGAGGGTGAGGAGAAGAACAGCACATTGCCAGAGGGTGGAGATCAAGAAGGCCACCGTGGCTGATTGGGGAGGAGAAGGGAATGCCAGGGGCCACACTCCCCCTAACAAGCAAACGCCCATAATGCCAAAAATTTATTGTATATCTCTCATTCAGGAACATAGATGCTCTTATAAAAAGAGCCAGCTTACAAAAAGACCTTGTAAGAAAATTATTTACAAACAAGTCCAAAAACACTAAAAGAGATTAATACTGTCAATCCCGTTTCCCATCAGACAGGTATTTCCTTAACTTTATCCCAAATAAACAGACGAAGAGACATTCCTCTTATCAGAAGCAGTCAACACTACTAAGAAAAGTAGGCAGCAGAATAAGTTGGAATGTCAATGGAATAACTGATTCCAAGATACCAGGCTGCAAAACTTGATGGTTGAGTCCAACAGAGTTATTCCTCCACCTATAAGCTGTGATCTAATGACATATGCTAATATTTTTATGTCCTTGCGTCCCTTATAGATGCAACTCTCTCTCTCTGTTTATGTATGTGTGTATATCCCCAACTTTTCCAAACCCATCACCAAGAGGGTGAAGCAAGCTACCAGGAGGTGACTAGGTGAGCACAAATCAGGCATTTGGGCTCCAAGGGAAAAGTGGGATTAGAAAACAGTTTATATAAACAACATATGCAAGACAGACACAAAATTTTGAATGAGAGTAAGCATAAATCAGAAGCCACAAAATAAAAATCAACTAGTGGCATGGTTTGCAGGATTGGCCAACCCAAATCAAGATTGGCATAGGCTGATCAAATCTGGGAGAAACAATCCGATCTCAGACTTCTCCCAGATCGGCTTGCTGGTGGCTGATTTCTGATACTGATCCGACCTCGATGTCGGTTGAATCGGACCAGAATTGACAGATCTTCCATCCTGCGTAGATACAATTCAACTAAACTCTTAAATCCTAAATTAATTGGGGTCAATCATATGAATTCTTTTTCTCTGTTCACATCACTTTTGAGTCATTTCATCAGAGATATCTAATTCAACCAAATCATATAGAATTACTCTCTTCCAAGTTAACTTAGTCTCCCACATCCTTTCTTCATTTTACTAATTTAATTTTTTATTTTCTAATTAGAACTGTATTACGTGGACGTTTAATATATCCAAATCATGTCAATCTCACTTCTTTCAACTTGTCTGCAATTGTCGATACTCCTATATTTCTCTTAATACATTCATTATGTATTCCATCTACTTTATATGATCACACATCCATCTTAACATTCTCATTTCAACAACATTTATTTTGAAAGTTTATTTTTTTTCTTTATTGTAAAATATTCACAACCATAAAACATTTCAGACATCATAGTTGTACTATAATTTTTTTCCAACTTAAGCAAAATCTTATGATCAGTTAAAACTCTTGTAGTCAACCCATACTTCATCCATCATACTTTATTCCTATAGTTAACATCCTCATCATATTTATCATCTTTTTGAATAATTGAATCAAAATATTTAAATTAAGTACTTTAAAATAATATTACTCTAGCCACATTAACTCTCTCTTCTTCACTTGGAATTTTATTACATTTTATTCTATCTTAGTTCTACTTATTTTGGGCATTTAAACTTTAAAGTGTTTTTCTAAAGTTTTTGCTTCCTAACTCTTCGTTGTGTCTCACCTATTGATACAATGTCATCCCTAAAGATCATACACCACAAGTATGTCATCTTGTAGATGATTTGTTAGTCCATCAATAGCTAATGCAAATAAAGGAGCTTAATGCAGACTCCTTATGTAAACCAATTAAAATAGAAAATATCTTATTTCTCTCCAATTATATAGACACAAATCATTGCTTCATTATGCGTGTCTTTTATCACTTGTATATACATAAAAGGTACCATCTTTTGCTCTAACATCCATCACAAAACATCTCTTGGAACTCTATTATAAATTTTGTCCCAGTCAATTAGCACAATTTAAATCTTTCTTCATATTTCACTATTTTTCCATCAAACTTTTAATAAGAAAACTAGCTTCCATTGTAAATCGATCAACTATAAATCTAAATTAGTTAGCTGAAACATTTGTGCAATCTTGTAATCACCGCTCATACCTATTTCCCAAAATTTCATAATATGATTCATAAGTAGGGTTGTTCAAAAAAATTAGGGAACCAGTAAACCAAATTGAACGAAACCAAAATGACCAATTCAGTTTGGTTTAGACCTTTAACCATGGTTCGCCGGGTCGCGACCCGGTCGCTTTTGGAGCCGACTGACCTGGTCCCGACCCCAAGACCCTGACCCCAAAATTAATTTATTATTATTATTTTTGGTGACCCCAACCGACCCGGGTCGGTTTTGGGCCCAACCGACCCGGTCCCGACTCCCGACTCCCGACCCCACCTTCCTTGCCTTTAACTGTTCGGTTTGTTAAACCAACCCAAAATGATAAAATGTTAGCGGTTTGGTTCAGTTCAGCCCTTCTCTAAATCGGATCAAGCCAGTAAACCAGTTGACCTGGTTGACCCTGTCCTTTCAGCCTTTTACTCCCACATCAATTGAACCTTTTTGCCTTGGTTTCTCCTTAGCCTACAGAAGGGAAGGGATGCCAGCGTAGTAGTTATGCTGAGGCCAAGTAAGGTAATACTTGTGGTCTATTCTTTGATGATCTTAGCTTCATTTCAAATGAGTTAATTATCATTTGACATGATAGTTATGCTAAGATTAAGCAATTTTATTATTATAAATTTATACTTAATAATATATATTAAACTGGTGAACCAAACAAATAGTGAACCAATATCGATTTGGCATCCAGCCAAACTTGTTTGGTTTGGTTTGGTTCATCAATTGGTTTCATCTTGATTTCGAAAAAAAATCATCCTAGACCGGAACTATATACACCCCTACTCATAAGCTTGATCCCTCTATAATTTAAGCAATCTTATTTATCTCATTTTTTTTAAAAATGGGTATGATGATGCTCTTTCTCCATTCATTCAGTATTTTCTTAGATATTAAAACTTAGTTAAACTGTTTAGTTAATGATTTTACCCTTGAATCCCCAAAACATTTCTACACATCAAATAGAGATCAAAGAAATCAGAATCGAAGACTGGATTGGCTATTTCTGATTCCAATCCGATCTGGATTGACAGAACAAGATGATTCCAGGTAATAATAATCAATCCATAATCAACCTAGATTGGTTTTTCAAAAAAAAGTAATAAAAATAAGTCAATTGGATTCCAGCACCAATGCCACTGCAGCATAATGTTGAGCCTTCTCTGCCCCATCGGGCGGGGAAGAGGCGGACCAAGTGAAAGCTGAATCCAATGACTTAAAGTCATCAGGACTCATTAACCCCACTTCCGATGACTTTGCATCCCATTCCGGCGAGGAGTCATCAAAATCAGCTGATTCAGTCTATTCCGACAAGAATTCAGGGGTTGATCAAACTCCATCCCCATTCTGCCCACAAAACTTAGTCATGAGTCTGCTTATTTCGATCTGTTCCCATATGCGCCGATTCTTATTTAGATCACCTGATTCCGCAAACCATGATAGGGATGCTATCAGGGCCACATGCCTTGCATACTTTTATCATATTCAACACTTCTTCAACTTCCAAACATTTGATTCTCCTACTATAATTCCATCATATGTTGATACTTCTATTTTTTCTCTGTTTTTTTAAAAAATGATGTGGGCCAATCCCGATTTCTTCCCTCGGATTGGGATCGTCCATGATCAGAATCGGCCCTGGCTGATCTGATTCAGAATTCCTTGACCAGGTGATTGTATAATTATATCCAAAGGTGATTTCAACTGGTTCTCACAACATAGGTTGCAGCAGCTAACTTTATTGTCCAGGAAACAGTTGACCTCTTTATTTTGAACCTGAAAACATATCTAGTAAGCACGCTAGGCGCTGGCAGTTTTGAACAAAAGGAAAGCATGCAGAACAGATACTGCAGTTGTGCCTGATTTGCCCAGTAGTAGCTGTCACCTTTGCAAAAATTACACTGAAAGATGAGCAATGATCCATCATAAAAGACCCGACTTCTATCTTCCAGAAGCTGCAACTTGCAAGATCGAGATTCTTCTTAATGTGATGTTCTGTGGAGGATTGTTATGGCTTCTTGAGAAAATATGTAAGGAGGTTTGTGTGTGTGCACATCATCTTGGTCGATACTCTTTTAAAAGTTTATTTCATATTTTTCAGTATTTATATGATTTAAAGCCATTAATCACCATCAAAAAATTTAAAATAAATCAAAGCAAAAGAGATGAAGCATATGGCACTCTCATTGCGATAAGTCACTGGCTCATTAAAAAATGTAGAAAAGGAAATTTATGACAGGACCATCTCCAAAAAGATACTATACTGAAGAGTAAAGATAAAAACCAACCTGTGCAACTGCAGAAACAGTAAGAATTGGTATAGTTGCCAAGGCAACGAGTGCTAAATGCCATTCTAACAACATCCCAATCAGAAGAGCTCCAACAACAGCTGAGGTATCCTGAATAAATATCGACATGCGGTTACTGAAGGCAGCACGAACAAATGTAGCATCATTAGCCAATCGTATGGATAAATTGTCTGAACTGTTCTCTTCTTCATCAAACCAACCAATCTCATTCCGCAATATAGCTGGAATTTCGTAAGTAATGATTAGATGAACCCCATTATAAATAACACATGAGAAAGCACACATGAAAGAATAAGGCATCATAACTTGCACCCAAAAATGTATTATTCACCTGAGAACATCATTCTTCTGACTCGCTCAGTCATTTTCTCCCCCATTATACCAAAATAAAAGTGCTGCAAGAAGTTTGCAAAAACAGTGACCATACCCATGCAAGCAATGACCAAGCACCACTTGTTCACTTCATGGTGCATCTCTTGACCACTATGTAAAGGTCTATAGTATGCACCTACTACCAATGCAAGAGTGTAAGCAAGAAGAGGATTGAAAGACCCAAAAATTGCAGCACCGATGCTTCCCAGAAGAGCATATAACCACTCTGGAAAACTTAGTTCAACCAGCCTCCAAAAGGATGGCGGTTTCTGATGTTCAGAATCATGCAATTCCTGTTGTCGGATTGGCATATCACCAAAAAGGGACAAAGGCCGGCTAAATGTTTTCAAATGTGAACGCTCATTTTTGGGATCCAAAGTCAAAAGTGGTGATATTGGTGACTCAGGATTAGAGCCATTAGAAGCTTGATGATGTAAACAATGAGCATCAATTTTGGGAAGTTCAGGCAACCTCATTTCAAAACTATCCTGTTTTCTAATTGCTGGGGCCTTTTCAGATGCCTTCAAAGGCATAACATTGTCAACCATTTGCTCTGATGGTGGACTCTCGACCTTCGGAGACTCATGCATGTTATAGTAAGAATCTGGTTGACAAACTGCTTTGAAATCATGAGCTCGCTGTAGTGAAGGTGACTTCATCATCTTTGGTGAATAAGATTCCTGAAAGCCATGTCTCGCTGATAAATCCTTCTCAATTTGGAAGGCAGATGAGTCTTTATAACTCTTTATAGGTGTCCTGTGTCAAAATCAACAAATTAGCCTTCCAATGAAAAAAGTATCGTTCAGGAAGTTACCGGAAGGTATAAATCAAATAATTAAGACCCTTTTTTAGCATTGAACACCTTAGCAGTATTATTTTTTAATACTCCATAGTCTATTTTGACAGTAACATGTATATTGCCAATCATGGAGTGCCAACTCAGATCTCAACCTCATCTCATCTAGGAGAGGTCAGAGATATACGATCTCGTGAGAATCTTGTGGGATTCAGCAGGAGATATTTGCTGAAAGACATCTTGGCCTGTCTTTGGGTGGCACCAGAGAGTGGCAGCAAGGTGGCTCCACAGCCACCTGCAACTTCCCTGCCCAATAGGAAAAGAAAGACGGTCACCGGGGTCTGGATTCACAGACCTGGCAGCACCCCAAAACCCCTCTGCAACTTTAAGTAGCAGATCAGGGTGTCGAGCAAGTTGTGTACCTAGGCTTTTCAGGTGCTATTAAATCCAAATCCTGGCAGCACTTCTTCCCCACCCGAAAGGGCAGGAAAGATGGTGCCCTGCAGCATCCCTGACTTCTGCTGCAGCTCAGCCACCCCTCTAGTGGCCGGCTTCGCCTCCCTCATATCTTGGATACCTGCCAAGACCGATAATCTTGTGATATCTTGCCAAGATGGAAACCATGGCGCCAATGTCAATAGTGTTACTGTGTTAACTTAAATATGGAAACCTAACAAGCCATAATGCAACACATTTAACCAGAAGGTATCTGATTAGAAAATATAACGGTGTATGCACCATAAGTATGCAGTTTGAGTAACATAGTATGAATCACATCCCAACTATGCAGGTTTCAGAAAATTAAATCTAACTAAGAATTAAACAAGCTTCACATGAAGAACATACAAATCCATTAAATCACCTTGGGATTTCATATAGATCCTCAGGCAGCTTTTAGCAACAATTATTACAGCATTAGACAACTGAATCAGATTTATACAGCATATAAATCATGTGTAAGGTACCAGTTCTAAACCTTCACCTTGTGGTTTTTATAAAGAAAAAAGGATGCAATGATAACAAATTTTCACGAATAGGATTAGGGTATCAAATGGCAGTCACAAATCACATAGAAAAGAATCATCTATATAGGACTAAGCTAATTAAAAAAATGTGCAGTTTGATCTCAGAAACAGGATAAGGTTACCTCTTAGGCAGCTTTGCTGCTTCTTCACATCTAAGAAGTTCTGCATAAAGTCCATCTGACGCTAGTAGCTCCTCATGTGTACCCATTTCAACAAGCTGGCCCTCTTCCATTACAGCTATATAATCAGCATTTCTTACAAGAGACAACTGGCGCGCAATTATTATTGTCGATCTCCCCGACATTAGGATGTCCAGCACCTCCTGAACAGCCTTTTCAGCTTCAAAATCAAGACCACCTGTAACCTCATCGAGCAGAAGAATAGATGGATTTGAAAGCACTGCTCGTGAAATAGATAATTTTAGCTTCTGCTCTTCAGTCAACAATAATTCTGCTCTTCCCACCTGAAAATCACATCATAAATTGAGAAACCAACTTCTGAATATTAATAGCAACATCAACTAGCAAATGTATTTATCATGTTCCTCTGCTGCACCATAACAGAAAATAATACGTGGTGCTTACCTGTGTAGCATATCCCTTCTCAAGGGATCTTATGAAGGTATGCGCATGAGCTGTTTTGGCTGCCACCTCAATTTGATCAGATGTAGCAGATCTTCCATAAGCAATGTTCTCCTTAATGCTTAAATTTAGCAAAGCAGGTTCCTGTGTGACCAGCCCTATTTGACTTCTCAACCAATCAAGTTTCAAATTTTTTATATTTTCCCCATCTAACAGTACTTCACCTATATATAGTAAAGAAAAGCTTCCAATTAAATTCATAAAACACTCAAAAGAAAAGCATTATGTATGAATAAACAATATCTGCAGCATATGATTGTCATCATCCACATAATGAGATGCAAAAGAGAAGATGGGTGAAAAGAGGTTGGGGATAATACCCAATGTAGGATCATAAAAGCGTTCCATGAGGGGAATTATACTGCTCTTTCCAGAGCCATTCCTGCCTACAAGTGCAACTGTTTTTCTAGCAGGTACAGTTAAGAAAAACCCATTCAAAATGGGGATCTCGGGACGAGAAAGGTAGCTAAAATACAAATTGCGAAATTCTATGTTTCCTTGAACTGATGTTAAGACAGAGCCCTCCTGGTTGACAGATGAGTTTGAACTGCTTATCATTTCAAAAAGCCTATATGCAGCAATTCTTCCTTGCTCAAAAGAATAGAAGTTTGTTGCCGCCTGATTGAGGCCACTACGAGCGATGAGGGGAAAGGAAGTCAGCATTACAGCAAAAAAAAAGAATGCAAAAAGAACATTTGTATATTTTAATATTTACAATGGTTCGATAGCTTACAGGCCACTTAGAATTACAGCAAAAAGAGCTGTTACAATTTCACCACCATCTGCTTTTCCATGTGAAACAAGGAACCTTCCCACCCAAAGTTGCAGCGCACATGAACATATAGCAAGACCGTAGGTAAATCCAAGTCCAAGGCCTTGCACAAGACTTATCAAAATTCCATATTTCAGTGTTGCTTGAAGTGATGTAGCATAAGAATACTTTGCTAGTGTCTCATTGGCAAAGGCATATAAGGTCCTAATATAAGAGAATGCCTACAAGAGCAAAAGACATCTGCTTAGACTCTCAGACAATTGATAGCACACGCAACTACAATGGACGACTCAATTATATTAAGTTGGCACAAAATGCACAGTTGG
The DNA here is from genome assembly GCA_036172225.1 of Cryptocoryne crispatula var. balansae. Classification (NCBI taxonomy): domain Eukaryota; kingdom Viridiplantae; phylum Streptophyta; class Magnoliopsida; order Alismatales; family Araceae; genus Cryptocoryne; species Cryptocoryne crispatula. The sequence continues at coordinate 1,521,349 of CM069919.1, forward strand.
ATAACAAAACTCCTAAATTATCCACCTAGAACAACATAGAAAAAAAAGGTGAACAAGATTGACAGAAACATGCAGGTGCACTGTCGAAAAAAACCATTTCTAAGGCCTTGTTTGGTATCAATATCAGGCATCTCTATCATTATCAATTTTGAAATTGATATTGATAGTAATAATCAAGAGGTGTTTGGTTAATAGTATCAACTTTGAAATTTATAATACAAACAAAACATGTAATGTAATACAAGTGTCAACTTGTATCAATTTTGACATTGATACTCTAATCTCTAAAAATATCAAAATAAAATTTGATATCATGGTTGTCAAGATGAACGAAGGCGCCCAAGGTGTTAAAGGGTGCTAATGCCAAAGCCGCTTAGGCGACAAGACAACTACTTGGGCGTTGCCTAGACAATAGCATTAGATATTTATATATATAGACATATGTGTACATATATGCACAATATATATAATTAGATGCTAATGCTATATATATTTATCTATACATAAATATATATATACATAAATATAATTATGTGTATGTTATAATTGAATATGCGTGTTTATGTGTTATAATTGAATATGTAAATATGATTTTATTTTTGTAATTATGTATGTATTGGTATATGTTTTATGGGAAAGAACTAATCTCAAGTGAGAAAAAAAAGATAAAACTTCATAAATTTTAGGTATCCAACATATATTTATAATCACAAATATTAACCATATGTAACCATATAGGTGATAGTAAAATATTTTTACACTATCATTAAATGGCTGCCCATAAATTGCGGTTCGATCTACGTGGTCAAGTCACTAGGGGTCAAGGGGGCAGTGTCCCTTGTGGGAGGTATCAAGGGGGCAAAGCCTCCAAAAAAAAATATTTTGAAGTCATAAATGAGACTTGGAGCACCTAGCCAGGTGCCTTGGGCACCAAGGAAGACACCTTGGGCACCTTTTGGGCCCCCAAAAGGCGCTTTAGCAAGGCACCCCTGGAATAGTGCCTTGCTACCGAGGCAGCACCTTAATAACTATGATTAATATAGTATCATTTGTGATACTCTAACCAAACACGGCGTAAGAAACCAACAAGCTAATAAGAACTTAAGGATAAAATTTACAAAGTGAATTAGGATGATATGGATGTACTTTCTTATATATGGATGTACTTTCTTATTGTAAAGGGTGGATGGTTTGTTTATCTAACTGCTGTTGCTGATGTTTCTCTTTTGGTAGCAGGAGGAAAGCCCCTTTTTGCTTTGTGGAAATCCATTTTCTGGACAGATATGTTCTCCCCCTCACCCTTTTTGCTCCTCCTGTATACCTCTTTGTACTTCCTTTTGCTCTTTCAACATTGTTTCCCGTTTTTGGGTGTGAAAGATGCATTTCTTGTAGGTTGTGATCCCTTTTAACTGTTTTGTCTACAGTAATGAATTACTTGGGTGCTTTTATTCCTGTTCACATTTGATTTTAATAATTCTTTTCTCATTTTAATTTTTCACTAGTGAAATTCTCTGATTGCCAGAACAATGCTAATTATGTTGCTTCTTGGATCAACCAATCAGAGAGAAACAGACAAAACAAGCACGGATTTCCTTCTTTTCCTCTTCTTTGATTGGGCACGTGAATGCCATTGCTTGAAATGGCAAGCATACCTGTTCAGCTACGCTTGCAGCTTCTGCATAAGCATCTTGAATATTTTCAGCAAGCCTGTGCAAAAAAATGTTTGATATCCCCCCTGCAGCAACTATGAATGGACCAGTTGCAAGAGTCAGAAGGGCAATTTGCCAGCAGCTAACCAATCCAATAATAAGACCACCAGAAAATGTTGCCATATGGTGGATATAATTTCCAACCTGTCATGTTGAAACAGCATCATTATATGTGAGAAAATAAAGATGGATTCCGTAAGAGGCCAAATTTAACTTGAGAAATATAAAACAACACAAAACTTACTTTTTCACTGAGAGCAGATTGAATGAGTAAGACATCACTAAGCACTTGGCTCACAATGTCTCCATTATTACCATATGTATCAAAAAAGCTCATATCTTGATTAAGTAACACCTGAACATATTTTGACCTGATTACTGCAGTTTGCCTCTCCCCAGAAAGAATCCAGCATGAGACCTCTATTATATAAAATGTATCAGCATCACACCTATGAATTATTTCACAAGAGACAATGCTAGTGGAGTCCTAGAAGCATTCCTACGAACATATCAGAAAGAGAGTTGCACAACATTCAACATTAAAATTGTGGTAACTCAATCTGAAGGGACGCAATCATTTCCCTTAATAGAATCAACTTACATATTTACATGGACACTTCAGAAAAAAAATCTCAGAACTGTCATAAGCACAACGGTTCATCCTTACCTATCCATCCAGCAGCAAAAACACCAGAAGCTATGTAAATAACGTACAAAGAGTGCTGCAGAAAACCAAGAAAAGAAGGGATGAGAAGAAAAACCTAGATAATCCAATTTTAAACAATCAGGAGATGTATATGTTTCTTTGAAGTTTGAAGAAAAGCTTGGATATATTCTATATCCACAAAAGATCAAAACAATGTCGGAAAACCTAACATGACAACCAAAAGAGCTGAAAATAAAGAAGCCATAAAATATTGTTTCTTCCAGAAACATAAGAAAAGAGATTCATTAATAGCAAAGAAATTGGACATGTTGCAAATATAAATCCTGCCAACATAAGTCCCGCCAGGAACAACATGGCAAGACATAGAACTTTACACAATCAGGAAACAACTGTGATACAGAACAGTGAGATGTTTTTAAACCATTTATTGATCTTACTTCAGGATTTTTTTCTACACTATTGATAAAAACATGTGGTCCCCACTCCTGCTTATGCTATCAAAGGCATGATCAAACTTGCACAACAATAAAGTCAATCAGCTAAATATGAGTTACCTCAACTCAGCTATCTTGCATCACCAACAAAAGCAATCGGTTATTTAACAGTAGAAGATAAATATAAATGCAGATAACACAATCACGACAAAACCATGTGGTCCCCACTCCTGCTTATGCTATCAAAGGCATGATCAAACTTGCACAACAATAAAGTCAATCAGCTAAATATGAGTTACCTCAACTCAGCTATCTTGCATCACCAACAAAGGCAATCGGTTATTTAACAGTAGAAGATAAATATAAATGAAGATAACACAATCACGACAAAACCATGCACAAATGAATAATAGAATTTCTGCAGTTTGGAGCCAGTTAAACCTTTGGAGAAATAAAGCTGATTTACAGAATCTGGCCTTCCCTCTTGTGAATGTGATATGGGCTATCTGGTAGGAATGCAATTGGCATATGTTCAAGGACAATCTGGTAGCCCTGCTTCTAATCTTCTATGCTTGCTTTTTCATTAAGAGATGTCTCTTTGCTCACTTTGGTTACAATATGACTCTCTGTAAAATTGGAAGGCATGGATGCAGGGAAGCCATCTCACTCCTACCCTTTTTCTTGTTTTTCTCATTTTTCTTAAAGTAAGCTTTTTGCATTCAGTTCAAACCCCGATTTTCACTTGCACCTCTTGCTTCACATTCTGATTTTGCTTTCCCAAGTTAATAAATATGGTGAAAGGTCAATGGGTATTTGCCTTGCCTCGTCACCAAGGATCCTGACACAGGTGCCTTTGGTAACAAAGAATCTTACTACAATTAGTTACTATAATCTTCAAGGAGAAATCAGAAAACTATCTTTGATACAGTTTTCCAATTCATGGGCTTTATCAGTCCTCTCCATGATCTTCACGCTTATGAAGATTTAGTAATCTTACGGGGAGCTTCATCAAAAAGGTGAAACCCATGTGTAATTCATATGGTTGACATAAATATTGCTAAAAAATTACTTCAAATATTGTCTGGAAGGCTATCCAACCTAACTTAGAAATAATGAAATGAAAGGCAACAACGTATCAAGAGCACTGTTGCTTGCTTTCTTAACTTTAAAAGCACAGCAACCTACTTGATTCCTTAACCAAGCAACAATTGTGTTTGGATCGAATTTTATGGAGTTCCAAGTAGCATTCAAAAATCAAACTCACCTCAAGATTGCATGAGACTGTTAAGATAATAAAAAAAGAGGAAGGAGGAAGAAAAAGATGTACGTAGAAATAACTGTTGTTCAATGGACTAATGTAGAGAATGAAATTGCAGCAAAGGGTGGCTGATTTAACCTAAATTTTTAGGGGTGGGCATGGATCGGTTTGGTCCGGTTTGGACCATTTTTTTTCAAACTGAACCGAACCGAATCAACCTCTCAAACTGAACCGAACCAAACCGATTTCAATTCGGTTTGGTTCGGTTTGGTTCGGTTTAAACCGAAAATGTATAAAAATATTTAAATTAATTATTTTTACATATATATAATAATTTTTAAGTTAAAAATAATCAAAATAAATATTATTTTTATTATAAAACTTATACAAATATCATTTGTATTAATACTATAATAATTTTTTAATAAATCGGTTTAAACAGTTTGATTTGGTTTAAATCGGTTTGGAGAATTTCCAAACCGAACCAAACCGAAAGAGATCCAAACCGAACCAATTGGGCTGATTCGATTTGGTTTCTCGGTTTGAATCGTTTTGTGCCCACCCCTATAAATTTTATATTAAAATAAAAAATTCATGTCTTTCCATTTTAGAAAAAATTTGATTTTGTTTAGCTTCAACAACTACGACAAAATGTGATATTATATAGGAGTACTAGCTAATTGATGATATATATAAAAATATGTATGTTAAGATTGTTGGATTCTTTGAAATTTTTATTTTTGACCTCTATCCATCGGACTTACGAAACTTCGATGTTAAATACATCGAATGTATATTCGAAAACCTTTGATTAACCATTATAGCAAACTCATATGGAACCACTCATCCACAAAATAGACACATGGGAGAAATAACCCCATAAGATCGATGGAATTCAAACTTAGTATGTTAGGCCATGTTTGGTTACACTACTAGACATCTTTATCACTATCAATTTTAAAATTGATATTGATTGCAATCAATAAGAGGTGTTTGGTTAATAGTAACAAGTTTGAAATTTGTACTGCAAATAAAGGTTGTTATGCAATTGTGAAACCTCGAAGAATCTATGGATAAAAATATGCGTGTAAAAATATATATATATATTTATATATATGGTCTATGGCATGATTTGAAAATTCATTTGATTTCCGTTTATTTGGGAAATGAACTTTCGTTATCTTTCCTTTGGCTACTATGAAAACATATGATATTTCATAGAAAATATTAGCCAAAATATGTGGTATGCATATATAGAAAATATATATATCGAGGTTAGGGTTCATAAAGTTTGTCTTTGGACCTCTCTCCATCGGAAATTGCGAATTTCCGATGTTAATTACACCGAGACTCTCGGACACCCTTGATTAACTGTCGTAACAATTTGCATATGAAAGAGAACACTCATTCACAGAATATTAGTATCTGGGTATTATGACCCATAAAAGCAATGGAAAGCAGATTTAACATACAAGGTTAAGTGGCGATGCCGTAACTTAGTATCTAGACTTGAAGGTATGGGCAAGGATTTTAACAATACCTGCGATAGATTAGTCTCTCAACCTAATGTTTTATATTAAGACATAGGTTGAATTATTGAGGCTAGTCAAGATACGAGCATATTCAAATCAAAAAATCGATTTCATATAAGTCCTTTTATTTTGAACAAAATGAAATCTGGCCATATGATTGAACCTGGTGAAAACAACAGAATATTACTTAAATCTTTATTCCCTGACTCGAAGGGTCCAGCTATGATATGCATACCCGGATTTGAGGAGAAACTATAGTCTCCTCCCATGGGCTTCTCGGGTTATCTTAGCCCCTTCAGCCCTATCCGGTTTGGCCCAGAACATAGATAGGATTTTGACGTACTCCCAGGTTTTCTCAGATTTAAATCTGGTTTATAATCCTGATGAGTCCGGACCTAGGACTTAACATATAGGCACCCTGTATGGGGTCAGATAGGGGATTGAATATAGCCATATATTGGGCCAATATATGTTGAATGGGGGACTGCTGTATAGTCCTGTATGGGCTGATCAGGGGTTATGTATATGAACATTTGACCTACAAACAGTATTGTGCTCCAGGACTTCCTTTTTCCTCAATCTTAGGGTCCATCCACTCGTATGTGGGACTGAAATTTCCTTCCCTATTTTTGGATAGGAATCTCGATTGCAATTATATAATTGGTATGAATACCAATCTAAGTCTAGCTATCAAGCCCCCAAATATCATTGGACTTTAAGCTAAAGATCAGCTATGGTCCTGATTTTGAAATGATCAAAATGTCAAGTAGAATGAGGCTTATATAAGCCTGAAGTATACGTCACCTGAATTCTTCATATTATACCCTGCCCCAGATATTACTTGGGACCCGAGATGTAGGTTCGGCTAGCCTTCAGGAAACTTGAATACATGCTAGCTGTGATGCCATTGAGACTTTCAAAAGGAGGAGAAGAATTGATTCAACTATTGACCTGGAACAGGCCACCTTCCGGTATTAAGTTATGGATGAGAATTCAAGTCCATATGAGCCCAAAGTACAGGCCATTTGATATGCTTAAGTCCAATTACCCAACTCATCCTAGAAGCTCCCTGCATATGCAGGAGGACATTTATACAAGTCTCCTCCATGGTCCGATCATATCCGGCCTTAAAATCTACTGCTTTTTCTATGTCTGCCCCTATACATTATGGCCAAGAATCTTATGTCATCAAGGTCAAAACTAAGGTCCCTATAGTATAGACCCTAGGAGTTAGGGTGAATTTAGAGCATCAAGGCTCATATAACCTGAAGATACTCAGTGTGTGGGCCGTCCGAGTTCAATTATAGGTCTACTATATAAGGCCTTCATATACATCATATGATACCTATCTTGATCCCTCCTATGACCTGATTATGCTCAGGTCTAAGGATAGCCAAAACATCCTGGCTCTGCTTGCTTATAGGTTATGGACCCTTACCTGTATTCTTGGGTCCCTAGATATTCAAGATTTATGCGATTGAATTCCACATTCAGAATTCAATGAACTTATGCTTAGGGCCGGCCCTGCATTTAACCTTAGATTGGCCAGAAGTATACCAAGCAAGGCATGCTGGGATGTCATGCCGCATAAGGCTTGTATGCGGCCTGAAATCTGGGCTTACATGAACCTGAAATGATTATCAAGTTAACCTACCCACGCTCGACTATAGATCTGCCCTATTAAACCCTCGGTTTGTCCTCCTGAACCTTTTCTCCATATTCTGATTAGGCTGCCATGGAAATGGGTTTCCCGGGTGTGAAAACTCCAGTGTATTTTGCAATAACTTAGCCCTGACTCATATGTCCGGCCTCCAATTCTTTTTATCTTCCCTGAGAGCAATATCCCTCTAATCCCCTTCAATGAGTAGACCTGGAATCAGGACCATATACCTGAAATCCGAAGGTCAAGATCCAGCCCCCTTATCATCAGACTGAACCTTCAATTGTATGTATGTGATGGCGTTGGATTACCTAATCCATATGGTACAAAACATGCCCTCTTTGTATGTCTTAAGGGTATAAGTTTATGCAGACTACCCTCTCCTCTTGGTAAGTAAGATTATTAGCTTCTTCTCCACTGAGAGATAGACCAAGGGAATGGAGGTATGGCTTCGGCTGTTATCCAGGATATGTGGATATCATCCAATTATGAAAATTCTTTTGTTCCAATCCTTAGCCGAGCTCATAAGCTCTCTCAATTATGGGATAACTCAATAAGGAGCGGGCATATTGCCCCAACTTTTGTCCAGCATGGGTGTCCGAGGATTGGGGCATATGGGTCAGGCCATGATCCATCATACTTAATCCCGGACTTGATTTTTTGCATATATTGGTGATTGACCTTGTCTAATTATGTCCAGACCTGGTTCTCTTTTTTTTTATATGGATTATCTATATATAAGGGAGGAGATCCCTGATCACTACCCTTGACTTGGTTGAAATGTTGGCAAAATTGAATTTTAACCTTATCATTTCATTTTTTTTTTTTTGAAGTCATCTTTCCCTCTTCTATGTTGATCTGCCGGCCTTCTCTTATTATGAGACTCTTGCTTATGACCTTGTTTGGGACAAGTGGACTGAAATAAGGCCCTGCATTAGGCTTCGATCATAAACTGTTATGGGCACAGATTCTTTGCTACTTATGGTCCTTATAACCGGAGTACAAACATATAGATATACATTGGCTTTTGCTCATCTTTTTATGAGTATCAACATACATATTTTGATTATGCCATATGGCATATTACATATCCTCATTTGGTCATAGCCTTATCATATCAAGGCTTCTTGTCATGACTTTTGTCCCGAAATTGGTCTTCTTTATTGTAAGATAGATCCGAAGGACCATGTATATATATGGCCTTGCCCGGGATATATTCATAGAACCATGTTCAAAGTTGGGCTATACTCATGTCCTGTATGGACATAAATCAGCCCCTTGCTGCCTCCTGATTTTATAATCGGAGGGTAATTTCATATATGGTCGGATGTCATAGTCTCTTCAAGGCCCGGTTGGCCATCTTCTCCTCCTGCTGCCTTGTACTTTATCTAAGGCTCCCGGGGGGCCATTTGGACCATCATGTGGGTTCCAAATAGACCGGGTATAACCTCACTTCATCTTAACACTGCCGAATGCCCTTCATCTCCTGCTGATTCCATTACATTCATATATGTATGCATACATAAGGACTCCTTGTATGACAGGACAGATATATATATATCCGAGAGGGGGGGGGGACAAATATGACCCAATTATGAGAATCAACTAGGAGATCAGGCTGTGAATTATATATATCCGGGGGCAGTGGCTATCACTTTGGCATATATCTTGGCCATGTGAATCTATCTAAGCCACTGACCTATGGTCATCTCTTTGTATTTGGGAGATGAGAATATGCCATGAACCTATATAGGAAAGTGAAAGTAAATTTCAGACCAAAGGAGGCAACTCATTGGGCCCGTGGGACTTCATCATTTGCCTAACTCTTCTCAACCCAATCTAGGTGATGTCCAAGCCAAGCCGAGAGAGGATTATGGGCATAAATCAACAAAAAGGTATAATATCTAGGAAAGGTCGGATAGAGGGACAAATATTGGCATGTCTATGGGCATGATATCTAGAAGGGGATAGGTAGGGTGATGGACATGATATCCTACCTTATAGTCTCTGGAACCTACACCTATCTTGTTGTATGACAGTAGCCGCAAGCTCTTGAGTAGCTCCTCCTTCTTGATGCTCTGAAAAACACACTCAATGACAGTACCTTCCTCTCTTTTTTCTTCTGCTCTTGCCTCTCCCGGCCCTTTTCCATGTGCGGGGTTGGCTCCATTTATAGGCCATTGGTGGGTGCTGTTCACCCAAGGGAGAGTGGGAGATCATGGGGTATGCGTGCCATAGGGAGTGGAGAGAGTGGGAGATCATGGGGGGACAGGTGGCAGTCCCCCCTTCCTATATTCCCTCTCACGAGAGAGAGCATCCAATGAGGCATCTCTCATTGACTCTCGGCCCCTCATTTGATGGACATCTTTGATCAATCGATACTTCATCCAATCATGGCCCTTGATCTTGTTATTGGACATTAATCCCACTAAGGATCCGGCCTCTTCATCATGCTATACCGCTGGCCATCCAGGAGCTCTATGCTCCATTTGACTTGTTCAACCTTTGACCCGGCCCTTGATCATGTGTCCTTCCAATTAATCAAGGCCATTGATCTCTTATTGGATATTAATCCTATTAAGGATCCAATTAGCCATCTTGATGGGCCGGGGAGCATCTATATCCCAATAAACCTGTCAATTGACCCATTTTGGCCCTTGATTACATGTTATCTCCATCAATCAAGACCCTTGATCACTTAATGGATATTAATCCTATTAAGGATCCGAGAGGATTAACCATCCGGTAATTAGCTTTGCTTATAGGCAAGCTTACCGGATATCCCATTATGAGGGATCCAATGGATATTATCCCATTAAGGATCCGGTAAGGTCATTTCAATGGTCCGGGGAGATCCATGGATACCAGCCCATTAATTGGTCAATTCTGGCCATCGGATGGCCTTGGCTTCCCTCTCGGACCTGTTTTGAATCCATTGGACTGTTCTCCCTCCTGCGGATCCTCCTCCAAACAGTTTTCTTGTTAAGTCTCCTAGTTGGAGACAAACTCTCCACCCGCGAGCTTCTATTAAGCAGGCCTCCTGTCCTCTTCTACCGCACCCTTCTCCTCAACAGATTTCTGCCACAACTTGGTCATTGCCAAGGAGAATCATTGGATCTGCCGGGTGGAGCTTCCAGGTGCTGCTTCTTCCTCTTGGGATCAAGCCGAGGAGGTGATCCTTCCCCTAGCTATTCCCGGGTAAGCAATGCCTCAATGATTTCAAATTCTGTTCATTTATGCCATATTCCCCCATCTGTTTCCTGTCGGCAGCATCCTTATTGTTCCAATTGTTCCATATCATGCCATATATGCATGGCCGGTTGCATAGAGATGCATTTTTATGTGTGCATCTTCCTGATTTATGTATAAAATCCGGCTCTCTCATGCATCATTTTCAGTCGGGTCTCCATCAATTACTCAAGTATATGCATATATGGATATCCTTGAGGAGCCGGCCTCTTCTCATGCTAGATTGGGTCCCCTTGAGTAGGTCGATTAATTGTGCTGATTTGCACATATATGTGAAGATCCGGACCTTCTATGTGCTGGATTGGCTCTTCTTGAATGGGATCTATCGGCTGCCCTTTCTCTTTTCCTATGTGTATATCCTGGTAGTGGGCCCTCATATGACAGCTTATCCCTTAGAGAATCATGGCCGGGTCTATTAAACAGGAACCAATTTGGCTTCTGTTTTGTCATTTCCGGCTCTCCCCTCTTCAATTTTTGTTGGGAACATTTTGATTGACTCATACATGTGTAGCCTTCTATGATGATTCCTTATGTTCATCTCCTTGACTTATATGTAAGGTCTGGTTCTCAATCTCCTATCTGTTTATATAAATCTGAATGCATATGTGAAGATCCGGCTTCCCTATATGCTGATTGGATCTTCTTCCAACCCTTGAGCCCAATGGCTGCCCTCTGGCATGTCTTCAAAGTGACCATAGCCGGACTTATTAAACAGGGGCCAATTTGGGCTTTTTGTTTGCTATTTCCGGCCCTCCTCTCTTCAGACTTTTGATAGGAACATGTCTTCATGCTACCAATCAAATATATGCCTAGCCGGATATATATGTATATACCGGAAGCCTTCAAATAAGAACCAGTATGGCATCCTTTTCAGATTATCCCCGGGCCCTCCCTTCCTTCCACAGGCCTTCCCATATGGCCTTCAAACAGGAGGTCATTCTAAGTAGGGGGCTAGATTTCTTCATATGCTATATTGGGCCGGTCTTGGATATATGTCCTTGGGCCCCTCTTAATTCATAAACCGATGGTAGGCCATAGGGAATTTAGTATTTTCATTCCCTATTTACCTATGCCTATATTTCATATGAAATTTAGAGTGCCAACAGCAATATAAGTGTAACTTGTATCAATTTTGACATTGATACTCTAACCATTAAAAATATCAATATTCATATAGTATCATTTTTGATACTCTAACCAAATTGGCTCTTAAGTTTGATTTGAATTTGATTTATGTTTTGTTGAGATACATTTTAATTTGATTTGACTTGATATTTTTTATCTTTGGATAATTATTTTTATTTGGTTCAGATTATGTCTTCTTTGACTTAATGCAATTTTGGATTTGAAATATTTCAAGGGATTCCATTGAATTCTCACATTTAGGTTTTAAGATTTCAAATTTCAAAATTCCAATTTGAGGGTTTGTTCCTTTTGGATTTAAGACTGAGTCTTTGAGGGGCCTTAAGATCAGGATTTGATCATCTAGTCCCTTTAAAGTCATAGATTAGACAGTTTTTTGTCATTCTTGTTCAGAAATTGTTAAATCTGAAATTTATGATTTGATCTTGTGAATTGTCCAATTTGATATTTTGGTTAGTTATTAGCTATAGTTGGTTTAGGGATTAAGGTTCATGAGCATGATTTCAGCCTTTAAAGTTTAATGATTTTTTTTTATTTAAGATGACAGCCTTGCAGATTTTTCTTAAGGGGCTGTTGCCTGTTGCTGGATTAGCAGATCTGCGGATTGCCTCTTTTGTTTAGGGTTTCTTGTACGTTTACAATTCTTATCAAGATCGGAAATATCCATGGATAATTAGCATCCCTCCATTAGCATCAATCAGCCTTAGGGTTTTAGATATCCAAACATTCAGATCTAAGGTTGACAAATTTTCAGATTTTGATGTTTTGTTTCTGTGAACCCTTTTTTTTCCAATTTGATTTGAAAAGTTTTGGAGAATATGGACCTCATCTAGAAAATAGGTACTATACTAGATCTAAAAATATTTAGATAGTCCAGTGGTATTTTAAAAGTATTAGAATCGAGATTCAGATTTTTTTAAAGTTTTAATTTTGACCCATCTCTGTCAGATGGTGCGAATATCCGGCAATGACTTACATCGAGCAACAACTCAAATACCTTTGATTAACCGTTGTAGTAACGTACTTTTGGAGAGCGCACACATCCACAGAAAAGTAATGAACTTGAAAGAGCCAAACTCTAACAAACCACAGGGCTGGAGCACATCTCAAGTAGTCTCTCTCCCTCTTCTGCATAGTTATCAAGGCGACAAGGCGCCAAGGCGTTGAAGGGTACCGATTCTGCTTCGGCGACAAGACGGCCACTTAGACATCGCCTAGGCGGTCAAGACGGTATTCAAAGAAGACTGGGTCGGGATATTGTTATACATAAAAATAAGCATAAATATAATTATATTTTTTTGTTACAATTGAATATGAGTGTTTTATTTATGTACATAAGTAAATATGATGTGTGTGTAAAAGAGAAGAGAGTTAAATAGATTTTTAAAAAATTTAAGTATATAACATATTTATGATTATAAAATTTATATATATGCGATAGTATAAATAATGGTGAAATATTGTTACAATATTATTAAACAGGGGGTGTAGAGTAGTCGAGGATCGACCTGCGCGGTCAAATCGCTGAGGTCAAGCGGGTAGCACCCCTTGTGGGGGGTTGTCAAGGGGGTGAAGCCCTTGAAAGAAAAAAAATATGTAATAGTATAAGTGATCTTATATATGTAATTATAAAAATGTGGGTATTTATTTTTGGACAAGGAGTTAATCTTGGTAAATTAAGTGAGACAAAGAGAAAAAAAAAAGCTGAAAAAGAATTTAATTAAGTATATAGTATAAGTTTATAAACATAAATCTTAAATATGTATGATAGCATAAGTGATAGTGAAATATATTAATATATTCAAACTATCATTAAATAAGTGTCCCTTGTAAGGGGTATCAAGGGGGCAAAACCCCTCAAAATTATTTTTAATCATGTAAAAATACTCAGGATGCCTTGCTTGGGCGCCTTGGGTGCCTAGGCTAGCGCCTTGAATGCCTTGGACGCCTTTTTGGCCCCAAACAAAACGTCTTGCCACCTAGGCGGGCGCCTTGACAACTATGCTCTTCTCTCCTCAAGAAGGTGATCTCTCATGGTCAAACTTAGATCTGGAAGGTTTCTTGAGACCCGAAAAAAGAGAGAACTTGTCTATTGAAATAGATAGTATGGATACTGCTAGAAACAGTCCACTTTAACGGTTTCAACAAGGAGAAACGTCCTCTCTTCATCCATAGTGAGGTATTTTGAAAATTCCATGAGGTACTCTTGTTCTACTTCATATTCAGTTCCCGATTTTACTAATTCGACATTGAACAAGACAGAGATCATGGTTTTATGAAATCAAAAAAAAATTCGCTGTCATAAAATGATTCCTTACACAGTTCCCACATCAAAAATCAGTAATTAACTAGAACTTGTCTTGCTAACGAGCTGCAGCAGTAGACTCTAGAATTCCTTATTGCTCTTTGTATCTTTCCGTTTAGCACAAACTAGTAATTGCATTTCTACAAACTTGATATTGCCTCAGTGTGCTGCTTACTTCTAAAGCCAGTCTTTCCATCTGTAGATGTTAGGCCTGACCGCCTGACTGGATCTAGAGATAAACTAGGGGTCCGTTTGGGAACCAGTTAGAAGTCCTTCCTTTTGTCTTCTTCTCCGTTAATAAGTACTTCTACAATTTTATGACGAGTTTGGCAACATCACGTTCGTCACTTCTGCTGCATCCGGGAGGCGGAAGTGAAAAGGGGAAATTATCTCCTTCTCGTAACTGCAAAACTCCTCCCGATAAGGAGGATGCGTGCAATTTTCTTTTCCCACGTACACCTCAAGATCTCCTACGTTCGTTATGGTGTTGTAATGACTTGTTCTTTCAAAAAAAAATTACAAACATGAAATGCGGAGGCTCTGAGGAATAATAATATTAATAATAAAACATAAGAAATAAAATATAAATATGTGACATAAAAGTGATAAAATTAGCATACAGTATACATTTCAAATCGTTGTACGAATAAAAACAGAATGAATTAAATAACATATAATTGAAACTGGAATATGAGAATAAAAATTGAAAACATACTATTTTTATCACCAAATTTGATTACTCTGTGATATAAACGCCCCACTCTTTCAAAATGAGATACAAGTAAATTTTAAAAGGTTAAATTTTATTTAATTTTAAAAAAATAAAATTTTTAATAAACATTATAAGATATCATAATCAAAATTAATCATTCTTTTATTTTTATTTTTAATTAATAAATTTATTTATTTATCAACAACTATTTAAAAATTCATATTATAATAAAATAAAATTGTAAAAAATGCCATAAAGAGAAATAAGAAAGACAAGGTAAAACTTGAAAATCACTAAATCAAATTTTGTGGTGATATAAAAAATTTTACATATTTTTTGTAATAAAATAAGATAATATATATTTCTTATTTAAAAAATTAATAAAAATCTATTCTGATAAATGAATTAGAATCAAAATAAAATTAAGATTTGATCAATAATTTTAGATAATTCTGCACATATTTTTATTAAGAGTCATGATATAAAAGATGAGCTATTTAAATAATTTGGTGACCAAAAAATAAAAATTTACTCATACAAATATTTTTTAAATATAGAAGTACTTCTGTTGTTTGACACAAAAATATAACCGTAACTTCCACTTCTGCAAATGAGAAGACCTTCTGATTGAAGTGACTTCAAGAAGAAGGCACTTTTGAGAGAAGTACTCCAATCAAGTTGCCAAACGGACCCTAGATTTCTTTTTTAACTTGATATCACCAACATTTAAACAACATAATGTATCCCTATGGCATAGGTGACAGAGCATGGGTGGCAGAACATCATGAAGCCAGAGAATGCAACATTCGACAATGGAAAATATCTCCAAGTCAATGAGATTGTTAGTTAAAATTTCTCAACTTGCATCTCAAGATCAGATTGCTGTGAAAAGCATCCCAAGTGCGAGTCGATTATTTCAGAGCGGCTCTTATTGTCTTCGTTTAGGGTAAACATGTTCATTGTACTGTAGCAATAACGATCACGTGTGCTCTTTTGCAGTGCAAGTGCAAGCGTGATGTAGAAACTGAGATGTATCACAAGGCAATGAGGCCCTTAATCTGACATGACAAACAATTTAGCCAACAAGTTCATTATCCTTAGTGAATAGAGATCTATTGGATGCTATCCCATCCCCCATTAACCATCTCTTCATACAATTTTGACACATGTTTTCTGCTAGCATGGCTGCAAACATTGTTCACCTATATGCTCCATCAGGAGTGGGTTGATGGGTTCATCTTCATTTATTACAGTTAAATATGTCATGCCTTTTCAAGTGATACGAACATCTCCTAACTTGCATTTTAGCATTATCACTCTGATGTTTTGAAACACAAGGTTCGGCTTTGAATAAACCTCCCTAAATTATCACGTACTGTTGACTAGGTAGGCATGAATTGATCCTAGGCAACACCTTTACTGTGAGGGAAAATTCAAAGCCCCCTATGTGGGGGAGCTTCCGCCTCAAGTCAGTTTGTTAACCTCAGCTTTTTTTTGTCGTCTTATTGAAAGGTTGGCAACCATCAAATTTTGTACTCTTTGCTAATTAATTTGTTTTTCTTCCACTCTATCTGGAGATAAAAGGTCTGGCATTCATTCGAATAAGTGCACATTTACTATATTGTCTTCATTTGGGGTGAACAGACTACTAGCGTCTTCATAGTTGGAGAGGAAATAAAAAATTTTCCTACTTCAAATGACTTACATGAAAGATTTACAATAAATTATTATCTTTTTGTATTGATCACGGATAAATTAACGAAAACTATATAAAATAGCTTACCATAGCTTGATGTCTACAGGCAGTGTTGTATCAATGGATCAATAGGCGAGACAGGAGTTAATAGAAAGCTAAAATTTTGAAAAAACACTTAAAGGATCTAAGGGTTTCAAGATAAATAGAATTATGATAAAATACATGTATTGTAAATTTAATAAAAACTAAAGAAGAAAAGAGAGAATTAGTTTGGATGGAGTCATATTACCTCAAAATACTCAATTCAACATATTAGTTCAATTATCTAAAAAGATGGAGACTATGAGATGTGATAAAAAGGATAACCATAGGATTAAAGCAAAATAGATAAAATGGAAATGGTTATAGGATTCTTAAATGATCAAAAAATTCCACTAAAGTTAAAAAAATTATCGTATAATTATAAGATCTTCAATGGTGTATGATAGTGAATGATAGACAACAAAAAACATACTTCCAAAATATGTATTGTTGAAATGAGAATATTAAGATGGATATATGGTCATACTAAATTAGAAAGAATCTAAGGGTCTAAGGGTTTCAAGATAAACAGAATTATGATAAAATACATGTATTGTAAATTTAATAAAAACTAAAAAAGAAAAGAGAGAATTAGTTTGGATGGAGTCATATTACCTCAAAATACTCAATTCAACATATTAGTTCAATTATCTAAAAAGATGGAGACTATGCGAATGTGATAGAAAGGATAACCATAGGATTAAAGCAAAATAGATAAAATGGAGATGGTTATAGGATTCTTAAATGATCAAAAAATTCCACTAAAGTTAAAAAAATTATCATATAATTATAAGATCTTCAATGGTGTATGATAGTGAATGATAGACAACAAAAATAAACTTCCAAAATATGTATTGTTGAAATGTGAATATTAAGATGGATATATGATCATACTAAATTAGAAAGAACACAAAATAAATATATTAAAAAATTAATAGTAGCGGAAGCTATAAATAAATCGGAAGAACAGAGATTGAGATAGTTTAAACATATTAAACTTAATTAAGCTTTGGTTAGAAAAGTTTAAAAAATATATAAAAATAGAATAAACAAAAAACATTGTAGACATAAGCTAACTTAATGGAAGACAATTCAATATGATTTAGATAATTCAAATATCTCAAAAAAATAACACAAATTGACATGAGTAGATATGGTAGACCCAGATAATTTAGGAATTAAAGCTAGCCTTGAGTTGGATGCACTCTAGCTTGAAGTGATTTTGCATCCACCATTCAAACTTCAGGGTTACACTCATGATATGTTGAATTCACTTTGCTGTATACGCATTATAGTAGACCCCATTGGGCCATTGGCCAACTATACAATCACGGCACAAGGGTACGACCCTTCAAGCTACAAAGCCACCACTCAAAGCTCTCTCTCTCTCTATATATAAGAGAAATATAGAGAGTATAGATAGAGAGAGAAAGAAAACTATATATATAGAGAGAGAGAGATACACAACTTATAGACATAATATCTATTGTAGTTCAAAATGGAAAAGGAAAAAGAAGTCCTCAAATTGGCATTTCTAATCTCCCGCTTCCTTGTCCAAAGAGGTGAGGGATGAACTACCTGCGTTTACAACAATAGGGCTACTCCCAGAAATTATTACCAAAAGAAAAGATTTCAAATCAAGTTAGGCACGTTAACAAAAGTTTAGCAGCAGCAACAACCAAAGATGTGATAAGAAAATGGAAGCAAGAAATAGAACAGACCCTAAAATATGCCATAACTCAATTACAAGCTCACCCTTTTGAATTCATGAAACAGTTCGTGCGGCGGGATTCTGCGTAGGCTAAAATCAATTATTCTCCCGAAAAGGAGCACGTAAACGACCAAAGCCATCCCGTGTGCCGCCGCGGACACGGAACCGACGGCCATCAGCACCCAGTCCCACTGGTCCGCATACGCAAATAGCCTCGAGAAAGGCACTGCGGCTGGCGGCGGCTCCATCTCCTCAACCTCGTCTATTGGCCCTTCCGCTTCCACGGGGATAGCCTCCGTGTTGGTGTCCAGGTAAGGCGATGGCGACTCCGGCGGCTCCGACACCTCCGACACCGGCGTCAGCGGCCGGACGTGGGGCGGAGACCATCCGAAAATCCCCCTTGACACCATCATCTTGCCCCTTCGGGACGTATACTCCGCCGCGGCCCTTCAAAATCTAACTCAAACGGTGCGAGGAAACCCTAGAACTGGATCCAGCGTTTTCTTCTGGCTCTGCCCTCTTCCTCTGGCTAACTACTATGCCTTCAAATGGACTTTCTCTTCAGCTTCTTTTGCAGCCCTTTTCCCCCTTTTTCTTTTTTCGTACCGCTGAAAAGGCGACGGTTCCACAACGCGGTCAAAAGAGGCGGGAGGTGAGCTTCCGCTGCTTCCCAAAGCGCCCCGCTTTCCCACGCCCACTAGACAGTAACCCTCCCTGCCCTGCTGCTTCACCTACCGTCCCCGCCGCCGCCGCCGCCGCTGCTCGGCGGCGGCGCACGACTTGGCATCTTCTTCTTCTTCTTCTTCTTCCCGTCCGCTCGGCGTCAGAATGAAGTAGAAAGATAGAAGAACGGGAAAGAGGAGGGAGGGAGGAATGAGAAGGAGGTGGGGCTCCGGCGGGCGTCGCCAGAACCCAACGGATCGTCGACGCCGAGTCCGCCCTCCCGGTCGGTCCCATCACTCTGCGGTGGGCGATTGGCGGTGGTGGGCCTATAAGCCCGCGCCCCACGCCTGTTCTCTTTCCTGCGCGGCTGCCCCCGTGTGGCAATGCAATTCCGACGCCACCGCCTTGCCAGTCGCCATCTTTATCAGCGTACGTTTCCCGGGGGAAACGACTCCCCTGCCGGGAGCCCCAACCATGACTGCCGCGAACCGGACAGTCAGCACAGCAGGCGGTGGCCCGGTGGGTTCCTCGACTCCAGGGGAAGAAGAAGCCGGTCAGACGCCCTCCGCTGCGTCAAGAAAAGATTGCGGATCGACGAGACCGGTAATCCGTTGTAAATAAAATAGCGCGGTGGTTGCGGTCGGTCAGAGAATGCCAAGTCCTAGTGCACAATCACAAGATGGGCGACATGATACTTACCTTTCTGATTATCCTTAATCCAGGGTGGCAGGAGGACAAAACAAGAAGGAAGATAAGATGAAAGTCGTGAAATATCAAGCAGGTTGGCCTACGGCGAGTAGGATTTGAAGCCAAGTGGTAATCAATCCTATGCTTGCCGCTATGCTCATTAAATATTTGGACGCGTAGCAGGATATCCTCGGAGTCTGAAACAAACATTTGCGTATCCGCCATAAACGTAAAATGGTTGACTGCTGTGAAATAGTCCAATCTTCAAAATAAACATAAAAAGATCGTATATTCGAAATTATGTACGGAGACTAAAAACCAACGCTTTATATTTATCGAAGTTCTTAAATATGTGAACTAAGATAATTAACTGGGTTCGTACCGATAGATAACCAAATTGCCCCACGATTTAAATGATCAAAGAACTGCATTACTATTCATCCGGATTCTGGTACAATCGTGCGGTTCAGACGGCGTAAAACTAATTTACATTTATGTTTTGAAGTACACACTACGATCAAGGATCAGGGAACCAGACAGCATGTCGGCAGATTTGCCAACAAGCATCAAATTTGTCTGGCACAACATAGATTTTGAAGCATGCCAAGGTGCCAGCGGATATGCTGACGTAAAACAAGAACACCTTACGACTGCGGAACGCAGTGCTTTCGGCATTCAGCACTCACATTTGAGCAACTTTGCCGATGATTCCAGCAGCGTAAGTGGAGATCGTAGAATCAGGTGACCGCTTAAGCCGGTCGATGGCAGGAAAGAACTCAGATGAGCGTAAAAAATTTCTACAGGGAGAATGGTCGCACATCTTCCTCAAAGCAAACAAGACTACCCTCAGTGGCGACTCTTTCATGGCATCTCTTGTAGGACTAGCAGCAATACCAGAATATTCGTCGACCAGCTTTAACAAAGCCTACAGGAAAGGAAAAGGAGAGATGAGATAGGATGAAAAACTTTTTCCACATTCAAAATGAAGGACAGACTGTTGCATCGGAAATAGGTAGTTATATGCGTATGACGTGAAATCCCAACAAATTACAGACCTGCATAGCACCCTGAGTGATGATGTCTTCACACAATGCATCAGAGTTCCGGACAAGGTTACTTAGAGCGCCTGCGGCATTGGATTTGGTTTTCTCCTCCTCTGCTGCAAGCAGCAGTCTTGTAAGATGGGGTATCGATCTTCTGAGTTCCTCGTACAGAATGTTGCTGTGGTATGCAGCATTTCCAATCTAAACAAAAAGTTGTGGCCACGTTCATTCACAGAAAAAAGCAATTTGCATATTTGAGCTCGATTCACAAAAGTCAAAAGCAAGCCAACGGGAGGAAAAAAACAGCTCACAGCAAAGCATGCGAATTTTCGAGTACGTTTATCTGGATCAGCACATCTATCAATAAGGAGCCCAATAATTTTAAGTTTAGCCTGCACAACGACCCGAAACACATCAAAATGAGAATAACCAACAAAAGTGAAGCACAAAAATCAATGCAATAGCATAGCAAGAAGCCAAGAATCACCAATGAGCTATAGAAGTAGGAGCTGTATCTGCACATATTTCCAATGGCACTGCAAGCCTTTCCACGTATATCTGCATCATCATGGCCTAAAAAGTCCCTTAAGAACCCTAGTAAACATGCCTTGTCTATAGTTTCATAGAAGTCCTGCACATTTGCATGTCAAAAAGGATATTAATTTCCAATATGCCGAATTCCAATTCTGTGCCTAACAATTTAGCAACAAGGAAGGAGAAAATATAGTGTGGAATTTTTCTTCTTGGAAAACTCACGTTCATCATATTGTTTTAAGAAAGGATTTCGAGTACCAGCCTCTAAAAACATTCCTAATTCCAAATGTCCTAAAAATTGAAAAAACTAGCAAAGTAGCAAGCCCTTGAAATCTTTTGTTGCTGAAGTCCCAGCTGCCTGAAAACTCTTAAAATAGTGTTAGTTAATTTTTTTTTTGTTTTTATGATGAAGATGCCCCTTCCTAATATCCCCCCTTTTCTCTCCTACACGTTTATCACTCTAGAAGAGAGAGGACACTTTTGTGAAGAAAAACAAAAAAAATTGAAAATCAACATTTTAAGTGATGAAGAAATTTATTTTTCAAAAGTACATGATTTTAAAGATTTTAATTTGTTCTGACGGCGGCAGTTATGAGGACTGACATGTAAAAATTCCTTTTAATAAGAATACAACTTTCAATTCAGCCTTGGAGAGAAGATCTTACTGGAAATCTCAAAAGTGAGAAGTAGAATCATCTCAACTCTGTAAACACACGACCCATGTCAAGCTGTGCTGTGCAATAGTAATGAGTAATGACACTTCCAGAGTCAAAGATTTTCGACAGCCATATTAGTGAGAACTGCAGGGTAAGAAGTAACCAATAGATAACGCAATGCTTAGCCAAAGTAAAGAAAAGAATGAAATCAGGTAAGCAAAGAAGAGAAGATAGTCACAAGGTACCAACATCTTTGTTGCTTCGGTTCATTTAGGCCAAGGTGAGCAGATCCCGGCAAGATAGCTAGCCCACTCAAACCCTTTAACCGGGGTGCAGCTAAGTGGACTAGTCAGAAGAACACTGAAGACAAGATTCACAAGAAGATACTGTGTTCACATTCTACCATGTTCACATCAGATTCAATATGTAAATTTGAATGTGTGATGATTGGTGAAGCAGGTGACTATGTATGATAATCTGTCCCCTACTCCATTATCCCAGTTAGTTTGATTTTACGACCTATAATTGATGTAGTGGAATGATTGAAAAAAAAAATATTTTTGGTGAGTATACTGGGCGAGGTCCACCTATGAAGGAATTGTAGTGGTGAAATGATGAAGTGCAGAGAGCAGTAAAGAGCAAGAGAGTGGTTTAAAAATTTATCCAAATGTGGCACCAGCGAGACCTTTGAACAATAGAACGAGACAAAAATGGTAGTTAAATGAGTTAGGAAGGTAGCATATAGCAAGTTATATGATAAATTAGACACAAAGAAAGGCGAGAATGATATTTACCGACTAGCCAAGTTGAGAGAGAGGAGATCTCGGGACTTAGGACAGATTCGGTGTATTAAAGATAGAGAGGGGTGTTGACCCGAGATGTGGACATCCAGAAATGGTGGAAATATTACTTTGTAATGATCTTCAATCAGCATATTCCAAAAAATATAATGGAGATAGAAGGGGATTCGAGACAAGGGATGAAGTTGTCCCAAAAAAATTACCACTCTAGAAGTGCAACTTCGCTAGGAAAAATGAGAACCTCAAATGCATGTGATCCAAATAACATTCCGATTGAAGTCTAAAAGTGTTTGTGTGAGAGAGAAGTGAAATAACTAACTCTTCTATTTAATAAAAGTGTTATCCCCGGAAAGATGCCAAATGAATAAAGAAAGAGTATAATTATCCTACTATTTAAGAGAAAAAAAGACATTCGAGATTGTAGGAACTACAGAGGTATCAAGATCAATGTGTCAGACTACGAAATTGTGAGAGAAGGTTATGGAGAGAAGACTTCAAGAGCGTACTAAGGTCTCAACAAACCAATTTAGATTCATGTCAGATAGATCGACTATAGATGTCATCTTTTTAATTAGATCATTAGTAGAGAGATATAGACTTGAAGAGAGATCTTCATATGATTTTTTTCGATTTAGAAAAAAGCCGATGACCGAGTTACAAGAGAGGTTCTTTGGTGAGTGTTAAGAAAGAAGATGGTGCCTAACAAATTCATTAACATCATCAGGGACATATACAAGGGTGTGACCGCCTAAGTTTTCTCCCTAGGTGGGGAGTCAAAAGCCTTTCCTATGTCAATAAAGCTACATCAAGGATCCACTCTAAGCCCATATCTTTTTGTCCTAATCATAAACAATATAACTAAGAATATTCAAAAGAGTTAACCTTGGTCTATATTGTATAATGTTCGCAGATGATATTATTCTAATTGACAAAAATTGAAAAGATATTAACAACAAACTTGAACGATGGAGAACTATGTTAGAAGTTATAAGGTTTAAAATTAACAAGACAAAGACGGAATATATGCACTTTCGATTTAGCGAAACCCTAGGAGTTGGAGAGGTAGAAATAACTTTAGATGGAAAGGTTCTCGCACCAAGTACCCAATTTAAATATTTAAGCTTAATATTATATAGGTACGGGGAATGTTATCCCATATTTATCATAAACTCCGCACAAATGCATACCTTTCGTCACCCTCTCTTTCCATTTTCCTGCCTTTTTACGTATGAAGAATCTAAAGAGAAAATAGTATTAAACCTAACTTCCTGAAAGCACAAATAGTTCCAAATGCAAAATGAATATTAGCAAGTGATATACACCATTTCAACTAGACTTCCTCTTCTTCCATCGGTGAGATAGCACCTATTTTAGCATTTCTAAAACCTTTTCAGATTTAAAGTTATAAATTTATTTCATGACCACCAAATTATAGTTTTCTTACCAATGAACCATTGTGATGTCAACATATTCAAATAAACCATTTTGCAGACATTTGCGCAGAATAAAGGGTTGTTCTCTACCTACACATGACAGTCACTTCGTATATATTTTAACATTCCTAATGTTAGATATGTCAAATGGATTAAAGAGTGAAAAATATGTAGTAATATCTAATAATGATTTTTAAAGAAAAGAACGGCATTATTAGGGTAACCCAACCGTTGTTTCAAAGAATAGCACTGATGATAACTCTTAAGCTGTCTCATCCAAACAAGAGCAACACATTAACTAGGCTACATGTGACACATACAAAGAATGAATTTCGAACCTTTGACATCCTAGCAAGATCAGACACAATCATCAGTAGGTCAAGTACAGCTTCCTTGGGTGAAGAACCTCCAAGAAGCTTTCTTACACTCTGAGAATCTAAAAGTCCTTCTTTCAAAAGTTGTGTCGCAAGTGGGCGATAACCTGCCATTTTTGCAAGAAAAGCCACTGGCCTTGCCACATCCTCTGCTTCAACATATTTCAAGCATACAAGAATATGCCCTGGTAAACCAACCTACATAGCACAAACCAGCCTGATCAAAAGACAAGCGTAAGGCAAGCAGCTAACATCAAATCAATGCAAGCTTGTGTTTTACCTCTAAAAGGATCTGAAGATAGTGGGGCATGTTTGCTTCAATTGCCTTAACAGTGTCCTTGCTTTCTATGCCAATTTGAGCACCAGGCGAACCAATGTTAAGAAGATGGCCACTATTGATGGATGCAGACATAGAAGGCAAACCAGAAGAACTTTGCACCACAACAAAAGGAAAAGCCAAAAGATCAACCACCACATTGACCAAATCACTAATCCCTTTGCTTCCACCGCCGGGTCCATTCCAGCCCTTCAAAATACTGAGATGTAGTTCACACACCAATTCAGCCATTAACTTAACATGTTCCTTTCTGAAAAGGATATCGCGGAAGATACCGCTGGGAAGACAATGACAAATCAAAGAAACTGCCCAAACAACTCCTATGGGTGATAAACCAACTCGGTCCTTCATTCCACCTGCTTCAGATGTGCCTCTCTGGAGACTATCAGCCAACAAACAGACAAGAAACTGAGGAATACTATTTGAACATGCTTGCTCAATAGCTGAAGGCCCCCCAATCTTTAGCCTTTTCTCCAATAGGCCTATACATCCATCCCTCAAACCATGCCACTTGGAGAGCATTAAATTCACATGAGCAGTTGCTCCCCATTCATCAGATAATTGGAGGCGGAGGTAGGCACATAATGTTGCTGTGGGAGGAGAAAGGGAGACAGATGTCTCAATCAAAGAGGAGTTTGTGAAATAGGCACTCTCTAGGGATATCAATGATGATAAAGCAAGCATGGCTGCTGCACAGTATGGTTGGAAGGAGTTCATGATTCTATCATTAGAAGAAGCCAAGTGCCCAAGGACAGAGAGCCGATCCTTCTGCTTCTTGGGAGAGCTGGTGAGAATGCATGATGCTGGAACCTTGCCATCTACTTTAAGCTGGCATGCTATAGTGGACAGAATGAGGCAAGAGTTGAAGATCAGAGTATGTGGTTTAGATAATTTTGATTTCTGATTACGACCTTCCCCTCCATCTTTATTTAAATAAGAAGCATTTAGAGAAGACAGCATTGAGAAAAGATAGCAAATGATGGTTCCGTCTCCACCACAGTCAACATCAGCAATAACAGCTTCTGAAGGAGACAGACCGCAGACTAAACTGCAAACAGGGATACTCAAAATGCAGATCCGAAGCATGATCTGAAACAACAAGAGAAACAAATATTACAATTACTACAAGTATATACTGCACAATCCATAGCTATCATTTTTTGGCTTATTTAGCTAGATAAATATACCTACTTGGACTAATTAGTCTCCATTACTCTAACAAATAAAAAGTAATGCCACTGGTGTATCATTCAGCATTAAAAAGACAACTCACATCTTGCCACATATATCCACATTGACAATAAGCAGTGTAGTTTCACATAATTAGACATACATAAGCAAAAAGAACTGAAATATGAGTTAAGTAAAGATAACAAATGAAAGTAAAGAGACCAGGTCTAGCACCTGAAGAACAGCATGCAGAGCAGATTCTAACCCATTGCGAAAGCAGTAATAAACAGCAACTTGAACAGCTTTGGAATCAAGAAAGGACTTTGAGACCAAGCTAATCACATCAGTAGAATCAGTCTCAAGCAATGATGCCTGATTTGATTCCTTGACATCAGATTGATGCAAGTGATCACTCCGCATTAATTTCAAAGGGAGGTAACTACCACATTCTCTTCTTGACAGAGTCTCTATAGCATCTATCATATGCCACATAGCTTTACATGCCTCACAAGCAGCTGGTAGCATATCTGTAGAACCAGACATCAAGCTTGATCCAGAAACAAGTAAACAGTTAACCAGTAGATCCTCAACTCCAGATTGCCTTGCATGAATTAGAATCTGCTTCGCGATTTTCTCACGAGATTGGGAACAATCTGTATCATTATCCTGAACTGATACCGATCCTTTGAGCAAAAAAGCTACCCGAGATAGCATTATAGTGACGCATGCACTGGACTCATACAATACTCTTCCAGGAAGACTGCTCTCAGAGCTTACAACCTATATATAATGAAAATGAAATAAAAATAATGAATTTATAAAAAATATAAAGAAGATTTAGTTAAATGCTGAATTCAAAAACCTGTGAAAATAGTTGGATTACAGAAACCCAGTGTTCAACGTAAGAATTCCTGCTCCCACTTCCACTATTGTCCAATAATTTCTTCAAAATAGAGAGTCCCTGCAAAAAGAAATTTTTCACTGAAAAAATGTGACATGAATGTCCATTTCACAACCACTGCAGATACAGACATACCAAGCCTCGGCCATGAAAAAGAACACTTGTAAAAATCAAGATAAAATTTAAATGACAACAGCAATTTTACCATCACTATAAAACCAAGAACATCAGCCATCTTTGATCTGATGATTATAGAAACAAAGTCAAGAATGGTGCATATTGTGTTATCCATTGCAATGGAAGGCTGAAGAGCCCCTGCAGCAATTAAATTGGTGACAATCTTGAAAGATTGGTTTATGCGAGCCGAATTTGCATTCCTGTACAATGTTTATGAGTAGATGATTAGCAATCCTGCAAAACTCAGTGCATTAGATCAGAACAACCATCAAGCATCAATAAGCATGACAATAAACAGGTGGGTGCATGATCTTGATCTGAAGAAGATATGCATAACCATGATACATTACAAATCTTCAGCATCTTACAGAATGTGGAGAATATATATTTTACATGGTTTCATCATCAACATGGAAAAACACTTCTAAGCACTAGGCGCACAACACTGAAAGATACATAAAATACTCATAGCAACAAAATATACTGAAAGTGTCAATGAAAGTCAACAAGATCCCGCAATACAAAACAAATTAACGATAGAATAACATGATGCAAGCGTATGTCATGGTTTGTGGTATCTGCCAATACACGATCGGGATTGACACCTGCCAAATCAATCTAGGGGAGAGCCCAATCCTGGCAAAACCTTCTGCCAGGACTGGGCTAAGCTTAGTCAATTTCAGACCAATCCAACTCCAGTCCATGATGGATTGCTGCCAGTGATGGTGGAGAGACAGCTGATGGGTGGGGAAGACGAAACACGTCATGTTTGCAGAAGCATGCACAAGTCAAAATTTTTGTTCTTACTGATGAATGTTTACATGGTAAACATTCCAACACGATCCAGAGCAAGGATTGCCATCTCGGATCTCGGCTTCGTCTCGGGGGGGTGAAAGAGAAGAGATCTCGGAGAGATCTTGGAAAAATCTCGGGAGATTGGATCTCGGATTCTCATATCAAAAAATATATATGTATGAAACATAACATAATATCTTATAAAAATAGGAGTACATAAATGAATTTACATGAAAATATATAACACATTTTGTACATCAACTACGTGAATGAACAATTACAAGCACTTTTAATACCAAAAAGATAATTTTTGTGCTTCTAAAAGATTTAAACTTGTATGTAATCTTATTTAAATACTAATATGGTATTAAGCTTGTAACACATTTTTATGTGATAGTATAAGTGATAGTGAAATATATTAAATGTGTTTACACTATCATAAACGGGGCGCAGAGTAGTCGCGGATCGACCTGTGCGGTCAGATCGCGGGGGTCAAGGGGGCAGCGCCCCTTGTGGGGGTATCAGGGAGGCAAAGCCCCCGAAGAAAATTTTTTTATGGACCAGTCTACATGGGACGAGATCTCGGCGATCTCGTTTCTCGGCCTCCTTGGCGAGACCGAGATCTCGCGAGATCTCGGCGAGATCTCGCGAGATGGCATTCCATGATCCAGAGGGCAAGTATATATACCGCGTTATGTAGTCATAAGCGTGAGGCACTAGTGGTGAGGAAGGGTTCACCGTGCCTCTGGTACCCCAGGCAATCGCCTTGGGTAGTACAGGTAAACCGAAGGGAGAGAGGGCCAGTTGGACAGCCTCTTCCGATAAGGTCTGCTGCAGTCTTGCAGGAGAAGGTGGTAGGGCAGAAAAGAAGGTGTTACCAGGACTCCCAGACCCAGTAAGCAGAGAACCCGCAATTTAATGTTGAACCGGAAGCGTTGAACCACCCGGTTGACTGGGTGGTTCAGGGCTTTTATGTTTAAGTCAGTTGGTGACCCCAAAGCACTGAACTTCCCAGTCCGCTCAAACTGGCTTCTGACAACATAAATAATGTGCATGAAAGGGTTCGACAAATGTGACCTTTTTCCTGGAGCAATGGGGGAGTAGCAGATCCCAGTTAATGGGTCCACCCAAACCGTCTTCTGACAACATAGATTCTGTGCATGAAAGGGTACAAGAAATGTGATCTTACCTGGAGCAATCGCCTAAAGAATCTTTCAAGGGCTGAAGAACAGCTGCCAGTGCATCACTATTTTGAGAAATATTCACAGCACCTTTTATTGTTTGTGAGCTGTTTTCCAGTTTATCCAGTACCTGGCAACCTGACATACAGCAGCCCTTAATTCAGCATATAATTATATCCACGATGTATTTTTCCTGATATAGTTTGATATTTTAGCCATACATCAATAAATTTTCATATTCAATGCATGGAACAGTAATGCAACAGTAATGTCATCAGCTGCCATCCTAATCTTTTGTAACCCTACAGATAGAAACCATTGATACCAAAAGTCAAGACTCAAGAGTACAACTAACTAGACAAAATATACCTGTGGGAGAAATATCCACATCAGCGGAAAGAACAGAGGAATCTTGTGAAAGGTTGAGCACTGAGGGCAACGTCATGTGGCTATTGGTTCCAACATCATTCACTTTGCTAGCATCAAGAGGGGAATGACTCCCATCTGTAAAAACGTTGGTAAGAACTGACATATAGGCAAAAAAAAGGTGCAATCTGATGGAAGTTCACCTCCATAGGGGTTTGCAGGAGATCCACTAGTGGAAACAGGCGTTTGATCTCTTCCGACCTTCTGTCTATCTTCACATCTGCCATCTGCTATATTTGCAGGATCTGTTTTGCTTTCCTTTTATTAGACGCAAAAAAGTAAAAATTATTTCTTAATAATTTTTAATAAAAATAGCAGGACAGAATAACTTGCAGAAAAAAATAATTCTTGACACCTGGAAAACATACTGACCTCTACTTCATTTGTCGTTTCCTTAATAAATGGATGCTCAAGAAGTGCAGGCCACGTCAATCTATTTTTTGGTACCTATCCATATGAATCAGATAGCAGGGCATCTAGTGAAATATTGTGCTTTTATCACCATCCAATCACCAGGTAACCAGACATAAAACAAAGTAAAAGTAGAAACCTTGTTCAGTAAACCCTTAAGGAAGCTCTGGAAGTTCAAACTCATACTGTCTGGATATTTTACTGGATCCTGTATGTACACATAATTTAAGGAACACAACAATTGCTGTTACAAAGGACAATCAAACAACGAAAAAAAAGCACCTTGATTATATGCCGCACAAGTGCATAAACTGAATTTGTATAAAATGGAGGCTGGCCAACAAATAGTTCGTACCTGATCATATAGAAATCCAGTGTTTCACTTATTAAAATGATGTCCACATACTGAAATGCTGTTAATAACAAATATGCCTTTGCTTTCCAAAATAAGCTTGTGAAAAGAAAGCCATAGGCAGCCTTCTCATGCTGTTCAAGATAAGGCATGCTACTGCAACACTTTGCACCCAAGACCCACAGGTCAAAACAAAAAATATCGATGAATAATCATTGTAGACCAGAAACACAACCAGAAGTTTCGATAGTAGACTAGTAGTTAATACTTATGTAAAACAAGAAAGATTTTTATAAGTTCAGCTGCTAAACTTGTACAGCTTATATTAAACTCCACAAGGCATGAAAGCAACTCCAATAAATGATTACCAATGTTAACATACATCATGAAAATCCATTCTATTGCCATCAGCAGTGAAGACAGGATGCATTATTCATGCATATGAATGAATGTAGCTGATTACCACCATGTTGCAATTTGGTAGACCTGTATTTCTCCCAATTGAATTAAATACTACTCAAAAGAATAGATCCATGGTTGCAGCAGTTTTATCTATAAAGCACAGTGTTCTGTTGCAAACTAAGACCTTCTAAGATGAATTATAGAAACATTAATAAATATCAAAAAAAATCAGGCAATTTTTTCTAAACAACAAAATATTAGGGTTTTCATCTCTAAGTTGGACAGCACCAAGCCAGATTTGCACTTTGATACTAAGATTTATTTAGCCGTATTATACATATTTATATCATCTTAGGAGTGATTTGGGTTTACTAGGAAATCTTCTACAATTTTCTATAAGTTTAGATAACTGGAAAGGGTATTTTATCATTGGGATTTTCTATTGGGGTTTTTAATCATATGCTTCTTATAGTTTCTTAACTTTCTAAAAATAGTCTAATTATTGTTCAGGACGTGTGATGACTGATAAAACAAAGAGTACCAGCAGCCATGTTTCTTACAGTTTCTTAACCATCTAAAAATAGTTTAATCATTGTTCAGGATTTGTGATGAGTGATAAAACATAGAGTACCAGCAGCCATGTTTTTGTGGTTATTTTTAGTTTTGCAACCACATGACTACCAGACGTTTTGGGCACAACCTACAGCAGTTGCAACTTCTCCTTGAGCTTTGTGCCTCACCTTTTGGGATATTTCCTTCTCTAAATTGTTTGCTTTTACTCGTGGAAGAATAAGCAGCAATCTCACAAGAATCTTGTGAGATCTTGCAAGATTCTCAATTTTGGCATGTTGCCAAAATCTGAGCAACAGGCAATGCCTGCGAGACCATCAGAGGCTGCCGGAGGACGAGACTGAGAACGGTGCTGAAGAGGCCAAAGAGGGACACGAGACAGCAAAACAGATTTAGGGCTGCAATAGAGGGTGGCGGCACATAGGGTACTATATTCCCAGTCCCATCAGGTGGAAAAGATGGAAAGTTCCAGTCTGAAGCATTGGACAAAGCAATAGTTCAGTAGCCCTCGATCCACAACTTAAAGTTGCAGATCGGGGCCTGGCACCCTGGATCTGCAATTTAAATTGTGGATCCGACAATGTGGACACTGATGGGTCCAACAATCTGAACAACCACAACCCATCTTAGAGAGTGACCACTGATGCGGGACGAGGCGGGACGGACCGGCGACGTGGCGCTGCAGCGGGCCTTCAAGAGGGGCAAAAGACCTAAAAGTGCAATAAACAAGCAAAACCGGACTTAAACCGGTCAAAACGGGCCCAAAATACGTCGAACCGTGCCCGAAACCCTCAAAACGGGCCTGAACCGGCCCCAAAATAGCTTGAACCGGCCTGAACCGGCCCCAAACAGCCTAAACCGGCCGATTTAGGCCTTGAACCGGCCCCTGGACCGTCGAACCGGGCCGAACCGGCCCTGAACCGGTCTAAACCGGGCCGAACCGGCCTTGAACCGGGCTGAACCGGCGGCCTGACCCGGTCTGGGGACGAACCGGTGCCGGTTCGAGCGAGGGGCAGGCCGGCCGGGCGAGCGGGGCGAACCGGGCACCGGTTCGCCCGCGACTTAAGTGGGATGGGGGTCGTGGCCCCGTGCGGTTGGCCGCGGGGGTGGGAGACGCGGCCGGCTCGCCGGCCGCCGCGTACCCCCGTCGGGTGACGCCCGTGGACGCACGCGGCCGCGTCGCCTTCCGCCCGTCTTCGGCCGCGCGCGGGCGAGGGCTCCGCGCGGTGTCTTCGCGTCGACGGCCGCGGCGGCCGCAGGCGGGAGGAGGGGAACCGTCGCCGTCGCCGTTGGACCTTGCCGCCGCCGCCGGCAGTGGTCGAAGGAGCCACCGTTGCGGGAGGAGGAGGAGGATCGGAGGCTGCTGGAGCCCTAGCGAGGGGTGTGCTCCCGGAACCGTCCCGCCGGAACTCTTCATCTTCCTCTTCCTTCTTCATCCGGCAAAAGGGGGTGTTAGGGATTCCGAACAGAAGGGGGTGGACAGGTGGAGGTACTCCGGGGATCGCCGGAGGCGGGGGTGGACGGAGGGGTGGAGATCGACGCTGTCGAAGATGTCGAAACGGACGTAAACGGGGGTGAACGGAGTCGGTAAGGGTCGAACTCGAACCGGTGAAGTGGGAAGGGGAATGAATGGCTCGGAGGCCGCTGGACGGAGGAGAAGGAGAAGGCACCCACGCCGGAGGGTCGCGAAGAGACCGGTCTGCACCGGAGGTGGAGCTGGACGACCTCCATCGTGGAGGGGGTGAAGAGGAAGGGGCAGCGCCCCAACACAAGGGGCAGCCCCTAGGGTTGCAAAAATTCAACACTAACTTCTCTCTCCTTCATTCAACAATGTGCCCTCTTAAATAGAGGAGCCTATTACAAATAAGACACCCTAAATGACTATTTACATACATGTCCTCGTAAGGACTCAAATTAAAGGAAAAGACCACAAATAAAACTGAAATATTTACAAACATGTCCAAATGGACGTAAATGCAAATAAACCCCAAAATGGACCGGACCGGGTCCCCATCAACCACCCTCTGGCTCCCACCAGCCAGCAGCCATCTCCATCCCCTCCGGGGTGTCTGCCCAACCCTGATCTTGAGAAGTCTCATCTACGACAACCCCTAGGCAAGACCTATAGTTGTCAAACCGGTTGCCAGTCACCGGCCGCCGGTCGCTTAAAAGCACTTAAGCGTCAAAGCGATCCAGCACTGCTGAGCACCTGGCCACTTTTCTATGCATAGATAAAGCACTCACTCAAGGTGATTAAGAGCTAAAGTGCCCCAAAGCGGGTGCTTAGTCGCTTTAAGCAAACTAGATTTGTTCCTATTTATACTTGTATCGTTGTTCTACTTAAATTTGCTTTTTATCATTGTTATCTACTTGATATAATTTTATATTGAAAACAAAATGATTGCATGTTATATGTTTAGAATAAATATTTTGCAAACTTTTTTGAAGGAGGTCAAAAATATTTGAGAAGTCATTTTTTACATACAAAAACATTTGTCCAGATATCACATTAAAATTAAGTTTCTTACATTTATTCTTTGAGTGAAATATCGAAATTTGTGTTTATATATTCCCCTTATCAAGATTTTTTGGTTGTATGACCCCACTAGACTTACCGCTTAAGCGGTGCTTAAGCGAACGTTTTATCGCTTAAGCAATCAAAAATCTCTTAATCGCTTTGCCACCTTAACAACCATGGCAAGACCATAAAGAGATATAGCAATCCTTGCATGGAAGGTATGCATGAAGCCCTGTAATCCCTTTTGGGATGAGCTTGTAATCAGTTTGTAGGTGAGCATTTAGCACTATCCTAGCACAAACTGCCTTTCACTTTGTTCTAATCTTTTATTCATTTTAGCAAGAGCAAGTGTAGACAATAGAAGTGTGTAGACAATAGAAGCACTCATTTCACCTCTGAAAAAAACAATTGCAAAATATCATAAGTATGGAGCCAAAAACCAAATTTGGCAGAAAAATTTAGTGACGTACAAAATAACTCCAAGAGACCATAAGTCCACCGTATGGTTATATGGTTGTTCCCTCACCAGTTCTGGGGCCATGTACAAAGGTGTACCTGAACTGATTAAAAAAACATCAACTACCGCTGGACAGCATAGACAATGTGTCCCATGTAGAAAATATTAATCCAGAAGAGGAACTTGCTGACGATGTACAAACCTTTGATAGACTGCAGAACAACAGTATTTGCTGACATTGCCCGAGCAAAACCGAAGTCACAAAGCTAGCAAATGGAAGATAGGAATATTTTCAGTTCCCATGAATAGGTGTAGGTAAACAATGTGGCAAATGAGTAATGTAGTTAAGCCACCTAGGTGCCCAATGTCAAGCATGCTATAGACATGGGTAGCATCAACCAAAATAACAGAGCTAACAAAAGGAAGAAAGAAACATTTTCAATTCCCCTGACTAGATGTAAGTAAACAATGTGATAAATTGGAAATATGCTTAAACTACCTAGGTGGCCCTTGTCAATCATGTACAGACTTAATAGCATCAAACTACCAAGGGACCTAATGGCATTACACTGGTATAAGGTCCACCTTTTCAGACCATCCAGATTTTTTAGGTAAAACATGGACTGATGCAGTTCCAAAAGTAGGCTACTGTCAAAAGATAAGAAGTTCAGGATTTTGTGTCACTCAAAAGCCCATGTATCCTCCTGCTTTCATAAGAACGAGAAAAGTGACCTGAATTATTACCCAGAGTATAAGTATCCATGTGGAAATGACACGTCTGCTGAAAGAGACCTTCATGTAAATTCTTTTATAAGCACTCTGATGTAACCTCAATTTTTAAAATTCACATATTTCCTTTTTGGAAAATAATTTTGATTTTGTTTAAGTTAGACGATCATGAAAATAGATGATATTTCAAAGGAGTATTAGCTAATTCATAGTATGTACATAATATGTATTAAGGCTGTTGGAATTCTTTGAAAAAAATTTATTTTGACCTCTCCTCATTGGACTTGCAAAGTGTCAATGTTAATTAAATTGAAAATATTTGAATACCCTTGATTAGTTGTCATAGCAATTCAGGAACAAAAACCATACATCCACAAAAATAAATATGCGGGAGCAACGGCTCCATGAGCTTGCTCAGGATGCAAACCTTTTTTAAGACTTAATGACTTTTTAGATTTGGCTTGATGCCTTTCAATTTAAGATATTTGAACTTCCGATCTGTTAGATTTGTAATCAATATGATCTGATGATGTGTTTCTGGAGACTGCAATTCAAATCGATGAATTTTTGAAACTGGATTTATGTTTAGGATTCATTTTCTTTGATTGATGATTTTTTTTTTGGTTTTACTCTGACTGTGTATTTAAGATTCCATTGTTTGAGAATTAGAATTTTTGGTTTGATGTTTTAAGGTTTTGATCCCAGTTTCGAAATTCAAGCATTTGTTGCTTTTTTTCAGATCTGACATTTTAGATTTAAGAGTCTTTGTGATTGAAATTTTTTTAATCACCCATTTTCAGATTTGAACTTTGAGTTTCTACCTTTGGGATTTGAATTTGGATTTCTTTTAAACTTGGTAGTTTCTGAACACATTTTCAGATTTGGCAACTTTTAGAATTTAAGGTTTCAGATGTTTGAATTGGTTTTGGAATTTCAAACTTGGAGGATTTTAATTTAAGATCCTCAAACTTGAACTTTCAAGTTTTCAGATTTAAGACTTGAAGTTTTGTTTTGAGATTTGCATGTTCAGATTTTTCAGATATGGTTCTCTTTCAGATCATTGGATCTAAATTTCAGGTTTGAGATTACAAGATTTAAGATTTCAAATTTCAGATTTGATGGTTTGGATTTTGGAATTTGAAAGACTTGAGATTTTCAGAAGTCCAGTTTGAGACCTTGGAGTTCAGGTTCCGAACATCCAGATTCCAGCCACCTTCAAGTCACCCCATACCAAGTCTATACACGAGTTATGAATTTGACTGATTTATAGCCCATAAGGGCCTCAAAATTGACCCGAATTGAACTCTGAAAATTACCTTGGATTCAGCTTCAAAAATAGGTCGTAATGGGCCATCAAAAATAATATTTTGGCACATATTCCCCTCTGATTTTTTTGGCTGAGAATAAAGTTTCAGCAACTATATAATTTGCTATTTCCTTTTCTTCGGGTCCAAAATTTTGTCCAAAGTGGAATCGAACTCCAGGTTTGTTTTGATTCCTTTTGTGTAAAATTTTGGTGTCAACACACCCAAATCAGCTTTAGCACCTGTTAGGATTGGAACTGGGGAAGGACTGAAGACCTAGTCAACACCCAAGTCTTTGATCGCGAAATCAGAATCAGGACCCACATCAGTGGGTACCGATTACGATTTAATCCAAACCAAATCGGTCAAATCAGCCAATTTTTTGAAAGAAAAATCAAACTGAAATCATTTCGGATCAGTTCTTCAAAAAACCCTATAAGTCAAAAAATATCACAAAATCAAAAGCTAGATCAGATTTCGGTCCGAACTAGTTATTTCGCAGCAAAAATGGGCCCCAAAATATGTAGGAAATGACAGCCACGGCGGCCAATTTCTGCTGCAGTGTCCCCCTGCCCGATAAGTCACTGGATCCTATTTATGTCTATACAATGGATCCTAGGCTTACTGTGTCCGATGGACCACAATGCTGTGGCGGCTGCCGCAGGGACCAATTCCGCTGAGGAACCGCCGGAATCGAACTGCTAGACTGATTCCAACATGATTCATCTTGGATTAGGACTCCGAGCCAAAATCGGATCAACGGGTGCTAATCCAATCTATAAATCAGCCAATTCTACAATCAATGCCCCAAGTAGATTGAGGGTTTAAGTTATGGGAAACTAAAATTGGCCTCAATATGTGACTTCCAAGATCCAAAGTTGCCAACAAGTCAGCGAGGCTCACTCCTTTTTTGATGTAGCTAGCATTCACTAACAAAGTGCACTTGGCGTTGAAAAGGGTTAACCACAAGCTTACTGGATGCAACCCTCTGCCAAAGAAAATGATGAGCAATTAACCAAGCTTTCAAAGAATATGCAAGAACCTTTATTGATAGTTTTGGATTTAAAGTAATTTAAGTCAAGGAAGGTGGGTGGTCGGTCGGCCCCAAAATCAACCAAGTCGGATGGGGTCGCAACCCCAGGTCGGACAGGGTCGGATGAGGTCGGACTTATTTATTTTATCATAAAAATATATAAAAATAATAATAATAGAAATAATATTTTTATATTATATATTTATGTATACATAAAATCTATACATAAATATAATTATATTTTGTATATTATAATTGAATATGAGTGTTTATCTATGTATACAAGTAAATATGATATTTTTTTGTGATTATGTTGTATTAGTATATGTTGGGAAAGAGTTAATCTTAAGTGAGAAGGTAAAGGTACATAACAAACAATTTAATAAATTTTAAAATTATCATATATTTATAATTATAAATTTTAACCATACGTAATAATATAAATGATAGCAAAATATTGTTATACTATCGATAAATAGAACATTTAAAAATAATTATTCTTGACAAACTTGATGTGTGTAAGAGAATAGAGTTATAATAGATCCTTATAAAATTTAAGTATATGACACATATTTATGATTATAAATTTTATATATATGTGATCCGCCCCCCAAAGAATTTTTTTATGGTGGTAAGGGGGAGGGAGAAGAACAAATTTTAAGTATGTAATAATATTATAAAAAAATTTGACCTAGGCTAGGTCGCCCCGGGGTCGGGCGACCCGGCCGACCAGGTCGCCTGACCCGAA
Organism: Cryptocoryne crispatula var. balansae; assembly: GCA_036172225.1. Lineage (NCBI taxonomy): Eukaryota > Viridiplantae > Streptophyta > Magnoliopsida > Alismatales > Araceae > Cryptocoryne > Cryptocoryne crispatula. The sequence continues at coordinate 1,559,207 of CM069919.1, forward strand.
GCTGGGTCGGGTCGCACGACCCCCCTGCCGGGCCGGCTTGGAGTCGGCCCGGTGGGGTCGTTTCTGGGCCGGTCGGCCCGGAAACCGGCCGGATCGCCGGGTTGCCGACTCGGCGAACCATGATTTAAGTCATATTTAATGTTTGATCAGTTTTGCTCCTCTTAACTGCAGTTGTGTAGATTGCACCATTCATACAAGCAAGCACCATGGATAAATCATAACGATAAAGGCATGTCATATCCCAAACCAGAAATGCAAAATGAAATATGAGATATTTTTACCATCTTCATTTGGTCCATGGGACAGAAGTTGATGGTTGATACATTTTTACATTCAGAGCTAAACTTATTTTGCATGTTTTAGAGCTTTAGGTTTGTTATTATTCAAATGCATATGTTAAATACTTTAATGGCTATATTAAAATTCTAAAATCATTGATTAATTCAAAATTTATATTAATTAGTTTATGTTCCTTGAGTCAATATTTGATAATTCAAGTATGTTATACATTTTGTTATCCATTTGTTATTAATTTTAACATGGACATACACAAGGGGCTTAGTCAAAAGGAAGCCCCCTTTTTTTATTTGTTTCCTTCCACTTCCCATTGTTGGATGCACTCAAAGAGAAGTCTCCCAATCTCATACAACAGCACCTTCCCTCCCTCCTTTTATTGGGTGCTTCCTCTCTGTCTTTTTTCTTTCTCAGTTTGAGTTTTCCAATGATAATAGCTTGGATGCTTTTCAAATTCCAGTTGAAGGGATCCCCCCCAACACGCGCAAAACCTCATCACCTTCACTTCATATTGTGGCAGCATGCACTAGAAAATTCCCAGCACAAGCATCCTCCTCATTTACATCATACTCTTCATATTTTATGGGTCCCATGTAAGGTCCTACCAGGTACTGAATAAGTGGAGATGGAAATGCTCATGACAAACTGTTCAGCCAGTGGGGAAGTAAGATTCCCATCTTACACTCATTTTCTTCCCATTTTTTATTTTATGGGTGCCCTAGGCAAGACCCCCATCAGTTATGGTATAGATTGGATATGGGAATCCCATTAAAAAATATCCTCCCTGCACACACCTTTTTTTCCCTCCTTTTCTTTTCATTTCTTTTCTTCTTCTTTCTATGTACAAGGTAAGAGTCCTACCAGTTGGGTGGGCCAGTGGTGCCTAGAAGTTCAAAGCAAACTCCGCCAGTTTCCCCATCAGAGATGAAATGTAACAAGGATATAGCCAGTCCCGTGAGTGTCAACACAATTACATTAATTATCGATACTATTTCATTTCATGAAACTTTATTGACTAAAATTTCTGCAAGCAAATGAAAAAAAAAGGTTCCAAATACCCAATTACAATTCTGCAAGCATATGGATAAGCAAGAAAATAGATGCTTGATAACCAAAATAATATATAAATGATGAATGAAAAAAACATTGGTATATACTTGTGATCAAAACTAAGAGGGTAGCTAATTACATTAGTCGCTACCACAATTGAGAAAGGTCGAGGTTATGGAAAAAGAAAACCTTAACAACAGATCCAGGACATATAAGAATATTTTGTGGCTTCATATCCCGATGAATGATGCGATTAGAATGCAAGTAGTGTAGTGCTTTCACCTGAAACAAATATGTGATAACTGAGATATGGCAATGCAAACACAACTATCCAAATAAAGGGATCATTGTACCAGTTGCTTAGCAATTGCTTGAATCTGCTCTTCTGGAAGACATTTGTCATCCTCAAGGATCTCGAAAAGTTCACCCTTAAATAATTGCATAACATATTTAAAAATTAATATTTGTGTCCCCTGTTTTGGCATTTCATACAATATTTAAGCTCTACATTCCGTACCTGTGCAAACTCAGTAACAACACAAAACTCCTGAGGTGTCTCAAAGGCATCAAGCATCTCAATAATATTCTCATGTTTCAATTTTCTAAGAATCTGCAAAATGGTAAATGAGATATAAGCATCTTAGGTCCTCCACTAAACACTAACTTGGGAGAGATACGTGCAACACTCTTTATAAGCAAGTCATTGTCATCCTTGTTGAAGGTATTGGGTAAATGGTAACTTACCATCAACAAGGTACAGAACATTAGTTTTGACATTCATTGACCATGCTCCAAAACTGAAATGTTAAGGGGAATATGACTACCTTACTGCTATGTTAGATGAAACAGAATTTGGACCTTAGAGAACATGCATCGTGATAAAACAAAAGAGTATGTGATTAGCAAGGCATTCAGGGTTGGGATTGAGATGGGCTAGAGCAAATATATCGGCCAGCTCAGCTAATCTGCATGAAGGAAAACTAATCAAGAATAGACCTGGATCAGTTCTTCCAATTGTTGAAAACACAAATAAAATCCCTAACATATTCAGGGTGGAGGGATGGCCAATGGGGGATGGACCGGATGGTCCCCACACACACATTTGTGGTGAAGGGGCAATGCCGCCACAGCCCCTTCATCAGTTCATCTTCCCCGGGACCGCACTCCGCAATGATCCATTGGGTCCTCTGAACACATTATGGTCATCTTCCGCACACTACCGCTGGGGCTGTTCACAGTTCAGTTTCAGGCCTTTTTTGTTGAAACATAACCAAACCAATAAGGGAAATGAACCAGTTTGGTGAAAGAATAAGCTGGTAGTGACGGTTTGGTTCACTAGTTGAACACATATTATTCATTTTACTAAATCCCAATCCAGATGGGTCCCTAATCAGTCGATCAGACAATCCAGGCTGATCTGACACTTCGGAGCCCAATCCCAGCACAAGTTCCTTCAGGAATGGGTCCCACACACCCTCCCTCCCCTCTCCTCCCCCCCCCCCCGATTGGATCAGCAAGTGCTTATCTGCTGACTATCAAGTTACCACAAATCAGTTCAGCCCCTGGGTCACCCAGGGATCAGAATGGCTGACTTGTCAACAGGCAGTAGATTCCAAATTAGGATTGGCAAGTCTTAGGCCAGCCTAATCACCTCAGATCTCGTCTGATCATGAAGTGTGTTGACCAGGTAAGGTGAGTATCAACTGATTCTGGAATGGATGTGCCACTCCTCCCAAGTCCCATCACATCCCAACCCCGATATCAGACTAGCCATGGCCAACTTCAATCTGGAATGGTCAATCATGCAAACCATGGGAATTAGCAACCTTCTGAATCATTGTGTCCTGTATATTGAATTTTTTATGTACAGCAGAGTGGAAAACATACTTCGAGAATCTATGATGATTCCTCCCCCAAGGACCTATAGAAGTGGGGGTTTGTCCTTGGTCAATATTGGATCAAACGATAGGAGCAAGCTACGGCCTGCAATATAGCTTTGAGTCTTCTCGTTGTCATTACACATTTCAACAATAAGTCATATTGTTAACTAAGACATCATTTATGCTCAGTGACATTTTGATCCTATAAACAGTACCACCGACTCCAATAGGTTGTGTCTATGGTCCAAAATTCCCCTGTATGAAATTGATTAAATATTTTTTTAGATACAAACATTTAAAAAAAGAAGTTAAACGTCCTATAAGTCATCTGTATAGAATCTGGATGAATAGATTGAAGACATAACAGTTTCATTCACTTATTTGAATCTTTGAGGAACATGCACGGAAGCCCAATTTACTAAACCTTAACCCAGCTACTTTCATTGACTTCACATGAATATATCACGTGTATCATATGTCCAGCCAAAATAACGCTAGCTGTTCAATCCATAGCATCCTACACCTGACTGAAAAAAGTTAGATGAGATTGGAAGAAAGCCATGTATAATTGACAGACAGAACAGATCATGGTATACGGCAAAAGAGCCATGAACGATAAGTTTGAAGAAAAAAAAAGGAACAGATCCAATTTTATAAAACAACAAACGAGCAAAATTGGGGGGGAAATTGCAATATGTGGGCATGACTGAGAGCTGGCACTTGACAAAATACGTCATCAATTATAAGAAAAGGAAAAGAAAATATGCAACACCTCAATTTCTTGACGTAGATTCTGCATATCCTTTTCACTCTTCCCGTGTTTTAGAATAAACTTGAGCGCCACAGTCTGAAAACAAACAAAATTAGATCAAAGATCCTTCAAAGACTCGGGTAGATGGTTGAAATACAGAGCTCCGAACCTGATAATGCGCCTTACCTTTAGAGTGCGTTTACGCCTCCCCTTGTACACTTTCCCAAAGGAGCCTTCCCCAACCAGCTCTATTACGTGGTAATCGTCCATAACTCGTTCTTGTACCCGCCCACCCCCTGCCCCCTTCAGTGTCTCAACTGGTGAAGACTGCAAAAAAAGGAGCACCACCTAATAATTAGCAAGAAGCACTTCCTCATGACTGAGTAAACGATGCTGACAAAGGAGAGCATCGAAAGCATGAACAAGTACGGGATGCAACTCGATGCGAAATCGCGACAGATGCGCCGGATCAGTGAAGTACGCTTTGTATTTGTACGCGTGTTGTGTCGCCTGTGTGCCTTCCTTGGGGAATTGACGCACGCGTACCCACAGATTTAGTTCTCCTGTGCTTTTTGCCCGACACGAGGGAGGGAACGAACCTGGGGAGTGTTCGCCTCTTGGGAGCAGATCGCGCAAGGTTCGCCTTCGATGGAACCGCTGCCGCGGGAGGCGATAGTCGGCGCCCAGACGGCAGACGGGCGGATGAGAAGTAAGCGGTGGGAAGAAGCGGCGAAGGCTGGAGTGTGGGGATGAGGAAGCCAAACGCACAGTGCAGACGCGACTTCGGGCGGGAATTCAAAAGAACAGCTTCCGATGAGGGGGAGAAGAAAAGGCGCTCCTCTACGCCGGCGTAAATAAGGTTAAAACAACAAGGCGATTGTACTTCATTATAAATTTTAACAAGTCAATTTATTAGTTGTGTGGATGTTGTAAGATGAAGATTATGAAATTTATTTTTTTTGTAATATTTGTTTGTTTAAATTCTTTTTACAGTTGTGTTTCGTAATGTATCTTTGTGGTAAAAGTCTTCTTCGATAAACGATGTTTTCTCAATATTGTCATCTTATTTTCCCTTCTTATATTTGATTTTTTTATAATTTATGTTGATATGTAATTTATGGTTGCACGAAAGACGAGTTCTTTTTTTTCCCTATACGCACATTTTTTAGAAACCTTGTTAAACCTTATGTTTGGCAATTATTACAAAATATAGTTGTATAGGATAAGAGTCTGTTTGTTTACCTTGAAAACTTACTCTATGCGTGCATTTTTCCGAAAAAGTTTTCGCGCTAATATTTGGTTACATGTAAAATATATGTCAAGGTACAATATTTTTACGCCGTCATCGCCTAAATCAGGATTTTGGCATCCGCTACTCGACTGTGGACACCGTTTTCGGTAGTTGTTAGTAAAATTGATTTGAAAATTTTATTTTTCTAAATAGAATATCTTATTTATAAATAAATATCATCAATTTTAATAAGTGTAAGTTACTTTAAAATTTTTTATTTAAAATTTATAAGAGTAGATAAAAACTTATTTTATCAAATAAAAAAGGTTTTATTTATATTTTAGATTGATACAAGCATTTCGAATTATATTTTTCATATAAATTAAATAATAGATCATATTGTAATAAATTATAAAAAATTTATCGCATGTAATTCCTTTAGCATGATTTATTTTTACATGCCATCAAATAATGAGAGTAAATATTTTAATAAATACATATTTTATATTTAATTATTACGTTATTTGCAATTCAAGATGGCAAATATCAAGAGCATATTTTATTGACTAAAATAAAATATTTTTAGAAACTGTGAGTGAAAAATAATATAATATAGTATTTTAGCAACATAATTTACAAATAATTGAACAAGATCAATGATCTCCTAGGAAAATATTTTCAGAGCAACCAAATAAAGTCACCAAGATTTCAAATTCCCTGAAAATCATATGCAATGTAAGATGTTTTCAATGAATTTTCTTTTACAGGGATCCAAATGGACTCTAAATTTTGGACAAAAACTTGTAAAACCATTTGTTGTTATTATTCTTATGTTCTCCCGCCGTGTAAAATTGTGAATGGGCTGCACTCGTTTTGTTGTCATATCTCACCAAGCACGGTCAAATTTTCTATCTTATAATTTATTTTGATATGTTTTTTTTGTCGTGCGAATGTTATTTTTCAGGTGTTCGGTTTCTAATTTACTACCCGACACTTTAATGTTGTTGAATATGTAACGCATGACTTGTGGGACATTTGGTTACTAAATAAAGTAAGCATCTGCGATAAAAGTTGAGAAAAAACCTTTTTATTAATCATTAAAAATTTACATTTTAAGAGAAATATCTTACCGGACAAACCAAGAGGTGATGCCTCTTTTCTCCCTCGTGGTCTCTTGTTACTTTTTACCTATATGTGATACCTTTTTTTTTGTTATCACATATTTCCAAACGACAAATATATATCTCCGGCTAATTTAATTTCTATTTTAATACAAATTTGTACGCTAAAATGTAAAAAAAAGAGTTTATCGTGCAACGGCAGATAGATTAAAAAAGTAATAACATTGATATAATGCCATTCACGTGCATAAAGTATCATAGTTTAAATTCAACATCGTATCAACTCGTTTGCATCCAGACGGGTAAAACCAAAATTTATCCCTATGTTGGGATAAACCCAAAGTTAACCCTCAGATTAATATAGCATCCAGGCGGGTTCATGCTTTTGTTCAAAACACAATTTATTAAACCATATTCAGATGACCATATTCAGTTGACAAGCAACAACAAGAAAACAAAAGAAAGCTTTGGGATTAATAGTAATGGGGGCGGGTTTGGGAGGCCCGCACGAGCGAGTTCTGCAAAGTAAGCAGCGTCAACGCCCGGCCAGCCTATAACCCCTCCATAAATTCGTGCGCATCACTGAGTTAGCGCGGCGAGCAGCTCTCACCACTCGCTTTGTTTTCCTTACTCATTAGTTTAAGGCGAGTCGAACCGTCGGACTCGGACGACCCTTAATAGACCCGCCACCGAGTCGCCAAAATAAGGTATCCGATGTGGTAATAATCGTCTGAGCTCGCCCGCTCCGGAGGCCGGCGAGGGTCTCGGCTCGTCCTCCTCCCTCGCCGTGCCGGCGGCGACGGAGCTTCTAGGATTCCGGCCATGCCTTCCCGCAGCGATGGTGGCGCCGATGGCGTCGGCGACGAGGAGGAAGAGCTCGGCCTCTCTCTATTTCCGTCTCCCCGAATGTCCGGTCCGTCGGTTCGTGTTAGCGAGTGCTTCTCCTTGGATGCGACAGAAACTCTCTTCCCCTCTCATCGCCGCTTCCGATCGTCTCCTCCTTCGGCCGCTCCTCTCTCCCGGTCACGATAGCGTCGCTTCCGCAGCAACTCTCTCCAGTCTACACGCTCCCGTCACTCGGAGGAGAATAGTAAGCCTCCGCCTCCGTGTGAAGGTCTGGTCGGGGTCCCATGGCTTCCGATTCCAGCGTGTGAAGGCGGGGGAGTGTAGCTCCCGTGGCCACCATGCGATGCCGGCGCTAGCTGCACAAGCTGACCTGCACGGGCTGGAACCCTCCTTCCCCCGGGTAAGCGCTCCCTTCTGCCACCTGCTCTTCTCGCTCAAGTTAGTTGCCGAACTAACCACCCTTCCCCTTTCCTTCTCAATCCTGCTGCAATTTCTCCCCCTGTTTGCTCTATCGTCTTTCTGCTCAATCTGCCCCATGCCCTTCCTCTCCTTGTCCGATTTTATCTATGTCAGCATTGTCATATGAGTTGAATAACCAAGAAGGATGAAGAAAAGAGAAACAGCAGTGGCACGATGAAGTGCCAGGGAGACCCACTGTTCGACGGTGGTGTGCGGTAACTGCCAATAGCTCCCCCCCCCCCGTCCTTTCTTCTATGTATATGAACAAAGAATGTGCATTTTAGGCTCTCTCTTTTTCATTTATGCAAATCAACAAACAATTGAACAGTCGTGTGGCGTTCATCTTCAAGTATTGTTGTGTTATGTTGATTGTACTCTCTTTGTGTTACGATGAATAGATGTGTTGTCTCTCTTTCGAAGGGTCTGGGCGGTCCCCTCTCCTTCTGCCAGCCGATAAATAAAAATCGAATAGTAGAACTAGATCAACTTTGTCTTGAACAGAAGATACATAGAATTGAAGGCGTGCAACCAAGGGAAAGAGTATGCGGTGACGACATCTGGAGAGGATTCGCAGCCAACACATCATTAGAGAGCTTCAAGACGCCCATTGAAGAAAGAGCGACAAATCTAGCTAGAATCTTTGCTTACAAGTTTGCAAGCAACTTTATCGGGGGAACAGTTTATCAAGTTCCAGAAAATGTAGGAGTAGAAACTAACTATATAACGCCATCTTAATCATCTGGTTAATGTTGGATACAGATCTGTGACTCTCAATCTTCTGTTGGGTTTATATGCCTTGTTGCCATGTATGCCGCCCCCACTGCAATAGGCAGAGTGCAGTTGAATCCAGTCGCATCATATATACATCACGAGAATGTTAGAAAAAGAGTGGTACACAGTGGGAGAGTGCGGATTACCTCCACTGCCAGGTGAAGGGAGCTGTTGCGAATAGCGAACAGCCCTGAATGGGCCTGCACCAGTCACCACTTTGCTTTTGCTAGTTTGTGCTCTACCATGTTCAAGAGTTTATTTTATTGCATCTATGAAAACACTCGTCAAAACACACACCAACCATCTTTTTTTAAATAAAGAATATTAATAGGGTGTTTGGTTATACAGCATTTTTTTATACAATTTTTTATAAAAAATTATATTAAAATAAAATGTGAACTAACAAATGATGTAAAATTGTCATGTTGGGAGAGATGTGATAACAAAAAATAATGAATATCATATATGATCAAATAAGGTGAGAGACCACGAGATATAAATAAGAGGTGAGACCGTTTTTCTTTATTTGTCTAAGAATAAATCTTTTTAAAAAACATAAAACCCATAGTAGTTGTCAAACACAAGGAAGACAGGGTCGGCCCGGGGTCGGCCCGGGGTCGGTCGGCCCCAAAACTGACCTAGTCGGACGGGGTCGCGACCCCGGGTCGGACGGGGTCGGACGGGTCGGATTTTATTTATTTTATTATAAAAATATATATAAAAATAAGAAACAAATAGAAATAATAAATTTTATATCATATATTTATGTATACAAAAAATATTTACATAAATATAATTATATTTTTATATTATAATTGAATATGAGTGTTTATCTATGTATACAAGTGAACATGACTTTTTTTGTGATTATGTTGTATTAATATATGTTGGGAAAGAGTTAATCTTAAGTGGTAGGTAAAGATACTTAACAAATAAATTTATAAATTTTAAGATGTATCGTATATTTAGAATTATAAATTTTAACTATATATAATAATATAAATGATAGTAAAATATTATTGTACAATCAATAAATGGAACACTTAAAAAATAATTATTCTTGACAAATTTGATATGTGTGCGAAAGAGAAAAGAGTTAAAATAGATCTTTATAAAATGTAAGTATATAACATATATTTATAATTATAAATCTTATATATGTGATGATATAAATGATAGTGAATTATTGTTATACTATTATTAAATGCGGCGCAGAGTAGTCGCGGATCGACCTGCGCGGTCAGGTCGCGGGGGTCGAGGGGGCAGCGCCCCTTGTGGGGGGTATCAGGGGGCAACGCCCCCCGAAGAAAATTTTTTTAATGGTGGTAACAGGGAGGGAGAAGAAAAAATTTTAAGTATATAATAATAATATAAAAAAATTTGACATAGGCCGGGTCGCCCCGGGATCGGGCGACCCGACCGACTAGGTCGCCGGGTTGCGCGACCCAAAGCTGGGTCGCGCGACCCCCCGTCGGGCCGGCTTGGAGTCAGTCCGGCGGGGTCGTTTCCGGGCCGGTCGGCCCGGAAACCGGCCGGGTCGGGCGACCGGGTCACCGACCCGGCGAACCATGGTCAAACACTCATTTTGACAAGTTTGGTTACAAAAATATAAAATTGTATCAAAACTCAATTTATTATGCATCCAAGCACACCACCATAAGTATTTGAAGTCGTTTCAAATCCTTGTAAGGTATTTCTATATTATTTTAGTAATATATTTGTCAATTAAAATAACAAGCAATGAGCAGGTAGATCATGTCTTTTTATTTTTATGAGATTTCTTATCGATGACTTGGTTCTAACTCAGATGGTGGTGTCGATACACACGGGAAATTGTTAGCCTCCCTGTTTTAAACTTATTATATGATCATGTAAATTATTTTGAAAACACGAATATTTCATGTGCGATGTATTAGATTATAATATATTTTGTTGACTATAATTTTACATTCGACAAATATTTACGTATTCGTGATAAAATTATTTTCGAATTTATCCTATTTTAAATCAAGCATAACGAAGATAAATTAATCATAAAATATGACTTGTCCAACGTAAACACACGCCGTACCCAATCGGTCGCCCACAGCCTTCGCCCTTTCGCCACGCGCGCCCCCTCAACGACAAGGAGAGCCGAGTCGACCACTCGCACGGCTGCCTCGCCGCCGCCGCCGCCTCCTCGCCCTCGGCATCTCCTCGCGCCGCACGGGCTCCGCAGTCCAATCCAAGCCTCGTGCATACGGGTGCAAACGAATTAATACAGCCAAATAGTTCGAAACTTCGCTCGATAAAAAATAAATTTTATTATATCAAATGAATAAATTTGAACAAAAAAAAAGTTTAACTCGTTAAACGAGTTAAGTTTGAACAAATTCTTACTTGACTCGATGTGTTTGCGAGTAACTCGATTAAATATTATATTATATATTTATTTTTTAAAATTAAATTATGAGTATTAATAATTATATATTATCACTTAAATATATTAAATAATTTAAAATTTAAGTTTAAACTTAGATTGAGTTTCATAAATGAGCTAAATCTAGAGTTTCATGAATGATTCTTCGTTGATTTTGAGTTTTATAATACAAATTTGTATATAACTTAAATTTAAATGTGAATTGAATTTTAATCTAGCTATTACTTGAGTTTGAACTCATCTCGACTCGATTATTAAACGAACCAAGTTTGAATAAGAGTTTAACATACTTGTTAAAACTCGAGTCTGAACTCGAACTCATGTAAAATAAACGAGACGAGCTTGAACACCGTACTATTTAACTCGGCTCGGCTTGTTTGCACCGCTACTTGTGCGGTTGCCTCGCCCTCTGCTTCTCCACGCGAGTCCAATGGTTTTTGCGATTTTAAAATAATTAAAAAAATATTTCATTCGGCTTTTATTAGTATTGTTATTCTAGTACACTTAAACCACACAAGAACACGCTTTTTATAAATAGCTAACAGCATGTTTGTTTACAGTATCAAGCACCTGTATTGATATCAGTTTCAAAACTGATATTGATACTTTGCATTGGTAGGTGTTTGGATGCCAATATTAATTTTAAGATTAATAGTTAAAAAAACTATCATAAACAATACAAGTGAAGACTTGTATTAAAATCATCCCACGCAGCGTCTCCCCCCCATGTAGACGCCTCCGCAACCGGAGTCCCCCCCTCCCCCCTGCAGACGCCGGAGTCGGGAAAGCCTCATCTAATATCAATTGTAATATTGATATAATTTTATCAAACACTTAAAAAATTTGATACTGTCAATCTTGATACTGACACTTCAATTTCAAAAAATATCAATATCAATATTAATACATATCATTTGTAATACTCTAACTAAACAGGGCATAAACCACCAGCACTGCAATGTGGTTGATTATTATGCTTCAATGAGCATGATAAGAAGTTGTTGTCTGTGATTCTTTTTTTTTGTTGAATCACACATGGCCCAGTGGCCGAGCTTGGCTGTTGGCACCTGCCCTGTGCCTGGGGGCACAGGGCAACGGTTCGTTTCCTGGCGGTGTCAAAGCCGGGCACCCCCGCAGGGGGGGGTGAAAGGTGAGGATCGGGCGGGGTTCAAACCTCTGCTTGAGTTGTTTTATGATAGTATGTATATATTGTTGAATTTTCAATGCATGTGACCTATGCAGTATTTTTTTCCCTCTAAGCTCTCACTGTTTTGAACAGTTTGTTGTCCCCTGTTTTCTATTTAAGAGAATTTAACAGGAGATGGGATGTCAGAAATCGTTTAACCGGATGCCCAATCTACTTAATATGATTAACATTAGACCCAATCCATTCACACTCCCGTCAAGTGACTGTCAAGTGAGAATTTTCTCCCACATTTACCCCATGCCGGCCCCATCAGCCCCCCATGACTTCCCCTTTCGCCTCCCCATCTATCTCGTGAGGGCTGCAAGTTTTTTTTTTTTGAAGATAACCTGTATACCAAAACATTAACATGGAAGGTCTTTACAAAAGTGAAACCAAACAAACTTCGGAAGAGAAGGGAATTTGTCCTCAATTCTAGTCTGAAGAGCCCATCTAGCCAATTAATGAGCTAGGTAATTACATGCTCGGCTCACAAAAGAAATATGTACATTAGGACAAGTAGACAATATTTTAGAACATCTGTGAATAATAGACTGGGGCCTCCACAACATTCCTCCTTGTCCGCTGATAGCTTCAACCACTACTTTAGCATCACTTTCTATCCATGTGTGCCTAGAAGAATTTGACGCCCAATTACAGGCCAGATCAATAGCTTATGCTTCCAAGACCTGAGCATAAGTAGAAGTTGACAATTTAGTTTCCCAAAAGATTAACTGGCCTTCGTCATCTCTTACCACAATACTAATAGCTCCCGCCACCTCTGATGTTGCACAATCAACATTTACTTTAAGATGGTTAGTTAATGGAGGTTGCCGGATATGAGCAGGAGAAGAGAGTTCCGGAGTAGCATTGACTAAACATAAATCAAGTGTCATCAAAGCTAATCGATATATTTGATGAGGAGATGCATGAACTAAATTGAATGTGAACTTACATCTAGCTTTCCAAATGTGCCAGATTAAGCAACAGGCCAGAATACCCATTTTCGATAAGTGACTATCCTTAGAAGTTGCAAACGTTAAACATTGGTCAATAAAAGCTGAGATGGATTTTGTCTCCCATGTCAAAGAGCTGCCAAAAGGAGACATTAACCAAATTGCTCTACTATGAGGGCAAAAAAGAAATAAGTGGTCAGATGATTCAGCATCCCCGTTGCACACAAGACACTGGGTGATATATGGGAACATCTTCGATGAATTTCAAGATTAGTAGGAAGATTGCCAGAAAGGATCTTCCACAGACATAAGAATCTTTTGGGATAAAAATTTGCTGACCTTTGGATGACAAAGCTTGCGCCAAATAGCGAAATTGGAAGGGCCCGGAGGAAACTTGGCCTCTATAAGAAATCTGTAGGCTGACTTAAGAGTAAAACCACCATGAGGAGTAAAAGGCCAAATTAAGGTATCTTTCAATAAGTCACCATGAATAGGAGTATTTAAAATGCGAACCGATGAAGTAGCATCAAACCAGAAAGTGATAACAAAGGCATTCCATGCACCATTGGAAATTAGCTCATTGACCAAACCTGGAAAAAAAACAATTTGGAACTCTAGGGAGTAAAGGTCCCTTACCATCAAGCACCCAAGTATGCCTCCAAGGATGAATCTGTGATCCGTCCTTGATTTACCATACTGTAGCTTTAGTGAAGAAAGGACGGACCATAAGCAAAAAAATCCACACCAGTGAATCAGTTGATTTGGGTTTAACCTCCCAAATAGAATGTTTTCGTAAATATCTAGCTTGTAACATTCGATACCATAAGCATTTAGGCTTAGATAGAAAATTCCATAAAAGTCTCATTCCCGAAGCTACATTCAGAAATTCCAGATCTTTAATCCCCATACCCCCCATCCATTTGGGTTGTTTGATTGTTTGCCAACTGGAAAAATGAATCCTCCTACCTTTAGTAGAAGAATGTGCCCACCAAAAATTTCTTTGGAGACGCTCCAACTTATTTAAAAGCTTCCCTGAAAGCTTGTATACAGACATGGCATGTAAGGGGAGGTGACCAATAGTAGAAGTGATAAGAGTAGTTCTACCTGTCGTGGAAAGTAGGTTGGCCTTCCAACCAGCCAGTTTCGATTGACAAGATCTGAGCAAATGTTCTTCGTGCACATGCTTTCCTTTAGAAAGATCCCACGGAATTCCCAGGTAGAGATCCTCATTCGATGCTGCTTGAAAACCAGTTACCTGACAAATACTGGCACATAAAAAATTAGGCACATTTTGACTGAAACAAATTTTTGATTTAGAATAGTTAATAGCTTGTCCTGAAATCAACTCATACTCATGTATGATATGTAAAAAAACATCAATAGTCTCCTTCTCTGCTGTACCACATATTATCACATCATCCGCAAACATGAAGTGTGTGATCTCAGGTCCTCTATAGGTAGTTTTGACTCCCTGAATCCTACCAGAACTGGCTGCTTGGGATATCATGGAAGAAAGAACATATGCACATAAAATGTAGAGATATGGAGATAATGGACATCCTTGGCGAATACCTCGTTGAGGAAAGATCTTCCCAGAAATCTGCCCATTAATATTTAAGGAATATGTAACTGTTTTAGAGCAGGACATAATTAGATTCACTAGATGATGCGGAAAACCTCTTTTCAGAAGAACATGATAAAGAAAATTCCATCACAATTTATCATAAGCCTTGTGAATATCCAGTTTAGCCATGAAACACCTACATTTCTCTTCTTCCATTTGAAAGCATTTCTAACTTCTTGAATAATGACCACATTATCAATACCATGCCTACCAGGAAGAAAGGCAGACTGGGATTCAGAAATCAAGTCCGACAGAAGGGGTTTCAATCGGTTGGCCACAAACTTAGTAAGAATTTTTAATAAAACGATACATAGACTAATCGGCCTAAAGTGCTCCGGAAAATGAGCATTCTCCTCCTTAGGGATCAATGTCAACAACGTATGATTTAAAGGTTCGGGAATATGGCCTGAATCAAATAAACACTGTATAAAAGATAGAACATCCTCTGAAATTACCGACCAATAGTGTTGGAAGAAAATAGGTGAAAGGCCATCCACCCCTAGAGATGAATCCTGCTTCATAGAGAAAATGACTGATTGGATTTCCTCCAACGAGGGAACTCTGCAAAGATTAAGACCCTGTTGAGAAGAAATAGAGGCCAGATGTAACGAACCTACCACTAGTTCCACTGTAGGAGAAGCCACATCCTGAAACAAAGAGTTAAAATAACTCTGAAAGACATATTTAATATCATGTACTTTAGTTGACCAAGTGCCATCTTGTAGATAGACTCTAGGAATTCTGTTCCATCTACGCCTGTTTAACACTTTGGTGTGAAAAAACTTAGTACATCTATCTCCTGCAATATGCCAATGAACCTTCGCCCTTTGGCGCCAGTAAATAGACTCTAATTCATGAAGCCAATGCAATTTGTTAAGTAAAGCATTTTCTTGAGAGATGGTAACAGATGAAGGGGATCTTGACTGAATCGAGAATAGTTTATCCTAGACCTCTTTAATTTGGACCCGAAAACTACAGAAAGTATGTTTTTTCCAATATATCATCTGTTGTCTAAGCATTTTCATATTCTGTCCATAATTCTGATATAAAGGAGGAGAGTGATGCCAAACTTGAGTAACCAAATCATGGAAAGAAGGGTGTTTCAGCCAATTCACTTCCAACCTAAACCACAAACTTCTAGCAGGGATAGGAGGAGAGGTATTCAAATATAAAGGACTATAATCACTAGCATAACAAGGGAGCACATGAAGTTTCTCCTTCACATGTTGAACCACGCTTCTGGGACTATAACAAGGGAGAAGAAAGATATATGTTGAACCACGCTTCTGTGGCTAATGGGGTGTTTGGTTGCATGATAATAGAGGTTTTTATTTTAATTTTTAAAAATTGTAAGAAAACTTGTTAAAAGAGGTGTTTGGCAATCATGACAATTTTATATTTTGAAAATGATTTTCTTCTTAAACAAAAAAGAGGGTCTCACCTCTTTCTTTTTTCTTGTGGTCCCCCACTTTGTTTGGTCATGTGCGGTAGTTACTATTTTTTGTTATCACATCCCTCCAAACATGATAATTTTAAGTCATGAGTAGGTTCACTTTTTATTTTAATACAATTTTTTATCATGAAAGTGTACAAAAAATTATCATGCAACCAAACACCCCATAAACATCTATCAAGTTTCTCCTTCACATGTTGAGAATAAGATCTTCGATTAGTCCATGTGAATATGTTACCCTCATTCTTAACTTCCAAAAGATTATTACGTTGAATGAAATGTGAGGGCTGCAAGTTGATACATATTTTGACATACTTAGTGGGAGAGTGACGAATTGGGTGTCCCGGTTAAACATATCACGTTGACCGACTCTTTAGTCAACAACATCCGGTCCCGTATCTTTTTAATAAAGTGATCTTTGTAATTGGGTCTCTAATCAATCTTCCCTTCTATCTATTCCTCCTCCTTTTTTCCGGACGGCCAACTTCGCTTCTAGCGTCCCTTCTATCTATCCCTTCTTTTTATAAAATAGGCGACGGAAATGTTTCTTTGGTGATGGATCCATTTCACGAAGTTTAAACTACCAACGGGAATTAAGATGGTGAGTTGTGCCACTTTTTTGTTTAAATAATACATCAGTAATTCTCTTTTTGTAACTAATCACGTTTCACTGTGTTATGTTTCAACCTCAGTTGTGGAGTAATTCTAAACTGTTGCAAGGCACTTCTCTGCACTCAATTTTTAGACCAAGTCTTCACTACTTTGATCCCGTACAGCTCACACAGACATTTGGTTACGACGAACTCAAAATTCAGAAATGGATGCTTTATATTAAGATTTTAAAACTTAAAGGTAGAGAACAATATGGCCGGAGCTCACAGCACCGGCGCCTGGATAACCACAGTACGGGCATGCATACGGATAATGGCAATACCATATACACGGGTAACCGTAGATCTGTAAAAGTTTTCAGCGATAATTCACGACCGGGAGGGAGGTGCCGGTTCAAGCTTCAAGCTTAGGCGCCCACCCAGCGATCAGATACTCGTCATTGGCGGCCTTTGTCTTCAAGAAGGACTCACGGTTGAACAGCAGCTGCAGGATGCAAACACACCAGAGTCAGGGAGATGCACACAAATCCAAGGACTGGTCGTTGATATCCAAAAAGCTACTTCTCTTTCCCGAAGAAGCAGGTTCAGAAGTAAATCCTGTTCTAATTATATAATTTCTAAGGGCACGGGGAACTGGGTCCACCTATCTCTGCTCTGTTAGTTTGGAGATAATTAAACCAGGTTTATCGTTAAATCGACCTTGGTTTTTAGCTAAAATTTTGGGGGATAAGCCAGATTTATCCCCAAATCGACCTTGTGCCGAAAAGGACACAACTACTGATAACAAGCTACTTTTCAAATGGAATAAGTGCATATTTGGCATACCTCCATGTAAGAATTGACATGATTCAAGCTCTCCGGGACTGTCCAGCTCTTGAAATGCCCGAGAGCAACCTTAAGGTGGTACAGTTTTGGGGCCAGGCTGAAGTCAGCAGCAGAGACGTTCTCGCCGTTAACATATGGACCCTGCAACCATCAAGCGGCTGTCACTCGGTGTCTTCGAATTAATACTAACATATCCGTGGACTCGAGAAGGTGAACTATTGGAAAATGCGGACGAGCAGATGATGTATAGCTAAACATGCATATGTTTTCATCAATCTCCGACCATACGTACATGCTCCTTCAGGTGCTCGTCAAGTGCACTTAGTTCGTCTACCAAGGCCTGTTCTGTACCATCATCCGTATCCTTGCTTTTCAAGAATTTCACAAATGAAGAGAATATTTTTGAGCCCCTGGAATGTTGAAAAGAAGTTTTTTTTTTTGAAGAAAGACAGGACCATATTCATTTATATAAGACTAAAGAGCATACATAATTTGTACAATGATAAAGATGAACCAACAAAGACACTAGACCGAGTCATCGAGGAAGTGATCTTGGAAAAAGAAATTTCCAAGAAGAGACGGCACCACCACGAGATGACCAGCACACACAGGTGCAAACGTGGTCGGGTGGTACAAGTAAGAACTCCTTCAAGGGAGTTTGTAGACTGCAGCGAGACCGGAAGATCACTCCAAACGGGAGTGGATAAAACCCAAACCAACGGTCCCGGGAGGGAATTAGCGTCTAAAACACTAAAGGTGACAAAGTTTGATTTATAACCCGGTCTTTGGACAACAGACATCACCAACACAGAAAAAAGACGGAACAAACTTAAGTACGCCGAACTTCACAGATCCAACACAACAAAAATGTACAAAATGCCTAAAAATAATTTTAGGCAAAGTGTTGAAAAAGGGAGAGGGGGAGAGAGGTCCCTCCCAAACCTAAAACGACCTCAAAACAACTATGCTAATAAGACTAACAAGGGTCAAGCATGGACGGAAAAATACGCTAGGTACGAAGAAAACCAGCAAAATACCACGAGAGGATGTGGCCGCTGAAAAATCCCTCAACACGAGGGTCCTGCCCACTCCACGGGTGTAGTCAGCCTCCAGAGAAGATGACCACCAAGAAGGGATGCGCCGGCGAATCTTACCCCAGGGAGGGAGATGCCGGCGAGGGGTGCCTCGGAGAGGGGTTCCACCGGGGATTACTGCCGGAGAAGGGGCCCGCCGGGAGGGTTCTGCCGCTTGCGAGGTTGCCGCCGGAGAAAGGGGACCGCCGGGGGAGGGTTCCGCCGCGGATGCTACCGCGGGTGAGGGGCCGCCGGACGAAGGGGCCGCCGGGGGAGGGTTCCGCTGCAGATGCTACCGTGGGCGAAGTTGCCGCCGGACGAAGGGGCCGCCGGGGGAGAGTTCCGCCACGGATGCTACCGTGGGCGAGGTTGCCGCCGGAGACAGGGGGCCGCCGGGGGAGGGTTCCGCCGCGGATGCTACCGCGGGCGAGGGGCCGCCGGGGGATGCTACCGCCGCGGATGCTACCCCCGAATGTTGAAAAGAAGTTAGGACTACGTAAAAAAGGCCAAGTAAAAGCATCATGATTTCCAAGATATTAAGTGCCACAGCTTACAATCTGTTTGGTGATAATATTCAATACTTCTGTCACAATTAATTTTGAAATTGATACAAAATACCAAGAGATGTTTGGTTGTTAATATTAATTTTGAAGTTTGTTTTACAAATAAAGCCTGATATATACAATAAATATCCACTTGTATCAAGTTTGATATTTATATTCTATTATCTGAAAATATCAATATTAAAATTGATATGGTTTTCTTTTTGACACCCCAAACAGGGCATTTAACCATCTAGGAGTGGAGAGAGCAGCATCGTGCTGCTGCCGGATGATCTCCTCTCCTGCCAAGGGAAGCCACACTTGCAGCCAGCCCACTTGATGGATGACCCTTAATTTAGCATGGAGATACTGGCGGAATTCTATAGTTTGATGATTTCTCAAAAAAAAAAATCTTGAGACAAAAGTTGTCAAACAAGCAAACGACCCGTAAAAGGAATATGAAATGCTGAACAGAAGGGGCACGCACACAGATGCGACCTCCGGCGGCGTCACCGTGGAGGGCTCAGGATACTTCTCTTCTATTAGCTGCACGACGACGTCCGAATCCGCGATCCACTTGCCGTCGCCGAAGTTAATCACGGGCACCTTCCCGTCGGGGTTGATCTCCAGAAACCTGCCCACGGGCAGTTCCACAGCTTCCAGCGTCAGCACGTATATACATACGCAACGAACAAGAACAAGAGAAAACATGGCGAGCGAGGAAGCGGCGACGCTGACATACCAGTGGGGCTTGTCGCTGAGATTAACCAACTTCGACTCGTAAGGGACGTTTTTCTCCTCTAGGGTTAGGAGCACCCTCTGGCAAAAGGGACCTGTTCCAAGGAGAAGCACCCGTCAGCACGAACCGATCGACCGGACATACGGGGCGAGAGAGAGAGAGAGGGGGGGGGGGAGGGGGGTGGGCTTCGAGCTTACAATCGCCGAGGAGATCAGATGCCCCTGCGGCCGCCTTGACGCAAACTTCGACTGCCATTCGCTCCAGCTGCAAGTCGAGCCTTGGCAAATTAAGAGGTGAGAGACCTTGAAGAGGAAGAAAGCTTCAGAACGCGGGGAGAACGAAAGCTCGAAGTTGGGTATTTATAGGGCACAGGCCCTTCGACCGATCCGTCGGGGCAGCGCTCTCACCGCCCTTTCTCTAGAACCTTCGGATAGACTTGGCGTTCTTCTTTCCGCTTGTGCTACACCTGCGGAATATGCGTTCCACCCTACAGTAACAGAACCTTCTTTGTTGGTCTTCTGCTTCTCGCGCGCTTGCTGTGCTGTGCGCGCTCAACTCGGCGTTGGAGGATCACCAGACCGCAGATCCGAAAACTTCCTCTTCGCGGAGCTCCTTACCGGATCCACTTATTCGGATCCTCGCTTCCCGACTCGTCGCTCGGATCCCTTTATAATTTTCTGTGCCATGGTACGAGCTCATGGCTCCCACGTATCTCGTGTTGACTGAATCGGATCTTATTATTTTAACACCTCAAAGCCTGAACAAATCGTGTTTGATAAGAAAAAAAAAGTATTTACTATTTACTAATTATCGATAATAGGTATATTTGCAGATTACTTTTTTTGTAAACAATTAATAGCGGAGCGATGGATGTTCGATAAATATATAAAGATAATAAATACGTAATGATCAAACCAATTAAAACAACATTCAAATTTTTTTATTAAATTAGAATCCATTGAAAATCCACAGGTTCAGTTCATGTTATAACCATCTAAATGTTGTTTTAATTGGTTTGCAATCTTATACTAATACATATTTTTTATTAAATTAGAATCTTATTTAACAACATTTAAAGGTGGATAAAATAAAAGGAAAATTAAGAAAAATTTCCTAGTGAAATTTTAACAAGTTCATATAGGTTAGTGAGTCGATTAAAACATAAAAAAACACAATTAAAAAATATTTTCATAGAATAAAATAGTGGGAGTTAAAAGTGATGAAATAACCAATTTTTGATAATAAACTTCTTAAGATAAATAGTTATAAGTCAACGGTAGATGTTAATACTACATGGATGAACATAGCTATACATATTAGGGAGATTGCTAAAAAAAGTAATTGGAAAGTCCAAAAGCCACAGTTCACCTAAAATGAGAAAAGATAATTGGTAGTGGAATGAAAAAGTGCAAGAGGTGACAAAAAATAATAAAGATTGGTATAAAAGATTCTTGAAGTTGATAACAACAAAGTTTATGAACAGTGTAAAATAACAAAAATAAAGTAAAAAAAACCATGATACCAGCAAGTGATGATGCTTTTAATCATCTGTACGTACGACAAACTTGGAACTAAAAAGAATGGAAAAGATATTTATAGATTAACAATGATGAGAGAGAGAGAGAGAGAGAATATCTCAAGATCTTGACCAATCGAATATATCAAGAAAAAATTTAATAAAAATGATGTTATAAAATAAATGTGGAAAAATTATTTTTATACTTTTTTTAATAACAACCTTGTTAAAACATATACGCCATATAAAACTTTAATTTAAACTATATTAAGAGAATTTAAATTTGAAAAGTTAAAGAAGCATTGATGCTGAATGAAAACAAACAAGCATGGGTCTAGATAACATTTATATTAAAATATAAATATTATTGTAATATTTGAGGATATAATGGTTGACTTGACTTTTTAACAAAATCATAATATCAAAAAGAATGATGAATGAATAGAGAAAGAGCATACACATACCTATTTTTAAGTAAAGATAAGATATACAAGATTTTGCAAATTATAGCGAGATCAAAAAGAATGACAAATGAACAGAGAAAGAGTATACTCATACCTATTTTTAAGTAAAAAGAAGATATACAAGATTTTACAAATTATAAAGAGATCAAACTCATGAATCATATAATAAAATTATGGGAAGTGTTATTGAGTGGTGATTACAAAATTGTACAAATATTTCTGCTAATCAATATATATTTATGTTTGATTGATTTAAAGTTGAAACTATTTTTCTTATTAGAAGTTTGATGAAGAAATATCAAGGTATAAAAAAAATTACATACAATGTTTATTTACTTGAAAAATGTGCCTAAGATAGAGTTCCAAAAGAGATTACATGGTAAGTGTTGGAATAAAAGATGATACTTGTTAAGTATATACAAATAATAAAAGACATGTATGATGAAGCAACTACTAGCATATGTATAATTAAAGGATAATCAAGGGATTTTTCTATTTCAGTTAACTAATATCAAAGGTTTAAAATAAGTCCCTACCTTTTTGTATTAATTATGAATGAATTAATGAATACTATATAGGATGAGATATTTTGGTCTATGATATTTGCGTAAGAATTAGTGAATATGAAAGTAGAACCGTGTAATAATATCTTATGGGGTGTTTGGTTGCATGATAATTTTTTGTACACTTTCGTGATAAAAAATTATATTAAAATAAAAAGTGAACCAACTCATGACATAAAATTATCATGTTTGGAGGGATGTGATAACAAAAACAAGTAACAACCATCCATGACCAAACAAAGTGGGGGACCACAAGAAAAAAGAAAGAGGTGAGACTTTCTTTTTTTGTTTAAGAAGAAAATCACTTTTAAAACATAAATTTGTTATGGTTGCCAAACACCTCTTTTAACAAGTTTCCTTATAATTTTTAAAAATTAAAATAAAAAGCTCCATTATCATGCAACCAAACACCCCATTAGAGATTAATGGTTTCAAAATAAGCATAACTAAAACCTAATATATGTATTGTAAATTTAATGAAAACAAAACAAGTTGGAGATAACGTTAGTTTAGATGGGGTAATATTATCTTAATGAATTCAATTTAAATATCTTGAATCAATTATTCAAAAAGATAAATAATATGATGAACATGTAAATCATATGATTAAAATAAGTTAGATGAAGTAGAGATTGATTGTAGATATTCTATGCAATCGTAAGATTTGGCTAAAGTTGAAAGAAAAATTTTATCTTACAAGAATATTACCTACGATGTTGTATGACAGTGAATAGACAAAAAAAGAAAGAAAGCATACTTCTAAAATATGTTGTTAAAATAAGAATATTAAGATAGACGAGGTGTCGTATTATATTGGATAGAATAAGAAACGAATGTATTATAGAAAATATAAGAATAGTGATAATTGTGGACATAAAAAAAAGAAATTGAGATAGTTTTAACGTTGTAGATGTAGACTTGAGAGGGTTATAACTAAACAAGTAGGAAATATAATAATAATAATAATAATAATAATAATAATAATAATAATAATAATAATAATAATAATAATAATAGAAATGGTAGATGTAAGTGAACCTGGGACAGGGTAATTCAATATCATTTAAATATCCGAAATAATGCAAAATCGACGAGGGACCGAACTCTCAGCTTCCACCGGAGGAAACGGCTAACGGCGACGTCGTGTCTTCACCCGAAGGCCATGGACCGTCTTATATATGTTATTCTCTTACTTTCTCTGTCTTTAAGTTGGAGTGGTTTTTGTTTGAAGCCAACGTCGCATATTAACCTTTGATTAACAATAGATGTGAACTCTTTTTTTTTTCAACAATAATTAACATCGGACACTAAGCCAGTATTTGGCTATATTTTTTTTACAATACTACCTTTACAGTTTTAACAAAAACTACGATATTTAAAAGGAAAAAAAAACAAGAGTGAGGTCACCGCCGACGCAAGTCCACGAACACGAAGCTCGCTCGGCATGATTTGTTGCGAGCCGGGAGAAAAGTCAGAATTTAGAGGCAGCTCTGTTGCCCGTCAACGTCGGTGGCGTTTGATTAAGCTTAATCTGAAAATCTTAACTCTTAATTCCACATCTAACCTCTTAACTTGTGGTAAAAAAGTGCTGATTTTGATTAAGACATAAGTGATTTATGTTGTTTGATAAAAAATTTGAATCATCCTCTTAATCTTTTTTAAATAAACATAACATACAAAATAAACAAAACAAAATCTAAAAAGAAAATCCGGAACATAACATCTAAAATAAACAAAACAAAATATATTTAACCATATCAGGTCCATCCCCCTGCCAGCAGCCGGCGCCGGCGAAGGCGAGGGGAGCCCTCGGACGGGCCTTCCTGTTCGCGAACATGGCCGCCATGGTGCTCGGCGGCGTCTCGGGGCCCCTGCTCACGCGTCTCGGGGCCCCTGCCACACGATGAAGAAGGCGAACGCCGCCGTGAAGGCCACCTGGGTCGCCACCAGCAGCGAGGAGGTGGACAGCGGCAGCGACGCCAGGCCGTAGGCGTACAGGTAGGAGTCGAGGCCCAGGAGGGCGCCCAGGCCCGCGCCCGCCGCCAGCGTCCGCCCCGTCGTCGAGAGGAGCCGCCCCCCTCGGCGTCTTTCCGCTGGCGGCGGAGGAGGGAGACGGAGAGCGGGATGAGGAGGATGGGGAAGGCGCAGTTCTGCAGCAGGGCAATCAGCCACAGCCGCGCCCCGCCGTGAATGAAGTAGACCCGCGTGAGCAGGGGCCCCGAGACGCCGCCGAGCACCATGGCGGCCATGTTCGCGAACAGAAGGCCCGTCCGAGGGCTCCCCTCGCCTTCGCCGGCGCCGGCTGCTGGCAGGGGGATGGAGCTTCCATCGCTTCCGGCCCGTCGACTTCCGCCCTAGGTCGTCTGAATCCAAACAAGCGAAGGATGAAATCTGAATGGTTCAGACGATTTTCAGAGTTTAGACATTAGGTAAGATGGCCAATCAGCGATTTTATCAAACACTGTGAAATGTCTTAACACTTACCGAATCAGCGATAAGAGGTAGATTCAACCCTATCAAATAAGCCCGTGCCGACCGAGCGTAGCTCGGTTGGCACCACCCTCCCGCGGGGTTGCGGGAGGGCGGGGTTCGAGGGACGCGTCAGACGCGTCCGTGTCCCTTCCTTGGGGGAAGGAACATCTGGTGGGGACCGATCCTTGGGAGGCTCGATCCCTCGTCCCCGCGAGCGCAGCGGGCTTCCTCGGCCAACGCGGCCATGTCCAAAAAAAAAAAAAAAAATAAGCCCGTCATCCGTGACAAGACAACTTATAAGACGGACCGCCAACCAAACTTGCGTTTTTTACGACTCCAGGAGGTCGATACCTTCGTCCGTCCGTCGCCCCAACTTTGGTCGACGTCGACATGCACGGCGGCCTCCCGGAGATTGGTGGTCGCCGGCGATCAGGGCGGACCCCGGTGAGATATATGCTCCCCCGCTACGTGTGGCGAGCAAGCGAACGCAACAGGGACCTGCATCTCTGCGCCCCCACCTCCGGCGCCGCCATGCCTCGCCTTTAGAAGATGCTGCCGTCCGCACACTTCTTGTTCACGAGACGGAGAAAAATCTTCGACCTTCCCCGCGAACAATTAATTTATTAGCTTGGAAGAAAGTCGAATCTCGCTGTCGATCATACAAGAGGGAATCCAACAATTATGAGCTTCTTCTTTGCACGCGACCTTTTATCTGTTACGTGTTACCAATGAAATACCTTTTAGATCGATATCTGCCGTCTATATGGGCTGGCCCAAGTGGTCACGGACCGCTACGTGCATGGGCCTACTAGACGACGGCCCGCTTTCAGCCTATCAAGCCCCGCCCCCGGAACAGAGGTCGGCAATCTGTTGTTATTTTACATATTATTCTGCCCGCAATGTCCGCCTCGTCGGTCGTCCCTCCTCTTGGATTCTACAGGCTTCCCCGTCTGCGACCTTGTTGTCGCTTTGTGTCTCGCGTCGCGACGGAGCTACCAACGTAGAGACCAAGGCGGGGTTTTCTTTGCACGAACTGGTCTCCTCCTCCTCCTCCTCCGCGCCGGCGTCCTTTCCGCCGCACGCGTACCGACCTGCATGCATGGCTGCACAGCACGTGCGCCCGGGTGCCGCGCGTGAGGCCGGGGAGCTGTCGTCGAGCCAAGACAAGCCGTTCGGCGGTCTTCGCCGTCCCCTCGGTCGTTCCGTTCGTCGCCGCGCCGGGCCCGGGCGGACGGCGCGGCGGAGCCTCGCCAGCGAAGGTGGTTGATCACCGGGACGTCCCCACGACGTGGAAACCCACTCGCCCGACACGTACCCCTGTGAGAGTGTCCGTAGAAGTGCCGTCATTAAATGGTGGGGTTCGGCACTGGAGCGGACGGGGGGAGGTTGCGGAGGAAGCAGCTGTATCCGGAGCATTAGTGGGATACCCGATAAGCACCACATCACTACTTCACACGACTTCATCTTTTTGGGAAAAATAATAAGGTTCCTAAATTACGTTCCGACGACCATCTCGTCGGTTTGCAGGTGAAACGGTAATCAGGCGCAGACGCGTCCGAACAGAAATTATCGGATTACCGTGCAACGTGGCCCGGACGCCGGATCCGGAAAGCGGCCCGAGAAGCGGGATCTGGGAAGGCGTGCGCCGGGGGGGGGGGTAGACTTGGGTGGGAAGTAAGGGGGGGGGGTTGCCGTTTTGAAAGTTCAAAACGTAACCACACCTGTAGCGCGGCGCGACACTGGGAAGGACAACCGGGTAGAGAGGGGGAGGGGTGGTTTCCTCTTCCATCGCCGTCATTTATGGTCTTCCCTCCCTGGCCCGGGGCCACCTCCAGCTCCCCTCTCGAGCTTGGTTTCGACTCTTCCTGGTCCCTCGCCTGCCACTGTCACTCCTGGCTCCGGGGCGGAGCACGCGCAGCTGATCGGGTTAACTTTCTCCGCAATCGGCGCCTCCTTCCACTGCTTTCCCGATAGTTTCTCCGCCCGTAGCTTCTCCTCCACGATGCTCGACATGGATCGGCTCCAGCACGATGCCAGATCGCTGCGTCGGGAGAAGTCCCCTCACCGGCCGCACGGTGGCTGCGGCGTGGCATTGCCGGACTTCAACGGGGTCGTGGGCGACGATTTCCCGCTCTCACCGAAGGGGGCTAAGAGGGGAGGTGAGCACGTGAGCAACACTCTGTTTTCTGCTCTTTCTTGATTTTATTGACTGTTTTTTTTTCCAGTCTATCTTACGGCGAGAAGCGATTTCTGGCTCCAGGAGTTTTTTGGTACTTGATGTGTTCTAGTCGTTGCTTCTTCTTGCTATTTTGTGCTTGATCGTGTTTGGAGCTCCCTTATTTTGTTGTGGAACCCGTGCTCTATATTCTCGTGTACGATGGTGCTTCGTGCAAGTATTAACCATGTTACGCAAAAGGCGAGAGAATTTTCTGATATTAACATTCTTGTTCGTTTCTTTTCATTTTTCCCACCATTTTTAGGCATACATTCGTCTCTCTTCATTCGGCACCTGTTCTCTTTATGATAGTTCCTACCTTCGTATTTTTTATTGCTGAGGAATGGGAACGACTCGTCCGAAAAGTATCCACTTAATTTTTTTTTCATTTTATGCGTTAATGGGATCTTCGATTAAGTGACAGTCTTTATTTGTTGACCCCTTTCCGCTCCAATTCCTTTGACGTGCTGGATATTCATTTCCTGTGTGCAGACTTATTGTAAGCATCTCACTATATGACACGTATATGTTGAAAAATTTGCCGATCTTTGACGGATGATCGTGCTTCTACATTCCTCCACAAATCCACTTGATCCAAAACTTCCACTAACCCTTAGGGCGTTCGACCTTAAGGGTCCAGCTTCTCTTGTTTTCGTACCATAAAATTGTTATACATAACTCTTAACATATGGCTAGTCTTTTATCGAATTAATGGTTGAAACTTGAAACTAACCTAGTTAGCAGTCTAATAGTGATGACAGACGGGCCTATTTAAGGCTTTCCAGGTATCGTTATACGTTCCTGAGGAGGTTAACCTCTAAAAAATGGTTTTGCTGCACACTCTTGTCCAGCTGTCGAATGCATAAAGTGAGGTTAGTCATCAGGCACTTCCAGCCGATTTCAGGTGACACGTCACATTGATGTGGATTTTACCTGGTTTTTCTATGCCTTGTCTTATAGTTACCACGAAGGAACGAGGATGGAGTGATGTGTGAAGGACCAAATTAGACTCTCTAAATCAAGTTTCACATGGTCTGGTTCGTGGGACTGGATACTCGGACTCAATTTAAGGGTAAATGATCGGTGTAATTAGGAAACTATAATGGGGGTTAGGATGTCTATCAAGATGAAATTCAGGTGAAAGAAGACTAAGGAGCATGGATCGCGAAATCTGCCGATTCCTGGATCAGAACGGCCATTGCCGATTCGATTCCCGGCAGAAGGACTGGTCCGGGAAAAAGTTTCGGCAGATTTAGTCCAGATTGGTCGAAATCAGATCGGAATCAGAATCAGATCATTTTTTTTGCTATTCTAGTTGGATCGACCGGGATCGGCTAGAATCGGTCTGAATCGGCCAGGATTGATCCAGAATCGGATCAATTTTCTTTCATTGGATAGGCTGGAATCGGTCCAATCTGATCCAATCCAGATCGGATTGGTACCCACCGATCCCGATCCCAATTCCGATCCCGCGATCCTTGGTAAGGAGAGTCTATGCTATTAGAGGTGACTGAGGCGGTTGCCTAGGCGATGAGGTATGGTGAGGCAAAATCACCTCGCTCTGGTAGGGTGGGGAAGATGTTACGGTGGCAAAGTTATGATCGGGGCTGTGGAGGCCACCGTATGTTGCCTCCGTTGTTGGAGGCAACGAGACAAGGTTAGGGAGGAGTAGAATTGAACTCAGATTCGACATAAACATCTATGACTGCATACGAAATGAATAAAGAATAATTAAAGAAAAAATAGAATTACATTTACACTTGTAGGAGCGCTCAACTAACATGTTTCCTTAGAACTTCAATAAAAAATAGTTTACAAAGTTACCAAGATACCCACCTTTCACAGGAGGGTAATAGGATACATCCAACGTTCTCGGTACCGTTTAGGTTGACAAGTATCGACCGACTCGAATGCTGGGCTTGCTTGTTTGCTCTAGGAGTCCGTTGCTGAGAGTTGAGGTGGTAACTCATCGGTTGGCGGTAGACAGACGTCGGAGAGGCATCGAGATGCCTAGGTGGACGAAAGAAGTGTTGACCCAGTGTTGGAAGTTTCAAGTGATTCTGGCCTTGTCGATAATGGAGGTTGCAAGCGATAGATCGACTTTCGACGTTGAAAGATCGGAGTAGGGAGAAAGTGGGAGGGAGGAGGAAGATGAAGGGGTTAGAGGAAAAGAGGGGGTGGAGTCACTGTTTTTGGAGATGTTACATAGGTGACGGCGTCAACCGATCAAGGTATTATTGTAAATATTGCTCTTCACGAGCTCCCGATATTAGGTGATTAGGTATCCCTCATGGGCTCTTCCCTCACAGAGGTGATGAAAAATAAAGAGAGCACTCTCTTATTTCAAGTGTAGATTTCTTCAACATATTACAATGAGGATACATGGGGGATTTTTATAGTTCTGAAAGTTCTTTTCTAAAATTGAGTTCTTTGTAAACACATTCTTACGTACCAATAACTACTCATTGACTTGAAATAATTATTAATTTTTAAAAAACTACACTTCATAATTTGACAACTATCTACCAACATAAAGTATTTATTAACTATCAAAACATCACACTTCTTAATGAGACTAAAACTAACTATCTACCAACTATTAACTCTAAACCTCATAATTAATGAAACTAAAAACAACTATCTATCAACTAACAACTATTAACAATTCTAATTAATGAAACAACACTCTCGTAAGCAAGAAGAGGTGGGTGGGTCCCCATTCCTAGGAAGAAGCAAAAGGGGAGGCAGAATCAGATCTGAGCCATGTGGGTTGAACTGTTCTTTGGTGTTAAGGTAATAGCTGTTAATAGTCATCGACTTGGACTGTAAAAATTAGTTCCGCTGGTCTAAGACTTGGTATTGGTACCATTCTGTAATGATCAAAGTTGAATCGTGAACCTATAAATGAAGCAAATTCAATAAAACAACCTTATTAAAAAAATAAAATAAAACAACCGGTACCATAGAGAAGCGGCCATAAGCTAGAGAGTCTTGACCAATTCAAAAGATCATTCGATGTGATATTAATCTAAGAGACGTGGTTAAAAAGTATTCCAAGCCGAGGTATTTGATTATATGCTTTCTTCTCTCTTCAATTCTATGTTGAATGCTTTTTTTCTCTGAATTTTGTTCTGGAATTAAAAGCAGATTTACCCTACCTTTTCTTACTTTTTATGATATATTAGCTAATCTAAATAAAAAAAAATAAAATGCATTTTTATTGACCAATCAGAATTGCCTTCCAGGACCTATAATTGTCTCAAAAGGTCCAATGCACAAGTAACACAACAGCCCGCCCTTGGTGTGGACCGGTCCAATCTGATTGGGAATGCTCTCACAACCAGTGTCCCCCACCATGGAGCAAGAAGGAAAGGTTTGAAACCAAGGCTTTAAAATTTAATGAAAAGCAAGGAACAATATACTAATTGAATTTAGTCACATTTAGATACCCACCATTTGATAATTATATGATTATAAAAACCAACGTCATGGTACCAATTGATTGAACCGATTAATAGATTTTCAATAATGTAGAATCAAGTGTGAAGAAACAAATTTATTAATTTAAAATTTTCTAAAACACATTTTAGGAGCATTTCTTAAGGGTTTTTTAGGGTCATTTCTTTTCTTTGAGGATCACATTTTTTGTGGCTGTGGTCTAACGAGATTGATCTTTTTTCATTCCATTCCTTGTTCCACTTATTCATTACAGGCTAATTAGCATCAAGCAAGTTTTATCATCAGCTGAGATAATTGAAAACTTTGATCATAGTTGCAGGAGATGCTCCCGCTATGCAAAAAATGTAGTTTATAACAAAAAGTTTTTCCAGAAACACTATGTATTGGTGGGGAAACATGATGGGGAACAAAATGATCTAGACTAGGGAATTTACTAATTGTTTATTGAAAACCACAATCTAATTAAGAACTGTAAAGATTAATCAATAGGGAATTAGAATATCATTGTGGTAAGTAAAATTGTTATCACTAGAAATCAGTCCGAATTGCATTTCCATAAAACAGAACAAGGAGATTTGAGAACAAAACCAATGTTCAGTTAACTCTGCCTGCGATCGAAATAGCAAACAATTAACGAGTTTCAGATTTTAAAGCTAACAAGATTAAGGCAACTCAAGATGGAAGTAGTTCCCAACAACACTTAGAAAGTAGCTAGAACCTATTACTCAGGGAGCATGGCATCATGATAAGCATAATAAGCAAACAGACAGTCACTTCAGAGAATGGAAAAATTACAGAAGTACCTCGGTGCTTTATACTTAATTTCTATTTCAGATTTTCTTGATCCTTCAGAAATGAGAATTTCCAATTATCCAGAGACTTGAACCAATTTGCAATACGAAGCAGACGATCGCAGCGGACGATTGAATTTGAATATGATCGAAATATGGAAGGCTCGGTCATCGTCATAGCCTTTGGAATCGGTCGAGCACGAGAATTTCTCGAATAGGAATATTACGTCGGTAGTGGTGATCGCGACAGTTTAGATCAACGGCATCTTGATAAATCAAGTCGCCGGGGAGATGCAATCGGGCTCGTCATCATATTCATCGGAAATAACCATCAACGACCAACAAATATCCCTCAGCCGAATTCGGATCTTGAATAAACGAAATCGATACGGTGTCTATTCAACCGAGATAATATCAAGATAAATCATAGATTTGAAAATCGATTGCTAATAGCAACATTCGGCAACTATATTAACATCCGGCAATCGGGACGGTGGCAACGAGAACGGGAGGTGGACCGATATAGGCGAAATCGGTTCAACGGCAGTGGACCGCGTCTCACTATTTCTTTGGTGTAATAGCCACGGAATCAAATCCGGCGGGAGATCGATCTCGAGAAAATAACTACCGAGGTAGTAAACCATCACGAGAAACGTAATATCAATGGAGCCGGACTGAAATACATATGAATCGACTGAAAAAACCAACTCAGAGGATGTCCATCTGGCGGAACATAATCATTTCTTAAGACCGCACTCTGGCGCAATCAAGTGTAGTATAGGGTTTACCGTTCTTCAGCTCAGACTGAGCTAAACAGGAGGGGAGGAAGCCTTAGAATGAACGGAACCACTTAGAAAACCGCAGATCTGAAGCTTTTGCTACCACACGTTGACGTAGCAAACGAGTTGATCAACTCGAAGATCCATCGCGTCCGCTCACGGGAACAGGCCTTCCGAGATGGAAACTTGACCCCCGATGTAGCATATAAGACCAAGAAGTAGATCTGCTGAAGAGACAATCGAAACCGTGGTGGTCGAAGCAAGAAAACCAGCTAACACTCGTCCGATGGAGACCGGACAGAAGGAAGGAAGATAGATCAAGGGAGGAGGAACACTTTTCTCATCATGAACCAGCTCCAAATCTCACGGGAAAGAGGAGATCCGGACTGCGGAGGGGAATCTAGGGTTTCGCCATCGCTAGGAGGAGAGAGGAGGTCGCGAAGCCGTCGAGACCGAATGATGGAGAGAGAAGAGATCGCCCCGTTAAGTCACGCGTGACCGGAGGGCAGAATGGGAACTCGGGAAGACTCCAGAAGACGCACTGAAGAATCGACAGGGGCAAAATGGGAAACAGCCAGCGTAAACTCAATTTCATTCAACCATCCTCTAAAGTATACATGGGGGGCTCCTATTTATAGGAGAAAAATTACTGTAAATGCTGTAAAACCCTGAAAATTGAAAACAAGACATGGCGAAACAGAAAAATTGCCATATTTACAGGACATGACTCAAAAAATACCAGAAAATCAGTAAAATGCTAAAAAAAATGTTTACGGCCTTCCAAAAATTCCAGAAAATTCGTAGATGTTCAAGAAAATATTCTGAACATCAATTATTCTCAGAAAACCTAATCACCCAACCAAATCGATCCCAATGGTCTACGCCGGTAGACTTTGCCAAAGTAATCTTTGCCTCGGGTGTCCTCACCAAAACATGGTTGAGGAGAAATGCTACAATAAACAGAAATTTTGATAATTACCTGTGTAGCAAAAATCTTTATTTGAAATCTGCTACATATTATCAATTTTCTGAATGACATAACTCACTTTAATACGCTTTCAACTATACAACTGCATGATTTCTAAAAATCTAAACAACAACGCATTAGAGGGTGCTTGATTTTTATACTTCAATGAGTATACTCTTAGTAAGTGTTTATTCAAATAACAAGATATTGTCTGCCAGTGATTATGTCCTTGTACATATTAGTTATTATTATGTTCTATGCTCTGTTAAATTATCTTCATGCTAGTAAGTCTTATTTTTCTGTTGTTATATGAGGGCATCTATACATTGGTGAATTTTCAATGTATGTCACTTGCTAAATATGCTTTCCTTTAAGCTCTTACTGTTCTGAACCTTTTGTTTATCCCTATTTTTTATCTATCCTTTTTTTTTTCAAGATGAACAACTTTGCCTTCTGTGTCCCTTCTTTTTGTATATTAAGCTCCAGAACTCCTCTTTCTAATCTACGTATATTTTATCAGGAAATGTTCAGATGAGAAGGCGTACTAGTTCTTTGAAGTTGGATCCAGATCACAGGGTTAAATTTCCAACTGGAAGTAGGACGGTGAGTTGTGCCACTTTTTTTCTTTTAAATACACCTCCGTAAGCCTCATATTTTGCCAACAAGGTGTAACTCTCACCAAGGTGGTGAAGAGCCTCGCCTTGAGGCATAAGCTTCAGCGCCTCAAGACGACGCCTTTGTAAACAACAGTAATGATTCTTTTTAAGAAATTGAATTGATTCTCATGCTTTGCATTGTACTTTTATTTGTACTCAGGAAAATTCATCAATGAAAGCTAGTGGTGAATCTGTCAAAATTCTAATGGAGCAAGAAGTGCAGAATCATATTGAGTCTAGGCGGCATTCATCAGGTATAATTGCAAGATTAATGGGGCTTGACCCACTACCCGCACAACAGCCGCATAGCAGGCAGAATAAATCAGTTAAGTGCTTTGACAGAAGACCATTTGAAGATCTAGTGGAGAAACATGTGTCCTCTGGGGAAAGAAAACAAGAGTTTAAAGACATTTTTGAAGTATTAGAAACAAGGGAAGTCGAGGTAAATGACTGGCACGGGCCAAAGAGATTGCTTAGCTCAAGAAGAAACATGGTGAGGTCTGAAGACTCTTTACACTTGGTCACGAGACATTTCCCAACAAGGAATAGACCTCAAAATCCTGATAAATTTGCTAAGGTGTCTAAAGGTTTAGATTCTAGCAAGAATTACAGCGCAAAATTCCTAGAAGAGCCAAGTCCTCTCTTTGAGAGGTATCTAAGAGATTTGCATTCTTTTCCAGCAATACCCGAAGGAAGTGACATTATGATTTTGAAATCGACTAATGGTGCAAAGCATGAAAAAAATGAAATATGCCTTAAGTCAAAGAATAGATC
Organism: Cryptocoryne crispatula var. balansae; assembly: GCA_036172225.1. Taxonomy (NCBI): domain Eukaryota; kingdom Viridiplantae; phylum Streptophyta; class Magnoliopsida; order Alismatales; family Araceae; genus Cryptocoryne; species Cryptocoryne crispatula. The sequence goes on from CM069919.1 coordinate 1,593,691, forward strand.
AGAAAAGAAGTCTCATACTAGACAGGGCAACTCTTATAAATGTGAGCCTGAAGCTCTTGTTTCCAGCAATAAAAAGCAAGCTGTTTCCTATTCAACTAGGTCATCATCCCGATCTAAGTTTGTTGGAAAAGCAGATGCAAGCTCTGTGCCTACACGTATTGTTGTTCTGAAGCCAAGTATTGAGAAGAGCCAGACATCTTCGACAAAACAAAATACCTCAGAAACCCATCAGTTTGGTAACCTTGATTACAGAATGAATGTGGATGTTGAATCTGGAAATCTGGTCCTATTGTCCGATTTAAGAGAAAAACAAGATTTATGTGATGATGGAGAATTGTTATTCAGGATTAATGGTTCAAAGAAAATAGCCAAGGAAGTCACCAAACACATGAGAGATAGTGTTATTGATGGTTTTGGGACAGGATTAGAAGCAATGGGGAGGATTTCCAGTCTTTCTAATGGTTGGTCTATTGGTCACAGTGCTCCTTACGTGATGGAAACACGTACAAGTAAGGAGGGGAGGAACCATCTGTCTGAGAGGTGGATGACGACCCACAAGTTTCAGGAGGTTGGACTTTCCAGTGACAGATTGAGCACATTAGGTGAAATGCTTGCCTTATCTGACTGGGAGACGCCAGGTACACATTCCAGTTCAGTGTCTTGTCAGGAGAGATCACATTCCAGGTTTCATATGAACCATAAGTCCAAAAAATACTTTAGCCCTTCAGGCATTAGCAGCAAGGACGGCTGGAAGAATAAATGCCCAAGTGGGTTATCAAGGTCTAAGTCACTTCCTTCAACATGTTCCTTTCATGTGAATTCATCTAATGTGCAGGGTACTAGCTGTATTGAAAACCCTTCGATGCTCAAGGACATCCTGAACTTTGGTTCAGTACAATTCTCTGCAGTAAAATCAGTGGATCAGCAACATGTCTTTCCATATGGTGCTGAAGTGACTGCTGGAAGTTCTTCTCAGCATTCTGGTACTGAAGAAGAAAACAAGCTTCATGTGAAGGAAATTCATGCAGATCTTGATATAAATTCTCAATCTGAAGAACCTCTTTCTTCATTAACTAGTGCTTGCAGCATTTCTGACATCATTGACCTGGCTGGTCATACACCATCAGCTGTCCAGGGCTCTGCAGAATGTTCAAACATAACTGGTGATAATGAACAAGTACAATCATTTAGTTCTATTGCACCTTCAGCAGATGATTTTTTTCTTACCAACAATGATGAAGAAATTGTTCCAAAGGTTTGCTTCCATCTTCTTGGCTTCTCAAATCCTTAAAAAAGAAAATTGGCTTGTTGGAATTTTTTATGTTCGTTGGTTCACAGTACTGTATTTCTGGTATATGCAGTCTAAGGTTTATAAAATCTGTCTGGTATGGATGTTCTGGATCAATTTTAGGGAGTCTGTTGTTCCTGTTTAATGAAGGTTGAAGGTGGCTCACTGGCTGAGGCATGATTGTTCTAAAATTTTATGGTATATGTATTTAAAATTTTAATTTTCTTTGGACTTCGTTATGCAATTAAATTTCTTGCACTAATTTTATTTCCTTATTTGTTTCATACCAATTATGGTTTGGCTGGCTGAATCAATCTTGTTTTAATTGTTGTCTAGCCAAGTCAACCTTGTCTGAGTTTATTAGGATCTGCCCTGGCCCCTGGATCAAACTGATTCAGAATGTGATCAACAGTGGTTTACAGAAATGTGTTATATACCTCGCTTCTTGGTGCTTCTGATTGCCTTTGTTGTCTGTAGAAAGATCTTCCCCTGATCCTTTTTTTTTGTAACAGGCATTTTAACCAAGCATTTCATTCCTGATTGAATTGTGTTTCTTTCAGGAAATCCTGGACAACCAACCAGAGGATAATTCCTGGATTTCTTGTGCCCATGTTGCTAAACGAGCTTGCTCTTTGAATGGTGAAGAAATTGAACAGCCTAGTCCTAATTCTGTGCTTGAACCACCTGATGAGAACGAATATATTCCCACAAGCTTTGAGAGGGTCAGTGCCGAGTTACAAGGTCTGTGATATAAACATGATTTTGCAGGCTTGCTTTATTTGTTTGGCAGGTGTATTCTTGTTGATTTTTTTTTAATTTTCCATGGTTACACCTTACAGGGCTTCGTATGCAACTTGAACTTCTTAGGTCAGAATCAAGGGAGACTGTTACAGACAGAGACTTTGCCAGTTATGAAGATGCTTGTGAAGAGGTGATTGATGTTCTAGTTGCTGGTGCCCGACCAACAACGGATGAGGAGGGACAGAGGGACTCATCTTACGTGCTCAGCGTACTCAGAAATTCAGGTTTCAACAACGATGATCTAGACTCACTCTTCAGTGCATTTTATTCACCCGAATCTCCATTATGTCCTGATGTATTCGAAAAGCTTGAAAATGGTTATGATGGGGAAATATGGACAAGATCCGAAAGGAAGCTATTGTTCGATGCTGTAAACTCAATCTTGGCGGGTAACTTAGTGCTCAAGATGAATCAGCACCCTTGGGCAAAACCAAGAAGGACAGGGTTCATTGGTTGCAGGAAGAGTCTTCCGGATGAGGTATGTCAGGAAGTACTGAAGCAGCTCAAAGCATCTAACAGAGATGCTTCTAGTGAACTCATGGATGACATAAGGTGGCTGGACCTGGCTGATGATGTTGGTTCAATTGGAAGGGAAGTCGAGAAGCTACTTAAGGATTATCTCATTGAAGAGCTGGTGACTGATATTGCATGTATGTATGATCTTGAGCAAATTGTGCAGCACATACCAACCAAAAACCCAACAGGACGTCGCTAGCTGTGGTCTAATTTTTGCTTCATTATCGGCTGGGTTAAGGTTAACAGAATTCTCATCGATTAGTGGCTATATAGCATGTAACTTGCTGCTTAAGGACACCCCTTGTTAAATTTGATGCAGTACAAATTTTGATTTTGACATCGGAGACATCACTGTGAAGAGTGATCCTATAAAATTTCAAAGTTGACAGTGACAGGGATGCTTAATATTACATCCAGACGGTGCCCACATGTAAATACAAGCATGATCGTTCAAGAATGAGGTACTCTGGTCATTTGTTCAGGCCCATGACACCGTAAACGTTTCTCTCACCCTTGTTTATGATGCTTCTCATCTAAGAGCGAGTAAAAAGGAAGAGTAACTGTGCTTGCCGTAGTTATTCGCTTCGGTAGCTAGAGGGTAACGAACGTGCGGGTAACAGGTGAGTCTGCCATTCTTGTTCTGAGGTTTGAGAGACAAGTCGAGCAATGAATCCGAGATCGGTATCGACAGAACACAAATTTGTACATTAGAAGCTCGATTCTATTGAGATAGAATTGCAATCCAGTCGGTTAATGAGAAGCCTACGACTCAAGAAGATGGCCACTCAAAAGAACGCTGGCACTGCTTTACGCCAGCAGATGGGGCTTCTGCAGCTCCTCAAGACGCAAAATGAAACAAAGTCTCTTCCTTGGGTGCTAGCCTGGTCTTCCGACATCGCTTCTTTGAAGATTGACACGTACGCTTAAACCCATAGAGAGAGTCGTTCAAATTTGAGCTAAGCCATGTTAGGGCCGTAAAGGGATACGGATAAAAACTGATTTTGCTCCTAATTCGTATCTGATTAGTATCTATTGGAGTTGTACAGATATTATCTAAATATTAATCGGAACGGACACAAAAATATACACTTCACTCTATTTAAGATCTGTTTCAAATTAATTTTTGATAATGTATGTATAATATATAATCATATATCTAAAATTATTATATTTAAAAATATGATTAAATATTTTTTATTATATATTAGTATGTTAAGTTAAAATTAATAAATTTTATGTTTTATAATTTTATTTTTATAATTTTATATATTATTAAATCTATCGATCAAAGATAATTTAATTTCAGAATATATTATTTGTTTTCGTTTTGAATTCAAAGATTATTCAACTTATAATACTTGATTTGTATTTGTATCCAACTTAAACTGGATATGAATCTCTCTGTTTGTAGTCTTACGCGGGAGTGTGGTTGTACGATAATAGAGGTTTTTATTTTAATTTTTAAAAATTATAAGAAAACTTATTAAAAGAGGTAAATGGCAACTTTGACAAATTTATGTTTTGAAAGTAATTTTTTTCTTAAACAAAAAGGATTTCATCTCTTTTTTTTTTCTTGTGGTCTCTCTATTTGTTTGGTCGTGAATGATAGTAACTCTTTTTTTTATCACGTCCCTCCAAACATGATAATTTTATGCCATGAGTTGGTTCAACTTTTATTTTAATATAATTTTTTATCATGAAAAATGTACAAAAAAGTTATCATACAACCAAACACCCGTTAAGACATGTGCCGACGTTGTGACCAGGGGGAGTCTATGGGCCGGGTAGGCTAAAGGTGGCCCAATTAAGCTCGATTAAAATGTAACGGGTCAGCTGGTCTGGCCTGTATTTTATTGTTGGCTCAACCGGGCACATCCAGTAAAAAAAACAAAAAAACTTATGGGGTGTTTGGTTGCATGATAATTTTTTGTACACTTTCATGATAAAAAATTGTATTAAAATAAAAAGTAAACCAACTCATGACATAAAATTATCATGTTTGGAGGGATGTGATTACAAAAAAGAGTAACACCGCACATGACCAAATAAAGTGGGGGACCACAAGAAAAAAAGAGAGGTGAGACCCTCTTTTTTGTTTAAGAAGAAAATCACTTTCAAAACATAAAATTGTCATGGTTGTCAAACACCTCTTTTAACAAGTTTTCTTACAATTTTTAAAAATTAAAATAAAAACCTCAATTATCATGCAACCAAACATCCCATTAGCCTGACTAGGTCCAATCTGTACCGTGTTGTTGGCCCAGTCCGCCGTTTGCTGTAAAAGAATTAACTTGGCCGACCTTGCCCACCTCCACATTTTATTTCATAAATATATCATCATCAAATTTAATAAACTTTTTTTTGAACAAACAGGACATTTCATTCGTAGCATAATAACATACCACTCAAATACAAATAAAAACCATAGATACCAGATAATTACATCCGATAGATACATAATTTGAGAACAACAAATACAAACATAGAGTGAACTATAGAACAGCTTCGAGACTTCGTCTTCAAGTCGATCGAACATTGCCATGAAAAGTATTGGACCTGTGCACATATGTGCTTAGACGGTCCAAGAAAGAGGACTTCCTTCTAGAAGTCAGGTATATGCCAAGAGGTCGGATGATCACACCTAGATGGCGTGGATGATGCCTAAACCAATGGCCTTGCAAATAACATCTAATCGAGTCGAAGAGACCCCGAAATTAAAGCAGAAGATACGAACAAAGATGATAATACACCCACCTAAATATAATCTGAGCTAACTCACCTCCAAACACAAGAGAAAGATCTCGAACAGAGGACAGTGAGGTAAGTCAGTCTAACAAGACACTGAGATGTATTAAGATAGAAAAAAAACTAAACAAAAAACCCCACAAATATGAGGTAGATTTAGGAGTTCCGAGGTAACAGCTTTGCAGAGTTTCAAAACTCTCAAAAAGAGAAAATTTGAAGAGGTAAGGAAGAAGATTGTACCGTGTTCACCTAAAAAGAGCTTACCCGGAAGAGAATGTCGTACATCCCAAGTGGAAGCGTCTTTCTCTCGACCTAGCACGGCCTTTTCCTCGTGGAAATAGAACACGAATAGGGCAGAGCGCCAGAGCAATGGAGTGAGGGGAGGGAGAGCGTCGCACACCCCTCCCCCCCGCCACATGCGGGCCGAAAACTCTCCGCGACAAACCCTAGCGGCGGCTGCCGGAGAAGTCTCCCGAACCCTCCGGCGCCGTTTCGGGGATTGTAAGCTATAATGTTCAAATTTAATAAACTTAATCGATGGAAATAATACCATAAAACTAATAAATTTTGTATTAAAAATATTCTTAATGAGTAAAGGTGCCATTTATAACAAATTATCTTAAAAATGTCAAGCCCCATTCGCTCTGCTTCAGCCTATTTCGACCCGTTAATCCGCTCCCTTACGGTCCCGGGCCAAAATTTTGAATCCGAACAACGGTGGCCCGTGATCTGCCCAGTTGGGATGTCAATGGTAGCGGATTATCCGATTATCCGACCCGTTCGTTAACTTAATGGACGGTTAAAGGATCATCGAAAATTTCCGAATACGGTATCCTTAGCCGTTTACCGATTATCCGTCTTTTTAACGGATACGGTCACGGATACAATATAAACCGAACTCGATAAACCGTTTTCGAACCCGTTAAGTAAAGCTTGATCCAACGGTTGAAAATATATCAACATCTAATGTTCAAGAAATATGTCAATCTCAAAAACTTTAAAATTAATTTGTGAGAATCCCCGAGTCCGACCTTTCAACTTCTGCCTGTTCCTTCTTCCTTGCTCGACGCCCTACTTGTTGCATCGTTGCACCTTCACCTTGACGTGGCGGGTGGCGGCTACATCAAGGACCTATTGGTTTTGGGTGGCCGGTGTGACCTCGGCTGCACTATTGCGCCTCGGCTACATCAAGGACCTATTGCACCTTCACCTTGACGTGGCGGGTGGCGGGTACATCAAGGACCTATTGGTTTTGGTTTTGGGTGGCCGGTGGTCCGCGTGGTGTCTGCGAGGCTCCCAACTCTCTCTCTCCCTGGTTCACCCGCTCGTCACCCCTCTTTCGCTCTCGTCTTGGAACATTCTCATGAACTTGACAGACGTGGGTCATTGTATGCAATCGTCCATGTTACTTAGTTATCTTGGATCATAGGTCAAGTTCATTCCCTACTTTTGTTGCAAAGGTATATTATTTGGCAAATATTTACTTCATGGTGCTAGTATGCATGATATCTCTGTATTATTTTACTAAGATATTTAAGTATACGTGTTAGAAGGAAGCTAACATTTTTTTGTGTATATTAGGTACCTTCTAGTAATGCTTATATATTTGTTAATTGACCGTTAACCGACCGTAAACCGTTTTTAAGCGGATATTACAATGCGGTTCGCGGATACACTCATTACTGATAGTTAACGAACAGTAAGTGGATACTTTTTTTCTTATATGATATGAATACGGATAATACTATTATTCGACCCGTATCCGACCCGTTGACATCCCTACTGCCCAGCCCGCAAAGCCGCTGGCGTGCCGAATACCGTGATCTACATCCCGATAACCTTGCTTCCTTTTACCAGGATAATCACGTAACAAGCTCCTCTTCAATCCTCGAAGCAGGGCCACCGCGAAAGCCCGTCTCTCTCTCTCTCTCCCCGTTTGCAAGCGGATCGACAACGGACGGATTCGCCTCGGGCCTGAGGGTTCTGTTCCTTATCCGCGGGGACCGAATCCGAAACCGCATTAGCGAAAGCAAGGTCCCCCCCCCCCGGTTTTAGTGGGCCACCGTCGAAGCGGCGGAAATGGGCCGAACAAAGAAAAGCAGGTGGTGGGCCTCCCCGGTCGGGCGGACGACAAACGCAACGGTGCCGCGCAGATCCTTCCAAGAAGGCGCGCGAAAGGGGCCGGTCGCCCGGGCCTGCCCGGCGCGAATCTCGGGCAGGGTGGCCACGTGGCGCGTTGCCGCGGCGACACATGGCTGACCCTCACCCCTGTCACCTCCCCCCCTCCCCAACGGTTGTGACGTGAGGTTCAGATCAGGCATATGATTAGTAGTCGCCATTTCTCTGAAACTTGATGTCTTATATCAGAGCCCACCAGCGGAAACCGGAAGGTAAAGGCACCGCACCGCCTTTGGGGACACCGCATAAAGGGGGGGGGGGACGCGAGGAAGCAGCTCAACACAGAATCGGATTCGCACGGGTGTTTGTGGAGGAGGAATCGATTTTTTTTTCTTTCTTTGCGCCGAAAAGGAAAAGCGGGATCGTGGTTTTCTTCTCTGCTCGGGGCGTCCGAGTGGCGGAAAATCCGCGCTTCTCCTTCTCGCGGAATCTGATTCCGGCGCGCGCGGCGCTGCCGGAGAGCATGCAGGAGAGGGAAGGCCGAGGCTGGCACTTGGGTTGGCACTTGGTCGAACACCTGTGCTTCGATAAGGCGCCGCGCCGCCTTGGGTAAAGTGAAGTGAAACTGGGTGCGCTCTCGCCACGGAGATCTCGGATCGATGTAGAGAGATGATACCTGTGCGAAGGGATGGCATTTTCATCTCACGAAAACTTAGGAACGAAGGCACGGATCTCAATATTTTCCCGATCTTTCGATGGAACGCGCACGGCTTATTCGGATACTGGGTACGAGCAGAGATCTTTCTGCGCTTCTCTGCTTGAAGAATATCAACGGCGTTGGAGAATCCCTAAGGGCGACGTTCCCCGCATGTTCGTTCGGTGGTTCCGAAGCACTGCATTAATTAATAGTCGGCTGATCTCATCATCAGCGACGTACAAGAAGGGACGGGGGATCATTAATATCAGTCACACGTAGTCGATACACGACAACGAGATCAGCTGCACACAGAGGACCGTTAATCAGTAGTCGCCAAACCCTTCCATGAGATCTGGCCTTAAATCTGCATCGTCAGGGAGGTAAACGCTGAGAGAACCGAGGGTATAGCTGGATGTAAAAAAAAAAAAAGAGGAGGTGCGATATACGATACAAGCTATGATAACCCGAGGGCACGAGTGACAGCTTTCATCTGCTGCGGGTAATATATATATATATCTATGGGTACATGGTACAATAAATACATATACAATTGGGCTTGACTTGGGGAGCAGAGATCTAGCTAGCTAGCAGCTGGGCAGGATTGCTTTGGAAGCAAAGCGAGCGGGATTAGGTTAATCAGCAGGTCTGGAGTAGTACCGCGGAGGCTGCTGCTTCAGAAAGCAAGGCGAGAGTGGGCTAGCCAGCTTTAATTTGGCGCCTGACGTACGTACGTGTATACGTGCCGGCCATGGATCATAGATAGACAGCGCGCCCGGCCTCGCTTGCCTGCCGTGCTGCGCTGCTCTCGGAGAGTCCGCCGAGCAGGATATACATAAATATACATGTGATCAAGATATGTAATCGGGAGGAATCCCCAGCTCATGATTCAGGACAAGCATGCATACGATCAAGATCAGAGATGACCACGCCCTCTGACACCACCGTCTGCCTCTCTCTGTAGCTCTCTGTATATACCTCCGGCAATAATAATGGCGTCCCCGGCCGGCCGGCCGGCGTGTGTGCCAGGCGTCGCAGGGCCACGCTCGCTTGCTCCCCTTCCAGTGGGTACTGTGTAGTAGAGAAGCAGTGTATTGTGCAGCTTTGCAACATTGGACGGCGTCTTCTCTCTGGGGAATTTGAAAAACGAAAGGGGAGGGACGAACAAAGTTAACTTGCTTTAAGACCAGGCAGCATATGCCCACTTCTTTTCTTTTCTTTTTTTTTTTTCAAAATCCTTCTGGAGTTTGGAGCGTGATCCGAAGCTTCCGTCAGAATTCGATCTGGGGTCCCCGTAGCTAATTAAGTTCGGTGTATTTATCTCGAGCAAGATGATCGGACTAAGCGCTCTATCTCCTGAGTGTACACATATATATAATCTGAGTCTCTCAACGCGTACCATAGTTTTCAGAGTCGTAAGATATATAATCGAATATCTGATCGATCATTTCTGTCTTCGACTTAAGTTTTGTTATCTGATCTCGTCTTAACAATGAGGAGAGTTTAGAGTGGAGATATAGTTATGTCTGGTCGAATTCCTCAGTGTATTTATATATACCTGCGTCTCTGTCAACTTTAAGGCCCGGATTATAAGATGTGTTATATGCCCACGGACTTTAGCTAGTACTCTCTATTAGTTATCCGTCGATATGGGTGTTCGAAATTTTAGCTCACGGACCTTAATCGGGTTGCTATCGATAATTTACGTCATAATTTTACCTATAATATTATATCTACTCTATAAAATATGTTGTAATTCAAATTCTTATTAATTTCATAATATTATTTTTAATAATTAATTTAAGAATAATGAATTTACGACATAACAAGTTGGGTCTCCACTGGGTCGAGTTAAAATTTTTTAGAGCCAATAATATATTGTTGGCGGCCTGGCCCGATCGTCTTTTGTGCCGGATCGGGTCCAACCTGACCCATTGACACCTCTAGGATATGATAGTCAAGATGATGGTGGAAGAAAGATATATTGGTTGAGGAGAGGAGGGGGGTCCTTAATTATATATTTTGGACAGCCGAAAGTACTCCTCCTCTGATTTATATAGACATATGAAATCCTCACTTATCAATCATGGCAGCATTTTGTGTCGGGCATATTACCAGTCTACCCTTCTAGATGTTCTATTGATATTTCACTCGTTTTATATAATTTGTCATTGTCACCCCCTCTCATATATTAATTAAGACCGCCCAAAGCATGCAAAGAAAGATCAATGAGGTTGATTAGAGAATACAAATGAAACAAGCAAAGTGGGCGCGAGAGGATATATATCTACATCCGTTTGATAGATATATAGGGTGCGTTTGGGAACTACGTTGAAGTACTTTTTTTTTACTTCTCCTCTGATCAGAAGTCCTTCTTATTTTTATGGTGCTGTTTGGTTACATTTTTTTTTCACTTTTCCTTCTTCTCGGAGGTAGAAGCTCGGAGGAGAAAATTTGTCCTTCCGGCGGAAGAAAAAAGCGCTCCCGTGCCCGCGCCCGCGAGTCTCCATCCCGCGCTCCCGTGCCGTCCCCTCCGCGAGCCCCCCCCCCTCCACGGCGCAGCCGTCCCCTCCGTGAGCCCCCCCTCCGCGGCACTCCCCCTCCGGCACTCCCTCCCCTCCGCGTCTCCCCCCTCCGCGACCCCCCCCCGCCGCCGTCCGCGAGCCTCCCCCCCTCCGCGAGCCTCCCTGCCGCCGTCCGCGAAGCCCCCCCTCCCCCCGGCACCGCCCCTCCGCGCCTCCCCCTCCGCAGCCGGAGTCCCCCCCCCACCCCCCCGCGGACGCCTCCGCGCCTCCCCCGCGCGGCCGGGCGGCATCCCGAGTCCCCCCGCAGCCGGAGTCGCCCCCCCCCCCCCCCGCGCGGCGTCCCCCCTCCGCGGCCGGAGTCCCTCCCCGGCGGACGCCCCCGCGCCTCCCCCCGCGCGGCGTCCCCCCCTCCGCAGCCGGAGTCCCCCCCCCCTCTTCCACAGGTCCCTCACACGTGCGGAGAAGCCCACGCACGCGACGGGGCCGGGATCCCCGGCGAGGGCAGGCACCCCGGCGGAGAACCGCAAAAGCGGTAGAAAGAAGCGGCCTCTCCGTCCCGCGCCGCTGCTCCGCTTTGCCTGCTCGGCCCTTTCGTATTCCCTACGGCAACGGCTTCGCGGGACCGTTTCTCCGCCGCCACCGGGCGTGCCCTCATCTCCCGCAGCCGCCTCGCGCCGCCCCGCGCCGCCGGCCGCTCTGCCCGCCCGCACCCCCCCCGCGCGGCACTCCCCCTTCCCCGGCACCGTGCCTCGCCATCCTTCTTTTCGTCGGCCACGATCTCCTGCGCCACGAGGGGCTGCATTCCTCCCCCATGCGAACCCTTCCAATGCCGAGCTTCTCCTGCACAGTTTTCCGGACGTCGCTCTTCGGCGTTGTTGCGAGCCTTCTGTTTGACCACCGTCGCCGCACTTTCTTCCACAGTAGCGAACTGCATTGCCCAACGGCCATCCATCATCCAAGCTCTCTGATTGCTTTGCTCATCGTCCCCAGCCGGAGTCCCCCCCCCCCCCGCACGCCTCCGCGCCTCCCCCGCGCAGCCGGGCGGAATACGCCTACGGCAAGAAGAAAATTAAAAGAAGAGTTTTTAGACCCAAAACATAACCAAACTACTTTCACTCCCACAAATGAGAAGACCTTCTAATTGGAGTGCCTTCGAAAAGAAGGCACTTCTAGAAGAAGTCCTCCGAGAAGTTGCCAAACGGACCCATAGATTTCGCGGATACATCCTACAAGTCCAACTAATAAATGGACTACCGCCGCAGCTCTTAGTTGAGCATTAAGCAGATTGCTAGATCATGTTAAGTAATTGAATTAGTAACGTAAGTGAGTTAATTCTCAAGTAGGATAAAGATCTAATGGTTATTAACAAGATAAATATCTGATTATTCCAAGTTTACCAAAATTTTGGACAGAGATTAGAAGAGTCATAGTCGAGATGAGTTTTCTTAGTTATTCTTATTGTAAATAGCTCAGATCAATAGCTCATTTATGATATGAGTGTCGGGAGAGTCACTAGAGTAGAGATTGTATAACTACAATTTAGTGAAATTCAATTTCTTCAAAATCTCATCATCTTAATAATGTATATGTCTTGCTTAATAGGTGATCGGTTGTTGGATTTCCGCAACAAGATCGTAAACATAGACATAGACACTCACACGGTTACATATATCTCCGATTCTCTTTATATAACAAACTACTGACGTCTTATAAATTCACTGCGAAACTTAATACAACTCGTTACGAGGATAATGATTTAGTAAAACGACAATAATAGTTCAGTTCTTTTTAATAATAATTTATCAAACTTGTTATTTAAATTGTCATTTTAAGTGACTTAAGATCGTGATCATTTTTGACTGAGGTGATCCATACTGTTGGTTAAAATTAGATGGAGCTCCCTGCAGGCTTAAAAGCCGCCCGCCTGAGGCCACCATGCTCGCAGAGTCTTTTTTTTCTTCTCTCAGCCATCTTATCTCATTTCTGTTGAGCCGCTGCCTCGCGCGCGACCAATGCTAGCTCCGGAAGGCCATGGCGCCTTTGCTCTTCCGAGGCATGAAGGGGGTGAGCATCTCCTGCGCTTCGCCGGCGTCGACGGCGACATGCACCGGCATGGACCCCCGGCGCTCGGTCGTCCGCCGCAGCGACGCCAGGGCGATCGATGGCCCGCCCTGCACTCCTCACCTGCGCGCGGGTGACTGCCGCAAGACGCGGGCGCTTAACTGGGCGCCGCCGCCTTCGCCGTCGAAGCTCAAGCTCCACGCCCAGAAGGGCAGGAAGAGCACGGAGATGATCAGCCCGGCGGCTTCCTCTCGCTACCTCCTAGATGGCGACGACTACGCCGACGATGCCTTCTTCTTCGACGTGTTCCCGGACGTGGAGCCCCTTCCGGTGTTGATCCCGGTCAACTCGTCCCGATTCCGGTCGGCCCGGGGGGACGACTCGCCCGCTCTGCGACCCACGCCCAACATCTCTTCCGGCTGCTCTCCCTCCGGCGCCGCGGCGGGTGCTTCGTCTGCGATGGTACGACGGCGGCTGGTTCATTTCGGAGACGAGTCGTCCTCTTCTTCTTCGTCGCCGGCAGCGAGGTTCCGTTACGACGACGAGTCGCCCGTGCTGGGGTCGTCGGCTTCCACCAAGTACCGGGAACAGCTTCGGGCGGCGGCGGCGGCGGCTCTTCCTGATTCGGCGGGTACCCGGATACCGGGCAAAGGAGATGGTTCTGGTTCGTCCGCCACCACCAGGTCACCCGGCCCTTCCGCCCCCGGGAGATCGCAGAGCCAGGAGTTCCTCCGGAGCTCCTCTGTTCTATCGGAAACGAGGTTTGAAGCTCCGAAGGGTACTGCTGTGCTGAAGCCATCTTCTTCGGCGAGAACGAGAGACCAGGTAATTCCGTTCTCTACATGCACGGGTTTTTTTTTAAACTAACACAGTTTTTTTTTCTTTTTTTAAAAGTAGCACGGTAAAACTTTTAATCGCAAATCTAGCACAGTTTGGTCAAAGTCGAGTTTTGAAAACTCGACTTTGCTCCTTAACAAGAATCTCGCGTGATTCCGTTGGGTAAACTGTATTTAATAAAAGTCGAGTTTTAATAAAACGACTTTGAAAGTCGAGTTTACGCAACTCGACTTTCAAAGCCGTAGTTGGGTGAAAGTCGAGTTCACCCAACTCGACTTTCAAACAGCAAAAGAAAAAAAAAAAAAAACCCGCCCGCGCGCACAGTGCAGCATTAAATGCTGTACAGTAAACGTTAACATTTTTTGATCTTCCACTTAAAAAAATAGGATATTCGGATTAAAATTTGTCCGATCCACTCGGACCAATGAATTGAACGTTGAACTATAGGATTAAACTTTTAAATTTATAAAAAGTGCAAGTTTTATCATTGGACGGTCCAGGATGCTCCGATTTAATATTAAAAAATCTAATATTAAGTATTTCGATATTCTAAATTTATTGGACGGAACGGATCGTTCAAATTCAATCCCGATAAATTATAATTTAAGAATATAGATAAAGACTCCTCAATTGTTTTTAAGGAAAAAATACTCTGCGCGCGTACAGCATTAAATACATTATACATTGTATTTTTTAAAAATATAAATTGATGTGCGGCGCACAGTCAGAGTATTTATCTATATTCTTAAATTATAATTTATCGGGATTGAATTTGAACGATTCGTTCCGTCCAATAAATTTAGAATATCGAAATACTTAATATTAGATTTTTTAATATTAAATCGGAGCATCCTGGACCGTCCAATGATAAAACTTGCACTTTTTATAAATTTAAAAGTTTAATCCTATAGTTTCGAATGTTCGAATTCATTATCAGTGGATCGGACAAATTTTAATCCGAATATCCTATTTTTTTAAGTGGAAGATCAAAAAATGTTAACGTTTACTGTACAGCATTTAATGCTGCACTGTGGGCGCGCGCGGGTTTTTTTTTTTTTTTCTTTTGCTGTTTGAAAGTCGAGTTGGGTGAACTCGACTTTCACCCAACTACGGCTTTGAAAGTCGAGTTGCGTAAACTCGACTTTCAAAGTCGTTTTATTAAAACTCGACTTTTATTAAATACAGTTTACCCAACAAAATCACGCGAGATTCTTGTTAAGGAGCAAAGTCGAGTTTTCAAAACTCGACTTTGACCAAACTGTGCTAGATTTGCGATTAAAAGTTTTACCGTGCTACTTTTAAAAAAAGAAAAAAAAACTGTGTTAGTTTAAAAAAAAACCCCCTACATGCACACTGCAGCAGCTCTTCAATATCTTGCCCATCTCCCTGTTTCCTTCGTCCAACTATGTTAGAATAATTATATGGAGAATTAGAAAATTAGACTTTGTGAAAATATACGACAAGTGTGTGTATAATCTATTTTTTTGTGATTTGAGTTAGATTGCCCATTTGTTTAATAGGGTATTACTACGTACGTACGGCTCGCTGATTGAATTTGAGTCTTGTGTGTATAGATCCATCTCGTGACGGTGCCTTATAAAAAAAAATTGCATTAAGAATTAAAAAAAAAGTTTGTTGGAACATATGAAATATGCTTACTCATTTTCGAGCGGGATGATAAATTTACTTGTTTAATTAACAAACCAAACCAGACGGTGTATATGCTCTCCTCTCTTATATATGTAGAGTGCCGTCAGTTCTCGATCACAAGTCGTTATAACTCTCAACTCACTTAAATGATGACTCAATATCAAGTTATTAATTGCACAGATACTAAAATAGCTAAAGTAGCGATTAATCAAAACTTTAGCGACAATTTAATAAAAATTTAGTACTTCGGTAATATATTATTGAACCTTTATTAAATTGTTTCTAAATCGTTATTCAAGTGTGGTCGAGTCATTACCAGATGACTAATTTAGTAACAGCTCAACTATTTTGGTACCCATATAGTAACTTATACTCAACTGTCACATAAATGACTTGGAATTTGTTCAGAAGTCGGAAGGAGTTTCCTCTGAGATGATTCGCACTTCTCCTCCTCGGTGTGCTCTTGGCGGTTTAATTTTGCTTTGAGCAGCTGTACTCTCTCTCTCTCTCTCTCGCAGGTGGTGGTTTTGAGGGTATCGTTGCATTGCAGGGGCTGCGAAGCGAAAGTGAGAAAGCACCTCTCTCGGATGGAAGGTGAAGGCCCAAGGCTCTCTCAATCACTCTCAGCTATATATATGTATACGTATTAATTAATTGAATCTAATTAAACAACACTCGTTAACCATCGTTCATTTAGATATCTTTTACACAGGAATAAGCCAAGCAATTCAATCGATCAATCTGATTGCCAAAAGGAACACATCTTAATTAAAAGTGAACATACATATATTTATATATCTATGTGATAATAGTTAGCTGCATGCTGTGCGGTTCTTGATGATCATGAGCAGGCGTGACGTCCTTCAGCATAGACTTCGCGACGAAGAAGGTGACCGTGAGCGGAGACGTGACTCCCCTGGGCGTGCTCTCCGCCATCTCCAAGGTGAAGAACGCGCAGTTCTGGCCACTATCGCCGCCGCGGTCGTCGGCGTCGTCATGATAGAAAGAAAGAAAGGAAGGAAAGAAGAAAGGGCGCCGGTGTTCCGGGAGCGCTACGACGTCGCTGAACTAAAGCTGTCTCTCTGCCGGGGAAAAAGCCTTTATATATGCTCGATCTGCATCCAAGCGCACAGCGATGTGGTGGAGAGATCTTGTTTAATTGTTGTTGTTGCAGTACTACGTACTGATCTCTCTCTATTGGTATAATTAAGTCGGTCTACATAATTACATCTGTGTTTTATTAATTTGCTTGAGGATCAAATTAACTTTGCATGCATGCATGCATGCTTGTTTAAGAGTCTGTAATTACTCGTGTATGTGCTAGTTTTTACGGTGTGTTAATAATGTATGTTTGATAACCTTATGTGGTTATTGATCATATATATATTTTCATGGTTTGTTCTCTCTCTCTCTCTCTCTCTCTCTCTCTCTCTCTCTAGTCAGTCAGTCAATCAGTGGATGCTTTGAAACGTCGTCAAACAATCAAAAGGGCTTGTCAAACTGCAGAGATTGAACCGCCGTAGCTGAAGAGAAAGAACATCATCGGATTCTTTTTTTTACTACCCTTCACTCTCTTTACTCAGTCAAGTATTGTAAAGCCGCGCTGTATCTACGGTTGATGGACGGCTATATATCTTGAAAACGACGTATCGTATGAAGTTGATTAAGATGCTGTTTGATTTAACTTGATAAAATGCCTAGAGTATATAAATCTCATCTTTAATTTGTTTTATGGAACACAAAAGCCTTAATTACTCACCTTTGAAAATAAAAAAATATAAAAAACTACTTGACTTAGGAAGAAGCTGTTAGTATCATATATATATTCACATCTTTTACTAAAGAACTTTAGTGCCTAATATTTGACCGATTATTTAAATTAATTGAAAACAAGCGGGGTAAGTGTGGACCAAATATCAATTAAAAGGTTAGGATCAGCCGAAGAAGATCCCTCAGGTGTAAGAAAGAGCAACCGAACAACATGATGCATTTAATTCAAATAAATTTATTTTGACTTTGAGGTCGTAAGGGTTTCGTACTAAAATACGAAGACGGTCAATAAAATATAAAGAAGAGATCAGTAAAATGTAAAAAATTAACAAATAGAAAATAAGATTAGTAAAATTTACTGTTGAATTTCTTAATAGTCATACATAAGTACGTCATTAATTCTTGAGTTAAATGCACGTCGTCATAATTGACAAGTGAGGGCGCTCCCACACTATACTGTAGATGAATTGAACGCCCTCGCATGGTGGGAGTTCTCTCAATTATCGATGAAAATCACTATTTTACAACTCACATTGAAGTCAAAATAACTGATTTGTGATCATTTATAAGTACATATAAGATCATTTGAAGGTGAAAAAGAGTTTGTAAAATACGAATAAAGGTTAGTGCGCGTAAAAAGGTAAATAGATTACAAATTATGAGTTAACAGAAAGTATTATATATTGATGATCTTCCTTATAATAATTATACATAAATATGCATTTTTTGTGCGTGAAATTTGTAAAGATGATAAATTTCTATTGACTTCAACTGAGTACTTAATTTCTCCTCCAAAATACCTGAAGCGATCCAAAACTCTTCTACATATCTCACCGAACAGATATTGCTGGAAAGCTCATCTCATTAATTAAGTCTCTATCTGTATATCCAGGAACCACTAGCTTTATGTAGGCATTTGGTTCCTCATCATGATCGGTTATGGCTAAAGAGAAGCGTCTTAAGACGTACTCTTAATTAACGGGAGGTGTTGATGACATTAAACCACAATCAGATCATGACGAGAAAATATTTCGTTGTCCCAGCAGGAGGCAGATAGTCCCAACAATATGTACTCTGCACATATATAGTTTTCTCTGTTAGTTTTGACCATTTCTGTCTGCTAATTAACTGTTTGTGCTTAGCGGTCTGCCTAAATCTATCTATTCAACTATCAGCTGAAGTAGGTACGTACGTAGTAGCTTTATCGAGGGTGATCTCCTCGGTCCGGAATCTCCGGATGGTGCAGCAGATAACCTGCGTGCATGGATTTGGTGATAAGAAGTGATCAACTAAAAAATATAGGGGGGTTGATCATGGTTTGGTTTGAATTTGTTTCATAGAATTTATTTTTAAACCAAATCAAACGGAACATACCTCTTTACTCAAACCAAACGAAACTGTATTTAGATTATATATTTTATTTAGGTACAAATATGTGTACGTCCATTTCGATTTTGCTGAGACCGAATCAAATCGATGTGGGATCGAATTTTAGCTGAATTGGCCAGTTTGGTTAAAATGCAACCTGTTAATGAACCGTGAATAAGTGGTCTGGTTCAATTAGGTTCGATCCAATGATCTAACATGTAAAATTTATTTATAGCATAAATATTAAAATAAAATTATGTAATATAACAATAAAACAGAATAAATAATATATTAGGGTCGTCAATCTATTATTTAATATCTTATTTGTAAACGAGATCTGATATTTCTCTTCTGTTTTGTATATATCACTCCCTATTTATTTATTTATAATAATATATTTTACAATTAATATAATATACCAATTAAATAAATTAAGTCAACTAATTTTATCAGTTCAACTGCAAGGTAACAATTGAAGTAATCAACATCTTACTTGTGTTTTGATAGACTTTTCATTATTTTATATCTATTTATATTTCCCAATAAACTATACGGGAGTCTTCAAATAATTAATGGGTCCAGTGTCGCCTTCTTATTGGGCTCTGGGCTAACAAATGGGGCGTACATATTTCCGGTCCGAATGTCAACTTTAATGGATCCTTTGTAGCAATTTATAAGGCCCCGTAATATTAATTTATCTCTAAAACTTTAGAGTTAAATGAAAAATATAACCAAATTAAGTTGTTCCAAACAGGCCCTTAATGTCCTTAATCTGGGATAACCAGATGCGCTGCAGGCTGATCAGATTAATATTGAGCTCACTAAACAAATTTATGTTGATGATGCCGTGGCGTGGTATCCGGTAATTAATGTGGTGTCTGGTTGCATGATTAATGAGTTCTTAGTGTAAAAATATATTTTTATAATAAACCTGTTGGAGTAGATGTTCGGCAATGGTTAAAGAATTAATAAAAATCTTATTCTTGGATTAAGAAAGTGATGAGAAACCTTTGTTTTTTCTGGACCCCAATCATTTTTAGTTACACTGTGATATCCACTCTTTTTTTGTTATCACGTCTCATAGTTTTATGCCTTCAGCTATTTAATATTTTTTTATAAATATAGATTTTGCCATGAAAGTATATAAATTTTTTTTTACAACCATATATACGCCCAATGTTTGACTTCTTTTCTCTATCTGAAACGACAAGAGAGTTGCACTTGTACAGCAATATTAAGGCCTTGGGTATAAGGGGAATTAAGAATATATGGAGTTTGATATAACGGCTTGTTCATTGCTCACGTTTCAGCTCTATATAACTATCTAATGACCGGTTTGGTTGGAGTATCAAAAAAAAATGATGTTACATCAATAATTTTGATATCATCCGTCATGTTTTGTTTACACGAGTTTCAATATTAATATTGATAATCACACATCTATTTAATATTGATTATTTCCAGCACGGTTAATTCCAAAATTGACGTTGATTAAGGTGTCTAATATTGTTATCAAGCAGTCCCTAATTTAGAGATCATGACTCGTAGCGGACGTTGGGTGGATATAACCCTATCAAGATCGTCTACGCCACACCAAAAACTATTTTAATTAATTAATGAAGGTATCGTAGAAATTTAAGCGTTGTGTTTGCACCATGCGTTAAATATATACGGTGGGTTTGTTCATTGTTAGTCGACGTGGAATCTTATTGATGGAGTTGTTCGCATGTTGTGTTTCCAAATCCACTCCTAAATAAATTTTATATAATTAAATGATGGAGTAGCTGAGATTCTCACAGAGAGAGAGAGAGAGTGTGTGTTTCTCTCCGGCTAATACATATAAAGAGTAATGCAGGTGCTTGCTTCTTCTATCTTAACACAAGGGGGGAAAACAAGGGGTTCAATCAGCAGCGTCCATGTCCACGCTCTCCCGCTTCTTCTTCTTCTTCATCTTCTCCGCCTTGATCGCCGTTAATCGACCCACTGTCGGCGTGCGGCCCTTGGGCCATGGTCTGCAACCACATCCGCCGGCGGAAAGCCACTATCGACAGCTCGCGTTCTTCATGAGCGACGTGCTGGGCGGTAGGCCGCGGCCCTCTCCCAAACCAGACGACACCGAGCTCCCTTTCCGGACACCCGGGGTTCTCTACCCAGCTCCCGTCGGCAGGACCCCGGCAGATGATCCCCGGGAACCAGCTGCAACCCATCCCGACGTCCCGGGCGACGACCATGCAGGTGCATCCGGCGGCATCTGGTTTCCCTATGATCTGCCGTCTCTCCAAGCACTGGAGTTTGGGGCCGTGACGGTGGTGGACGAGCAGCTGAGGGAAGCCGGTCTTGCCGCGTCGCCGTTGGTGGGCCGGGCGCAGGGGATCTACGTGAGCGTGCCCGAGGATGCCGCCGGCTGCATGATGGCGGTGACTGCCAAGTTCGACGGCGACGATCCAGAAAGCAGCATCAGGTTGTTCGGGATCCGCCGGCTCTCGGGGGCGGCGGCGGCGGCGGAGTCGCATATTGCGGTCATTGGCGGCACGGGGATGTACGAGGGAGCAAATGGCTACGCCACCGTGAAGAGCGTCGGGATTCCTGACCCCGCCGGCGGCTCTTCACCGAAGACCCTCCTAATCACTGCGTTCCTCATCAAGAAAGCTGGTCCTCTTTGAGATGAGTTAGGATCACCCGAGTCCCCGGGTGAGAACTCCCGCAGTCGTTTTGCCTTCTCAAGACGCCACTAGGGCATGTGATAACTTACTGGCGAACTTTTGAAAATTTGCTATTCAAACTCAAGACTTCGAGGATTTATTATCGAGTCTTTATCGATATGTTACCGAACTTCAGTGACTCACTACCGAGTACCGATCCTCTACTGACTCTCTGTCGAGACTACTGACTCGCACCGAGATTTCAAAGACCCAATACCAGCCTTCCCACCATCAAATGACGCCATACTCACTTTCCGTCCTCGTTAAATCGTACTATTATTTCGTCTTGTGCGACATCACCTGCCGTCATTCCGTTGGAGATCACTACGAGAGTTTCTTTCACTCGGGAACTGAGATGATCCGAACTCCTCTTTGAGATTGTTCAACGTCGTGTTCAATTAATTACGGCATGTACGTGAACAAAATTATTTTTTGAAAATTTTCATCTCCTACGTCAAGCCTAAGAATTTCCGTTGTTCTAGCGGGTTAAAAGTACTAAAATATTTCTCGTATTATTACACGAGAGTGGGTGTTGATATACTAATTGCTTGGTCGATAGAAATTTGTTATGTGACTTTTCTTTATTTCTACGACGCTTCACTGGAATGCTCCTGTGCGTAATCTCTTACACTATTCTTAGTTCAGTAAAATTTATTTAATTATTTTTGCTCGCAGGAGTGCCGTATTCGTCCGTCTACTACTACCTCTTATTTTTTTTCAAAGTGAGGCGGTTGCACTCATTTTCCCAACACTAAACAACTTGTTGACCACTCATCATTAGTCACATAATACCCAATTAATTATGATATGATTGCTGGAATTGTCCGCCATTAATGTATTGCGCAGTCGGCTCTTCCCAATACTCCCATGAACCCGTCAAACTTGCAAAGTTGCAATGGTAAACTAAAAACCTGCAGTCATGGTCTCCAGCGTTAATGTATGCGTTTATATATATATATATATATATATATATGTATCCATCCGTCTATAATATTGTATCTACATAATTGCATGCATATGCATATTAAATATTTATCGACACCGACAGGTTACACGGCTGGACGGCGGCAGTGACGCCTTGCGATGGTCGGTGGTGTGTTGTATTAACATTCATATATATATATATACCCCCGCCAGATTTTGACTGGTATTAATTAATTAATTGCACGTACGGGTCGTCATATACAACCTGTGTGGCTTGAAACGGAACAAGACTAGTTACGGGCCCTGGTGGGAGTTGAAGATTCAATCATTACGATAAAACTAATCCGTTAACGTATAAACCTAGTCTTTTTAATGGTTTTTCGTGATGACACTTCGACAACTGATAATACCAAAAGAAAAAAAAAAGGAAGAGAAGAGAAGGCGCATCTCTCTCAGCCTCTCATTTCTATTTATAAATACGAAATGTATAATAATCGCCTCGTATCCGCTTTCACGTTCGCACGTGCACACGATCGGGAGTACGGGGTCAACCAGGCAACGGTAATCCAAGCTGCTCGACGTGGTTGGCAGGAGCCGCGCCACCGGTCGCCGTCGTCTCGGTCAGACATCGGACACAGCGCGGAGGCCTCAACAATTCAGTGGCGGCTCCCATAGACCGGGATGCAATTAACACGTACGTGCTGATCTTGGGGGCGGGTGGATCGACTTCAAGTCGGTCGGCACTCTCTCTGTTCAGGGAGAGTAGGAGTGAGAGTTCAATGGTAAGCTGCAGAGTCCGACCATCCCCGAGAACAATTTCCAATGGAGATCAAGTGGGGACTCGATCCTTCTCATGCGCGGAGTTGCACGTTCTTGATCACTCGATCACGTTGTCTAAAAAAAATACTGATCTTGGGACGGACTAATAACCTTAATTATTTTAACTTGCCAACAGAAAGATCGATCGGCTCTTGTAAAAAATATAGAACCGTCTCGGGTGAGCTGAGAGACAGAGAAGAGGGAAGAACAATCTGATTCCTCCCCCGCAACCTAAATTGAAAAGGAGATCATCGATCATTTGCTGTCTGACACTGTTCAGTTCGGTTGAATCATCCAAGCATGTGATCCCTGATAAAGATAATGGTAACGATGATCATAGGCTCCGGATACATAGGAGGTGGATAGGTCCGGAGATTAAGTGAGATGAGATTACGAGAGATAATACTCTGTAGTTTTGATATTTATCTTTTGTAAATGAGTTTTTTTTATAAATACGACACCCAGAAACGGGAGGATCAGACGAACAATTTGTTTTCTCTTCTCCACCTGATTCTCTCTGTTTCCTCTTCTGGCGTTCTTCAATGCTCCGGCACTCCGTTTCTCACAATCCCCATGTCTATGGACAAGAGCGGGAAGCGGTGTAGAGTACTGTCTGGTCATGTCCCTTCTCAGATTTATACTGATAGCAAGTGAGGAAGCTAGAAGGGCCTTCGACGATTCATCAAATGATACAAGAGTTTTTTTTTTTTTTTGATAAAACATACAAGTGTTTGATCACATCGGTTAATTACTAACTACATGCTTCGCTTCACATCGGAGTCGGACTAGAAGCCAGCTTCTGGCTTCTAGCAAGTAGCAGAGAACCATGCATAGAAGATCCATCGTCTTCTATATACAGATTTCTTCTTCCCTGATCATCACTTTCTGGCAGATATATATGGCACGCCTCCAGAGTCTTGACCTTTAAAATGCGGCCCGACGGTGGGTGGGAGAGACCTGCGACAACGGGATATATATATATTTATTTATATGTATCAAGTAGCGCCCACTTGCAGCTGCTTCCGGCTCTTGGGTTGGGGAGGCAGGAGGAAGGCGTTGTCGTGCTTGGCCTTGGCTTCCATCTCGAGCATGGCAAGCCGGTCAACCGCTCTCGCGTCTAACCAGGCGATGATGTCGGAGAAGACGAGGTCGATGCTCTCCGGGGGCTCGCCGGAGGTGAGGGCGTGCCACATGCCCGGGTACAGCTTCAGCGTCTTGTCTCTGCTGGCCGCCGAGTCGTAGAGTAGCTCGCTCACCGACGGGTCTGTCACAATGTCGTCGCCTCCGTGGACGACGATGAACGGCAGGGAGACCCGGTGAAGGTTCTTCTCAACGTCCAGACTGGCCTTGAGAAGCTCGTGCGCCGTCTTCAGGCGGGGCCTCCCCTTGTAGCAGTAGGGGTTGCGGCGTACCTGCCGGACATAAACACGACATCAAATACTGGTAGTATACACATGATAAGGAAGATCCTCTAATATTTCATCCTATACATACATGTATCATATATATATGCACGGATGTCTTGTTGTTACGTACCTCTGCCCTCCTCTCGGGCGTCTTAATGGCGATCTCGACGATGTTCTGGGTAGGGACGACCTTCCATGTGGGAAACATTCTGCTGAGCCTCCCGAGCATGTTAACAAAGATTGCTGGCGGCTTCATCTCGTCAGAGATCTGCGGCAGAGGAGCACTCCAAATGGTAAGAGACTGCTGTCCGTGGGGGCGTAGAAATCAAAGAAGAAGCTAACAGGCGGTCGGAGGGGGGAGGGGGGCGAACCTTGCACATCGGCGCCACCAGGACCGCTCCGTCCCAGAAGGTCGGCTTCTTCCTGTGCAGGAGCAGAGTCACAGCTCCACCCATGGATTCCCCCAGCAAAAACCTCTTCTTCCCCAGATTCTCCCGCTTCTCTGCGAGCCCAAGATCAAGCCCGAATGAGGGAGGAGCTCGCGCAAAAGTAAAACCACTAGTCCACTTCAACCATTCGATCACGATCATCGTCTCTCCTTACCGCATACGGTAGTGAAGTAGTCGGAGCAGTCATCCACGACACTGTCGAAGCTTTGCACGTATCCCTGCAGGCCGGCTGACTTGCCGTGGCCCTCGTAGTCGACGCCGTAGACGGCGTAGCCCGCCTCGGCAAGTCGGGTCGCCGTGCCTGAAACACCAGGTAGGCAGAACAGAGTCAGCGAGGGCCAAAAGGGGGAGCCCACACAGGACGGAGCGATGGCGGTGATGCAGGTATAGAAAGGTTTACCTCTCATGGACATGCTGCATTCCATGGCGTAGCCTGCATCCAGGACCAAAACAAAAAGGGGGGGGGGATAAACCCGTTAGCGATGCACGCTGTGCTTTCTCGAAGAAGCATAAGATCGAGCAGGTTATGGGCAAGATATGATACCGTGGCAGAGGAAGACCAAGGCGACGGGTTCTCGCCTGGGAATCCATCTGTACGCGAAGAGATTCTGCCCGCGGCTGTTCGGGACGAACTCCGCGTACTGCGAGAGCAGAGCACACGCGATCAGGCTGAATCTCGGAAATTAGCAAGCGGAAGAGACCCGGAAAAGAGCGAGTTTTTAGAACCCGAACCTCTTCGTATCCCAGAGCCGCCATCGGGCTAACTGAGAGAGAGAGAGAGAGAGAGAGGAAAGAACTCTGGCGATGGGGGTAGATTGGATCGAAGGAAAGCTGATGGTGGTGAGGACGAAGAGCCGGTTTACGCCTCCTTTATATACACCCGCGGCCGGGGGCAAGGGCGTGGGCGGCTGCCGCCCCTCGGACATTTATTTATTTTTTGTTTAACGACAGAATTTGAGCCGTGGCCGGCGTGGACGCGTGGCGGGCCCTCGTTCAATCGCTGATCTTTCTCGCCCTTCGTTCTTGCGAAGTCGACGGGCGGATCCTTATCCTCGGGGAGTTCTAAATACGGCCGCCGCCCCCGCCCGGCCGGCCGGCGGGAAGATGGACGACGGGATCCACGGAGCTTCTTCATCTTCCTTCTCTCTACGGAAAGAAAAGAATACCGTTGTCCGACGTCGGTCCCTTCGGCCGACCGCCAAAACAACGCTTGCCGGCGCCGTCGGACACTTCCACCTGATGCCGACAGCCCAGAACGCCCTGGCCACCCGTAGCGGCTCCGGTGTGGAGAGGCCTCCGGCTCCGGTTATCTCGGAGTCGGGACTTGCTCGCTGTTCCACCGATCTTCTTATTATATCATATGCAGGGGGTGCAAACGAGTCGAACGCAGTCGTGTAATACGATGTTTAAGTTCGAGTCATTTATTTTACTTTTTTTTTTTGAACACAGAAACTACTTCCTTCCGAAACTAAGAGTACAACACAGTAAATTTACAGACCCCAAACAAGAAGACTCGATAACACATAAGAACAAGAAACCAGATCTTCATTATACTGCTCAAGAACAGCCACGTCAGTAAGATGACCAGCACAATCAAGTGCGATAATGGCCGAGCAGCGAAGATTAAAACTCTCAAAGAGTTTAATACTTGCCAAGAGATCGGATAATCACACCATATCGGTGTGGAGAACGCCCAGACTATCGATCTCACAGGTAGATTTGTGGCAACACAGATCATAAAAGACAACGTAACATAGCAAACTAAGACGTCTAAGACTCGACCAGAGACAAGGCTTAAAGAAACACACAACATAATAAAACCTAAACCCTCCACTTCTACACAATCAAAAGACAAAATATTAAGCACTATATTTTGCCACAATGTAAAAGTGGAGGAGGGAGTTTGTGGGAGGGAGGATGATCTTCCTCCCTCCCCAAAATAAGAGGCAAATCAAAATGAACACTGAACAAAACCACGATGGGATGAAACGAGTCCTTAATCTACGCTGTAACTACTGTAATCGCCACCAGAATCAATCAAGAGTTGCTTCCCACAAGGACGGCCGTCACGAGCCCACCGAGGAAGAGCGATGATGCTGCCGCTGCTGAGAAAAAGCGATGAAGCTGCCGAGCTTCCGGTGAAGTTGCCGGGGGAAGCCCTCCGAACCGCCTCGGAGGAAAAGCCCCCGTTCCGCCGCTGAGAAACGGTGAAGATGCCGCCAAGCTTCCGGAGGAAGCCCTCCGAGCTGCCGGCGAAGCTGCCGGAGGAAACCCTCCGAACCGCCTCGGGGGAGAGGACCGCAGGCGAGGAGGTCCGCCGCGGAGAGCTTCCGCCGGCGAGGGGACCGCCGGCGAGGGGGCTGGCGGGAGGGTTCCGCCGCGGGGAGCTTCCGCCAGAAGCTTCCAGAGCGAACCCCCCACTGCTCCCACTCCAGTGTTGTTCCGAGTCATTTATTTTACACTGGCTCAATTTTGAGTTCGAGATTTAATTAGTATGTTGAATCATTGTTCAAGGGGTATGTTGAATCATTATTCAAGTTTAATTCGTTTATTAATCGAGTCGAGTCGAGCTCGAATTTGAGTAGTTACTAGATTAAAATTTAATTCACATTTAAACTTAAGTTACATGCAAACCATTATTTGTAAAACTCTAGATTTAACTCATTTATGAAACTCAAATTAAATTTAAACTCAAAATAGAATTATTTAATATATTTAAGTGACAATATATAATTATTAATACTCTTAATTTAATTTTTAAATATAAATATATATTAAAATATTTAATCCAACTATTGGCGAGTTTATCGAGTCAAGTAGGAGTCTGTTCATGCTCAACTCGTTTAATGAGTCGAGCTTTATTTTTTTGTTCAAGTTTGTTTATTTAACATAATAAACGAGTCGAGTCGAGTTTTTGTGGAGCTGAACTTTGAGCCATTTGTTAAGTGTATTGGTTTGTTTGCTCCCCTAATTATGAGGGCTTGAAATCGATACGTGGTCAACGGTCAATTAACCTGTTTGGATTCCGATTTTGGTGATTTCGGAATGGTTTTGATTTAAAAAAAATAGGAAGAGGAATGGTTTTGATTTCCATTTACCATCGGAACTAAAACCAAATCAAATAATTTTTATTTTAAAAAATTAATAATTAGTAAATAATTACTAAAATTTATATTTTTATTGTCTCATCACCATATACATGATTCATTTAACTTTTATTTTACTTATTCAAACTTGTTTGTTTGATGCTTTGAACGCCCTTTCGTCCACCCAACAGTGCCGCAACCAGAGAGGCAATCAAAGGCCATTCTTCCATCACCGGAGCTAAGTCTTCAATTTTATATCAGAAGAAACAGTATATAACTTCAATTTTATTTTATAATAAGTAATATATATATTGAGCCTACGAGCCTTCTTAACCTAAATCGTTTACTGTTAATTTGAGCTTTAACCGAAACTGACCCGCGGAACCGGGATGTCCATCCATACATAATTATGTAGTGCAAATTAAGTCCCGCCCCTATTTTCTTTGGACGCTTTATTTTTTAGTCCCACATCCTCTTTTCTTTATTTTTTAATCCCATTCCAAAACCTTCTTTTTACCCACACCTCCGCTGTGAACTCCCCACCAGTTAATTAGGTTTCTCGTTTCTCTGCAGCGCTCATCGGGCTGTATTACAATCAGATATAATTTATGTATCTATACATTTTCATTTAATCTATTTTAAATCATATTTTATTTACATACCGTGTATATACTCATATATATGATGGTTTTATATTTAAAAATATTAAAATATGTATTTTTAAATTAAAAATATAGATATATCATTAATGTTTTATTTAAAGTAAATATTTGATCAAAATTAAATTATTTTATTAATTGATTTAGTTTTGGTTGAATGATATTGCAAATGAAATTAGATTGATAGGTGGTTCTGGGTTGAACTCGATAGTGAATATCTCTAATTTTAAATATTATAATTGTATTGATGTTATCCGTTGGAGGGACTTGAACCATGCAAAAAACATTAATACAGATGAGTCTCCCCATGGTGACGTCAGGACGGCTAGCAGTGGACAAAGTTGGAATAAAAAAATGGAGAAAGAGAACTTATAGAATAAAAGAATAAGAAAAACAAACAGTGAGACTAAAAAGATAAATTAAGCCACAAATTATGACCAAAAATAAAAAACCTTATATGTGTATACGCATAATTAATGAATCACATATTCAATAAAAATAATTTTTTACATATAAGTTTCTGCAATACATTCTTTAATCTTTTGATAATAATTTTAAATTTTTAAAAATTTACTCTACTTTTAAATAACCTTGTTGGTTGGTATTGACAATATATATTCACAGCTCGGATGAGGATATATATATATATATGCGGCCAGGCCACCAGCGACCAATCAGTGGTTAACAGTACCAATGAAATATTTGTTTATTTATACCAATTCAACGTTGATTAATCATGGAGAGTGCTGCAAGCTTGCTGTTAAATGGTCGTAGTTAATTAATCAAGGATAACACACCAACCACTTAATTAATTACCTTCTTGTGAAACCGTGTGCTTTCTGTTCTACCTGTGTGTGTATATATATATATATCTGGGGAATATATAATTAAACTCTTCGGTTCAACCCGTCCCCCTAATTAATTAATTAAAAGGGATGATTAAGCACCTGATCTCTCTTGATGAATGTGTGTATTACTAATTACGAGCACTCCACCTCCACCAGCTGACCAGACGTACGTAGCTACGTACTCTTAATATATATATATACACATATAAAATGATCAATACTCTAGATTAATATGCTACTTACATAATTATCGACGTATTACGCACAAGGATAAAAATTAATATATAGGGTCGCTGGACGCGTGTCAAAAAGAAAGACCGTCCAATCCATGGGTCGCTGGACGCGTGTCTCATTAACCGACGCCATTTCTCGGTTGGTGCCCTTAAAATAAAAAGCATACATATATATATATAGAGAGAGAGAGAGGGAGAGAGAGAGAGATCAAAGGCAGCGGAATCAGCACTTTGTTTGCTTGTAATTGATTAAGCGTTAATTAATCAGCGAATCATCTCTCTTGGGGGGTTTTTCTAAGGCAGGCATGCCACGGTCTGAAGAAGAAAACGTGCCCGATATTATTTATTTTTATCCTTGCATCTGTACTTGCGCGCGGTGTTTAATTCGGTTGAGGTAATATTAAAATCGATTTAATTTGATGCATCAGCTTTTATTATAACATTCGTATTATTTGGGGGTGTATATATGTACTCTTATCCAACCCGGTGATCTTACGGGGTGTGTTTGGTTGTAAGAAGCTGCCTTCTGATCGTTTATTAGGCTTTATTTGGATTGAGTACTGTTGAGTCTCTGTTAATGACCACCTACATTAATTAATACTGTACTGTTGATTTTTATATTCGATGTATGTATGTAGTTCCGTTTGTTACGTGTGTTAGCGTCAATATATATCAAACCCAATATTGTTACAAGAAAATATTTCTGTAGAGAAAACTTACTTTATATATCATGCAACCAAACACTTTAATTAGTAACAATTAAGCGAGCTGCTTTTTTAATAGGGCTGTCAAATGATACGGGCTGACCCAACAGCCCGTCCAAAAGCCCGTCCAGGCCCTCTAAAATATTAAACGGGTTTAACACCATGGTTGCTTTGCATCTTATGGTAGCCAGCGGGTTGGCCCAACAGCCCGTCTAAAAGCCCGTCATGGGCAGCCCCTCACCTCACAGTATAATACGTAACAAAGACACAGTTGTGTCCTGGCCGTGTACGGTAGATAACATCATTACGTATATTTGTAATTATCATGAGATTACGGGTGCATTCGTTCTCAGTAAAAGTTGACACATCTTCCAAAAATAATTTGGTGGTACGCAGGGGCAATTTGAGAGTCAATATAAGTTAATTTATTTTGACTATAACAAAGTGAAGATTTTGGCATTTGTCAAAATGAGCTGTAAATCAATTTTTGGGAGCACTCAATTATGATCATAATACTTAAATAAAAACTGAAACTAGTATATATTAAAAGTCAATATTTTAAATAAAATATTTTTATAATAAATCATGTTGAATAAAAAATCGATAAATTTTATATTATTTTTAAAAACTTTTAAACTTTAATTAAAATAAATACATATTTTATTACATTTTTAAATATGTAATTTGTTTAAAGTATGACTTATAAATAATATTCTATTACATATAAGTTTTAATTATCAGCCTTTAAATTGTTCTAACTTAAAAATAAACTAATTCAAAACTCATGTAATTTTATTATATAAAAAAGAAAACTTTATATATTTTGTAAAATGATATATAACTAAAATATTTTTATGAAAGTGCATTTAAATTTATGATAATATTTTTAAAAGATATTTACACAAGTAGTTACATGATGCTACTTGTTTTTTTATTTATTTTAAAATTACTACATGAAAAAAAAATATTTCCAATCGATTTGTAAGTACTTTTCCATAACGTGTAAAACACTTGTAATGCTTTTCTTTTTTTGTTTAATTTTTATGTTGTTTGGCCCATTGGGCCGTAAATGGGCTTTTATGACCCATTGGGCTTAAGCCCATTTACATCGATTACATTAAAATTGGGTTGGGCTTGGGTTGTTCACATATGGGCTAAGATGGGTTTGGGCCGGGCTTGCCCAAGCCCGTCCACTTGACACCCCTATTTTTTAACACACACACACACACACATATATATGGGCATGTGAGTAAAAAGTTAACCCATTCCTTTCCTACTGAGATTTATTTGCAAGAAGCCTTTTGATATTTTAGAACCTATTTAGATTGAGAATCTAATTACTTTCATGTTACTATTGATCTTAATATTCTCTAGTGTTAACAAAGGTCATGCGTCTATTAATGCCCCCAACATATATAACTAAGATCGTATATTCGATTTTACCATGTACACATCCGAATTTCCTCCATGCTTAATTCATCTGCTCTAAATGGGCCCCCAGAAAGACAGGACCCTGGGCTTGCCCAATTTGGGTGTTGTGTTGGGCATCTTTATCTTGTTAATCAGTTAAAAAGACCATCTTAATTATATATAACACGTACCACCGCCCTCTTCCTCTCGTGCGCGATTCTAATTTCGGCCGTTCTGTGCCAGCTGATCGGAAGTTCGTCGACGGGGATGCTCATCGAGGAAGACTAGGATCAAAATTTCTTACCTGTTACAGCGGGTAACTACGGTTCCTGCGGTGAATTTACCTCTCTGTTTACTCCGCGAGAAATTCCAAAGACATGTGCACGCCAAAGAGACCCCATGCAAGCTGTTGTTAGAAAGATTTGGAATACTACTCCTCCGGTATTCAACGTACCGGGATTAAAGTTTAATTACAAGGACAAACATGGCCTTGATTAATTTGCGCCGGTCGCCGGTGAGATCTATCCGCTATCAAAGTATATGGAGAAGAGTGAGATTAATTGCGGAGAATCACCTTTGAGATCTGCACCGTTTGATGTTTAGTCCGATTCTCTTATATAGAAATGTGAGAAAATCTCTTTTGACCGTAGACACAAAAAAAATATATTTTTTCAAAAATTTTTGTATCTCAGTAAAAAACTTGTGTTATGCGTCTGCCCAAGAAAACCTACACGTGTGCATAGGGATGTAACATTAACAATTATATATAGCGTATCGGTACAATCTTATTACCGGAACAAGTACGATGTTATTATTTTTACCACCTATGTTACATCTGGTTGAATCATACATATATTTTACTTATTTTTAGAAAATATGATCCTCGCATGATAACTATATTTAAAATAACTTTACACATCCAAATTACGATGCTTTTATAAGATAGTTTCGTTATAAAAAATTTAAAACGCATCTGTACGTGCGAAGCAGCTTTTTTTTTTTGACCATTAACGGGCCTAAGCTAGTGTCCACGCCTGCTTATCTGATAGGAATTTTGAGGCCCGCTTGGTGTCTGGGTTTAGCGTGGAGATAGTTTTTATTTATCCATAAACCATGTAAAGAATCTAGCTAGGATTATTTTTAAATCAAGATTTTATATATAAATATTCATTGGTATAATTCATTATTTGATATTTCAGATATATCTTCACAATCTTGATACATTTTTAAGGTTTTAAAATCATATTCTATTCCAAAATAGGTCCTTCCATTATGTTTCATGGAGTGTTTAGTTAAGGATGATTTTTTTTTTGTTAAAAAGGAAAGTTTCTTGTAACAAAACTGTTGTTTCCTCGGATATTACGACATATATTTTTATAGAGAATTCCTTTTAGACAAAAAGTAGTGTGATTTTATTTTATTTTTTACTCGTTCTATTGTTATATATAGTCCAATTTTATATCACCAGGTATCTTGTATTATTATGTTAATCCCAAATTTTGTCATAAAATGTATAAAATATTAATCACCAGGTACGAGGAAACATCTTTTACTTGAACACACAAAATATGAGATCTATCATGATTATTTTTTTGATTTCATCCGTAAACCTCACATAATAGAATTATATTTTATATTTTTTATATCTGAGTGCAGAGTGTTCAGACAGATTGTCCGAGAAAACTCGCACTCAAGATCCGCTGGTGCTGCTGTAGACACTGGGGGAGAAATGTATCACATCCTCAAAATTTATGTACGCCACTAGAATATATCTTGCTAAAAGATATAAGAGACTAACAATAAACTAAGTTTATCTCTAATTATATTATCTGGACATCAAAGAAGGACTTAGAGTTTTATCATGGAGCAACTTCCTGGGTTGATACATTGGCCAGTGTAATTGCATGATACGTCGACAGCAATGTAATACACATCAATATGATCTGCAATTTTCTATTTGATGATCGATTCCCGGCCCCATGCAGCTGCACATACATATTGTTCGAGCATCGGATCCTTCGGTACAAACTCGAGGGTTTGGTAGGTCGCAGAGCCCTAGCGTGCCGCGAAAACTTTGCCAGATCCCGTGGCTCCCTCGCCAATCCCTATGGTAGAAGTCTCACCAGTTTTAATAGTGCCTGCAGGCGGCGATTTTGGCTGCTGCATCACCGTTGTTCCACTCTTCCCCCTGTTTGATTTCTATCGGTTCCAACACCAGTGTGGAGTGTTTCCGGGGCCATCCAGAAATGTTGATGTGGTCACTAGACTCCTTGTTGACCCCTGTGGTCCTGACCCCAGATCCCTCTTCCTGTCGAACCCCCCTTTCTAGTCTCCCTTTTCAGGTAAACCCTCCACCTATTCTCGACTTCTTCATCGGTGCCCTCGTTGTAGTCTAGCACCTCACGCCCTTTCCCCCAACTCATTATTCTCCTCCAGCAATTAATCTCCCTATTTTCCCCCTATCCGGTGCCCCCACTCCTATGCTCAATCCCTTCCCCCTAACCCGAGCACTTAGCAGTTTCTTGTAGCCCCCTTCTGGTCACTTGCTCCATTCACATTTCCTATCCCTTCAACCCTTCCAAATCGGCTTGTGCATTACGACTTCGAGCTTAGCTCCTTGACACCGGAATTTTGAACGTTGCTTCTCGCTTCTTATTTTGAGATAATTTTGGGTGGGAGAGAGAGATAGATTCAAATCCGGATAGATAATCGGCTTCCTCCCTCTCTAATATTTTATTCCTGTAGGTCTTTCCACGTTTCACTATTTTGCCCATCTATGTACATAGGTCTCTTATCCTTGGTGTCACTAGAACTGTGGTGCTCGGCATATCTATCAAGGTGTTGTTGTGTTGTTTGTTTATGTTGAATGTCTAATGATCCACGTCTGTCTTGTTGTCTTCTCATGTTTTTGACATAACCGTCATTGTTCTTATGAGACCATTAGTTTGGCTATTATCCACACTTTTTTAATGTGTTCATCTGATATCGTTGCGGCAGTCAAACTCCTACGTATTATGGAGTCCCTACCTCTGTTTAGCGACCTTTTAGGCACATTACTGTGCTGACCGCTCCATGATTATGTTTTAGTCAACTGAAGATGACTTTTGACAGAGTTTTTGGTATCTTCAATGTAGTGTTGTGTCTTTTTATTGTTCTTTCTATCAGTGTCTTTGTAATCTCGTCTACCTACTCTTAAGAGGAATTAACACATGCATGTCCTAGATTCATTTCCGGAGAACCAGAGTTCTGATCTGCGCATGTGCTAGCTGTATATATATACACTCGTTTGATGCTCAAAGCTCAATTTTGTCTCACTTTTGCTGTGTATAATTTGCTAGTCAAGAATAATAATGAGCTGTTTAATTAGTTGGATAATAATTTTTATTAAAATGAAATATAGGAAAGATAGATACATAAAATTGGTGAGATACGGTAACAAATAGAGTGTGAACTAAACACCCTTTCTCTCTCTCTCTCTCTCTCTCTATATATATATATAACTCTTATATATTGTGGTGGATTTGATTCCACGACATGGGATACAAGGGAGAAACAAAGAAAGACCAGCCAAACAAATTTGAGAAGAAAACAAAAGGGGAGAAAGAATTAGATACAATCAGTTAATTATTAAGTTAATTATTAGATGCATATATATATACATGGTGAACGTACGTAATGCATGTTGATCCACATACAGCTAGCTAGTTGGTCTCGCGTGACCTGACGATCGAGATGGAACGACGTAGAGAGACCATTAATATTCCGATACCGAAAGAAAAAACTCTTGGACGATGTTGATGCATTGCTGACCAACCACCACCAGACGTACGTGCATGCATGGATATGCGAGGTCATCTTAGCCATATTTAACGTCAATTCCATGTCCCTACGTACGCCCGGGCATCCTTGGTGGACGACGGAGTTCTTGTTATCAGATGCATGCAATATATACGTATATACGTACACATCTCTACTTGTAAATAAAAAAGGAAAAATTATCACCAAATCCATTTAAGAAAATGAGTTTACTAAAAATTTCATTGACCAATTTTTCTTCCTCTTTAATCCGTTGACATCACATTCTATTACCACCCAATCCGTTTTGTTGCTGGACTGTCCCGATATTCCTATTTTGCCCTCGTTCGTTTCCGGCGCCTCGCGACCTCGCCCCATGTTTTGCCCTTTTCTCGCCCTATTTCGCCGCTGGCGATCTCCGTCGCCGCTGTGCCTCGCTCATTCCCATTCTGCCCTGCCTCCATTGGGCCTTCCTGCGGCAACAGATGGGAGACCGGAGCCTTGCTCCGTCGCCGGCTAGAGAAATCCCCCCCTTCCCCCCACCTTGAAGCAGCGACACCGGCT
Source organism: Cryptocoryne crispatula var. balansae (assembly GCA_036172225.1). Classification (NCBI taxonomy): domain Eukaryota; kingdom Viridiplantae; phylum Streptophyta; class Magnoliopsida; order Alismatales; family Araceae; genus Cryptocoryne; species Cryptocoryne crispatula. The sequence continues at coordinate 1,629,663 of CM069919.1, forward strand.
AGGGGAAGGCGCGTTGCCAGATTTTTGGCATGATCAAGTACGGCATGCTGTCTCCGGAGCCGTTCGGGGAAGGTGCGTCGCCAGATTTTTGGCCGGGCGGGAAATGCGACGGATAGGGTTATGTTTCCGGGTTTCTACGACCTCCGTATGCGTTTCTCGCCCCCCCCCCCCATCCGACGACCCCAGGCTACAGTTGTGAAGCTGCTGCCCTCACACATCGTTGTACAACTATTATTCCATACCGGGGTTGGGAGATCGGTCGGGGGCGCTATTTTGGCCGAGTTACTCCCATTCCGGCCAATTAGGCCCGTGCCATATGTTGTTAGCCGCTCATTAATTTTAATCGAAATCCCTCCCTCGTCTAGCCTTGCCTGCCGCCCTCAAATGGTGTGTCTCTCTTGCGCAAGTTTCGATCTTTCTGTTTGTTGCCGAAGCCCATGGCTTGCTTGTTTATTTATTTATGAGTAGTCTTCTTCGGTGCTGGTAGGGAGTAATCCTCAGTTCTGGCAATTTGATTTCAGGCGGTGCCCAAAATTCTGATAACTCAAAGACTCGTTTTAGATTTTGAGGCGTCATTTTGTTTGCATTTTGAGTCGCCGTTGTGCGATCTTTCGAAGACATTGTCCAGAAGAGCTTTTGCTCCTGGTTGAGTGTTTCTGGTCGAGAGCTTCTGATCGCGGAGTCCAGCAGGTGCGGTGCCATTGTCGAGCCGTTGACAACTTCTGCTCCAAGGGCGGCGTCCAGCAAAGCTTGTACAGGGGCATTACGTATCTTCTTCAACGTGCAGGGACAAAAAAGATTTTTCCAATTTAAAGTGGAGTGAGTGTGATGATATTTTGAAAAGATGGACTAAGTGACAAAGTAGTTTTAAAAACGGACATATCATGAAAGTAGTAGCGCGAAAACAGACCTAACGTGCATTTGCGCAATAAAAACTACCCAACTTTTTTGCGTGCATGTTCGTAGCCGAACTCTAAGAACTTATTTGGTGCCATAAAATTTTGGGAAAATTGACTCTAGGTCCGATTAAGAAAGTCAACTTAATAGTTAGTCCATTGACCAAATATGTATAAGGTTAGGTCCGTTTTTCCCAATTCGCATCATGATAGGTCCGTTGAAACGATTTCCGTCGATCGGGATAGACGACCCCATCCAGACAGGCACGAGCGGACACAGCGATGGCGATTTAGGGCTCGTCTTCCTCCTCCGACACTGTAACACCCTCGTCTTCTCGGCGGCCAACCGCTACCCTAACCCTCGAAGCAGCAGCGGCGGGGGGTGGGGGGCGGTGGGAGCAGGGGGCGCCGGGTGTCCTCGCCACCGGCCAGCAACCTGTCCAGGTCGAAGGCGGCGGGGTCCTTCCACAGCCGCGGGTCCTCGAAGATGGGCGGCAGGAGTAGCGGGGCGTTGTTCCGTGACCTGGGGAGGCGCTCGGAGCAGGGGCGACCTTCCACAGCCGCGGGTCCTCGGAGATGGGCCGCAGGTAGAAGTCCCCCGCAGCAGCTCCTTGGCGAATGCCTGCAGGAACGGCAGCCCCTCCAGGTCTGCCTCCTCCACAACATGACCTGCTGTCCGCGGATTGGGGCGGGCGGGGGGGGGGGCTCGTAGCAGGCGCTGGATTCCGTGAGAAATGGATTTAACATGGTCAATTTTCGTCAAAACGGACCTAACGTTAAGTGCATATTTTGACTGGAGTTGACGTTAAAGGGGGTTCTTTGAAACGGACCCCCCGTTCATTTCGCCTAAAATTTTAGGTATAAATCTGAGTTATCCTCTAAATTTTGGAGATAAACTTGAGTTATCCTTGAGTTATTCCCGCACCATACAACACCTAATTGTTCTGGTCACCAGGTGCCTCCATGCACGAAGAAACAAGGTTTGATTAGGTTCGTGAAACTCCATCGCATGTCAACGATCGACGTACAAATACACAAACAGAAATATATATCTATGTTTACATATTAACCTCCTCCAACGTAAGATCGCATATAGATATGAACGTGGACGCCGTCCAACAAGGAATCTGCTTCAAACGTTTGGTCTCTCTCTGCAGAGAGATGCGTACGTACGTACCTCCGTCCGCTTTTATTTATATATATAATATCTCTTAACAATCAACTTGCCCACTTGAGCTGGTAGATGAGCTTCGATGATAAATTCCACCTCCATTATGGGATGACAAAAGTCAATTACCTCCATTATTGGGGGAGCCAACAACGCCTAATTTTGCTGACAACACCTTTTTATTATATGAAACGAGGGCAGATCTCCTCTGGAGATCGATCTCCTCATATAAACGAGGATATAAAGTGTATTAACTCATCATCAAGTGAAGATACGAAGATGATTTGATGCACTTTACATCTTCATTTATGTGAAGAGATTAAGAGCATTCTCTAGGAAGACTTTACGGGAAAATTCCTAAGTATACATTTAGGAGCATGAATCTCTATAATTGAATAGTAGAGGAGAGATATACAGATGAAGTTCAAATTTGGGTATTCTCTAGACATATGTCTAGAACCGGTTCCATAACCTCTTGTGTACAAGGTTGCCAAGTAATTTAAATAAAAAAAAGACATCTATTACTTGTTACATGAGATACACTACTGGTTACATGATATATTTCAATTAAGTAGTTAACTAAAATTGAGTAAAATATATCTGGCTAACCTCCTCCACATCGAGTTTACTCTTATAAAAGAGAAGAGTAAACTTTATGTCGTGGTCAGTTATATAAATATATCATTCCACTTGTACAAATTTAACATAAGAACCGATTATATCATATAAAAGTCATGTAAGTGGCTCACGGAATGAAGTGGAAATATATTTACCGACATTCAAGTGGTTTGCGTCTCGATAATCCCACGACAGACAACGGCATACACGTCCACACCCTCACAACAAACGTGGATCCCACCAGATAATTTGGGTCAAGTCGAATTGAATCACCATTAAAATTTGGTCCTCCCCTGCCCACCGCGAGCTCCAACTCTCTACAGCCTTCATGGAAGCCCCACCTCTACCGGTGTTCCACCTCCGACGACCCTCCTTTCTTATAATAATACCTTCACTCGCCGTTATCCTGCTTGCCGCCGCTTCCCTCTCCCGCCCCCTCCGTTTTACTACTCCGGAGGTGGCTGAGCACCAGCTGCCACCCTGGCCACAATGACCCGCTCGCCGCTTCGGAACTGGCGTCTTTGGCACTGATGTTCACGCTCCATCTTCCATATGCGTGCATGGTGGGCGCAGTAAAAATTGCTGCCTGTGCGCTCTCTCTCTCTCTCTCTCTGCCGCTACTCCACGGAGATCGTACATACATCTGCCCAGGGAGCTCCACACGACGGGTGTAAATGAAGTATCCGACGTAGTAACTCCCTCGCAATGGACGCAAAGAAGGGTGGCCGCGCTAGCTTGCACTCCCCTGCCCCGGGGCTCCGCAAACCGGAGTCGTTTTAAAGAGGAGAGTGCATGATGTCCGAGATTAATTAGGCCCCCTCTAGACAATAATGGACTCCGAATGGACGCCCTCAAATCCTTTGTGCGAGGGCTCCTCCGCCCACCGCGATGTGTGGACTCTAAAATAGAATTTATGATTCCTGTGGTTATTTTTCTTGATTTACGCTATGGAACAGTTCTAATTAAAATGGCTGTCTTTTCCTGTGTGCAGACCATTTGCTTTCCTTTTTTCTGTCACTTGTAGCGTTAATTATAACTTCGGCGATCCGTTAGGATGCGAGATATTCATCTTTGAACTTGCATTATATCGTACAGTCCATCTCTATGATCCCGCGTCGGCATTGCTCCGACGACACATTATTTCGTTCTAGCTAGCTAGTGTCCTCTGTTAATTGTATGAAGTTCTTGTGTCTCAGAGACGTCGACCATATAAGATTTAAGAGTCTATTACATTTTGCTGTGAATTAGCATATTACTTTCATTGTCATGTAGCTAGCTAGCTAGGATGGGGTGGCTCCCAAATGGGATGAGTATCGGGTTGGATCCAGACATGAGAACTCAACGCCCGGTTAGAACTTGAGATATACCTTAGAAGTTCTAGTCATGCATATTAATCTTCCCTTTAGGTTGTGCTCTCAAAAATGATATTAGCTAGGGTTGGGTATATCAATATCAAAATTGATACTAGTGAATATTTGGCTTACATATCATACTTCAAGGAAACTCGTGAGGTGCACAACACATTTACCAAACATGACCTAAATAATTTAGACAACTTATATACTCAAGGGTGATAGAGCTACCGCACGAGAAATCAACCCTTCTTTCAATGTTTTATTAAATTTTCATCTAGTCACAATTTGTGCATGTGTGTGTGTGTATATATATATCTAACTCCTACGTATATTGTGATCTATTCATTTCCGCGACATGAGATACAGGGGAGAAACAAAGAAAGCCATCCAAACAAATTTGAGGAGAAAATCGAAGGGAAGAAAGAATTAGTTACAATCCGTTAATTAGATGTATGTGCATGGTGAGCGTCATGCATGCATGCATGCATGTTGATCCACATGCAGCCAGTTGGTCGTCGTGTGAACCAACGATCGAGATGAACGACGTAGGGAGACCATTATATTCCAAGAACGAAAGAGAGATTAAGGGTGGACGTTGACACATATACATATATATGTTGACCACCATCTGCAGGTGTGCGAGCTCATCTTACCCATATTTAAACGTCAATAACTCCACCTCCCCTACATACGCGCGGGCATCAAGTTGGTCGACGACGTCGATCGAGAGATGTACGTAGTTCATGTATTTATATCAGATTCATGCGATGTCTATCTACGTGTAAAGTTTTGAAAATTCTTTCGTGCCTGCATGTAATTGGTAGCCGGACTCTTTTCCAAGGCGCTGTCAGCTGCCACCCACAAGCAAAGGTTTAATTTTAAGTTCATGGAAGGCAATCGCATGTCCACCATCCACGTATTTATACATATACATATACATATATATGTGTGTGTTTGCATAATATATAATGCGTAATATACATAAGTATATATATATATATATATAACCTCCTCGAACTTAAGAAGGATTAATATGGTTGACGGGGGGGTTCGATGACGTTGTAACATATAATGGTGCCAAGCATGCGTTTGGTCTTTCCGCAGAGAGAGGAACAAACGTACGTCATTGATCAACTTATATAACCTCCTACCTACGTAAATGTATTAATTGTTTGTTATCTCTTGTGTGATGCATGCGTATGTGACAAGAGACACGGAAGAATCCTTAGTTAATTGTCGGTACCAGGAAATGGGCAGACATCGGCAACTTGTCAACTTGGCCGGACAGCTGATAAAAGTCGACCCCCATGTTTGGATGATAAAAGTCAACCTCCGTTCTTGGAGGGGCAACAACAAAATTTTGTTGTCGACCAATTTGACATAAAACCTGTTGTAACACATGTGGAATAAGTCGTACGACTCTGACGAACTGAGTCGTATCCCGAATATCGACCTGCGAATGGAGATAGAAGAAGGAATAAGAACACACCAAGAAGACACCGATTTAATGTGGTTCGGTAAGGTGATATGCCTTCCTACATCCACGGGCGACGACGATCAGAAACTTCACTAAAGCAAGAGAATATTACAAGGAGACACACTCCCCAAGAGGAACAAATCCTCTACCCCAAAGCTCTCAAATAACAAAGATAATCTCTCCTCAACACGCCTCCCACATCTGGATCTCTTGAAGCTCACGGCGGTATCTAGAATAAGGAGGATGTTGCTCTATTTATAGGCCTGCGTAAGAGATTTCCCACGTACGCATGACACCCACGTCTTCTCACCCATGCACAACTCTCCGTTGCCATGCATATCCGGAGAAGTATGCCCAGTTTTCCATCCTCATACAGAACCCTGTGTGCATACGACGTCCGCTGGCTTCTCGGATGGACGAAGACCTCCGCGCGCATGCGGCGTCTTTGCCAAACGTCCCGCGCTGTGCCATCCGAAAGACGTCCGGACTCCATGCATGCATAGGACACTGGGAAGAGACCTCCTCTGCATGTGTACGTGATCCTCGTGGCCCTCTCGCATGGATAAAGCCACGCACGTGCATGCAACGGCTGAAAGTGAGCCGCTACTTAACAAAACCAACCATAATTTTGTTCTACGTTCGATGGACCAAGTTTTCGTTCGTGCATATATATATACATATAGAGCTGATCAACATTAAATTTGATGAGTTGTGCTTGATTAATTTCTTTTCAGCATCGAATTTAAGCGCCTACACTAAAGATGTGAGCTTAGCTCATCCGCTCTTTAATTATAGGAAAGGTTTGACTGCTTAATCAACCGTTAATACAACTTAGTTAAGCTAATGAAATCGAGCTACGTACGTGCATGCTTAATCTTATTCCTATGTGCACGTACGTACGTGAGTACGTACCTCTACTATAATTTGGTCTCTTATTTTAATTCTAAGTCCGGTTCCGATCCTTTGTATATAATTAATTAAAATGGAGAGGCTATATTCCCACGGTTAATTATGTGTTTCATTACAGAGAGCACCCCCCCAACCTAAGCTAGACACCAGTAAGTTGGATCGACATACGTAGCCTGAGCTAGACACCAATAACTAAGTTAGATCGACATACGTAGCGGCCTAAACTAGACACCAATAATTAAGTTAGATCTACAGATCGACATACGTAGCCTATAAGCTAGACACCAATTATAAGTTAGATCGACATACATTGTATTTTGTGCGTTATTCATTAATTGCACTTATGGCGCTGAGAAAATCCTTATTTAGACTGAGGAAAGTGATGTGTCCCGAGTACATATATACATCGGACAAATTATTAATTAAATTGCAAGGAATTAATTATAAAATGGCTGATATATATATACACATATAAACACCTATATGCGTCACGTGCTTATATAATCAGTGCTCTCAAAAAGGAGGCCGACCAGCGCGCACGCTCCTTTTAGGTAATTTGTTATTTTTTTTCTGGAAAATATGAGACGAGTTCTGACCAAAGAAAAACATCTAATTAATTGGGTCTTCTCCGATGCACGAGAGAGAAGTAGATTAACCTATATACGTACTAAATAGTGTTTAGGATCATCTTTCAAAGTAGTTATATATATATATATATATATATATAGAGAGAGAGAGAGAGAGAGAGAGAGAGAGAGAGAGAGAGAGAGAGAGAGAGAGAGATATCTGGGGACCTGGCCATTTAAAAATGTCGACATGTTCCCGGAGACAGAGTGCACATTTGTTTATGAAGATATATTAATGCGAGCCATGACGCGGTTGACATTTTAATTTAAGTATTTTCTAAATAATCTACCACCTCCGCCGATTTACCGAACTTAATTAGAAAAGGATTCTACGACGTACGAAAGACAAGTTTCTATCATGATCGACATGCATGTCAGGGTCCAGAAGAGAACACCTTAATTAACGGAGTGTTTGACGCGGCCACTTTGAGGTCCTGATCAAGTGCTGCTATATATATACACCCATATATAGGACATATTAATCACCATCTGGTTCTTATAGGCTTCTGTGCTCATTTTTATTTATATCTCTCCGTGCAAGTAAAATAACTAATTAATGAGCTGTTTGGTTTCACCAAAATAATTTGTTGTACACTATGAAAATGTGTGAGGATATATATATATATATATGTGTCTGGTGAGACATGACGATAAAAGAGTGAAGGCCACGTTAAACTATGAAAGGTGGGGGATCCAACGAAAAAGAAATCTCACCCGGATTCTCATTTTAAGGAAGAATCTTTTACAAAAATGCATTTTGTGACGGTCCACAAACACCATTTTTTATTAAGTTTTGATACGAGAATACCTCAATTTATCATGAAGCCAAACGCCTATTGTTTTATTACGACTCTTTCTTTCTTTTTTTAATTTTTTATTTATTTTGAGAAGGCTGTAAACAAACACGGAGCCCGTGTCTCAGGGAACTAAGAAGTACCGGAAACAAAGCAATTACCTGAGAAATGATTGTCGGGGAGAAGCCCTTCGTAAGTACTCATAAACCTATGGACGTACGTGTGTGTCTATATATGCATATATATGTATATATGATCTCTGCCATATATATCTACCGGTTTGATAAATATCTCCTGCGTGATGAAACGAAGGAGACTGGTGAAGGAGACTTGTTTGGTACCAGAAAATTGGTTGACGACATCAGGTGGTTGCCTTGCCCACCTGTGCCGTAGGAAGCAGAGAAAAAAACTAGTTTCTTTGACAAAGTCAAGCTCCATTTTAGAAAAAGAAATCTCATTTAAAAATATATAATTTGCTAGGTACATCAGAGCTAAAGAATTGGAGAATACCACGATCCACTGGCGATTAAATAAAGACCAAGTTTGATGGCGATGCCGATCCGCGTCGTCTATATAAAGCCGTCTCTACCTCTCTTCAAGCTCAGTGCATGAACAGACGTACGTTCCCCCAACAAGCAGCTGTGTGAAGCTTCTTCTGTGTGGTGGAAAGGAGAGGAGGAGATCTCGAAGGGGCGTCCGCCGATCACACACTATTGATCAAGATGGTGAACTTGGTCTACGATGAGGTTCGCTTCTTTCACAGATTTAATTCTGATCATCTGCAGCCGGGTGCATGCCCTGCATGCAATTATATATGGCTTCCTAGCTACATCTCTGTTCCTCACCACACGCAGATTCATACAGATGAAGAGCCTAACAATAATTGATTAGCTGGTATTATTTGATCTCTCCGCAGAAGGCGGATTTCATTCTGAACTCTCGAGGTATGCAGCTCTACACCCACAGCTGGATCCCAAGGGACGAACCCGCCGTCGCTTTGATCTTCATCTGCCATGGTATGATTGTATGTGAATTTCACACCTTCAACATAGAGCAGTCAGTACTTTTTTAACTATATATAATATGAATCGACCAAATCGATCTCACGAACGTCCTCCTGCTCCGTTTGATGTTTCCTCTGATCAGGATATGCCATGGAGTGCAGCATCTCGATGAAGGGTACGTATTGTACAACAATTTCCCATCAAAGATTTCGTTGGATTCGTGCCCCATTACTTAGATATATATATATATTAATTATTAATTTCCTGAGAGATGCGCACATATGTATGACACCGAACAGGGACGGCAGTCCGTCTGGCGACGGCGGGCTATGCGGTTTACGGCATCGACTACGAAGGCCACGGCAGGTCCTCCGGCTTACCGGGCTACGTACCGAGCTTCGATAATGTCGTCCGGGACTGCGCCGCCTATTTCACCGCCGTCTGCGGTGAGCACACGCCGGCCACTGCTGAGGAAATCGCCATCTTCTACAAGGCTAAGCTAAGCGTTCTCATATTTAATTAGGTGCGTGTTGTTGTTGATTATTGCAGAGAGAGAGAAGAACAGGGGAAAGCAGAAGTTTTTATGGGGTGAATCCATGGGTGGAGCCGTGTCTCTGCTCCTGCACAGGAACATGCCGGCCTTCTGGGACGGTGCCGTCTTGGTGGCACCCATGTGCAAGGTAACCCCCCCCCCCCCACCCCCACGACATATATATAATAATTATTGTTATATGCATCAACCTAGCTAATTGATTAATTAATTAAATTCTTCTCTTCTCTGTTTTGCGCGCTCTGCTCAGATCTCCGACGACATGAAGCCGCCGGCAATCCTGGTCCGGCTTCTGGCGGGTGCGAGCCGGATGTTCCCGACGTGGAAGGTAGTCCCCACCAAGGACATGGTGGACGCCGCCATCAAGACGCCGGAGAGGAAGGCGGAGGTGCGCGCCAACCCCTTGTGTTACAAGGGACGGCCCCGGCTGAAGACGGCGCAGGAGCTTCTCGCCGCCAGCGTGGACGTGGAGGAGAGCCTCCACCGGGTGTCGCTTCCGTTCATCGTCGTCCACGGCGGGGACGACGTCGTGACGGACCCGTCGGCCAGCCAACTGCTGTACGAGTCCGCAGCCAGCAGGGACAAGACCATGAAGCTGTACCCCGGCATGTGGCACGCCCTCACCTCCGGCGAGCCGCCGGAGAGCATCGACCTGGTTTTCTCCGACATCATCGCCTGGTTGGACGCGAGAACTGCGGCCCGGATCTCTCTGATTGAGATGGCTTCCAAGTGCAAGCATGACGTGCGAGCAGCAGCCGCCGCCGCCGAGATAAGGGATGTCATGTAACTGGAGGATCGGTTGTTTCGCAAAACTCCAACCTTATCTTGCGATGTTGTATCGGCCGAGATGATATCGTGGCCCCCGTGTAACGTTTTGAAAAAAAAAATAAAATTCTGTAACGCTCGCCTCCCCCTCGCCGATTTCGCCGCTCCATCCTGCCGTTTTTACCCTGTCCCCTATCCCCCGTTCTCCTTGCGACATCCCGCCGGTTACGCAAGCTCATCACACTGATCTCCCTCTTTCTCGCCGTTCCTGCGCCGGTCTCCCCCTCCCACGCGGAACCTCGCGATGTCCTTGTCAGTTACGAAACACCCACGATCGATATCTCTTCCTCGCCAGAACCCCCCCCCTCGTCGAGCTCTCTCACTCTCCCTTTCTTCCTGTCGTCGACGCTGCCGTCTCCCTCTCGGCTACGCTGCCCCCCGCCTCGGTCTCTTTCTCTCTCTTTTCCCAGCCACGTCGCCGTCTTCCTCCCCCATCCACTTTCCTCCCTCGTCGCCGCATCGCCACCGCATTGACATCGCCTCCCCTGTTCCGGGCAGACTTACTGCCGCGAGTCGCTATCCCAAGCCCCAAGCCCCCTTGTTGCCACCGTTGGCCTCCATCCCCCCCCCTCACCAATGCATTGGTCGCCACCCCGTCTGTCGCCGCGGCAGCCATTGTTGGCTGCGTCTCCATCGCGCAAGACTTCTTTGTTCTATTGGAAGCCATCGCTGCAAGCCCCCCCAGCGCCGCATAGCCGATCGACCCCCCCCCCCTACCATCGCCGCGACCTTCCCCTGCTCGGCCGGAAACCACCCGCCGCACCTCCCTCCTGAGAGCGCCGCCATCCACGCGCTCGGTTGCGCCCCCAGTCGTCGTCGCCGCCGTCACCATGCCGTCGTGGACAGCATCACTGCTACCGTTCACCACCGTTGGGAGCCGCCCCTTCATCGTCAAGCTCCACCGGCCACCTCCCTCCCGCGAGCACCGCGCGCGAGCGCGTGTACGCGCCCGATCGACCACCCCCGGCCGACTGCCCAGCGCCGGCCCAGCTTCCTCGCCCGCCCGGTTCATCCCGGTCCAGCGCCTGATTCAGCCGGTTCAATTTTTGTTTGGAATTTCAGGTTTTGTTAATTCCGAAAATCAGAGATGAAACCTAGAAATTAGCAGATAAATCCATAAAAATAAAAAAAATTCACAAGAGCTACCAGGTAGGTTTATCAAGCTTGTCTATGTATTTGACCTCATTTGGATAAGAAAATATGCATGATTTAACTTATGGATCATAAGCTGATTAGTTTTAGACTTCGGACTTGTAATTAATGATTTTCTCAAAATCTTTAGAATCAGAAATTTGAAATTGGTATTTTGTAAATCATGGAACATGTTTAGCATGATTGTGCTTGGGTATAAGTCTTTGCTATCATATTTGATTTTATGAAAATTATGTAAGTGATTATATGCTAGTTTGGAACAAGAATTGATGGTTAATTATGTGTAGACTTGGAAAACTCATGGGTCATCAAATTATACCTTTTAGAACCTAGTTAGTCCAGATTATGCTAGATTACATCAGAACTTAATTTGTTTAGTTTATGCCAAACTTGTTTTAAGTTAATTGTCTTGCATATGTAATTAAGTATGTCTAGTTCGGTTTGTCATTGCATATGTGTGGATCATGTAAATTTTGATTAGTCTGGTTTGAAATTATGTATTATGTCATGCATGATATGATTATGTTCATATGGTCAAGTTTGGTATAGGTTTGATTTAGAATATGTCAACCAAGTCGGGTTATCATGTCTTGTCTAGTTTGTTATGAATGTTATGTCTTGCATGAAGGGTTATGAAATTAGATGATTATGTCATGTATGCATGGTATGCTCTAAGTATGTCATGATTTGAAATTATGTTATGAACTCTTGATATGACGTGTTACGAAGACTTCACCAGCCTATTCTAGTCAATTGCCCGTGGGCAGCGGGTAACTTAGATAAATTCGGCCCTCCCACAGATCCCGGATTACCGTGATTTTCTCTTAGTGTCACCACTGTCTAGGTGCACTTTGGGCTAACTTACTATATGTTATTGCTATATATAATAGAGCTGGTGAAAGCATTTTGTACATGTGAAGCAAGACGACCAATTCCTTACTCTTTGGCTATGTGTTTTGGAAAGGATATGAAATATGTTACTTGTGTGTCATGTATAGATGTTAAACCATGTCATGTTAAAAAAATCATATTTGTCTTGTTTTAATTTGGTCATGTTAAGTTAAGTCTTGAGGTCATTTAGATGATATTTGTTTAGTTTGTATGGTCTTGTGTACATTGGTTTAGAATTGAGTAGCATTGGCATAATCTTTTTCCTTAAAGATAATCATGGTTTGATTATGGGTTATGGATAAATATAGAAGACATGTTATTATCATTTGTATTATATCTCAATTTAGCTATATTGTCTATTATTGCTTGATTATATGTTAGTTATCTGATTGACAAGAAAAGGGTGTAAATCCTACGGAGTCCCTGGACTCACCCCGTTGTGGGTTAAATTTTTCAGCAGGTTTCGAAGATTTAGGAGCTTGAAGTTGAGGTTCAGGTGGAACCAAAGGAATCAGAGTCATTTGCACTTGGAGATGATTGATATTCTCTACTTAGGTAGTTGGTCTCAGTTATTTTTTAGTACGAATGTTGTTAGACTTAACAATATGGTTCTATTCTCTTGTTTTGATAGATCTTATGAAAATGATGGTTTAAGTTTGGGTGATGGAATCTAAGTGTTGGGTTTCATCTCACTATCACGACGTTGTGTATTTCCGCTGCATATTTGTGGTTATGTTATTTAAATTCTGGGTCGTGACACCCCGTTGATATCTCCTGCACCCATGCTCTGCATCTATATCCATATATATATATACTCGAGTTGTCCACTGGCAGTAGTGACATGTTGCAATGTTGAATACCCTTTAATTTTAAATAAAAATATATTAAAATGCATAAAGTTGATTAGATTTAAAACATATCCTAAAATCAACGCTTTTTAAGAAAAAAAAAAGGCATTAGTTGATGATATGTAGAAGGAATCGAGTATTATTTTCTCTTAGTAACAACCGAGTGATATGTGTGAAATAGTCCAATATTACATGATGGCAAAAACATTGGTTTTGTTGCTTAAATAAAATTATTCCGAAAGCAAGGTCTCCATCCTACTTAGCATGAGGCTCTTGCTATAGAAAGTTTCATGACACGAGTGTAATAAACACACTGAATATTGTGTTTTCGCTGCATTTTATGTACAACGAATCAATTACAATGGGATTTCATCATATATAAGATGAAATATCCGCCATCTTCCAATTTACATACATATAAGAAAATTGAGACACGGAACGCTAACCTTTTATCATTATTGTACTAATGGAAATATCGTACCATATTTTGTGTAATGCCTTTTCATGTTTGAAGCTCACAACACTGCTTTTTAGGATGTTTAATTGGGTGTGTACAATAAATTTTCTATCTACGCCTATGGTTAAAAGTTGTATTAGAATAAAGTGTTAGCTAGTTAAAGATGTAAAATTGCATGTTTTAAGAGATGAGATATTAAAAAAGAGTGAGAGCTATGTATGACCAAAAGAGAAGAGGGTATTTATAATGGTCGCCAAATATATTTTTCAACAAGTTTTTTTAGAAAACATAAAATTATGAGAAAACCTATACTTATCACGTAGCCAAACACGCCATTAGATCTCACAATATATTTTAATGTTTTGACTACAAAAGGGATCGCTGTTTAAATAAAATAGAAAAACATGATTAACCGAGTCTCTTAATTCACAGGCACCTTAACACTATTTCTCTCATTTTAAATTGTTCAACATCAATTGGTAATTACCTTTATAAACCCTGGCAGTAGGTCATATTCAATGGGGGTGTCTGGTTACACAATAATTTTTTATACACTTTTGAACTTTTGTATTAATATAAAGTGAAACATAGTCAAAGGCATAAAATTATACATGATGTTAGATGAGATGACAACAAAAAGAGAGAGGAGCATATATAACTATATATATATATATATATATATATATATATATATATATATATATGAAAGGTAGTGGCAACATGGAAAAGAAAATTAAAAAGAAACGTCACCGCTTAAGAAGAAATTCTCTGTAAAAATGTATTTTTGTAATGGTTGTCAAATATTCTTTAATGAGTTTTATCAACAAACATTCTTTTGTAGCAAAATACTCAATTTTTATGCAGCCAAACGTCCCATAAGTCTAAAACACACACATGTTGGTGAATGTAAACTAACAAGCAAGAAACTTTAAATATGACAACTAATTTATGATATGCTAAGCAAGATTAAATTAGAAATATTGCATATTAAAGAAAATCTATTCAATAATCTGTTTGGTTAGAATATAAAAAATGATACAATGTTAATAATGATATTAATATTTTTATAAATTGGAACGTTTAATACAAGTTGAGATTTGTATTACATTATATGTTTTGTTTGTAGTACAACATTCAAAATTGATATTATTAGTCAAATATTTTTAAATGATTACTATCTATATAAATTTTAAATTGATAGTGATAGAAGTGTTTAATAACGTTACCAAATAGGGCCTAAAAATCTAAGTGCACCATCCTCACAAAATGGAATATAACATGCTCTCTAAAACATGTACACGTCTTGGTTTTTCCACAACCATTTGTGAATGTAAGTCAAGACACCAAAAACCCTCAGATTTCTTATATATTATGTTCACAATGCATAAGACAGCAAGTTGTTGCCACAAGAATAAATCTCATATCTCATATTCATTAAAACTTATTCTAGAGTGCATCGTGGCCATGTAAATCGTTATTCAAATTAGTTCACACTATTAATTTACATAACTTGATCCGTAATGAACCTTTTCTAACATTTTTTGTTGTGAAGAAAACTTTTTTTCTTGCATAAAAATTATTTGGTCTTCTTCTATGTTTTGCGTAACTTAATGTTCTTTAATATATGTTCCTTATATTTAAGTTTTGCAGCAATAAGTTTGCTCTTGCATGGATTGGTTAAAAAATGAGACCAAGCAAATCTAGACCAAATCCATAAGTAGGTGTTTTTGCACTGTAAACACTTTTTGATATTTCACTGTGCATAATTATTTGCATTGCGAGAGCAGATCATCTTAGTTCCACGGTGAAGGGAACACCCTCAGTCCCTAATCAAAACATGTCACAGTCCTCATGCCACTTAAGTGGCGGTTCAGTAAGAATCGGTTCACCTGTTATTCGAACTGGTCAGTAATGGGTCAGTAAGGCTTCAGTAACAAGTCAGTAACGAGTTATACTGACTTCAGTAACAAGTTCTACTGCCTTCAGTAACAGTTCTGTAACGTTTTAGTAACGCTTCAGTATTAGTTCAATAAAAATTCACTAGCGCTTCAATATGGGTTCAGTAACAGTTTAGTAATGGTTCAGTAAGGCTTCGATAACGGTTCAATAATGAGTTACACTGGCTTCAGTAAACAGTTGCACATGCTTCAGTAACGGCTCTGTAAGGTTTCGGTAACGATTTAGTAATGACTTAGTAAGACTTCAGTAATGATTTAATAATGAACTGGTAAGGATTTAGTAACACTGAACCGGTTGGTTTAGTAATAGGTTAACTGGCTCTTATTGAACCGTCACTTAAGTGACATGGGGTTGGGACATTTTTTGATTGGGGACTAAGGGTGTTTCCTTCACTGTGGAACTGAGGTGATCCGCTCTCTTGCTTTGCAGATTGACTACCATGTCGTCGGTTCAAAGAGGAACAACATTTAAATGTAAGTAAAGACAGACCCAAAAAAATTGAAGCTTGACTATTATTTGAGATTTGACCGCTTGCGAAAAGTCTCTTCTATATTTGGGAGTGCGAGTTCTCTCGAGCACCTGTCCGCTTTTCATCCAACATAAAAATATGAGACCCACCTTTATCATGAGTATCGTGGGTCAATTCAAAGAGTTAATCATGGTGGATTCCACATTTTTTGTATATGTGTAGAAGATATTTCTTCAAACAATAGCATGAGAGAACTCGAGCTCTATATTTAGGCATTTTAAAGAAGTTTGGATTGCCTTGTACCCTGCCGGAGCCACGACCTCCTCAGATCACATGACTTATTTATTTATTTTGTTATTAACTCCTTTCCTATATTGTTAACAAAAAAAAAACAAGGTCACACATGACCTATCTTCATGGTTCAGGTGGACTCCTCAGGACTTATTTAAAAGAGTGTGACAAATGAGATGATGATGCTATTTAGAGAATGGACTCCGAATGAACACCCACAACTCCTTTGTGCGAAGAATATCCTGCTGACAAGATGGGGCGAGTGAAATACTGAAATGTGCCGGTCGAGCGTAGCTCGGCTGACGTTGTTCCTGTGCCTGGGGGCGTATGGCGAGGGTTCGTGCCGCGGCACAGCGGGACTCGCGGCGATTGGGCCGCTGTTAACAAAAATACTGAAGTGTATTCCACAATTATTGGGATCAAAAGGTTTTCTTTTTTTGTTTTTGTTCCACACGCTGGTCTTTCCAAAGCCTGATTAAGAAGATATATAATTGACCTTCCCGAACTCCTTTGTAGATTTCCTGTTTATTTTAAAAGGAGTAGATTATATCAAGTATAATTAACAAGTAAATCCAAATGTTATAATCTTGTGGCTAGCTATTTTTCTTGATTTACCCTATGGAACAGTTCTAAAATGGCTAGTTTTTTTTTCTCGTGCGGAGCATTTTCTTTCCTTTTTCTGTCACTTGGAGCGCTAATTATAACTTCAGCGATCCATTAGAATGCGAGATCGTCACCTTTGAACCTGTAAGATATCAGACTGTCCATACATACATACATACATATATATATGATACCACGTCATTGCACAAGTGACCAGATTATTTCATTCTAGCTAGCTAGGTCTTTGATGCGACTGATAGACGAGACGTTAATCGTATGGAATTCTGGTCTCCGAAACCATCGTCGACCTTATATTTTCAAATGACTCCTCCTGTACAAGCATCCTTCTGGCCTTGATCTTGGATAGGATCGCACAGTCGTTCCTCGATCAACGTTGACATCCGGAAACAGGCAAACTCCTTTTCCTTTTGTTTCATTTTTTTTCTTTCTGAAAAATGGAAGGAAAACACGCCTATACGGGAATATCTTATCAACGTAACGTACGTACGTTGATTAACATACATACTGCAGAATAGTGATGGCCGGTTGGGACCTCCGAATGTCGACATGTTTCCCGAAGACTGCCTTTTTTTTTCTTTTTTGAAGAGGCCGAGCCATGACCTCACGGGGGGAGGGGGGGTATCATATCGACTTAATTACGACATTAACGCATTTTAACTAAGTGTAGTTTCTATTAATTAATCTACCGCGCACCTCTGCCGTTTACCGATCGCACATTTGACCTAATTGTAAAAGGATCTCCTAATACATGCTTTCTGATCCCCATCAATTTCGGGTTGAAACTCCGAAGAAGACGTCGATGACAGCAACGGACATATGGCAAGTGGGAGGGCTGGAAAGATGTCTTGTCGATCTGTCGTCGGCGGGGGTATATATGTTTAGAAATAATAAATTTTTACCATGCCAGGGAATGACTCACCAATTAAAGAAAGATAGCTTAATTCCATCGGGGTCGACCTGCCAGGTTCCAGCGAGAACCCCCGAACGGGGGTGTTGACGCGACCAAGTTTTTAAGGGCTTTAGAAACCCAAGACTACGTACGTATAGACCATAATATGATCAAGTGCTGATTTATTTTTTATTTATTTACTCAAAGAGGTGCCTCAGCCTGGGATCAAACCCGAGCCTCTGGGCCAAGGAGGAGGACACGACGACATCGCCGTGAGACGTCCACTGCTCCGGTAACCATGCATGGACAGAACATATGCCAACTTATCGATTACGTACGTACCCTGGTTCTCTCATAATCCTCAAGGAAACACTTCATTTCTAATTATGATTCTTTTCGTTTGTTGTATCTCACAGTGCATTTAATTAAAACGACTAATGAGACACGGTTGGTTTTATAAAAAAATAATTGAGTTTTTGCTACACAAAATGCTATATATATAGTCATAAACATACATATATCGACGACATCTGTACATATGATCTCCTACCTACGTACTTAGATTTATTAATGATGTCTGTGACATCGTCACCCGAAGGAGCTGAGATGTACTGTTGGTGCCAGGAAATTGGGTTGACATCTGGAACTTGGCCACTTGTGTGCCGTCGGAAGCCGACAAGTGGTCATCTATCCGATTACAATATATTTTCATATTACATCACATTCATCCTATATATATATATATGTATTTTACCACGGATCGAGAAGATAATTAATTTATACGCAATTTCTTATATGTTATACATTACATTTCGCTGCTGTTGAATGAATCTATATACGATTTTATTTATTTATTTTTGTGGGGAGAAGATTATCTTTAAGGTGTTGTATTGAATATACGTGTGCCTTGGACGAATCCAAATTGACGGCATTACTTATGAAAGGGATGACATGTAAACAAACATATATATATACACATCAAAGATGTTCATAATACTTTCTTAAATTAGATAATATACATACTCTATGATTGTTGTCTGGCTGAAATTGTTAGGGCTGACACCGTGTGCAAGTTGGGTGCGCTGACGTCGTACCTCCACGCCGACAAGAAGGGGTGGGGGGAAGAGATTTTAAACTAATTATCAAAATTTATATTTTTTTCTAAAACTAACACACAATAACTTTATCTTCAAAACTAACATATTTTCGATGAAAACCGCTACTTATAAGAGGAAAGATTAAATCACTCTATTTGATACCTCAACATTTTTGAAAAGGTAAATTAAACAGCGACTTGGTCTAAAATGAAGTAGATGTTTTAAATAGTGACTTTACAAAGGAAAAGACCAATAGGACATGCATTTAAATGTTGAAAGTCGCTAATTTAAATAACGTCTTCACCTTTTCAACTCCAAAAGTTTTTTTTTTTTGGGACAAATGAACCATTCATATTTCCCTTTTGAACTCCAAATGTAATACCCGGCTATTTTAAAATAATAATAATAATAATAAATATAATTATTATAATTATTATGAGTTTTATTTATATTCTAACCGCCGCCTCCTTCTTTCTCCCGATCAAACTCTAACCGTAGTCTCCGGGTCTCGACCGGACTCCCCCTCTATTTTTTTTATTCCCCGCGCAGCACCCCCACCTTCCACGTCTCCCTCTTCTCCTCTTCCGCGAGCGCACCCGGACGAGACGCCGGCCCTGCAGCGGCGACCGCCGCTGCCACCCTCCCGTGCGACGCCGCTGCCACCCTCCCGTGCGCATCGCCTCGCCGCCGCGCGAACCACCATCGCCGTCCACCTGCACCCTCCGCCGGCCACCCTCCCTCGGACGCAGCCGCCGCCCGCGACGCCGCCTGCGTCTCCCTCCGCCGCCGCAGTTGCCGCCGGCGCCACCCGGCCATCTGCACCGCTGCCGCCGGCCGCCCTCGACCTTGTCCGCCCTCCCTCCAGCGATCACCGCCGCCTGCTGCCGCCGCCTTGACCCCCCCCCCTCGTTGGCCGGTCGCGGCAGCCACACCGCCCCCGCGGCCTTCATCCCATCGCCGGCCAGCCACCTCCGCCGCGCCGTCCCGCCGCCCTCGGCCGCCTTTATCCTCCCCATGCACCGGCGCCATCACCTCGCCAACCCTCCCCCCTCGGTCGCGCCCAGAAGCCTCACCTACGCGCCTGCCTCCGCGGCTTCTGCCGCCTTCGATCCCCCCCCTGCGCGCTGTGTGCCACCCGGCCGCCCGCGCATGGTGGCCGCCTCGCCCGCGCATGGTGGCCGCCGCCCCGCCCAGCCGCCGCTCGGCGCTCCCTCCGCCGCCGCCGCCGAACGCTGCTGCCGCCCCCACCGTTCAGAGACCAGTCGCCAACCGCCATCGCCGGCGCCACCCCACCCGCACCGGCCAGCCCTCTCCATCGCCGCCTGCGCCTCCGCCGGTGTTTTCCCTCCGCCGCCAGCAGCGCCTCCCTGCGCCGTCGCCGTCGCCCGACGTCGCCCGCCGGCCACCGCCCAGTGCGCCCAGCTCCGCCGGTCGCCGCTGCCCGGCGCCAGCCCCGCCGTCGCCGCCGCCCGGCGACAGCCCCCCCCCTCCCCGCGTGGTCCGCGCGTGCGCCTCCCCCTGCGCCCCGGTGCGCCAACCCGCGGCCCCCCCTCCGCCGGTCTCTCTCTCCTCTCTCATATCGATCTCTCCCTCTCTCTCCTATCTATCCTATCGCATATCTCTCTCTCTCCTATTCTCTCTATTATTTATTCACTATTCTTTCTTATGCTAGCAGATTATCATGATATCATTCGATTCGGCTTTATATCGTCGTCATGATCACGACGGTATATTCTTCACCCGGATCGATTCCTTGCGCCGTTCATCGTCGCCGTTGAGGTAGGCGTCTCGGCTATCCTTAGCACTCTAATATTTTGATTAAATCGTAATAATCATGTTTAGATCACCAGGATTAGAATATTGTAGTTAATGGGTTGTTTTGGATTTATTAGCATGATTAGATAGAGTTTAGATTAGCTTGTTTAATCATACATGTTTAGATTGTTCTATGTCCATGATTATTCATCATATTGGATAATTATTCAATTATGCATGTTAGCATGTTAGGTATGTATTTATAGTTGAACCTAGTTAGTTTAGCATTGTTTGCATCGCGATGAACCTTGATCATGAATATTCCGATTTGATAAAAAGCCATTGTAAGGTTTAGGCATAATGTGGTTAGAACTTAGTTTATTTTCTTTTATTAGATAGATGGTCCTGTTTAAGCATGTAATTGTCATATTTAGGTTGTAAATTGCATGATCCCATTTATATGCATTAGTTTGTGATAGATTGTGGTATGGTATGCAAATATGTGGTGCATAGAACCATGGGTGTTCATCTATGTATTTCATGTTTGATTGCCAATTTCATGTTCCTGTTTTACTGTCTGAGTTAATTATATGCTTGCATGGTGTGGAATGTGGTTAGTGCAGTGGGCTGCATTGTGATGGAAATGTACTTCACCAGACTACGTTAGTGTCCCGTGGGCAGCGGAGGTTAGTTGAATCTGGTGCATCCTTCGATCCCGTATACCGCGGTTTATCCTAAGTACTCCCCTGCCTAGGGGTACTATGGGATTTAGTTACTATATGTTACTTCCTACTATATGGTAAATCTGGTGCTAGTTTTGTGATGTGACTGCATTTATCAGATGGAGCATGATATTTACTCAGACAGGTGTCTAGTTGTGTGTTTTGGCATAAAGGTTAGTGTCCTAGATGTGTCATTGGTTTTATGTCAGGTTATGTGCATACCTAGAGTAGCCTAATGTGTAGGTTATGTTGGTTTATAATGCATATAGAGTCTGGTTATCATTTGGGGTAGTTGATTGACTTTGTAATCAATTAAATGAAGATATATAATTAACTTAATCTTATGTATGATAATCTGATTTGTAGGTTTATTATGTATAGAATACCACTAGAACCATTATTATAGTGGGGTAGTTCGGGTGTAAGTCCTACTGGGTCTGTTTTGACTCACCCCTTCCGTTGTTAATATTTTCAGGATTACAGGTTTAGCGCAGCAGAAGCGTAGTGGTGTTTTGGAGTTCGAGAAGCTAGTGGTGTACTCATTCAATGTCGGTATTTGATTTGTTTAGATAGATGTTTATTTATGGTGTTAATATGTTGTAAAGTTTGGGATTATTTAATTGGATTGAGATTTTAGTCTTATTTGGTTCCAGACCGATATCCTTTCCCGTTACGTCGCCGGATTATCTTCCGCTGTGCATGTTAAAAATCCGGGTCGTGACACCAAAAGTCATTGTTAGTTGGATGAAAATGGTTTTGCTAAATAGTGACTTCATCTTTTCTCCTACAAGTACCTATTGAAATTACGTTAGTTTTGGAAATAAAATATTGTGTCTACTAGTTTGGAAAAAAAATGAAATGTGTTAGTTTAAATTTTTTTCCCAAGAATAGGAGGAGATGCAGTTAGCAAATGCTCGATCTTCTATCAAGTTATATATATATATATAACCAACGATCGACCCTATTTTATTTTTATACACATCTTTTTATATTTCTAACGGAACAATAATTTGTATTCAGAACGAGAGAAATCTTAGTTGAAATGACTGATTTTAAAAGTAGCGAATTGCGAAGGACGATAACAGAACCAGCCGAAGGGGACCACGCTCCTTGCGATTCTTAGTTGAAATAAAAAACAAGTATATACATGGCGTACGTACATCGCGTCGCGCGGGTTCGTCTATATAAAGCCCTTCCTGCCGATTCTTCTTCTTCAAGCGCTCGGTGCGTGAATCAGTAGATAAGCTGCACGCTGAGGCAGATTCGTTCTCTTGCGGAAGGAAAGAGGAGAAGGAGTCGTGGTCCTCACATCTCCATCTCCTCTCCTTCCTCTCGCCGGCGTTCCGTCCATCGATCACACTCACACACTGTGCTGCTCTTCGTTCGTTTCTCTCTTTTGAAGCGCGGAAGATGGTGGAGTTGGTTTACGGCGAGGTTGCTTCTTGGTTTATTTCTCTTTGCTGGGCGCATGCATGGCTTTCTCCTGTCCTCCACGCTCACAGTGTTCGATTAGGTTAACATTAGCTATCGTCGTCGCGTTGTCCGGGAGTTTTTTTTTCAAATAGCACATTTTTTTTTTAAATTTTAAAAGTAGCATGGTAAAAGTTTAAATTGCAAATCTAACACAGTTTGGTCAAAATCGGGTTTTGAAAACTCGATTTTAAGCCCTGATACGCGTCCCGAATGATTGTTAGCGAAAATCGAGTTATAGTTTAACGATTTTAAAATCGAGTTTATGAAACCCGATTTTCATTTACACCGGCGCGCGCCTTCTGCGGTCTGCTAAAGTTGGGTTCTACGAGCTCGAACCAAGGACGGTGGACGCGCTCCGGGCAGAGCTCCGCTGTCCCGTGTACACCGTCGACCCCTCCATTCCATACCAGGCTCTCGGAGAAACTGCGGCGGCGCGCGGCGACGACCTGCGGCACGCCGGCTACTACGACACCTGGCTGGGCTCCCGGCCGAGGGGCTCCGTGCTGTACGTCTCCTTGGGCAGCTTCCTGCCGGTCACGGCGGAGCAGATGGAGGAGATGGCGGCGGGGTTGCGGGACAGCGGCGTCCGATTCCTGTGGGTGGTGCGCCGGGAGCGGCCCCGGCTGGAGGAGATGGTGGGCGGTGACGTTCCCCATCTTCTGGGACCAGCCGCCGGACAGCCGCCTGGTGGTGGACGAGTGGAGGATAGGCCTGAGCCTGAGACGGGACTTGGTGGGGGGCGGCATCGTGGGCAGCGAGGAGATCGCCAGGGCGGTCAGGATGCTGATGGGCTTGGAGGGAGAGGAGAGCACTCTGCGCTTGCGGAGTTCTGTCCCAAAGTCGGGTTTCAGAAACCCGATTTTAGCAGACCGCAGAAGGCGTGCCGGTGCAAATGAAAATCGGGTTTCATAAACTCGATTTTAAAATCGTTAAACTATAACCCGATTTTCGCTAACAGTCATTAGCCATTGTAATCGAGCGGGGCGCGTATCAGGGTTTAAAATCGAGTTTTCAAAACTCGATTTTGACTAAACTGTGTTAGATTTGCAATTTAAACTTTTTACCGTGCTACTTTTAAATTTTTTTTTAAAAAAAATGTGCTATTTGAAAAAAAAACTCCGTTGTCCGGTGATATCTGATCTCTGCAGGAGGCGAACTTCATCGTGAACTCGCGCGGGATGGAGCTCTACACCCACAGCTGGATCCCGAGGGACGAACCCGTCGTCGCTTTGATCTTCATCTGCCATGGTATGAATATATATATGATCACCATTTCGACATCACTTAATTGCTCTGATGAATTGTTTACCTACGTACCTTGATGCCTTCCTGCAAATTAAACTCTCGAACGTTGCTTCCCTGTTCCGTTCGGTCGTTTGCTCAGACTATGCTATGGAGTGCAGCATCTCGATGAAGGGTACGTACGTACCTACGTATACCACAATTTCGACTGCATCACCAATATACCCCTAACGAGATATGTATGTATGCCTAATTAATTGAACAGGGACGGCAGTGCGTCTGGCGACGGCGGGCTACGCGGTTTACGGCATCGACTACGAAGGCCACGGCAGGTCCTCCGGCTTACGGGGCTACGTACCGAGCTTCGATAATGTCGTCCGGGACTGCGCCGCCTATTTCACCGCCGTCTGCGGTGATGAGCACACGCCGGCCGCTTCTGAGAGAATCGCCATCTCCTACATGGCTAAGCTAAGCGTTCTCATATTTAATTAGGTGCGCGATGTTGTTGTTTCATTAATGCAGGGAGAGAGGAGAACAGGGGAAAGCAGAGGTTTTTATTGGGCGAATCCATGGGAGGGGCCGTGTCTCTGCTCCTGCACAGGAACATGCCGGCCTTCTGGGACGGTGCCGTCTTGGTGGCACCTATGTGCAAGGTAACACCCCCCCCCCCACGACATATATATAATAATTATTATTATATGCATCAACCTAGCTAGCTAATAATTGATTGATTAATTAAATTCTTCTCTTTTCTGTTTTGCGCGCTCCCCTCAGATCTCCGACGACATGAAGCCGCCGGAAATCCTGGTCCGGCTTCTGGCGGGTGCGAGCCGGATGTTCCCGACGTGGAAGGTAGTCCCCACCAAGGACATGGTGGACGCCGCCATCAAGACGCCGGAGAGGAAGGCGGAGGTGCGCGCCAACCCCTTGTGCTACAAGGGACGGCCGCGGCTGAAGACGGCGCAGGAGCTTCTCGCGGCCAGCGTGGACGTGGAGGAGAGCCTCCACCGGGTGTCGCTTCCGTTCATCGTCGTCCACGGCGGGGACGACGTTGTGACGGACCCCAACTGCTGTACGAGTCCGCAGCCAGCAGGGACAAGACGATGAAGCTGTACCCCGGCATGTGGCACGCCCTCACCTCCGGCGAGCCGCCGGAGAGCATCGACCGGGTTTTCTCTGACATCATCGCCTGGTTGGGCGCGAGAACTGCGGCCCGGGTCTCTCAGCTGATCGAGATGGCATCCAAGTGCAAGCATGACGGGTGATTCGCTGCTGCTACACGAGTTTTTTTTAAGTAATACAGTTTTTTTTATTTTTAAAAGTAACATAGTAAAATTTTTAATTGTAAATCTAGCACACTGCGGTCAAAATCGAGTTTTGAAAACTCGACTTTCCTCCTTGATACGGGTCCCACGTGATCCGATTGCTTAAACAATGTTTAATAAAAGTCGGACTTGAAAGTCGAGTTACGTAAACTCGACTTTCAAAAGTCGAGTTGTACAAACTCGATTTACAAACGTGCGTAAAAAAAACAAACAAGCACAACATTAAATGTGCGTACAGTAACTGTTTGAAATTTTTATGTTCACCTAGTAAAATCGGATATTCGGATTAAAATTTGTTCAATCCACCCGGACCAATGAATTTAGAACATTCGAAACTATAGGATTGAACTTTTAAATTTTTAAAAAGAGTAAATTTTTTCATTGGACGGTCCAGGATGCTTCGATTTAATAATTTAAAATTTATCGAAATTTAAATATTTAAAAGCTTAATCTTAAGTATTTTCATATTTTAAATTTATTGGATGGAACGGATCGTTCAAATTCAAACCCGATAAATTACAATTTAAATAACTAGGTAAATTGCAATTAATATTTAAAAAAATTCAATGCATTAAATGCTGTGCGAGCCAGAGCATTTTTTCTTAAGAATAGTCATTTGTTCGTAAATAAAATATTAAGAAATTGATTTTAAGAAAAAATATATTTTATCCTAAAATAGTTTGAACTGTTTGATTCCTTGTAAAAAAAGTCAACTTATTTTAACTTTTTAAAGCAATTTTAAATTTTTATGATTTAAATTATAACTATGTGTGAATATATTTAATTTCACGGTATTAAATTAATAA
Source organism: Cryptocoryne crispatula var. balansae (assembly GCA_036172225.1). Taxonomy (NCBI): domain Eukaryota; kingdom Viridiplantae; phylum Streptophyta; class Magnoliopsida; order Alismatales; family Araceae; genus Cryptocoryne; species Cryptocoryne crispatula. Next base: position 1,655,885 of record CM069919.1, read on the forward strand.
ATTTTATTTTACATAAATATTTTTAAAAAAAATATGACAATGAACCAACATTCATGTTTTTATAACATCCATGTTAAACACACTTGCCTGATAACTCCTTCAGCATGCAAAACAGGAAAACTACTTCCTGGGATCAACACGGATGCCGCAATTCCATCTTCCGCGGAGTCAACGGAACATTTTTTCGTCTTTTGACCGTTAGTTTACGGGCATCCAAATGATGAGACAACTCTGATGGGATGTTTGGTTGCATTTTATTTTTTTATATAGTTTCATGATAAAAAATGATATCACACATTGAAACTTGACAAATTTTAAAATTAAAAACTATAAAAAATATAATGTTTGGCAAAAACATTATCATTTTTAGAAATGATGGTAAGGTGTTTGGGGTATAAATGAAAAGTCACTTATGTAGCACATGGGTTAGACTTGTGGACCATGTGCATTGGTTGTGCTTTTTTGAAAAAAAAATGCTTAATACCTCTTTTTTTCTCCATCACCTGGAGGAGGGTGAAAAAAAATTTAAGATAAAAAATTATAACATATGCCAAACACTTTTAAAATAAACTTTTACTACAATTTTTAAAAATTAAAATAAAAATGCTCATTATCATGCAATCAAACACCCCATTACTTTCAGGTGAAAAAAAACACTTTTCATTTTACGTGCAACTAAATGCAGCTTCTGTTTCAGAGTCTTAGAATTAGAGCCGATAATGACTAAGATCGTCAATAAGTTTATAAGCAAAGTAGACATCCCTAGAGACAAGGCGCGGCGAGCTCAGGTCACATGATCAGTCAATAAATATTAACTCGAAAGAGTTATCGATCGACCTTGTTAGAACAATGGATACGTACGTTACCCTACATTTATGATACATACTTAGATAAAGAAGGCCTCAATTATTTATTTATCCCTTCCCGGATCTTTCAACTTAAACATCCTACCTTTTGGATTCGTAAGATAGCATCTCAGTGACTTCGTTGCCTGTCCTCTTCGATCGACGTTGGAATCTTCGCTAAGTGTGGATTTCTCTAAGAAAATACTCTCCGTCTGAACATAAGAGATGTGAAATACATTACGATTCATTCTTTTTACTCATCTTTATATCCGAGGACAGAATGTTCTCTAGTGCATCCGTCTCATTCATCAATCCCGCGTAAAGGGGGTGTAATATCTGGTAAATTTTTTTTTTTTTCTTTTCTTCTGCGGACTCCCCCCTCCCACCTGGACTCTCTCTCTCTCTCCTCCCCCCCTCCTTCGACCCGCCGCTCGCCGGATTTTGCTGCCACACCTCCCACCCGGACTCCCCCTCTCTGCTCGGACTCTCCTCTCTTCTCCCTCTTGGCTACGGAACCCCCCCTCCTGGTGCATATATTCCCCGCAAGACCTACATCCCCCCAGTCGAAGCTCTCTCTCTCCCTCTCTTTCTATCGTCCCCGCGCACCCAGCTTCTGGGCTGCCTCCGCCGTGCGCACCCAGCGAGCGCCTGGGCTGCCTCCGCCGTGCGCACCTTGCAGCCTCCCGTCGCCGCCAGCTGCCGCCCTCGGCCGTCGGCGCCAGCAGCCCCCTCCCCCGCCACAGCCGCTGCCAGTTTCCCCTCGCCCCCCTCCTCATCGCCGTCAGCCGCGCTGACCAGACGCGCTGCCGGAGCCGTGCCCCTCTATTGCCTCCCTCCGCGCGAGCGCGCGTGGCAGCCACACGCCCAGACCGCCGTTCGTCGAGCATGGCTGCCGGCCACCTTGCTGCCGCCTCCCCCCTTTCTTCTTCCCTCCCCTAGTCACCTGGCCGCTTCCTGCACTCCGCCGTTGGCCACCCTCCTGCGCGTGCATGCGCAACCCGCCGGCGGCCAGCCACCTTCACGCCAGCACCTAGCCGTCTGTTTCTCCCCCCCCCTTCGCGCCGTCGGGTCCTCACGCACGCGAGCTCTCCGTCATCGCCAGCCCGCGGCCGTAGCAGCGCCGCCCTGCCGCTTTGGACGCCCGCGGAGCCGCTGTCCGCCTGTCGGCGCATTGCCGCTCGAGCAGCCGCCCGCCCGGACATCGCCCTCGGTTCCACCACCTTGCCACGGGCCGCCGTCGAGTGCTTGCAGTCTCCCCCCCCCCCGGGTTGTCTTCGAACGCCGCCGCCATGCCTTGCAGCCCCTGTCGCCATCGTCGGCGAGTGCCGCCGCCGCCGTCGCCGCGAACATCGCCGCCGTGCGAGCCCGGTTCAGCCTCCCGAGCCGCCCGGTCCAGCATCCGGCTCAACGCCGTGAGCCGCTGGTCGAACCGTCCAGTTCAGCGCCGGTTCGGCCTTTTGGATTATTGGATTTATTAACTCCGAAAATCAGAGTTAATGCCATAAAATAGCAGGAAATCCATAAAAATACGGAAAATTCACATGAGCTTACAGGTAAGTTTCTCAAGATAGTCTATTTATTTGATCCCATTTTGATTAAAAAATATGCATGATTAAACTTATGGACTTTGATTTGACTAGTTTAGCTTTTAGACTTAAGATTTGTGATTCTTCTCAAGATCCTTGAAACCAGAAACTTGAAATTGCTATTTTGTATATTATGGAACATGTTTAGCTTGATTCTGGATGGGTAGAGATATGTTTCATAAGATTTGACCTTATGTTAGTTATGTATGTGATTATATGCTAGATTGGACCTAGAATTGAAATATAAAATGTGTAGATTTGGTAAAAAATCATGGGTCATCAAATCACATCTTTTAGAACCTGTTTAGGTCAGATTATGGTTGATTACTTCAGAACTTAATTTATTTAGTTACGCCAAGCATGACTTAGGTCAAGTGTCTGTTATATGTGTTTAAGTATGTCTAGTTCGATTTGTCATTTCATGTATGTAAGTCACGTAAATTTTGGTTAGTTTAGTTTTAGATTATGCATTATGTCATGCATGGTGTGGTTATGTTCATATGATCAAGTTTGGTATAGGTTTGATTTAGATATGTCAGCCAGGTTGGTTAGTACATGTCTTGTCTAGTTTATGGTAAAATATGTTTAATTTGGTTTCAGATCATGGGCTATGCTATGCATAGTTATTCATGTCAATTTGTTCATGATTAGTATGAGTTGTCATTAAGAACAAGTTCAATTAAGTCGGGTTATCATATGTCTTGTCTAGTTTGTTATGTCTTGCATGTAAGGCTATGAAATTAGATGTTTATGTCATGTATGCATGGTATGGTCAAGTATGTCTTGATTTGATTTTATGTTATGAACTCCTGATATGACGTGCTATGAAGGCTTCACCAGCCTATTCTAGTCAATTGCCCGTGGGCAGTGGGTAACTTAGTTGAATCCGGCCCTCCCACAGATCCCGGATTACCGCGGTTTTCCCTTGGTGTCACCACTGCCTAGGTGCACTTTGGGCTAGCTTAGTATATGTTACTTCTATATATATTAGAGCTGGTGAATGCATTTGTACATGTGAAGCAAGACGACCAATTCCTTGCTCTTTGGCTATGTGATTGGAAAGAATATGAAATTAGGTTACTTGTGTGTCATGTATAGATGTTAAGTTGTGTCATGTTAGAAAAAAAAGTCAGATTTGTCTTGTTTTAGTTTGATCATGTTAAGTTAAGTCTTGAGGTTATTTAGATGATATTTGTTTAGCTCGTATGGTTTTGTGTGCATTGGTCTAGAAGTGTATAGTATTGGCATAATTGTTTCCTTGAAGTTAATTCATGGTTTGGACATGGGTTGTGAGCTTAATATAGAAGACATTCTATATATTTGTATTTACATCTCAATTTAGATATATTATCTATCATTACATGTTTATATGTTAGTATCCGATTGGCGGGATACGGGTGTAAATCCTACGGAGTCCTCGGACTCACCCCGTTGTGGGATAAATTTTTCAGTAGGATTTTGAAGATTTAGGAGCTTGAAGATGAAGTTCAGGTGGAACCAGAGGAATCGAAGTCATTTGCACTTGGAGATTCTTGGTACTCTCTACTTAGGTTGACGGTGTTGGTTGTTTTTGAACAAGAGTGTGATTAGACTTAGAAGTATGGTTCTATTCTCTTGTATGATTAGACTTAGAAGTTTGGGTTATGGAATTCAAGTATTGGGTTTCATCCCACTGTCACGACATTGCGTATTCTCGCTGCGTATTTGTGGTTTTGTTAATTAAATTCCGGGTCGTGACAGAAGTTGGTATCAGAGCTTTAACCCGGCCGGAATGTCTATCTTGACCAGCCCAGGTGTTGGATATCGATTTGGGTGAATTATATTTGATACTTGGATTATCTATTTGAATCGATTGGATTTGATTTTAGACTTTGAAGATTACCTTATTTGGATGTCTAGATTGGATAATTGATTGTATATGTTGATGAGGATCAATTTTCAGATTTTGGTGAATCTTGAAGCTTCAGTTTAGGACAATAGGAGGAGATTATCAATTTGGGTCAATTTGATTTTGATATTGGATGATGATTTAACATGTAGAGATTTAAATTGGATAATCAATCAGTGTATGATAATCAACTTTTAGATTTGGTTGATCTTGAAGTTCTGAATCAATCTTAAGGCAAGATTTTATTAGAGTAGGAAATTTTAGTGTTAAACAGTTGATCAACATTATATGGTTTAGTATTTTTATGAGATGAAGTTTAGATTTTACATAGCTGGTGAATTAGATTGATCAAATGAATATAATTAAGGTCATGATGATATGATTTCTTATTTAAGTGAAGATAGAAAGCTAGTTAGATTGGCATATTGAGAAGTAAAGTGAGTTTTATAATGATTTCATAGGATGATCTTCATGAAAATAATTGAATTATTGGTGTAAGTTAATTGGGATATACTTATGATAAGAGGATATAATATGTATTATTAGAAGGAATGAGATCAGTCAATTATAGAATTGAGGATGAAATATCTAGAAGATCATGTATATCAGGTTGTTTAGGTGGTGCTTTGCTTAGATATTTATAAGATATCACAATCTAATTTATATTATGACCATAGTACCTAGAATCTCTTTTATTAATTGCCGATCTAGAATCTGAGTAATTACTCTCCCAATCAATATCCTTGTTTAAGGACTTGAAATCTTTCATCTTTGAATTATTGAATCATAGGAAGTATATAGGCTCTAGGTGATCTAGCTTGATGATTATGAGCTAATTTTGTATTATGGACAATTTGGTTAGATATAGATTTGTTAAGATTTTGATTCATACTAAGAGTATCATTTAAGTTGTTTGGAGTAATTTGAAAATTGTGATATAACTCCTATTGAGAAAGAAATTAGAGATCATGATATACCTCTAGAGGTTTAAAGGAATTGGAAATATCTTTGGCATGAGATTATGGCTCTTTAAGTATGGGAATAATTTGATTGTTAGTTAAGATGATCAGAATCTAGATATCAAATTATAAGAAAGTGAATGTTGGTGGTAATTTGATGATAATGATGTTTAGGTCTGTCATTTAGAAAAAGAAAATGAACGATGAATTATGATTAACTTGTTATCGACGGATAATAAATTATTAAAACGTTGATAACGGTTCAATTCTTTTCGATAGTGAATCCATGACTTACGTATTATATTATTAAACCGTTATTAAATTGCTATCGAAAAAGATTAAATCACTATTCGTCGATAATAAATTAATAAGATGTCGATAACAGTTTAATTCTTTTCAATAATTATCCATCGAATTAATTTTTAAATTATTACTTAAATGATAAAGATATATAACTATTTTTGATTGAAAATTAAAGTAAATTTCTTCGCCGTCGGAGAAGGAAGTGATCCGCTCGAGATTGAGAAATCAAACTCCGCGAGATCACGAAACGATCTTCCTCTTCTTTTCTTTTCTTTAAGAAAAAAGGAAGAAATTATTTTAACCCGGCAAGTACAGCTGAAAAGCTGAGGCGTCGTCCGGGGGGAGTCGCCAGCTTGGAACCCATTCCCCGACGTTACCGCCGCTAATTCGTCTTCGCCGGCGCTCCTCCTCCGACAATGGCGGCCGGACACCTTACGAGTCACGACTTACGAGCGCCGGAGGAGGTCGAGAAAAGCGCGTGGGCCCCCTCATATCCGTCCGACAGATCGCAGCGTACAAGCTTCCGCATGTGGCCCACGGGCCGGGCCCAGGCCCAGTACCCACGTGGCATCATTCACCGCGTCTGAAGACACCTCACTATCGTCGCCGCACCTCCCGGTGGGCCTAACGCGGATCACCGCCTTTTCCCCCCAAGTTCACCTTCCGTTCCGCTGGAGGCAATATCCGCGCCGGGGACCGACCGCCTAAATATCCCAAGGAGATCACACCCTATTTATTTGTTAAACATTTAAACCGCGTCGGTGTCGTGATGGAAGCCCGTCACCGCCGGTAACTGCTCCATTTACGTCTCCTCCTCCCCCTGACAGTACGAGTACAGACCAGAGGAGGAGTGCAGCTCGGCCGTCGTCGTCGTCGTCGGCTGCTCCGCCGCAGGAATGCGGGGCACCTTCCTCCACGTCTCGCGCCGCCGCCGCCGCCATCACAAGCACGGCGGTCCCGCCGCGGCGGAGGCGCCCTCCCCGCCTCGCGCTAATTTATCCGCCACCGTGCTGCAGGAAACCATCTCCGCCACCGAGGCGATCATCACGAAATGGGACCCCCGGGGCTCCTTCTCCTCCGCCAAGAACACCACCCTCTTCCCCGAGAGCCGCGGCGAGGCCCTCCAGTTCCTCCGCGCCGTTACCGATCTCCAGAGCGCCATGAACTTCTCCACGGCCGATCCCCACCTGAACTCCAGCTCCACCCTCGTCGCGCGAGGCCAGACCCTCGTGCAGGCAGCCATGCGCCGGCTAGAGAAGGAATTCTACCAGATATTGCTCTCCGCCCATTGCGACCGCCTCTACCCGGAGTCGGTCTCCACCTCCGCTGCGTCCTCCCACACCCTCAGCTCCTGCGGTTCTCTCTCCGACTGCGAGGATGACGACATGCGAGCCGCCTCCGGGTCCATCGCCGAGGTTATTGAGCGCGTCTCCGCCCTTGCCGTGGCCGACCTTCGCTCCATCGCCGACTGCATGATCGCCGGCGGTTATGGCAAGCAGTGCGCCAAGGTCTACAAGGTTGTCCGTCGGTCCATCGTCGAGGAAGGGCTCTACAAGCTAGGGTTTCAGAGGATGATGCCGGGCCAAGTCCACAAACTCCACTGGGACACCCTCGACCTCAGGATAAGGGGATGGCTCGCAGCCTCCCAGGTCTTCGTCCGCACTCTTCTCTCCGGCGAGCGTCTCCTCTGCGACCACGTCTTCGCCGCCGCCCCCGGCTCCGTCCGGGAGTCATGCTTCGCCGATATCACCCGAGAGTCCTCCGTGCAGTTCTTTGCCTTCCCGGGGCTTGCGTCGCGGAAGACGAAGCGCTGGCCGGAGAGGGTTTTCCGGGTCCTGGACATGTACGGCTCCATCAAGGACTTGTTGCCGGAGATCGGATCCGTCTTCTCGTACGAATCTACGTCCGCCGTCCGATCCCAGGCGACCTCCTCCCTTCTCGAGCTCGGCGAAGCAGTCCGGTCCCTGCTCGCCGACTTTGAATCGGCGATTCGGAACGACAACTCCAAGGCGGCAGTTCCCGGCGGAGGTCTCCACCCCTTAACTCGGTACGTGATGAACTACATGACCTTCCTCGCCGACTACAGCGGCCTCCTCGCCGTCATCTACGCCGACGACCGTCCCCTCCACGCGCACGCCCCTGTTCCCAAGTCTTTCTTCGACATCCCGACGTCCATCTCGGCGCCGTCGTCCCCTTCGTGCAGCAACGGCCGCCATGCCCTCACGGTCTCCGTTCGCGTGGCGTGGCTTATCCTGGTCCTTCTGTGCAAGCTCGACAGCAAGGCGGAGCTGCATCGGGATGTTGCACTGGCCTACCTCTTCCTCGCGAACAACCTCCGGTACGTAGTTGAAAAGGTCCGCCGGTGCAAGCTGCTGGAGCTCCTCGGGGACGACTGGGCGGCGCAGCAAGAGGCTAAGGCGAGGGGGTACGCGGCAAGCTACGAGCGGCTGGCGTGGGGCTCGGTGATGGCGGCGCTGCCGCGGGAAGGGGCTGCGGCGGCGGGCATGGACGCAGGCGCGGCAAGAGAGCAGATGCGGCGCTTCGCCGAGGCGTTCGAGGGGGCCTACCGCCGGCAGGTCTCCTGGGTGGTGACGGACGGGAAGATGAGGGAGGAGCTGAAGCTGTCCGTAGCTCGGAAGGTGATGCCGGCTTACCGGGCACTTTCCGAGAGGTGCCGCGAGGTGCTGCGGGAAGAAGAAGATTCCGGAGGGGCGGTGGCGCGTTTCTCGCCGGAAGACCTGGAGAACTACCTCGCCGACCTCTACCACGGCGACGACGGCGACAGTTCACGCGGCTCTTCCGTCTCGCTCTCGTCCTGCTCCGGTGATGTGGCGTCCCACGTAGACTGCGGGCGGCGACCGGCGGCGACGACTTTTGTTGACTCTGCCGGTACGCGTAAAGAGACCTACATCAACGGGTGATATTAAGTAAATATGTTTACGAGACAATTAGATACTATAAGTAAAATTAACCTTGTATTAACAGGTAGAAAAAAGTAATGAAAACAAAATACTGCCTATTTGACGCAGCGTCCCTCAAATGTTCAGGAATAAATAAGGTTTATCCATAAATTAACCTAGTATTAACAGGTCCTGATTAAGGGAATAATTAAGAAACAGTAGAGGTTTGGTATTATTCGTAAAAAAGAAATAAGATTGTGGAAACCACTAGAAGAACATGACATAAAAGTTTCACTTGAGTGAATCATCTGTATGGATACCAACCAATCAACTCATGCTTTTTGAGAAGAGATTGAATCATATTTGTTGACTAAGAAAATCCTAAACTGACTTGGATTCAAATTTAAGTCCTATTCAAATTTGACTTACTTAATATGTCTCCTATCTAAAATTTAACTCCTACAGCAACCTTACTTTGAATCGAACTAATTGTTCTAGTTAAGCAACTCAATCCTAAGCCGAATCCAAATATGACTCGAATTATTAAAATTAATGTAATACCCTTCAAAATGTTTTTTTTCCAACCTGAACGGAGACCATAACTGTTTAGCAAATGCCGACTTCGCTGGGAGTCACGGCCCAACAGAATTAAATCGGCCCAACAATATCTATTAATCACACACTTAAAGCTCCATTGGTTCAAGATTGTTTAGAAGGTAGACACGATCTATCTCTACAAATTTTGACATGAACCAGATTCATCACCAAATTTAAGCGATAAACCAGGTTTATCCACGAGAAAGATCAAGACTGACATGATGCAAATTGGAACAAAATGTAACGATAATATATATTGCACGATACTTTCTACGATGTGACCGTGATAATTGTAAGGAGATTTTTGGATGCCATGGCTTATCAATATCGATATCACAAATTTGTCTTTGAAAAAATTAGCAGTATTAAAAATTATTAAATTTTTATTAGCGTTTCAAAATAGGTCCTCGCGACCTAAAAGTATGGAATGCCGGATTAGAATCCGAGTCCCGATCTGGACCTGACCCAATCAATTTTTAGGTCAATCGGCTTGATATTAACCTGGTAGATATTCTTAAATTATTATTTTATTATAATTTATTCTAACTCTAGCTAACCCAAGTGTCGACCCAACTCCGACCCCGCTGTCCTGCTCACAGTACTGTTATTTAGATGTTTTCTTATGGGGTGTTTGGTTGCATGATAAAGAAGGTTTTTATTCTAATTTTTAAAAATGGTAAGAAAACTTGTTAAAGTAGGTGTTTGGTAACTATGACAATTTTATGTTTTAAAAGTGATTTTCTTCTTAAACAAAAAAGAGGATCTCACATCTTTCTTTTTTTCTTGTGGTCCCCACTTTGTTTGATCATGTATAGTAGTTACTCTTTTTTGTAATCACATCCCTCCAAACATGATAATTTTATGTCATGAGTTGGTTCACTTTTTATTTTAATATAATTTTTTATCATGAAAGTGTACAAAAAATTATCATGCAACCAAACACCTCATTAATTTTTATCGTCTGAAATGTCCCTACCTAATTAATCTTGATTAAATTACCCAACTCCCTCTTCTCTCTCACTCACCGCCCTATCCTAAAGATTTAAAAAATGCCTTCACTAACAGTTTTAGGAGAAGATTTGGACGGTAGTGACTTATGGGGTGTTTGGTTGCATGATAATGGAAGTTTTTATTTTAATTTTTAAAAATTGTAAGAAAACTTGTTAAAAAAAGTTGTTTGAAAATCTTGACAATTTTATGTTTTGAATGTGATTTTCTTCTTTAAAGAAAAGAGGGTCTCACCTCTTTCTTTTTTCTTGTGGTCCCTCACTTTGTTTGATCATGAATGGTAGTTACTCTTTTTTGTTATCACATTCCTCCAAACATGATAATTTTTTGTCATGAGTTGGTTCACCTTTTATTTTAATATAATTTTTTATCATGAAAATGTACATAAAATTATCATGCAACCAAACACCCCCATTATTGTCGAACGGCATAAGTGTTCATGTTTCATCCTTTCAAGGGATACATTTGAAAATATATAACTAATTATAAAACCAATATATATGTTAATATCTCATAGAAAAGCTTAGAAATTTATTCTTTTAAAAACGAGGACATCACGGAAATACAACATTTACGTGCATAATATGGTCAATTCGTACCATGATTTCAGTATCCAATTATATTTTTAGCGAAAGAGTATAAATGTTCACTAATTGACAGGCTGCGTTCATCGAAGATAAAGTCACGTAGATAATCATTATAAATTTGATATAATTGTTTGATCTTTAATAGATTTTGTTTAGTTGTTCTTAAACAACCATATACTACAGGGTTGTTCCGACTGAATCCTCTTAGCTCAATTGTGTACGTAACAAGGAGTACAAGACTACAGGCATGGTTAACAGGGGTGAGAATTACTGACCCCTTCCAAGGTACAATTTGAACAATGAGCGTAAAAATATATAACTCAGCATGGTAAAACATAAGAACCATCTTTATGGGGGTATTTGGTTGTGGCACACAGCGCGTTTTTTTTACAAAAAAATATTAACTTAACAAAACATGTTAAAAAAATAGTTGATAATCATTATCAAACTATGTTTTTATAGAATATCTTTCCGTGGACAGAAAGAGTGTCAGGGTTATTTTTTTACGTAGTGGCCTCCCACCTTTTTTAGTGGTCTCCACGTTATTTTTTTGTCATCACATCTCACCAAAGATGATAATTTTATATCTTCGACCATCTTAATTATTATTTTAATATATAACGTTATCATGAAAATATATAAAAATCATTATGCAGTCAAACACCTAGACGTTGGTAGTAGCTCTACTATTGCCGTTTGTTCTGTGCCATGTCTTCCTTGACAAGGCACCATGACATTATTATAGGCAGTGGGACACCAACATCAACCCCCCCTCCCCAATATCTTTCTCTTACATTTTGTTACAAAGCAAGTTGAACTTATTAAAACATTCATTAATGCAAGTACTCCTACCGGCCGCTTATTAGTGTGTCATGGTCTCTAGAGATTCTATCTTTTGATTGAAAAAATATTATTCTGTCGATTCTTGAGTAGATTCTTTGATTTCGATAGACATGTTAATTATATATAAGTGACGAGTGGCTGCCTCTGGACCCCCCTTAACAAACAGTTTATTGTACAAGGTTTTAAAATCTATAGGGTTTGCAGATACAGGATCAATTACCTAACATGACACTAGACTGTGTTTTGTTGGTTTTAGGTCTAAAGAGAAACCTTCGACACCTAATCTATAACTTAATAAATAGAAGCCACAGTAGGGTTTTTCTTTTTTATCTGTTGTTCTCATTTTTTTCCCATGTTCATCTTAACCATGCATCTTCTTCCTGCTCTTTCAAATGGGCATTAACTAATTTATATATCTTCCTTCGCAGCACATAAATTATAGTTGTTACCTTTTCATCTTTTCGTATCAGAAACACCCCTCCACTTAAAAACCTTCTTCGTCACGCCCTTGTAGTTGGTTCCACCATGCCCTTTTCATCTTTCTGTATCAGGAGCAGTCTTATTTCAGTCTTCCTTTTTTTCCCTGATCCGTGGTATTAATTGCTTTGGATTTATATTCTTTGTGATTTAAGAAAGATAATCTTCGAGAGGGAGATTTTGGCCGGAAGATTCACCCTTACATGTTCCATGTATAAGAATTTAACACTAGACTATTCATGGATCTGGCCATGTCAAAATTAAACACTAAAATTTTGTAACCAGAAGAGCAAACCGAAGAATATCAAAATCAAACAACATTTTTTTTCTTAATTTCTTTCGTTTTTTTTTTTTTTTACAGTGGGGTAAATGACTCCGCCGAGCTATAGAGACAGTAGTTTTATACTCGAGCGACGACCCAACAGGGGAAGCAGACGCCCGTTGCGGCGGCCGCCCGGCGGTCTACTTGAACCGCCACAGACGCCGGAGTGGACTGGAAGGAGACGAGGCGGAGACGGAGGCGGAGGCGGAGGAGACGCTGGAGCCGGCGCCGGCGTCGCCGTAGAAGAGGTCGGAGATGTAGTTCCCCAGGTCCTCGGCCGCGAACCTCACCACAGCCGAGCAGTCGTCCTCCCCCCGCAGCAGCGCCCGGCACCGCTCGTAGAACGCCCGGTACGCCGGCATCAGCTTCCTCGCGACCGACAGCTTCAGCTCCTCCCGCATCTTCCGGTCCGTCACCAGCCAGGAGGCCTGCCCCTGGTACGCCGCCTCGAACGCCTCGTTGAAGCCCCGCATCCGCTCCCGCGCCGCTCCCGCGTCGACCACGTCCTCCGGCGCCGGGATCGCCGCCAGCACCCTGCCCCATGCCATCCGCTCGTAGCTGGCGGCGTAGCCCTTCGCCTTCTGCGTGTGGCTCACCACCCATTCAACTCCGAGGATGTCCAGCAGCCTGCATCCCCGGACCTTGTTGACCACGTACTGGAGGTTGTTCGCGAGGAAGAGGTACGACAAGCCCACCTCCCGGTAGAGCTCCGCCTTGCTGTCGAGCTTGCACAGGAGGACCAGGACGAGCCAAGCCATGCGGACGTAGATCGTGGAGACGGAGTCGTCGCCGCCGTCGTAGGTAGCAGACGGCTCCGCCGCCGCCGGTAGGGAAGCACCGAGGGACGACGGAAGAGACGCTTGCAAGAGGAGCGGGTGGTCGGCGTAGATATCGGCGAGGATGTCGGCGTGGTCGGCCAGGAACGCCAGGTAGTTCATCACGTACCGGCTGAGCGGGTGGAGGCCGCCGCCGGGGACGGCGACCCTGGAGTTGTCCTTCTGAATCGCCGATTCGAAGTCGGCGAGCAGGGAGCGGACCACCTCGGCCAGCTTCCGGCGGGAGGCGGCCGCCTGCGAGCGGACGGCGGAAGTTGACTGGTCGGAGAAGAGCGTCTCGATCTGCGGCCACAGCTCGTCGATGCAGGCGTACATGTCCAGGATGCGGAATACCCTTTCCGGCGAAGGCTTCGTCTTCGCCGCCACGAGCTCCGGGAAGGCGAAGAATTGCAGGGCGGACTCCCTGGAGATGTCGGCGAAGCTGGACTCCCGGATGGTGTCGGAGGTGGCGAAGACGTGGTCGCAGAGGGTCCGCTCGCCGGAGAGGAGTGTTCGGACGAACACCTTGGAGGCCGCGATCCACCGGCGTATCCTGATGTCGAGGATGTCCCAATCGAGCCTCTGGATTTGGGCCGCCGTGATCCTCTCGAAGCCGAGCTTGCAGAGACCTTCTTCGACGATGGAGCGGCGGATGCTTTGGTAGATCTTGACGCACTCCCTGCCGTAGCCGCAGGAGATCATGCACTCGGCGATGGAGCCGAGGTCGGCCATGGCGAGCGCCGAGACGCGCTCGACCTCGCCGATGGACGTGGTGGCGGCGCGGATGTCCTCGTCCTCGAGGTCGGAAAGGGAGGTGGTGGAGTTGAGGGAGAGCGAGGAGCGGGCGGACGCGGCGACGGACTCGGGATCGAGGCGGTCGTGGTTGGCGGAGAGGATCTGGTGGAACTCCTTCTCGAGGCGGCGCATGGCCGTCTGCATCAGGGTCTGGGCGCGCACGAGGAGGGCCGAGCTGGAGACGGGGGAGTCGGCCATGAAGAAGCCCATGGCGCGCTGGAGGCCGGCGACGGCGAGGAGGAACTGGCGGGCCTCGGCGCGGCTCTCGTAGAAGATGGAGGTGATCTTGGCGAAGGCAGAACCCTGGGGGTCCCATTTGGTGATGATCTCCCCGGCGGCGGCGATGTTCTCCTGCATCATGGTGGCGGAGAAGGTGCGGTTGGGGGTGGCCGGAGCGGAGGGCTCCGCGGGGGCAGCGCATCGGTGGTTGCCGCCGGCCGGCTGATCCTGGCGGCGGGGGACGATTTTGAAGAAGATGCTGCGCATCCCTTTCCTCGGCATCTTCGCCTGGCCGCCGGTGGGGGACGCCTTAGGGTTACGAGATCGATCGGCAGAGGAGAGGAAGACGTGGGGGGCGAGAGAGGCGATGTCTGCAGGCTGCGTCTCCGAGTACGAGGACGGTGATATTTAGAGGAGCTCGGAACAGCTGGGTCGTGATCGGAGCCGGAGCGTATATGGGTAGTATAGTTTGACTAGAACGGGGGTGAGTTTGAACATAGACGGCAATTGGGGTTTGACCATGAGAGGTTTTATCTTTTTTATTTTTTTAAATAACTTACTTTATTCATAAAATTACACAACTAACACGGCAATTTTTTTTAAATTAATACAATACATCTCAACAATATTCCGGTGGGAGTAGGACTACTACAACTTTTCACGGTAAAGATTCCTACGAAAGTGATATGTTATTCTTGGGGTGTCAATGAGCCGGGCCGGCTCGGCCTGAGGTCGACCCGCTAAGGATCCGGTCCAAAATATATTGACCCGGCCCAATTCGACCCGCACTATATTGTTGGCCCGGCCCGACCTGACCAGTAAAAATTATTGATTTGGCCTGACCCGGCCCGGCCCGGCCAAACTATATATTTTATAACTAAATATTTATTAAATATGATAAATTTAATTATTCAAGATAACATATAAAATAAATAATAATTAAATTAAATTATTTTTAATAAGTAAAAACGATATTTTTGACATAAAAAATTGAAAGTTATTTGACCCGTTTTAACCCACGTCGGCCCGCTTCGACCTGTATGTCGGCCCGACTAAAATTCGCGGGCCAAAATCTTTGGCCCATCAAGTGACCCGCAGCCGGCCCGGCCCACGAACCCGTGGGCCGGCCTGGCCCATTGCCACCCTTAGTTATTCTCCTAAAATATATTCTTGCACCTCGTTTGATTGTATAATATTATAAAAAAATGCTATCCGAGAAAAAAAAACACCATGTGGGCCCGGAGAGGCTGACGTGTCGTGCTAATACAACTCCGTGGAGGTAACCGAGCAGCTCCTCCGCCCGCCTGAACACGTTCGCCGCCGCGCCAGGTTGCGGACGGCATCCCGCCGGCGCGGGCCCCCGGTTCCGGCTCCGCGGCGGCAACGGCAGCGGACGCGTTTACCCGGACTGGCGCTCGCCGCCGACGACCGCCCGCCGGAGCGGCGGAGCTGGGGTTGCTCTGCTGCTGAAACAGTCTTCATATTGTCCAGCGCTGCTAATATTTCGGCTGCAATTATTATTCCAATGAGTTGTAATTCGGTAGAATTTAAATGATTCCAACATCCATGATGATGGAATCTAAAGTTGACGTGGGTAAAGCAAAAAAAAAAGAAAAGAAGAGAGAGGAGAGAATCCGCACCACACACCAAACTTAAATAATAAGAAATTTATGATCATAGAGTTAAGTATATATAGAGTGTCCTCTTGATTAATCTTGACGTCTCGGAATTATTTGTCGTCGCTCTAACCTCCTCCAAGGTTGGAGGCGCGAGAGTTCATAGTTTACTCGCAGTCTGATCGGTCGAAGAAAAAAAAGACTATACATAGGATGCATAATATTTTATTGCTTTTTTTCTTCTAGTTTTCGCAGCCGATCTTTCGTGGGCGGCGCACATGTGCTCGGCCGACCGAGCACGTGTGCTGACGAGGCGCACTCCGGACGAAGACTTAATTATTTTTAATCAATATCTTCGGGGTGTTATTTTTAATTTCGGGTTGAATATCGTGCAGTCGCGTGGGGCCACCGGTGAAGCGAGACCACACCCACCTTCCCCACGACTCGGGAAGCTTCTGGATAGCGTCGTCGTACATAAATCTACGTGGAAGAAGGGGGTGGCTGGATAGGCACGGGTAGGCCCCCCCGCGAGAGGTGACGTCACAGCCGAGCCAAAGTCTACACCGGCGGACCGAGCCGGTTTACCCGGGGAAGGGTGGGGTACGGTCCTTTTTATGCGTACACCCCGCCAACTTTGACTACTTTCACTTGGTATCTGAATAAATATTTCGCTGGTAAGTATATACATTTTGCGTTCACACGTAGGCATTTTACCGGGGGTAGATGAGGGGGTTGAGTTGCGCTAACCAGAGAAAAGTTGCGGTGGGGAAGGTACCTGTAAACATGGTGAATGGTGTCGGTGTAACATTCGATTAAATTAATTAATTAGTCTAATAATCGTGTTACTTTTCAAGAGATCACTTATTTATTGATTTAATTTGTTCACGTATTCACATATCAGAATGTCATAATTCATCTTCCTTAAAAATTCGACGTCTTCGTCACACGTATCACATATCACATAACCCGGATGAGTCACATGAATTTTTTGATCGGGTCATACTCTAATATCATTTGTAACAATCGACTAAATCAACGAATTAACCCAACAATGATGTTACTTCTCAAAAGTTCACCCATCCTCCGAGAATAATATACTTGACTTCGTAATTCTTTTAACTCAGCTTTTGAAAAATAGTTTAACCAGTATTATTTGTAATCTTATAACATATTCACAAATTGAAATGTTACGTACAGACATATGTAAAAATTATCATAAAAATTCTTTTACGGGAGAATCAATATATAGTTGGCAGAATTAGTCGAATTATTTTTCCAACAATCATATTTTCCATTTTTTTACATGAAACTAACCAACTGGACTTGAAAAGGGCCGAAGAGCACATCAAATATAAATTATAAAGTAGTTTAAACGGAACGCAAGTCATATTGTATCAACGTATCTACCGCCCTTAAGGCCTGTTTGGTATCAAAAAATTTTAGGAATAAATCTAGTTTATCCTCCAAATTCTGGGGATAACTTAGATTTATCCCCAAGGCATCTCTGTGCCAAACATGCCAGTTTGATATCATAAATTTTTGGGGATAAACTTGGGTTATCCCCTAAATTTGGGGGATAACCAAATTTATCCCCAAGTTATTTCTGTACCAAACATCACACAAAAGTTTAGGTTGTAACATAATATTGAATTCTTTACTGATGATAATACGAGAAGTCTTTACAGATGATAATTCTGTCTAAAATAGCAATTCCACCAATCCGCCCTCGATATCTTGATATATATTTGAATTTCCCATGAACAATATTACGCTGGAATTGGTTCTTAATTATTATTCGTCTTTTTTCTTGTACACACGTGTGTTAAACTTGAATTGTTTGCCATCGTTATCGAGAAAAAGAAGAAGAAAATACCTGAATTTAAACCCCAAGAACATTAATGTTAGGTCATTGGCCACGACATCAGGTGGTATCTAAATTTCAAGTTGATCCCATAGACGATTTCATGCCAATCTCCAATTCTGGTCATTATAAGTTGATTAATTACGATTAGCATTTTCCCCGTTTGCTCTAATTTCTCTCGTAGTTTTCTGCTTTCCTTTTATTCTTTTTTTTACACTCAATATCACAACTTCTTTCAATTCTCTTTCAATCTATAACATAAAAAATAAGCGACGCCAAGTCTGATCAATTAAGTTATATTTTATAAGGTGTTTAGTTGCACATTAAATTTGTAGACAGTAAAAAGTTATATTAAAATAAAATGTGATCTAACAAATGACATAAAATTATCATGTTTAAGAAGGTATGATAAAAAGAATAGTGGATATCATATATGACTAATGGGGTGTTTGGCTGCATGATAAATTTTTATACATTTTCACGATAAAAAAATTGTATTAAAATAAAAAACGAACCAACTCATGACATAAAATTATCATGTTTGGAGAGATACGATAACAAGAAAAAAAATCACTACCATACATCACCAAACAAAGTGGGAGACCACAAAAAAAGAGAAAAGGATGAGACTCTCTTTTTTTTGTTTAAGAAGAAAATCACTTTCAAAATATAAAATTATCATAGTTGTCAAACACTTCTTTTAACAAGTTTTCTTATAATTTTTAAAAAGTAAAATAAAAATTTCTAATATCATTCAACCAAACACCCCATAAATGAGGTGGGAGGGATCACAAGATAAAAAAGAGAGGTGACCTCTTCTTTTACATAAATTACTAGAGAATGATGGTACTTTAAGTAACCCTTAACTAGGCATTAGTTGGTTTTTTGTGTTTATGGTTCCAGACATGTTTTACCTCTCAATTTGTCGATTCCGATCGATTTTTAGGGAGAAAAATTGATTGGGAATCAGTTCGGAACAATAATTTTTTTTCTTGGTCTATAAAATTTATAAAAATCGCTAGAAATCATAAAAATTAGGAAGCCCCCTAAACAATTTGTTGAAAAATGCAAAAGTAACATCTAGCATACTTTCAAGCCATTATAAAAGAGCTTAAACTAAGTGGATATAATTTCATAAATTAATGGCAATGACAATTGTAATAAAGAAAGGTAATAATGCACTCAAAAAGCTCGCTTGGGAGACACAAGAAACTATGTTCGCTGCAGTGAAACTTGCGCAAAGCATTCACATGCTATCATTGTCAGAGAGTGAAAAGAGATTATGGACCAATTTGATATGGCCAGTCTCCAAGTTATAGTTCCTTTTTCATTTGGGGAAAAAGTTGTAAACAAATATACAACAATGTTGCATGGAAATAACCTTGGTATTATTTAATGAACAATTCCAAGTTTTGACTGCATCTTCGTTGCCATGCTTCGTAGAAAAGCCCTTGTCTGCTCTTGTGCCCCCCACTATCCTCTCCAAATCAAGATAAACCCAAGGTTTCAATAATTTGCAATGCACAAAAAAGTTAGCTTTCCTGTTTCTGTTTCATCAGTGTGAAACACATGGAATTAGAGATGGTGAACAAGTAGCCCAGAGATGATTTAGGCCTACTGCTACTTTCTTGATCCTCAAACAGAACAGGACCTGAGAATGTAACTAGCATTTACTGAAACCTCAATAAGATCTTTTTTATGTATAATCAGCTAAAAGGATATTTTAAATTGTCACCCTCCAACATAAGACTGTCACTATCTTTTGCCACCACTTCGTCTACAGTTGCTGTTTCACATGCCTTTCACCAACATTATTGACTGTGTTACCCCCACTGCTCCTAATATCATCATTTCAGACCGCCGATACTTCAGATCAAAGACACCCTGAACGTCAAAGATCCCCCAACCTGGAACTAATCCGGCACATATTCCAAACCAGGAATTTACTGTCTGAGAACTACTGTCCGGACAGACCCAGAAAACCAGAGATATTCTGAATACCGAGGATCTGTTCAGATAAATCTCGGAATGATCAGCCTATCCGGAAACCCAGAATCCAATGTGGCATCTAGAAAAACCAGAATGACCCAGAGTCTGATGTCCGTCCGAACAGACCCAGGAAGAAATCAGCAGATGCACCAGAAGCTAGAAAGTGTGCAGAGATCTGTCTGGCAAGCAGAGAATTGGGGCAAACCAGACTAATGCCCTGTTTGGTTAGAATTTCATTTTTGGTACTATATCAATATTGATATTAATATTTTCAAATGTTGGAGTATCAATATCAAAATTAATACAAGTTGACATTTGTATTACATGATATGCTTTGTTTGTACTACAAATTTTAAAATTGATATAATTAACCAAACACCTCTTAATCATTCCTATCAATATCAATTTTAAAATTAATAGTGATAGAGGTACTTAATAGTGTTACCAAACAGGGCGTAAGGCATCTCAAGCAATGGAAGTACATGCCTGAGGCATATAATAACTGTCGAACGTCTATTTTTATAAATTTTGTTACAAAAACATACAAATATAATAAACATCTAAGTTATCGTGCAAGCAAACACTCCCTTAAAATTTACATAGCTGGGTCAGACTAGTGATAATATTATACCGATCAAACTAATTAAGAATTCTATAGATCGGATAAAAAGAAGGCCTTAATTCGTTCTTACCTCGCCGGTAGATCCCGTGATGTGCGGGTTTTATTTTATGTTTCTGTTAATATTTTTTTTCGAAAGTCAACAAGGTCTCAAAGTCAAAGATTCCGCAGGAACGTATGGCCGAGCTTTGTGCCGACTGTTAGCTCCTTAATTAAAAGAGATACATGTATTTGATAAATTTATGCTTTCAAAAATAATTAATTCCTTAGACAAAATAAAAGTTCTCATTTTTTTATCTCGTGGTTTCTCATCTCTGTTGGTCTTGGATAGCTTCACACTTTTTTTTGTCATCACATTTGTCTAAATATGATCATAATTTTATGTCGTTAGTTAACTCATAAAAATATAAAAACTTTGTTATGTCTCGAAGAGAGAGAGAGAGAGAGGAGGTTTGTGAAATAAAGATAATATATCTATTCAAATCAACACAGAGGAATACATACTTGCGGATACAAACATAATAGATCAAGAAAATAAGACCAAACTAAACAGATGGGGAATTTCGTTGGAAATCAATTCCAAGAAGCGAACACATAGTCTCAAGTCGACTAACACATAAGAATATTGCGTAAACGGTCGAATAGTAGAATTGAAAACTCTCTCGAAAGAATTTGATAACTGCCACAAAAATAGATAATGACATCAAAAGAGTGTGAATATCACCGAGACTAACGATCTCGACATAAAGATCACGGCTAAGAAACTAACGAAGAACGATAACATAACAGGCCAAACTTATAACCGAAGATACGTACTAAAAAATAAGAAGACGGACCAGAGATACCATCCGTTAATTAATAATCAGATGTGTGTAAAATAAGAACAGTCCCGTTTAGCATGGCCGAAAAAACGGGTCTTGCTAGTTTAGCAGCATGGCAAACTTGGACCAGAGATACCATCCATCCGTTCTGTCATTTGCTTCTCCCTCAAGAGTCTCGACAACGTACGAGAGTGGGCTGATCGCATCAGAGCATAAACAAATAAGCATAACCAACGGGGCGTACGTTAACGAAGAATAATCACGTTACACCACAGGAGCCGTCCGTCCGTACGCAGGAAGGAAGGGGAGATCGATCTATCTAATCTAACAGAAGATGATGTACGCTTGCTTTGTCCAGAAGTAGGAGGACTTCTGGGGGAGATGCGCGGTTCGATCAGATGCTTCCCGAAAGCAGAAAAAACATGTATATATATATATGTACAAGTAATAAGTCAACGCAGTCGGCTAGCCTGCTGGTGTGGATGGATGCATCGATCTTCATGTTTGACAAACGATGAACGCCGGCCTTAACGTGCTCAGTGGCGCCAGAGAATTAGTAAACCTTTTTTAATTTTCTCTGTGGGACGTCTACCCAGTAATGAATGATGCATGCGCTCTTATAGCTAGTCGTCTGTTTGGGAATGAGGATCGCTTGGGAAAACTGTTACTTGTTCCACTTAGATAAACGTCCGTAAAATGCGTTTAATTAATTAAAGATGGACGTCCTCGTGCTTTCAGGTAGAATATCTCTCCTTGTACGTATATAGATGGTGCTATATATACAAGCAAAGATGGAGGTTCTATAATTGGCTTGATATATAGCTAGGTAGAGATACTCCAAGAATTCCTAGGCTTTGTATCGCAAACCAGGTGGTGCCTTGTTCTCCCCATTGTTGAAGGGTTTAATCCCATTTTGGCCACCGGAGGAGTATTCTATACCTTTATCATAGCCTGGACCTGGGTCTTCTCAGCACACGTGCGTTTTTGGAATTTCACATGGGTTTAATCCCATTTTGGCCACCGGAAGAGTATTCCATACCTTTATCATAGCCTGGACCTGGGTCTCCTCAGCGCACGTGCATTTTTGGAATTTCACACCCATCCCCACATTTGTGAAGCATTGGCTATTAAAAGAAGCTCTTGTGTGATATCGATCACAGAACAATAATACGAATGAAAATATCATAGTCGAAAGTCTTGCAAAAGCCGTGGTTCAAGCCATTCTCTAAACAAAAGCAGGTGTCTTCCAGTCTATTCACAAACTCTCACTTCTACCCGGAGACTTTTTGTAACCATGCGGTCGTCATTCTTGGATGTGAATTTTCTGTTTCTCAAAAAAGGAAAAAAAAAGACTCTTTTTGTGAACCCCCCTTCCCTTAAGTTATTGGATGACGTACGCACGTACGTCATGCCCATCTAGATCAGCCTGTGGTGCACCTGGTCATACACGGCTCCACATCGCAGAGTGTTCGATGAAACGCTCCATGAAATCAAGTCAACGTCGACGACATGCATGGGCGGCGAGACGTGAAGATCGATCGACCACACACATGAACGGTGAAAATGACGGTCTTGTGTCCAGGCCGTCGATCTGCAGCCACATAACATGCGGTGCCGGAGAGATTATTGGTTGGAGGATATGTGAGGACGCTCGACATATAAATAAATAAATATTTAATATATGTGTGTGTATATATATATCTGCACAGATAAGGTTCCTCACAATATTTCCGTACGTCCACAAAGATAAGAAGGACGATGAGCTTGTGGCCATCGATTAGTCTGGGGCCATAGATTTCTTTATATTGATTGCCAGAGTAGGCACCATATATGTGTTTGCATATTAAATTTGTTGTAGCCATCGGCTCAAAATTCTAGAGCTATGACTAAATAGGCACCATTATGATAAGTTTTTTTTTTTGCAATACCCAATACAATATATATTATTCTAGCGCGCCAACCGTTCCGATAGACGGGTCATTAACAATTCCTGCTTTCTGTGTGGGTATATATATAGTAGTGCAGGGTCTGCCCCCCTTGCCAAGAAATCGATCTCCTCTTCCATCTCTGAATAAAAGAAAAAACTGCGGATGGAAGACTTTGCCGCAGATATTCATGTGAGTGTCGGTCGTATTATTCAAGAATCATGGGTCAAAGGAATTTCTGAACTAACATCCTTTAAAAAAATTATTTTCTAAAACTAACAAGAAAGAGATTTATTTTGGTAGAAGAAGTCGGATTCCACAAGCTCACGGAACCAGTTCCGGCAGACAATGAGCTGGGCTTATTGGGCCTAGCGACGCCACCCATTATGTCAATTCCTAAGGCCCTGCTTGGGCTTTCATAGCGTGGATTGCAGGTGTGTGTTGACGACCCAGCCGACAATGGGCTTGTGGCGACCGAGTAAGGGAGATTTATACATAGGCTGGGATCGTGAAATAAAAGTGTCTGCTTTTCTTGAGTTGACTTCTTAGGAAATAAAAGATTAAGATTCTCACCGTACTTCGGGCACACTTGTCCGGATTTGAAGATTCTCACTGTACGTATGTGTCAACTTTCAAGGATCACATGGTGATACACTGGCTGTGATCAAACTCCATTCATGTTTAGGAGGATCGAAGTGTAAGTATCCAGCAATTATGTGAAACTAATATATATGTATTTGTGATTCGTAGACAAACTGATCTAAGAATCGCCATGATCGACAGCTTCCGGGGGCCGGCAGGTTATGGCCTGCCATCCCGAGCGAATTAGGAGGAGCTGCTTCAGAGAGTCGGAGGCGGGCTCCATCGACCCCGCCGGATAGAACTCGTCGGCCTTGAACACGCACTCCGACTCGGCCGACTCGGCCGGTCCTGGCCGCCGCCGGCGAGGCTCCGCGCCCTTCAGGAACAGATCCCCTTCAGACCGCACCGATCCGCTCATCTCCTCTTCCCCGTCCGGTGCCTGCCACCACCCCCCGATGACGGCGGCGGCGTTTAGCAGATCGAAAGAGGGGTTCTCCTCTCATGCCATATATATATATAAATTGATGAAAACAGGCGGTAAAGTTTACGTCTTTACCTTCTCAATTACGTACTTAAAGACCGTCTTGTTCGTCCCGGCCTCGTAGATATTGCACTGAGATAAGATCTGTGGCACGAAACCGTGTAAAAGTGAATCGCGAGGCTAAAAATTTACACATGCTCAAACTACGCCAAACTTGTAGGAAATTTTTTTTAAACTAACACACACAAAATATTTTATGTATTGATTTTAGGACAAAAAATTATGTCTGTTACTGTTAGTTTAAGCCAAAAGAAAAAGAAAAAGAAAAAGAAACTTTCCCCGCCCAACTGGTGGGCGAGCTGCGCTCACCTGCGACTCCAAGCTAGCGCAAACGGCGTAGATACCCCAGCCTCTCGTGTAGTTGTTGTACAAATGGACCTTGCCGAATCGCACGCGAGGATGCCGCTGCTTCGTTCCATCGAAGAAGCAGTGATGAACCGTCACTCTCACCGATCTGTCGACGTCGCAGTTGGTGCAGTCTGCTCCGATCAGCATCGTCTTGTTGTGCATGGAAAAGTGGCATCTGGCGCCGGCAAGAACAAAACCGGCAGCACAACAAGCATATATATATATCAGATACATTTATAGCTAGAATCCCTCTTTATGTGATCGATCGATCGATATATGCTCACCTGGATATGGTGATATCGGTACTTCCCAGCGTGATGTCGATCAATCCGTCGTCGTAGTCTCTCAGGCTGCATCTGTCGATCCATATGTGCCTGGATTTGAGCTTTATCTGGATGGCATCGGCGTCGCGTCCCCTTCCGGATTCGAATTCGAGGTTGCAGACAATCGCGTGCTCGCATTGCTGGAGCAGCATGCCTTTGCCGGTGAGCTTGATCCTCCTCCCCCGCCCGTCGATCGTCTTGTAGGACGACACCGTCACGGGGGTAGCGAGATGGATGGTTCCGGAGACCTCGAACACGATCCAGAGTGGCTCCTTCCTGCGGCACCCTTCACGGAGCGAGCCCGTCCCGTCGTCTACGAGAGCGGCAAAGGATTGCCGGCCGTGAGCCGCGGGTACTGTAATGGTGGAGGTGGAAGGAAGGATGAACAAGATCGGTCTCTCTGTATGCATACCGGCGAGGGTCGTGACGTGATAGAGCGCCCCGTGGAGGCCGCCGACGGCGCTCCGTCCGAAGCCCTCGGCCTGGCCGGCGAGAGCGCGCAGGCTGCTGTCCACGTGAGCGTAGGGCGGCGCCATTCCCGTTCTGCTGCGGTGCTGGAGCGGGGAGGAGCTGCCGGGCGGCGGAGATGGCGGAGGGGGATTAAGAAAGGCTCCGTCCGGCGGTGGCGCCGCAACGCCCTCGGTGCGTTACGGGCGGCGGCGGCGGCGCGAACCGCCTCGCATCGCATCCGAACCGTAACCGAAAACCGACGCGCTCGCCCTGCAGCCTTCAATTTTTCGGATGCGGATTCAATTCGGAGTTAGCTAGTTTCGGGCGGCAGCTGCGGCGCGAACCGCCCCGCATCCGAACCGTAACCGAAAACCGACGTGCTCTCTTTTAGCCCGTAGGTTTCGGATGCGGATGAGAGAGGGTGATTTATCTATCTAGATAAGAGAGGGTGACTCAGCAAATCTTTTTTTTCTAAACGTACCTAACAGTACCGGGGTGTTTGGTTGCATGATAATTTTTCCTACACTTTCACGATAAAAAATTGTAGTAAAATAAAAAATGAACCAACTCAAGACATAAAATTATCATGTTTTGGAAGGATGTGATTACAAAAAAGAGTAACCACCGCACATGACCAAACAAAGTGGGGGGACCACGAGAAAAAAGAAAGAGATGAGACCCTATTTTTTGTTTGAGAAGAAAATCACTTTTAAAACATAAAATTGTCGTGATTACCCAACACCTCTTTTAATAAGTTTTCTTACAATTTTTAAAAGTTAAAACAAAAATCTTCGTTATCGTACAACCAAACACCCCCGTAAGGATATTTCCAAGATTCTTTCAGGCAGATTGGTATGTTACGTACGAATCCTGCACGTCGGGCCCATCTTTTTAAATGAACGCGCGCGCATGATTTCTCCTTGCCCCTTCTTGCTTCGGCAAGGGCATGTCTCGATCCCTTTCGGTAACCCCCACACATGACACATGTATGTATCTTCTTCTCAGAAGGGGAGGTCGATCGGGGGACTCGATCTCCTATCCTATCTTTCAGAGGAACCCACACAATTAACTCTGATCAGAACAGAACCATCTTGTTTGTATCCGGCATGCTTCCACTCCGAAAGTTCCCATGTTTAACCAATCTAATTCGGATATATCCGAAATGGGTCCACTCAGAGATCATCGGGTCTCTCGTCTTGGGCCCCTAAAGCGAACCACCGGGCGAAGAGGCCCATTAAAAGGGGGTGCTCGGTGGTCGGTAGAACCCATGCCGAGAAATAATAGTCCATGGTCCACGTCAGCGTGATGCTCGCCGTTTGACCGGCCGGTGGGAAAGGAGGCCAAAATTGTCAAAGTCAGCAGACGACTCATGATTTGTCTTCAGCTTGTCTGCTTCAATCAAATCATGCCCGTGGATCCGTCCGAGGGGTGCGTTGTCTGAAACGGACGGGACGGAAGCAGAGGGGAACGGGCGGTTATCTATCTGATCACGACTGACAGCGAGCGTTTAAGAATAATTTTTTTTACGATAAATAATTAGAAGTCTGATGTCGTGGATGAATATAATTATAAAAATCAAAGAGATTGTGAAAAAAATTTTAAAAAAAATAGATTAGGTGGTAAAACAAATAAACGCAAAAAAGTGACGAAGGACGAGAGAGATTTATATAAAGAGTGCCCAAGTGTCGGTACAACGAAATTAAATGAGTAAGAGACGAGATTTTTCAACATATGTATAAAAGATTAAAATTAAGAAAAGATAAAAAAATAATTATGTATTAACAAAGATAAGACGAAAGATCTCAAAATTTTAATCAAGTGAGACGTATCAAAAGATAAAAAAATAAAAGTATTTTGATCGAAAATGGTGATATCAAAGAAAAATAAAAATTTTGTTTTGCTATTATTTTTAATGACAACTCTGCTAAAAACGTAAACGAAATAGAGAATGTGACAACGTTTAATTTGAATTAAATTAGAGGAATTTAACTTTTCGGATGTTAAAAAAATATTGAAGAAGATGAAAACCCGTAAGACATGTGGTCTAGAAGGTATTCATGTTGAAATGCAAAAATGTTCGAAAGATTTTGGCGGTGGAAATGGTTTTCTTGACTTTTTAACAAAATTTTAATATCAAAAATAATGTCCAATGAGTGAAGAAAGAAGATTTACAAGATTAGGCAAATTATAGATGTATCAAGGTCATGAATTATACTGTGAAATTATGGAAAGACATTACTCAGGGGCAATTGTGAAATTGTACAAATATTTCAATTAACCAATTTAAGTTTACGCACACTTGATCTACGACTAAAATTTTCTTGTTTTAATTAGTTTATATGGACGGTTTGCAATAAACTATTGTCTTTTTGCATTAGTTATTGATGAATTAGTAAAGTCTAGAGAAGATTATATATCTTAGTGTATGATATTTACAAACGATATCAAATTGATAGATAATACATAAGAAGAAGTGAATACAAAGTAACAACCTTGAAAAAAAATTTGTTGGTTTGGATGGGATAAAATTACCTAAAAGAATATAGCTCACGAATATTGTGTCAATTATTCAAAAAGATTGAGAATCAGACAAAGGTATTAATCACATGATTAAAATTGGTTGAATAAAGTGGAGACTAGATACAAAAGTTCGATATGTTCGTAGAATTGCACTAAATTTGATAGAAAAAGTTTATCTTACATTTATAATGCATGTAATAGTGTATGGTAGCAAATATTGAACAATAAAAGGAAAATAAACTTCTAAATTAAGTGTTGTTAAATTGATAATGTTAAGATGGATGAATGTTCATATTATATTAAATAGAACAGGAAAATGAATATACTAGAGAAAGTGCAGCCGTTGCAAAAAATGTAAACAATTTGAAATATAGGAGATTGAGATAGTTTGACTATATGAAATGTAAACATAAGAAGGTTGTGGTTAGAAAAATGAAAAGTATTAAAATAACAGTAATAAAAAAGATCCTGAAAAATCTAAGTTAACTTAGAAGATGGTAATTTTATATGATTTCGATGATTTAAATGTTAACTTAAATCAGCGTGAATGAAGAAAGAGAATCTATATACAAGGAAATTGAGACTAGACTCAAGTTTTCTTTAAAAGGAACTAGATTCATTCATAACACAATGAAGCACATATACGACAATACAACAAAGACAACTCTAAAAGAGAAAAGACATCCAATTAAACTAGGCATAGAAGAAGTTTTGATGGAAATTATCATTTTCAAGAAACTAAAGCACGGTCGCATATCGACCAGCAGATATGAGTGCATAAACAGTCAAACAACAAAGTTAGGAACTTCATAAGAGAACACTTAGAGGGTGTAGATATTGCCGGGACCAACGATCTCGAAATAAAGTTAACAACCATGGAGATAACAAGGAGAGATAACTCGATAGAACTCAACCAAACAACAACAAACGATAACACAAATGGAAGACTAGACTCGAGTTGATCATATTTATTAGGACATATTTTATACAAAGTCTACGTTTGGTTTATTTTAATGTAATACAAACAATAATTTATTAAAAATATAACGTATATTAAATGCATGATTAGTTTTACCTTAAAATTTCTTAAATTTCATTTTAATAAGAGAAATAAATATTCGACCTAATTTATGTTTGATTTACTAACGGTTCGAAGTTTCGCTTAAGAAAAACTTGGTTTGAAGCACCTTTCAAATGAAATCAATCATCACTAATCCAACTCAGCAATTATCCTCAAGTCAAATTACTGATTTGGGATGATTTGATTTTTATAGCCAACATCGCAAGGGGGTGGCAATGGGGCGGGCCGATCCACAGGTTCATAGGTCGGGCCGATTGTGAGTCATTTGATAGGCCAAAAGTTTTGGTCCGCGAACTTTAGTCAGGCTGACATACAGGCTGAAACAGACCGATACGGGTCAAAGGATTTTCAACATTTTATGTCAAAAATATCATTTTTACTTATGAAAAATATATTTTAATTAAATTATTCTCAATTTTATAATATTATCTTAAACAATTAAATTTATCATATTTTAAAATATATTTATTTATAAAATATAAAGTTGGGTTGGGCCGGGCCGGGTCAGGCCAAGTTAATAATTTTTGCGGATTGGGTCGGGCCCGGCCCATTGACACCCGTAAACACCGCATTAAGGGACTTACCACCTGCACATTTGTCGACCCAAGGTGTAACAGTAGTAGGTAAAGGGCTCTTCGGTACAATCGATTAACTTGGGGATAAAAATTTTATGAGATAAATCTGATTTATCCCTAAATTAATATGGTATCAAACGTGCCCCCAAGGATATCCTAATTTTATTCCGGTTTGCCCCTGACTCATATTTTAGATAGATAATACAGATATTATCCAAACATTAATTAGGGCGAACACGAAACAATCGGTTCAGATCCGCTCCAAATTAATATTTTATAATACATACATGATTAGATATTCAAAATCATTATATTTAAAAGTATGATTAAATATTTTCTATTGTACGTATATCAATATCCTTTAACGTTAATACATATATGATACATTTTATTGTAAGTTTTTATTTTATTTTATTAAATATATCAATCAAATAAAATTTGATTAAGATTTCGAAAAGGGTATTGCCCATATCTAAGATTATTCCAACTTATAATATTCTAAGTCGTACCTACCTACAGTATCCCACTCGGAGTATATATGATGAGAATTGTCCAATTAATTAAATTGAGCCGACGAGTCGAGATCGTCTCGGGAGTTTCTTAAGAAAGTTTTTCCAGATATTTTAAAAAATTTATTTAATATATGACACGATAGATATTAAATATTTTTTTACGAGAAATTTCTCGAAAATCTCCGAGACGATCTCAACTCTGACCGAAACACCGAAACTTTCCGTACTCGCTCATTTTAATCTCCTCGACTGCACGCATCTCCTCACCGAAACTTTCCGTACACGCTCATTTTAATCTCCCCATATCACACACTTTCATTGGCGATCACAGGGTGACGTCTCTTCCAAATCAAACCCCCTTCCTGACCATACAGCCTACTCTACACATCCTGCACCGTCTCAAAACCCAGCCTTCCTATTCTCCACCTTAGCTGAGCATAAACAAACAACAATCTCCACCTCCCCCAAAAGACCAAGTCATATGGATAAAGGCAAGAGAAAATCTCGAAGGAGGCTCTCTGTGCAGGATGACAGTATGGCTGACGTTGATCAAGCAAGTTCAACATTGGGTGAAGCATCCACCCCCCCAGGTGCTATATGGGCAGACGCAGCTGGCCCTAACAAGCTGCCGGATCATAAATGAAGATTATCTTCTGGAACTGTCGGGGTGGGAATGGGCACCCGACAGGCCAGTTTATAAACAGTCTCTCCCATTCCATCAAACCAGATTTTTGGTTTCTTGCGGAGACTAAGTGCGGAATTTCTGCCAGTCACGACTTTTTCAATAGAAGAGGCATTAAAAATTTTCATGTGGTCCCTGCTAATGGCAAGGCGGGTGGTCTCTGGCTGTGGTGGTCTGCAGATATCAAGGTGGAAATTTTTGTTTCATGTGACAATTGGGTGGGCTCTTTCATTACTGATTCTGCACAGGGTATAAAGTTTTTTCTTGTGTCCACTTATGCTCCCACAAACCACATAATTCGTACACACATGTGGTCTCACATGACCTCCATTCTTAAGGATATTAATATCCCCCTCTGCCTTATTGGGGACTGGAACTGTGTCTGCTATAATTCTGAAAAATGGGGGGGTAATCCACCTATGAGGTCTCATCTTTTGCAATTTGAAAACTTCATTCAGCTGAACCGGTTGGTTGATGTCAAGCATGAGGGACCTGCCTTTACTTGGACAAACAGAAGATCATTCAAGTATAACATCCGTGAGAAATTAGACCGTTGTCTTGCTTCTATGGATTGGATAGCAATTTTCCCTAAGGCCTCTCTGCTCACTTTACCCACGTACTGCAGTGATCATTCACCTATGTATCTGAACACCTCACCCAACACTTCTTTCTCTAAGTCTTCTTTCAAAATTGAAGCAGCCTGGTTTGGGCACCCGTCCTTCATCCCCACTGTTAACATGATATGGGTTCAGAAGCCTTCTATTGTTACAAACTACAATCAGAAGATGGATGTTATAAAAAAGGAGCTCCTTAGTTTGAAAAAGAAGGTCTTCGGAAATATCCAAGAACAGATACTGTCGGTCAAGAAACAGATCTCGTCTCTTAATCACATTCCAAACCATCAATAGGATATTGATACTGAAATCAGCCTGGAAGCTCGGCTTAAGTTGCTGGAAAATCTAAATGCTACCTACTGGAGGCAGAGAGCGAAACTTCACTGGCATACCCTTGGCGACAAGTGTACCCGTTTTTTTCACATGAAGGTTATCAACAGGAGGCGTTGGAATAAGATCCCGGGGGTCTTCTTGGACAATGGCACCTGGTCCTCTAAAGAGGGGGACATAAAAAATGTTTTCATTTCCTACTTCAGCTCTCTTTTCTTTGGCCGGTCTATGAACACTCTCCAATCCTTACTTGGATTGGATACCCCCCAAATCAGTGCTGCTCATGCTTCAAACCTCATTTCCCCAATTACCCCGGATGAAATTAAATCATCACTTTTTTCTATGAAGCCCGAAAAGGCCCCGGGACCTGATGGCATTCCTCCCATTTTCTTGCAAAATCTGTGGCCATCCATTAATGCTGACATTGTTTCCCTTATCACAAACATCATGTCCTCGGGGCACATCCCTCTTGGCCTAAATCACACGGTGGTTACCCTTATCCCCAAAAGGGATCATCCTACCTCCCCTGAGCACTACCGCCCAATAAGCCTTTGCAATGTCACTTACAAAATCCTCACTAAGGTGCTTGCTACCAGAATCAAGTGTTTGCTTCCGACTTTGATTTCTCAAAACCAAACAGCTTTTGTGCCCGGTAGGTTGGGCATAGACAACATCATCCTTGTTCATGAAATTCTTCACTCTTTCAAGCATAAAAAGGGTAAATTGGGAAATTTTCTTGTCAAGATTGACATTAGCAGGGCTTTTGATAAAATTCAGTGGCCTTTTATAAAGGCTATGTTGTGCAAGTGGGGGCTTCCTACGCAGTTAGTGGATATCATTATGGCATGTACTTCTTCTGCAACTTACTCTTTAAACTTGAATGGCAAAATTTCGGGTTTTATTAAACCCCACAGGGGCATTCGACAGGGGTGTCCGCTCTCCCCCTACCTATATATTATGTGTGCTGAGGCCCTCTCGGCTCTTTTCAAACGTGAGATTGCTAGGGGTAGTTTTTGTGGTTTCAAGCATGGTAGGGGTGGCCCCACTATCTCTCATGTTATGTTTGCTGATGACATCATGATTTTTGGAGTAGCCAAGGAGGAAGAATTAAATTGCATGATGAGCATTCTGCATGAGTATCAAAGCTGGTCGGGTCAAGCTATCAATTTCTCAAAGTCTAGTATCCTCTTTAGCAAAAATGTGCACCCTTCTTTGCAAACAAAGTTAGCTCATTTGGTGGGGCTCCCTTTTACTTCCCAAAATGAAACTTAGTTGGGCATTCCCCTGAACATTTCTGATCATAGAGTCAAGTATTTTGATTGGCTAGTGGGAAATTTTCAGAGAAAATTGGCAGCTTGGAAAACTGACCTGTTGAATACTGGGGGCAGAACGACTCTCATAAAATCCACTCTGAATCAAATCCCCCTTCATGCTATGTCGATCAGACGTATTCCGGCTGCTATTACAAAGAAGCTGGATATGATACAGAACTCTTTTTGGTGGGCGCATAATTCTGGAGATAAGAAGAAGATTCACTTTTGTAAGTGGAACTCCATAAAACAACCAAAGCTCGGAGGGGGACTGGGGATAAGGGACTGCCATACCATGAACATTGCACTTCTCTGGAGGCTTGCTTGGTCTTTTTTGCAAGACAAACACAAGCTTTGGGTTCAGCTACTCCAATTTAAGTATCTTGGCAGGTTGGACATCTGGAACGCTACTCCAAAAAACTATCATTCGGATATATGGAAAAATATTTTATCCGTCTGGAAAGATATCAGACAGGTTAGTATTTGGAAAATCAAAGATGGGTCTAAGGTGAACATTTGGAAGCACAAGTGGATTGCTGATAGGGGAGGCCCGCCTACTCTAAATGCTAATGTCAACTCGCCTCCTGTTCTTGTAAAAGAACTGATTACTGACGGCCATTGGAACATACAGAAGCTCAGTTTTTTGTTCCATCCTGATACTGTTACTAGGATTCTCAAGACTCCTATCTGCATCGATGCTGAAAGTGATTTGGTAATTTGGCCTTTTTCTCAATCGGGGTCTTTTTCTACTAAATCAGCTTATAAGGTTATAAACAACAAAAACATTCCCCCTGGCACTTCTAACCAGGATCTCTGGAAGCGTCTTTGGCACCCCACCATTGCTAAGTTCTGCCCTCATAAGCTTATCATTTTCCTTTGGAAAGGCATGGCAAACATTCTACCTACCAATGTGTCTGTAGCCAGGCGGTGCCCCAACATTGATATGAAATGCGCTACTTGCTACCTGGAACCGGAGGATACAACTCATATTTTCTTGGATTGTGCTCGCAGCAGAGCCGTCTGGTTTGCTTCTCCGTTGGGC
Organism: Cryptocoryne crispatula var. balansae; assembly: GCA_036172225.1. Lineage (NCBI taxonomy): Eukaryota > Viridiplantae > Streptophyta > Magnoliopsida > Alismatales > Araceae > Cryptocoryne > Cryptocoryne crispatula. Next base: position 1,689,770 of record CM069919.1, read on the forward strand.
TTCAATGAATCTTGGCGAGGTCTGGGTTTTCATGGCCTCACCTGTATATGGCTGGAGTGGATCATTCAACAGGATCTTTATAAGAGAAGATTGGGAATCCTGGGTATCTCCATACTTTGGTATCTTTGGAAATCTCGTTGCACTACACTTTTTCAGAATCAGCAGAAGAACCCTCTTTGGATTCTCAAAGCTGCTACAAATGAAGCTAGCTTTTATTTCTCCCAGGGAGACAACACTCTGATCACTCACAGCAGCAATTGGCTTCCTCCGCACCCAAATCATATCAAGATCAACGTAGATGCAGCGACGAATGGGTCCTGGGGCGCCATTGGTATTCTGGCCAGAGATCATTCTGGAAAACTTCTGGCCTGGTCTGCTCGGACTTCCATCTTTGATGATCCCCAGACTCTTGAAGCAGAAGCTATAGCCGAAGCATCTTCTTGGGAGCTTGCGGCCCATAATCCATCCTCTATTTAAAGCGATGCGAAGATCATCGTGGATGCCATAAATGGTAGTGGCCTGGAACCTTGGAAAGCTCATTTGTTTATCTGTGAGTGTCGCCGCAGGATCCAGAGCAGAAATATTAGCATCGTCTTCTCGTCGAGGAAGACAAATCAAGTGGCACATCTGCTGGCGAAATGGTCCCTGGACCATTCTGTTTCTTTCTCTCTGACTTCCTCCCTTTCCCACCTCCCCCAGTCTTTTATTCAACAGCTCTGTACTGACTCGCCATCGTTTGGCTGCCTTTAATCGCATTTTCCATTTTGGATTTCAAAAAAAAAAAAAGAAGACTGCACGCATCTCTGACTCTTCCTTCGCCTGCTTGCGGCACTGATAACGGAATGGCCCGCCACGTGTACACGTACACGTGTGGAGCCGTTGACACCTTGAAGTAGAAATGGTTTCCTTCGCCGTGCGGGCGAAGACCGTGCATCCTCCGCGTTCCCACGTGGAGGTCGCCGCCCGGCTGCCGGCGGAAACCACCCGAGGGGGACAGACAGCCACGTTGGTGGATATATAATTATATCGATAATGATAATAACGACGACGACGACGAGAAGCGCCAGTAGCCGTCTGATCGGAATTGCACGGTCTTGGCGGGGGTTGGTGCGCGAGAAAGATGATGTTTTTATTTGCATGAGAAATCGGTAACCGCATCCGGAGGTTGGTCGAGAAGGCGGCCGTCAGGCCAAGCGAGGGGCTCTGCATCACATGATTGCACCGCGGAATACCGGACCGACTACGTGCCGTGCTCTTTTGCGTATACCCCCCATCATGAGCGTCCTACTGATGTTTATACCCTTTCTTTTTGAAGAGAGATGTTCATACCCTTGCATAAGAATCTCGCTCGGCCGGGGCTGCTCCTCTTCCTTCGAGACAACCGCCCCCCGAAATGCGGCGGCGCAAGCCCTGTTGTTGCCGCAGACGGCGGTAGCAAGGCTGCGCCGCCAGAGGATGGGCGTGTGAACTGGAGAGCAGCTGATCAAGCGAGCGATCTCTCTCTCACTCTCTCCGTCCTGCCAGATTGTTCTTGGCAATGAGGTTTCCCCGCACGCAAATCTCCGTCCTGGGTCCCTGCTCTTGGATCTCGGTCGAGCCAGCTCTGCTGAGTACTGCTGAGGCGATCTTCTGTGAAGACACAAGGCACGCTGTACACGCGCCCACGTGAGCCATTGCTTACAGATGGAGTTGAGCGTTTCGAGCCCACCGGCAGAGACTTTCTGTAGCTTCTAATTCTTCTTCTTCTTCCTCTCGTCGGCTCCTCGAAGCGGCATCATCCATGTGAGCACATGACGGAACGGACGTCGCCGGATTACCTGGCCGGTTATTATCCAGGCGGGCAGGCCGGCCGGTGTGAGAGGCGGCGGCGACAAAGAAGACGGGAGAATTTGACGGACGATGGACGAATTCCTAATCTTGCCCGTCACGACGCTCAAAAGAAAACTCGATGGGGGGATATGTGAAAAAAAAATCTCTCTAGTTTTTGCGCGGGGTGGCCGGTGGGTGGACTGCGACGCTCCCCCGCCGCGCGGGTGCCCCACCGGCGCCGCGGTTGGCCAACGTCGTCGTCGTCGACGACCGTCCCCGCCGGCAAACCCCCCGAGCCGAGTCGTCGGCACCCCATCTTGAAATCTTCCTTTGCAAATATATGTTATTCGTGATGTCATGATTTTCTTCTGCTAAAGTTTAAGGATTTCCCGCCCCAGTCATCAGTCGTCACCATACCGACCCGATTGAGGGCTCGACAGCATCAACATGCCAGGGATTTCTGAAGAAACGGTTCTTGATTGCTCCCGTCTTTCTTTACTGCTTCTTCCCGGAGCAAGACGCTGCATTTGCCGGCTTCTCTCGGGCGCCCATGTGGAGGATCGATAATACCTGTGCGTGCCTCCCCCCGCCTCGTTCTCCGGTCGATTCGTTGCAACCTTCGGGTCAGGCTTGTTGCGATTGGAGGCAACCTTCTGCCGCAGCTAGCTGTTCTCGGCTATGGCAGCGCGACGTTGATCGTTTTGCAGCTGAGGCGAGCTACAAAGATCGGTTCTTTACTGCGGTGTGCATTGCCGAGCGCCTCTTCCCGATGCCCTGAGGTGATCCGCCGAAGAAGGCCGGTAGGTACGCCGCGTTTTGGTTCGTAATGTTTTCTACAATCTGTTACGGTTCTTGCGTCTGATCTCGATATGTTCTTCAAGTCCCGGAGGGCTGACGCCCATCTGATGATGGTCGCCGGAAAACGTCAACACCTCCTCTGTTAGGCGCGTTCGGAAGCTACAGCAGCTGTCTTGCTTTCGATTCACGAAAAACGCTTTTGATTCTTTCTTTTGCATTACGAGTGGGATTGGATGTCACGTGCTCTGTTCTTCCTTCTTCTCCCCCCCTTGCTGTGTCTTTCTCTCGGAGGGATTATGAGCTATTTAAATCGTGGAGGTGGGGGGCACTTGCCACCGACCTTTCTTTTTGCCTTAATTTTTTTTTCTTCCTCACTCTGGCTAAGGAGGGAAGATAAAGCGCTGTGATGGGTTTTGAAGAGTTCTCACAGATGTTTGTTTAGATTTGTTTTGATCAATGTATCCGCAGCTGTTTTGATCATATATAGATGGCATTCAGGGATGATTTCTCTTAATTCGGATGCTTGCCGAGGTTTTCCGGGCATGGTCGCCTAAGCATAACGTGCTCTTGTCACGCAGAGAGATTGTCGAGTCGAGATTGCTTGCTGGTCTCAAATAGAAGGGAGCTGGGTCGACCAGGAAGAGATCTCCCATCCGGTCGGGTAAAATGGAGTCGCCGCGGGGACAGCAAAACGCCCGCCGGAAGAAGATGACGAAGCAGCTAACCGGGAAACGAGATGACACTCCTCTACATTCAGCCGCAAGGTCGGGCAATCTGGTCGTCGTGAAGGAGATCCTGACGGGGTCCGATCAGGAAGGCTTGAAGGATCTGCTGTCAAAACAGAACCAGTCTGGGGAAACCGCTCTGTACGTTGCATCTGAATATGGTTATCTTGATGTGGTTAGTGAGATGATTGAGTATCAAGACGCTGCATCTGCTGGATTGAAGGCCAGGAATGGCTATGATGCTTTGCATATCGCAGCTAAGCAAGGGGATGCAGGTAGGAGTTAATTCTGCAAGACTGCAACTATGGTTTCTCTTATTCCTGTGCTTTCTTGACCGTGCTATGGTTCCTTCTTGTCAAAAGTCTTTTCTAATCTATAAAATTGAAATTTCTGAAGCCCAGTGTCCTGTTTTCTCTGGTTTTTCTTGCTTTCTCCAGAATATCTGAAGTTTACTTTGCTTATAAATTTCTTGAATCTGGAATTATCTCTGCTTTGTACTTTAGGAGCCCAGTGAAAATGGGTATTTATTCCGGTAGGCGAGTGGTGCAGACTTCACAGTTGGCAGTTTAAGGCAATTTGAACAAGATTAATCTGGAATTAGTTAACTAGGATTTAATGCAACTTCAGAAGTCAACACCTACCCATAAAAAAAATCGTAGTCAAGAACTTGTGATGTTTCCTATAAAACTTCTGCTCAACAATCCTTTATGCAAGAATCTCATGTGTTTCGAACTGGAATGAGGATAAACATTGGTTATGGTTCTGACTTTACTGGCATCTTCTTTTATCTTCTCCAACAGATGTCCTCAAGATTCTACTGGGGGCACTTCCTGAACTCTCCATGACTGTGGACCTGTCAAATACTACCGCACTGCACACTGCTGCAATGCAAGGTCATACAGAGATTGTTGATCTCCTGCTGGAAGCTGATGCAAATCTGGCAAAGATAGCAAGAAGCAATGGCAAAACAGCCCTGCATTCTGCTGCAAGGAACGGGCATCTGGAGGCCCTGAAAGCGCTGCTAAGCAGTGATCCAAGAATGTCAACCAGAACCGATAAAAAAGGGCAGACGGCCCTTCATATGGCGGTGAAAGGACAAAATCTAGAGGTGGTGGATGAGCTTATCGAGTGTGAGCCTGGATTGATCAACCTGGTGGATTCGAAAGGAAACACAGCGTTGCATATAGCGACAAGAAAGGGGCGCGAGCAGGTGCGGTCCTTATCATCCGCATCTCTTTTTATTTCGTCTTTTCTTTTCCTTTTCTTTTAACCCTCGGTCGGTACATCTTGTCGGCCCCGGCATCTTTGTCGATATGTTACAAAAGGAAAATCTTACCGAGATGGATATGGACCTAAAATATATAGTTTTGTTGCCCGAAGAGTACTGGAATCACCTTTTAACGGACCAAACCAAACCAGACAGGATATTCTGTGACATATGAAACTTCTGGAATCCCAAATATATGCTTGGTAGTGTACACGTACATCTCTTTGTTTCTTTTTTTTTCTTTTAATTGGAGTGTGTATTTTTAGTAATGATCGATTAAATCAGCTGATTAATCTAACAATAAGATCATGCTCTAATATCATATATAGTGATTGACTAAATCAGCCGACTGACTTAACAACTATTCTAATTAACAATTTTTTTGGGAGTCATTCATCTTTGATCTACTTTCAACATAGCACGTTTAAGTTCAGAATTCTTTCAAATCAATCTCCGAAAAATAGTTAATTTACATTTTTAGTAGTCGAATAATTTAATCTCTTAACGTATTTATAAACAAAAGAGTTGTTACACATTTGACAGAAATAGAGTATATCTTCTGTTAAAAGAGACCAACATTGTTGCTCTTGCTGGCAGATAGTGAAGAGGCTGCTAGCGCTCAAGGACATGGACACGAAGATAGTCAACAGATCCGGCGAGACGGCAGTCGACACCGCCGAGAAGACGGGGCGGCCGGGCCTCGCCACCGTCTTGCTCGATCACGGCGTGCAGAGCGCCAGGACGATCAGGGCTCCGAACCCCGCCCGGGAGCTGAATCAAACCGTCAGCGACATCAAGCACGAGGTCCACTCCCAGCTCGAGCACACCTACCGGACGAGGAAGGGCGTCCAGGTGATAGCGAAGCGTATCAACAAGCTCCACGCCGAGGGCCTCAACAACGCCATTAACTCCACCACCGTAGTCGCCGTCCTGATCGCCACCGTGGCCTTCGCCGCCATCTTCACCGTGCCGGGCCAATACGCCGGCGGGCAGAACCCGGTGCCGGAGGAGCTGACCCCCGGGGAAGCCAACATCGCGAACCAGACGGCGTTCATGATCTTCTTCGTCTTCGACTCCGTCTCACTCTTCATATCGCTGGCGGTGGTCGTGGTGCAGACGTCGGTGGTGGTGATCGAGCGGGAGGCGAAGAAGCGGATGATGGCCGTCATCAACAAGCTCATGTGGCTGGCCTGCGTGCTCATCTCGGTGTCCTTCCTGGCGCTCTCCTTCATCGTGGTGGGGCGGTCGGAGAGATGGCTGGCGGTCGCCGTGACCCTCGTCGGGACGACCATCCTGGCGACCACGCTGGGGACTATGTGCTACTGGGTGATCGCCCACCGCGTGGAGGCGAGGCGACTGAGCCGGCGGCGGTCGTCGCTCAGCAGGTCACGTTCCTGGTCCGTCTCCGGCGGCGTGTCGGAGTCGGAGCTGCTGAACAACGAGTCCAAGAAGATCAAGATGTACGCCATCTGATATATGGGAGGATCTAATTAATTAAGCTCCTCCTCATACATATTCCTGCCTGCCGCCATGTAATATATATGATAATGGCATCTTTAATCTTGTACAGCGGCATTTTGTGCCAGTTTTTTTTTTCAGCCCAACCAAGTGCACAATATATCTTTTATATTTCATGAAAAAATAGACAGTGAATTTTGATTAAAAAATATAAAGAGATTAGGACGGTGGCTCGGGAAGGTAGGAGCTAGCTGGGTGTCGAACTTCGTCAGTGCCGCTTGCTGACGGTGGTTGTCGCAGGAGAGGAGAAGAATAGGGGTGGCAGAATTAATCGAATAGGGGTTTTGGCTGCTGCCTCTTCGCAAATAAGTTTTCTCTCAAATCATAAAATTCAATATATTCCATACCATGCTATTACAACACATAGATAGACCCGAACATTATCAAAATTAAAATTCTGTTTTGACTCAAACCAGGAGTTAGAAACTAGGATATATATATATATATAAAAACTCCAATCGAATCCTAATTTGACGCATGATCTAAACTTTTCCCCTTTTTGTCCTTGGATTAAGTTGAAAACTGGTACTGTGCATCACAGATAAACACAATGAAGTGTTTGTGTCAAAAATCTCTGGAAGTTCATATCTACAAGTTTACTGGAGATTTGGATGAATAGATAATGCTCGCCATCCCAACCAGAGATTCCAAGACGTCCACAAAGGCTTTCACAAGCTTTTCTCCGATCGAGTTCTTTCATTTATCAAGGCAGATGTGGATGTGGCTGCAGAGGCTGAGACTACAAATTGGCCACCCCCCACAAGTGCTGAGTTGGGTCGAGTTTCTTGTGGGTTTTCTCCCCCTAGCTAGGAAACATTAAATGACTGGTTCCTCGTAGTTTTCTTCTTACCTATTAGTTACTCTTCACATGATGATTCCTTACAACGAGAGACGATTTGGTGAAATAGGTTTTATAAATTTCATGGTTAATTGCAAGTTGCAACTCTCTTCCATACTAAAGAAATGACTTTCTTCATCGCTAAGGTAAGGGTGGCAGGGAACCCACTCGGCTGCTTCAGTTGCGCATCCCCGTCATAACATCTTTTTTGCTTTGTTTGCACTTGTGTCCTGCATGAATTAAAGTTATTATCTATAGAATGTAGAACCCTAGCTACTACTTGGAGGTTCTTTGCGGGCAAAAAGGCCGCAGAAGAAAATTTACGAGGGATTATTTCTTTCGGGAAAATTGCATAGGTATCTTTCATTTTGTACGCTTATAAGTATATTCCTGAAAATACATTGAACTATTTATTTCACTTCCCAAAAGTCATTTTCCTTTGGAGCACAGGACCCATATGTCTCTGAATATTTATCTTTTATAGCTATTCAAGTTTTTAGAATTATTAATATGCTATAAATAATAAATTTTGATATTTTATGTATTACACTTTCAATCTTAGACGCATAGTAAATTGAGTTTTTTACTGTATCTTTTTGTTTTTGTTATAAAAATTGTCAAAAGAGATGTTTAACAACTATTACAAATTCATATTTTTTAAATGATTTTCTTCGTAGACAAATAAAGAGGGTCTCACCTCCTCTTTTATGTCGTGGTCACCACTTTGTTTGATCATATATGGTACATACTCTTTCTTGTTATCATATCACTCAAAATTAATTTTATGTCATACGTAAGTTCACGAGTTATTTTAATATATTTTTTATCACGAAAATATATAAAAAAATTAATGTCCAACCGAACACCCCCCAAGGTTGACCGAAACTATGTTCTTGGTACATGCGCAGGCCAGCTGTGCTTCACACTTCTGGCCAGAAAATGGAAGTCAAAAGAATATTATTTATTTTTGGTGACCGATGCTTTACATATAGCCAAATATTGGAGAAAGGAGGCACATACATACTATTTTATAGAGATCCAAATGGTCATTAAGTGGGGTATAATTTTTGTTTTTACTTTTTCTTTAGATGGGGCGCATGCAGTAGTTTTATGTTAGTGCGGTCAAACTAACTTCCCACAGAAATTAGTCAGTGGAGTCAGGAGTGGACGTACAAAGTTAATGACATTAAAATAAAATTATATGTTTACAGATTTTAGTGTGGTTCAATATGTAAGGACTGCCAGGCTAATATATAAGTTTATGGGGTGTTTGGTTGTATGTTGAATAAAGTTTTTGCGATAAATTTATATTTTTAGGATGAAACTTGTCAAGAGAAATATTTTCGAAATTTATGTTTTCTAAAATATTGAACAAAAAAAGACGAAACTCTTTTTTTTATTAAGTGGTCCCTCTTCTCTTTGGAACTTAATGACTTTTACTCTTTTCAGTAACTCTTTCACTCTTCGGGTCACATATGACTTTCACTCTTTACAACTATCACATGCCCTCCCCCCAACTATTTTATGTCATTGTTTAGTTTACATTTTTACTTCAATACAACTTTTTTATAATGAAAATATTATTTGGGGTGTTCGATTGCAAAATCAATTGAATTTTTGTTGGAATTTTATGTTGTCGTAACAAACTTGTTAATCATGTTTTAAAAGAGATTTTCTTTAGTGAAAGTGAGATTATATCACTGATTTACTCACATTTTATTTTAATTTATATTTTTATTTTAAAAATATATAAAAATTTATCGCACAACCAAACATCTAATTAACTATTATGTACTCTTCAAAAAAACAAAAAAAAGGATCTGTTTGGTGTGTGGTTCTGGTTCGGATAAAGGTGACTACCGGGTACAGTCTGGGTTCATCCAATTTTCCTGTGAGTTACACTTCAATCCAAACCACGGTCACCACGGTCGCCGCTTGGCAGTTCCTAACTGGGGTTCGTCTACCAGTATATGCGCCTCAGCTGTTCGATTAAATGTCGAGCCGAGGTCTCTGAGTCATTTCTTCTGTCAGCCCTCTTCGGTGGATATATTATATAGCACCGCAAGCGTGGACCGTAACTTGACGGCTCCTGAAGGACTTCGAGGTGTCGGGCAGCTAGGTTTTGACCCTCAGTGTTGCTCCACAGCTGCAACCTTACGGTCCCTTGCAAGAGAATTTGCGTCTTCCGAAGAAGCGCGCTGCTCAGGAAGATGGCTGCAGGGTCTTTTCAGATTAACTTGTTGACGGAAGGATTCGTTCTCGAAACGGAGTTCCATCCATGTCAGATCGAGAAATGAGAGATTTTTGCGGAAGAAGAAGAGACGCGGGCACTGCCCTCTTTGTGCGCATCCATCGTCGCCTTTGGGCGGGTAACAGAGAAGCGGTTGAAGACCGCCGAGAAGGAACGAAATCTTTCTCTGCATTCAAACATGTACTCTTCTACACCACTCTGGACAGTCGGTGACTCGGTTCGATCGGCGTGTCGGACTCGGCGGCGATCTCGGAAGGAGTGAACGCGCAGCGGACGGCTTCTTCGCGGAAGCTTTTCCTGGAAGAGCACATCAGTTGCTGGGACCTCTTGCAGTAAGCAATGGCGCCCTGAATCGAGCACTCCGCGTCCGAGCTCGAGCTGCTGCTCCGCTTCAGCATTGCCGTCTCGGGGATCCCATTAGAACCCGCTCTGGAGCAGGAGGAGGAGGAGGAAGACGACGACGACGACGAAGCAGAGGAACTGTTCACCGGATGGTGCTGAATGGCACCGGAGAACGACCGCCGGCTCTGTGCGCAATCCTCCGCTATCTTCTTCTCCTTCTCCAAGCTCTTGACGGGCGTATGATCCGCCACTTGTTGGCACCTCTCCCGCCTGATAAGTCCAAACGGATGCTTCTTTCCTGCCTTGGCAGCGCTGCGAGGATGCTCCCTGGCTTTACGCCCCGGGCGGTGCTCCTCCGCGCACGCCGCTCCGGACCTGAAGAACAGGGACTTCAGGTACTCTTTCGACGCCTTGAGCTTAAGAGCCAGCGACGACTGCCCGAGCTTCAGCTTCCCCGACCACGGCTTCTTTGGCGGGGGCTGGTCGAAGCTGGCTGCGCACTCGTAGTACTCCTCCGGGTTGAGCTCCCCGCTAACGTAGCAGGAGCCCGCCGGCGAGGCATTGCAGGACTCGAACGGGGTTTTGGAGCGCGCGTGGGCGGTGGCGGCGGGGACGGCGCTTCCACTTTCGGCGTCGACGACTGCGACGACGGTGGCAATTGGATCGTCGAGCAGCCTCTGGACGATATGCAGCCGCGGAGGTGGGTACAGGGGAAGGAGCTTCCCCTTGTAGAAGAGCTCGTCGGCGGGGGAGGTGACGGCCTCCTTCTCTAGCGCATTGGAGGACATGTGGAACTCGAATTCCCTGGAAGGAGGAGGAGAGCAGCAGCTGACATCCATGTCTATGTACTCTTCTTCCAGTAGCTGATCGTACGCCGGGTAGTGACTTTCTGCATCGCCCTCCATGGTGCAGAGCTCGCCCTGTACTGCAGAGCCTCTCTGCTTCTCTGGGGCGTATGGAGCTTGAAGTCTGTCTCTGTCTCTCTTCTTGCTCTCTCTCTATGTGATATATTGCACTTGTGAGGTGGTCTCGGGAGCAGGAGAGGGAGGGGAGCATAATTTAAAGTGAGGTTGGAGGCAAAGTGGGGGAAATTACAGAAAATAATTTAAAGTGAGGTTGGGGGCAAGGTGGGTAAAATTACAGAAAACCTGTCAGGAATTCTGGAGTGCTTCCAAATAACAAAGAGAATTATGAGAGGGAGCTCTCATGGGGCCAGCTTACTGGCAAGTCTGCTTCTTATATCATCCTTCACAGCTTTTACCCTTACCCCCTTTTATCACTTCCTTCCACTTACATCTCTTTACCGGCCTCATTGAAGCTCACATTTGCCTTCTTCTCCTCCCTTTTAGATGACATATCCTGTATCTAGAACATTAATTTTTGCAGGCACCAATTAAATGAATCCTTACATTAGTTTGTACTACCAATGAAAAGGAAATGTTGGTTGGTATGGTATGCTTGAAGGATGCCCACACTGCACTGACCAAGGAAATTCAAATTTGAGCAGTGCCCACATCTCAAAACCTGGTGTTCAGTGCTCTCACTGGCTTTACAGCAGAACTACTAATAAAAAAAGAAGATAAACACAGAGAGGCTTCAACTTTGAGGTGGATGGAACCATTTCTGTTTCGGGCCCACCTTTCATGCATCTGCCGGTGGTGTCAATCCATGAACAATAAACTAAGCAAAGAAGGCCAGGAGTGGCTTTTCAGCTTGCCAAGTGCGTTCAGTTCATCGAATTACTCAAAATTGTGAGCCCGAGCAATGATAAGAGGAGCGTCGACCGGTAGTGCAAGGCACGACCCGACGTGTCCGAAGCACTTGAAAGGGCTCGGTCGGTGCAGGCAGCGGTTCTTAGAAAATTCTCATCAACGGAGCATCTCAGATTCAGCACTCTGTCTCCCACGTTAATCATTCGTTCATCACTTATCTCAGACGGAAGAAAAAATTGCCTCTTTGGTAGTTTTATTCTCATTCTTTCTGCTTTCCCTTCGAGTTGCCGAGTAGTTGCTGGCTGACTTCAGCGGGAACCTCTCCGACATGCAGTGGTGGATAGCGTAAAGGACGTGTTAAAGAACGCCCCCGAGACCTCCTTCTTGTCTCCGGGTTCGCCTTCCCATGGCGAGGCCCGGAATTCTCCACCGTGAACAGTTAAAAGACAACCACCTTTTGCTCACCGCTCGAAGCTCAGAGCCCTCTGCGTCTGCCCCCACCTCACCGTAAAAACAGAGGAGCGCCTTCGGAACTGAACGGCCGGGCGGCGACAGACTACCATCAATTCCGGAGGCGGAAAGGTACGTACAGCCGTAAAGCTATTGCTCGGATGTGTGGCAGCGTCGTGGTGTCCCATTCCGTCGCTGTTGGGAGCCTCTTCAAGAAAAACCAGTCAAGTGGCAACCGTGTGGAACGGAGAGGCCTCCTTGTACAAGACGTCGGAAGATCAGATCCGAGGCAGGACGGGTAAGGCTGCGTACGGCGAAGGAAGAGGAAGAAATAGGGGTAATCCACCACCAGAGCGAGGAGCATTAGGCCATCGCCGGAAGAGAGGAAGAAGAAAACGGCATTCGGCCTCCGCCGGAAGAGAGAGAGAGAGAGAGAGAGAGAGAGCACGCCGCGGTGGAAGAAATAATCTTGTTCTTCAATTATCAATCTTCTTCCAAGTCTTGGGCAAGAGTAACACAACTAATGCTCTATATTCGGTCCAAGATTTACACAACTAAAACTAAACATCGAATATGAGACATCTAATAAAAGTAAACTTAAAGATTAAAAACTCTAATTTGAATCAAGATGGGACACATCATTAGCAACTCTAGATTTTGACTCAAATTAGGACACCGAAGTAGAAAAAGAAACTCAGATCCAAAATTTTCCTATTAGCGGATCAGGTTCTCCATCAAGATCTTAGCGTGGGCGGCTGGCCGTGTGGAATCCCCCTCGCTGCAGACTCGTGTTTGAAGAAGCCCCGCGAGTTAATCTTCTTGTATATTCTGATCATGTCCCTCATCTAACGCTCTAGTTTATAGTAATCTATTTTGATTCCTTTTCGAGCACAAGCTAACTATTTAATTACCCCTGTTCTATCTCTAAGATTACTGTGATGTATATACGCATGCATAAAACGTTTATATGAAGTATAACTACATACATCTACTTACAGGGTATCAAGTACAAACAGGCCAATAATATAATTTTGGACTGTAGGATAGCGTTTTCTTTCGATGAGATCACCTTCGTTCCTTCTTCAAGCACATTTAACACAGTTCATGTTTACCGGGTACATAAGTCCATCTGACGCTCTTGTTCCCTTTTTTTCTCTCCTTCAACCGCCCCCATTTCAGTTTCTCCGCTCTTCTCCAAGCCCTTCCGTCCCTAAACTCCTAAGTTCCCCTCACCGTTCCCCTGTCACCCGGCACTCACCCCTGTTTCTTCCCTCCGGGAACCCCCTGGCCCTAAACTCCTAAGCCCCCCTCACCGCCTCTCGGTAGACCCCTCACCCCCATCCCCTTCGGTGGCCCCGGGCTTTGGTTTAACCTCCCGAAAGCTCCCTTCCTGCTCTATCGGGCACCCTTCCGGCAACCCCCCCCCCCCACGGTTTCCCCTAACCCCTGACCCCCGAACCTCATCTAGGCGCCAGCCTCCCCCAGGAACCCCTTTACTCGGCTTTCCGACATCCCCCCTGCGATTCCCCTCACCCCGCTCCTTCAACTCCCTGTCCGTTAGGCCCCAATCCCCTTGTGCCTTGGTGAGTGATCGGCAACCTCCTTTTCGGTGTTATCGACAGCTTGCCGTTTTGAGTGTCTCTTCGTCAGGGAGGATCCCAAAATGTTTAGTTTTTGTGGTGTCGCTCATTCTCTAGTGCTCTGTCTATATGTCCATCTAGGTTTTCTGTATCCTCTATATGCACTAGAGTTATTTAGCCCAACGTATCTATGTTTGTTTAGTCTACATTTTAATTTTTTGTTCTTCGTTGTGTTTTGGTTAGGTTATGTTAAGTTATCTTTTCATATTTCCTTCGTAGTCACAATCTCACTTTCGAGACCGTTAGTTTGGACGAAATCCACACCATTTTGGTGTGATCTTCCGATCTCGTTGCAGTCATCAACTCCATGAAAAGAATTCTTATCTTTGCTTTTCGACATTTAGTCGATTGGTGGTTATGTTTGTGTCTGTTGGTTAAGATAATTTCTAATAGAACTGTAGTTGGTCTGTTCTGTCTGTTTTTTCTTATTTGTGTCTATGTAATAATACTCTTGTACTTGTTTGTGTTATGAATATATTCTATCCGTTGTTCAAAAAAAAAAGGTACATAAGTACATATTTATTAATCTCTTCTGCACATGTATGCACAGGGGATCCAATCTTTCTGTGAATTTTTAGAGAGAAGAGGTCAATTCCCTACATCTTACCGAACAAGGTTAATTTTTATAGAACGACGATTTTTAGAGTAAAACACAACAATAACAAGAATGGGAATTTGCACTGAATTCTCAATCTACAATGAACTTGTGGAGAATCAGGAGGATATCGACGACATATCGTAGAACGACTCTTCCCACCCCGAAAATCGAAGACGAGGTTCGTCGACTCGTTTGATCTTGTTCAGAAGAGAGATGGAATTCAGCTGTTCCAATCAGGGATGAATTGAGCTTCCTACCATACGATCAAGCTGCCTACGCCTGTCGCGCCGTCTCGGGTCCGGCGGGTTCGTAGTGCCGCTGTTGCGCCGCCTGCTGCGCCATTAGATCCGCGAGCTCCGTCCCCATTTGCCATTCAATTTCTATCCTGTAGTCATTGGTTGCCGGGGGCGCCCCTGCTGCTGGCACCGGCGGGGTTACGCCGCCGGGCGGGCTGCTCGGCTTCCCTGCGAAGCCAATATCACAAATAAGCATCATTTTTTTCTAATTTTCCATGTATCAGGAGTCGAATTTCTGCAACGAAAACCAAGAACAGAACATCCGCCGTCGCCGGGACTGAATAAAGGAGAGCTTACCGACACCGCCGGCGACAGCGACTGCCGTCTTCTTCCGACGGAGGCAGTAGACCGTCAGCCCCACGGCAACGCAGAGCACAACTACCAGTGGCACTGTTATGCCCACTATAAGCCCCGTATTGCTTTTATTGTTCTTCTTGCCTCCCGAGCAGGAGCCACCGGAGCACTGCAAGCCGGGATTGCCGGAAATACTGAAAAAAGAAACATCGCAGCGTTCGACAAGGTCAAGCAAGACGATTGATGGACACCAATCGAGAGGTGACGATTGAGGTTCGTTGACTTACTCGAGTTTAAGGTTGTTCTTCTGGGAAAGGGAAGAAGGGACGGAGCCGTTGAAGTTGTTGTCTGCCAAGTTCCTGAAGACACGGATGCGATCGAGCAAGTAGAAGCTCAGTTCAAGATCTGATCGAGCAGGGCGGCGCGCCGTAATTCGGGCTTGCTCGTTCTGATGTACACATGACATGGGGTGGCCAAGTAAGGAACTTACAGGTCTTTCAGGTTGCGCAAGTCGCCCAAGGACGCCGGCACCGATCCCGTCAGTCTGTTGTTGTGCAAGTCTCTGCACATAATATCGGAGAGATGAGCAATTTCTCTTATCGAAAGCATTGTTTGAAACAGTATTAATTTTCTCATCGATAACATAGAGAGAAGATATACATATACCCACATCGTTTCGAGGGCGCTCAGGGTCTCGCTGATGAACTGGGGGAATTCTCCGGTGAGCCCAAATCCGCCCAGGTACCTGAAGACGTAGGAGGGGCAATAGTTCAAACAGTTGAACGCATAGACGGGGAAGAACATAAAAGGTATAGATGGACTTGTCTTGGCTGCGTAAACTACAGAGCAGTTATACGCGGCGTGGCACCGGAGCTGCAGGCCACCCATTCCCAGTTGTACGGTGTCGGCAGGCAGGGATCGCCGGTCCAGCTTCCGAGCGCCGGCCAGAGCTGCTTCAAGCGAGCAAGGCCTTGAACTGCACCGAATCAATCCAAGAGATCAAGAAATCAGAGGGAGACTGGCCATCATCGATCGATTCAACTGATCATGTGCAAGAGGATGTATATGAGTCGCTCGCGCGCGCTCACCGTCGCGACCGTCCGTCGCCCGCAGTTCGTCCTCGACGGTGAAGGACTCCATGGCGTTGACGAGGGGCGGGAGGGTGTAGCCGGACGCCGTCTGCACGGTGAAGGTCGTGCTGCCGTTGGCGGTGGCGTTGAAGACGGAGAACTCGACCACGGCCCGCCGTGGGACGGTCAGGGGATCCGACGTCAAGCCGTTGTTGTCCATGGCGAGCTCGAGGGTCCTGGGGAGTACTCCGAGGTCCAGCTGCAGCATCTCGGTGAAGTAGAAGTTGATGTTTACTTCCTTGCTCTCCGGCGGCAGAGTGGTCTTCAGCACGAGGGATCTGGACGAGCTGTTCGTCGCGATGGCGGCTTCGAAGACGGCTGTCGGAGGGTCGTCGGTGACGCCGTCCCCCACGACGACGGCCGTCTCGTTCCGGAGCACCGATACTCCGGTGCCGGCGGATTGTGAAGTCCATATCCGGTCGTAGGGGCCGTCTGGATACCTGGATCAGCCATAGCCGTCAGAGAGGCCCGACCGGGAAATTTTTGAACTAACATATTTTTATAGAAATTTGATTGTTCAAATTCGATTTTAAGAGAGAAAAAAATAAAATTGGTGCACGTGTTGCTCATGATAATTAAACTGAAGTTGGAGTGAGATTTTTAAAAATCAAATTGTTGGAATATGACTTCACTTTTCGATAGAAGTCGAGTTAGTCAAATCCGATCTCATCTTTGTAATCATAAAACTCCATTTGAGTAATCTAATTTCTAAAAAAAATGTCTTAATTTAAAAAATAAAATTTTATATTTAAAAAAAACATTTAATGAAGAAGAAAGGAGGCAAACAAGTTTTAGTACCTAAGAACATCTTTGTCGGCAGCGTAAGCCACCCGATCCCACAAGAGCAGCCATCTGTCGGAGCTGAAGTTGGGGTACATGCTCTGCCGGAGAGTCCGCACCTCGATGGAGGAGACGAAGGGGACCCCGCCGGGCTTCGACCGCGCGAAGCACACGCTGCTGGTGCTCTTGCCGCGGGCGACGTAGACGGCCTCGTAGGAGACGACGTCCTCCGCCGTGGTGATCTCCACCGACTTCCACAAGTTCCCGTCGAACATGACGTCGAACGCCGGCGGCGACGCCTTGCCGTCGTAGTTGCCGTAGTAGAAGGCGGCGCGGAGGAGGACCTGCTCCCCGTCGCGCACCGGGATCGTGTAGCAGTTCTTCTTCCCGGAGGGGAACGCCGCCCTCAGCGTGGTCAGCTCTCGGGAGACGGCGCCGCCGGGGGTTCTCGCCGCCGCCGTGTGGACCTCCCCGCCCCTCACGTAAGCGCCGTCGCCGACCCATCTGATGCCGTTCGCGTCGGTGTACGGCTGAGATGCGCCGCAGTCTATGCTCAAGAACCCTGCGATGATGATCACAAAAGAAACGTTCGAATTTTACGTCAGATCGACATGCTGTGAATCGAATCTTGCCGCGACCCGGCCGGGAGAAGGGCGGTGAAACTTAGAGCTCGCCTTGCTGGGCGTTGGCCGGCGCGGCGGCGAGGAGGAGGAGGAGGAGAGGCAGGAGGCCGGCCATAGCTTGGTACTAAGCTTCGGGAGGTGCGATCGACAAGGGTGTAGAGGAGATCATTACATATATATATTTCCCGACTTGACTTGGAGCAGTTGAGGAGTGTTTGACGGGGTTGACATTGCCCGTCGGCCGCACGTTAAACAGGTACGTTTGACTTTCTTGAAGGCGGGATGCTCGAGCTGCTCTTCTGAGTTTCTTCCCCTCCGTTATGAAATCTTCGACGCGCTCGAGCCGTCTTGGCGTTCAGGGGGGAGCCAAATCTGTAAGCTCTCCGCCGCATTATCGATTCAGCCCACAAGATTTCAACCTTTGACCATAAGTCAACGCGTTCTGTTGCGGAAAACCCGGCGATCAATCACCCACGGAGCAAGACGCACACACCACGAAGACAACGAGATTTTGGAGAAGTCGAACTCCACTAAACCGCAGACGTACAACCTCTCCCCCGGTGGCTCCCTCGACACCCGACATCCCGAATGAGCCATCGGCCTGGGCTATTTATAGGGAGAACAACCCAGGAAACCCATCCCGACTAGAACTCTCCTAGTCCCTATCCAGAGTCCTGATAGACTTAGGATAGCCCGATGCCTATCCGGCTAACAACCACCGGATCCTTATCCCACTTGAGGATTAACCCATACGTACGTACGTACGTAACTAACTAGTTACGTAACATTCTCCACCTTGGGTTAACTCCACAAGTCTCCGTCCGTCTGCCCAGCTCCACCGGCATGGCCCGCACCAATACCGGTGCCCGCACGGCCCTGATTCCGCTGCACGCCCCGACATGGCCCCTCCTCTCTCGGTTGACGCAAGAGATATCGACCACCGTCGTTGGAAGCGAACGTCACACGCTTCCTCCGCGCTCCACCTTCAGCAGATATCATCCTCCACTGAACTGTACTACTCGCCTGGGATATCGCAGCTGCACCTGTGTCAACCCTCCTTATGAGCCTGTACAAACCTTTCGTCAGCAGCCCCTTTAGCACGATCCGTGCTCCTCTGCACACCCTAAGAGCTCCACCTTCAAGAGTGCATCGGTATCCTCTTGAACACACGGCTCCCAGTGAGATCAGGTTCTTCTTCAGATCTGGCACATGCCGGACCTCCACGAGCTTTCGCATCTTTCCATCAAACATGCGTATCCTCACGGATCCGATACCAGCAACCGAGCAACATGCTCCATTTGCCAATCGGACCGAGTCATCTCCGCATGCTTGATACCTGTGAAACATCGTCCTGTCCGAGCATACATGAAATGAGCAACCAGAATCTAAGATCCAACCTGAATCTCTCTCTCCTGCAGATGTCGTACAGAGGACGTCATCCACGTCCTCCTCGCTATCCTCTGCTGTTGACGCCTCTGCCTTCTCCAACTTTGCCTCCTGCAGCCGTTCGCTCTTCTTACGCTGTGGGCATTCCCGCTTGAAGTGACCTTCCTCGTCGCAGTAGTAGCACCTACGACCCCGAGTTTTGGATCGTCCTTTGTCATCTCGTCTCCCCTGCCGGTTGTCTGATCTTCCACGACCTCCACCTGCAATCAAAGCCTGACTCCCACTTGACATCCCTGCTTCGTTGCTCTTTCGACGAGACTCGTTCGAAAGCAACGAGGCTATGACATCATCTAGCCTGAGAGTGTCGGTCTTATACAGCATGGTCGTCACGATGTGATCGTACGACATCGGCAATGACGACAACAGGAGAAGTGCTCGATCCTCTTCTTTGATTTCCTCACCCAGAGATAGCACCTCCGTCAGAATCCTGTTGAAGTCGTCGAGATGAGCTTCGATCTATGTTCCCTCGATCATCTTCAAGCCATATAGCCGCTTCTTCGCTAGCAACCTGTTTGTCAGCGACTTGGACATGTACCTGCTCTCGAGCTTTTCCCAGACATCCGCCGGATCTTCTAAGCCGATCACCTCTCGGAGCGTGTTGTCCGCCAAGAATAGTTGAATCGTGCTATTCGCTAGCGCCCGCTTTTCAGCCCACTCCTCCTCTGTCAGCTTCTCCGGTTTGTCTGCCGCTTTGCCAAGAGCCTTGACCAGTCCTTCCCGCGTAAGAATATTTTTCACGCGTTGCTGCCATAGAGTGAAATCTCCATAACCGTTGAAGGGTTCTATGGAGAAGCTTGTAACCCTTCCAACGGACCTCTGACTTGTGCCTTCTTGCCTTGTCATCGATCGATCCTGATCAAGTACACCCTTGATCGATATCGACGCACATCCGCACCTGCACAAATCAGACTGTCGGTTCAGAAATCGCCCGATCCAGACCATCCAATGAACCCGGAGCGCCTGAAAACCAAGGGTTGGACTCCTGTATTGCCTTATTCCGACATCGAATGCCCCCGATCAAGCCGAAACAACCTCATCCACCCGATCGGTAAACCTGCTCCTTCCGATCTTGGATCGTGTTAACGGGTACGGATGAGATCCGATAACCCTATCCGAAACCCAGACCTAACAACCTAATCTTATCAGATCTAACCGGACTTAAATTTTAAGTCCTAATAATCAGATCTAATAAGTCCTGTTTGAGCATCAGCTTCTTTCTCCTCTATATATATATATATATTTCTCTCTCCTATCCCCACGTCAGCCCAACATAGAAAGCCCCATGTTTATTCCCGCGGGGTTACAACAGGAAAAATAAAGAAAAGAAAAAACAAAAAACTAGAGGAAATCAAATGCAGAACAGTGCGCACCCTGCGAGCCCTCCTTCACATCCGACCTGACCAAGATCAACCCAACGCCGCTGGTCCCTAGGGCTTGGTCCACCGCCGCCCTGCTGCTGGTCCCCCTACTCCCGAAGAACCACAGCAGCTGCTGTTCGGCACCGCAGTCCGCCCCTAGAACACCTTACAGAATCTTACGTTGCTGGAGCCTCAGTCGGAAGCAACCGCCGATCCTCCTTCCCACGTACGCAGCATCACGCCGCTAGTCTTGAGGACCTGCCCTCCTGCTTCGCCGCTGAAGACCACTGCCAGAGCACCGCGCTGCTGCCGCTCCACCTGCAGCAAGGTCCAGCTGCAGAACCGGTCGGTGTAGGAACGCCGCCACCTAACGTCGTTTTCACTGCGTCGTCTTCAACTCCGAACGATCAAGCCATAGCTCTGATACCAGATGTTGCGGAAAACCCGGCGATCGATCACCCACGGAGCAAGACGCACACACCACGAAGACAACGAGATCTTGGAGAAGTCGAACTCTACTAAACCGCAGACGTACAACCTCTCCCCCGGTGGCTCCCTCGACACCCGACATCCCGAATGAGCCATCGGCCTAGGCTTTTTATAGGGAGAACAACCCAGGAAACTCATCCCGACTAGAACTCTCCTAGTCCCTATCCAGAGTCCTGATAAACTTAGGATAGCCCAATACCTATCCGGCTAACAACCACCGGATCCTTATCTCACTTGAGGTACATACGTACGTAACTAACTAGTTACGTAACATCGTTCATGGTTAATTTTCAGATAGGACAGGATACATCCTGTAAGCAATCTTCTATCTATCTATATATATATATATAATATACCCATCGCTACGAGCACCGTATTACCAGCTGACTCACGGGGTTTGACGAAACGTGCTTCCTTCGTCAACTCATCACGGTTGATATGCACTAACGGTCCACGGATTTGGATCCTCTGACGCGAGGAGAGAACTTCTTCCGTCGCCAATAAGAGATAACCATGATCTCCAGCTATTTAAATAACAGCTCAAACATGTATAAACTATTTTTGAACCATAATTTGTAGCAGATTAAATTGTAGTTTGTAATGAGTCGTGCCAGTCTAATTCATGATAAATTACATTGGAATTTGTATAAAATTATACTGTGATTTGTAATGGTTCAATTTAATTCGCAACAACCTAATTATGGTTAGTAGCGAGTGTCTATTATAAATCACATTGTGACATGTTACGAAATATGATGTAACTTATTACGAATCGTTACAAATAAAGATTGAATCATTATGGAACATAGTATAACTCGTTACGAATTTTAATTTAGTAATACCTCATATCGATTCATCCATGAACTGTCACCGAGAATTATGACTATCTCGTATTAGAGATTAAGAAAATTCTCTCCTTAAAATATCCGAGACAATCCAAACTTTAGTGAGCACGCATCTATAGAAGAGGGGGGCAGCGTTGACCGAGATCGATGGTAAGTGTAGCCATGGAATGCAGCCCGTATATATAAATATATATATATATATATATGTCAACGAAATAAATGGTCAAAGTCGTGTCGGATAAAGCTTCAGGGAACGGGGAAGAACCGACAAGAAGCATTAATCAACCGAATGATTAAACTAACTGCGCGCGCCTCTGATTAGAGAGAGGATGGCGAGAACAGTAAGTAGTCAACGGCTAATCTAAGCATGCAGGACCGGATCCATAGATATCGAGAGCATGCATGCATGCTTGGCTGACGAGCAGATTTCAGGTTCTTGTGATTTTTTCTTCGGTCGGGTAAAAGACATATAAATCAAGCTTTCTTTTTTTTTTCTAAAATAAAATGGTAGTAAATATTCGCTGGAGTTGGGCGAAATATGCGATTTCTGGAACTGTCTGGGAGTTGGCAGATTACATTAAGCCCATTACTAAGAAGATTTCAGGTCCTTGTGATTTTTCTTCAATCAGGTGAAAGATATATATAAACTAGATCAAGATTTCTTTTTTTTACGTAAATAAATAGTAGTAAATATTCGCTGGAGTTGGGCGAAATATGCGATTTCTCGAACTGTCTGGGCCTTGGCGGAGTTACATAAAGGACACTTTTTAATAATTATTGGGTCGACGGGCCAACAAATGATGCGACCTTATTTTGTATAGCTTGGGCTCGGCCCATTTTACTTCCCGGTGTGTCTGTACCTGTATAATAAGGTGTGTTGTAAAATATGGTTGTACATTTTGCAATGAGAGTATCTTATCTTAAAATGAAATTCAAGATAACTAAAAATATACGATCATCATGCATGTTTGGTGAGCCTGCTCCCCACCAAATCAAAAGAAGAAGAAGAAGAAAAACAAACACAAAAACAAAATTGAAAAATAGAGTACAGCTGCCTACCAGTCTACTTCATTGGAATCTTGGGTGCCACTGATTGCATATGCACGGCCGACTTCATCATGGAGCTGGACTACTGCCAAATAATTCAGTTTTGCTGTTGCTTCCGATTTCCTGGAAGCTACGACGTTGGTGTACTCTTTTATTCATTTGACTCAGCTATAATATTAATAGTTGGCGACAGATCTATATATCTGCGACAGCATAATGACGGTGTCGAAGTCGTCGTTTTTTTTTTTTTTTTGAACAGAGAAAAGAAACCATCTAGAAAAGCCTTACATAATTCGACAGAAACCACTATAGGCAAAGGTTGAGAATACATAACTTCAAATGCAGTGGATAAATTAGACCGTCTAACAAGAGTATGAGCAACATAATTACACGACCTAGATACAAAACCTATAGAGATATTGGGAGACTTAAGAAGTATTTGATTATAGAGGATAATAATATGTTGTACACGCCATGGCATCGGACCTGATACGCCATTCATTGCATCCACCACAACCTTGGCATCACTCTCAATCATAATTTTCGAAGTCGTCGTCCGTACCTTGTGTTTTCAACATTCTCACGACGGTGTTTAATTTACTATTATCATTAACTATCTTTCTCGTAGTGATTAATGTATATGAAATTCAAACAAACAAATGAGATGTTTTAATTCTTTTCAAAATAGAAAAAAAATAACTAAAGATCTACATCTTTTAGCCTTGTGAAAAAATTGTCTCGGTTCAGATGGCCAGAATTAGGCATCTTTCATGCTGCTGCGCCCGGATTAAATAGATATTCCATTTGTTCAAAGAATGACGCTAAGCAGCCTCCTTAGCCAAGATGGTGCTTGAGGTGTCGAAGGTAACATAGTATTCGACCATTTGTTAGGTCAGAATGTGTGTATATTCGTAATAAATAACTTATTAATTTAATAAATATAGAAATAGATGAATCTCAAATCAAATTAGTATAATATAATTATATTTATTAATAAAATATATCATCAGACGGTTCATATATTCAAGGATATCTAATTCAACTTAATACCCCAACGTTAATTCTATTCCTTTCTTCTGGTTGCATGCCCCCATCTTGAGATTCATGTCTGGCTGCTCTTTTCATCAATGTGGCGCATCCATTAACTATATTTGTTAACTGACAATTGATTATTTTTTAACAAACAACACAAAAGATTTCATGCATATACTTATCATGGAATACGGGATCGTGACTCAGGTTGTGACCCGGGTCTGACTCTGTCAATTTTTGGGTTGATCGACCTGGTCCCGACCTCGTGACCCCGACCCGATAGATATTTTAAAATTATTATTTTTATTATTTTTTAACATGACTTCGGCCGATCCGAGTCGGTTTGACCCGATCAACCCTGTCCCAACCCCACGTACCTTAATATTTATTTCTCATGATGATATGAACAAGTTAATATGCCTGTTGCTTATAAGATATGATCACACACACACATTCAATGAGAGAGAGAGAGAGAGGTTTACTACTTTAAAAGTTATTCAATGATAAATCATGAAATCTTTTATAGGTGTTTGTTTAGAGCATTGAAGTTGATTAATGTAATATTACTTTTGATATTTCTAATAGATACATCAGCATTTTTTTCATCACGGTGCCTGATATCAAACATACTATTATGTCAAAACACCTTTTTGGGGTGAAACTACAACCCAAACCAACTTTCTATTAAATCACTGATAACATATTCTAGGTTTTGGGAGCATGACAAAAATATGTTTCTTTAGTTATAAATAGCTCTCCCTTTGTAAAGTGTTGTATATTTTATAAAAATTTACAAGACCAATATACAAAATCAAGAACTAATTGATGGGGATGCATGCTCATTATTTAGCTTCAGCCCAAAAATCAAACAGAAGGGATTTGGTTGGAATAGAACAAACCATTGGTTTCGAAAGTTCTTCAAAACTAAATAGATAAGTTGAATATAATTCGAATTATATTGAATATCATTAATTTAGATATATATTAAAAGTATTTTCATATTTTCATGGAAAAATAATTAATTTTATGATCTAATAAGGTAAACTTTATCTTATAATCAAATGATTGTATACATAGTAATTTAATGTAATATAGTTTTTGAACCAAACCCAATCAAATTAATCTGGTTCAGTTTATTCTTTTTTGGTTCTGGAGATGCATTTGATATGATTTGATTTTAAAATAATTTTTAAAATACAATTTAAACCAAACCATAAACACCTCTCTAATGATTAGTGTAAAATTTCTGATGATATAAGATTCCTCTCTATGGTCGATGAGTGCAACAGGATGACTGACAACATCAACTCGGACCGGTTGGTAAGGTTGAAGAAATCGGTTGGCTATGAATATTTTTAAATAAAATATTTATGTTTAAAGATAACTAATTAGTTCAAAATTTATACATGCAAAGAAGCAATCGGCCCATGTTTGCGAGGGGATCAGTTTTCTTACTTTTCAAACTCCAGCTAATTAATTACCACCACAAAAAGTTAATTATGCCGTGTTGTCGGAGGGCATTCGAGAAGAGATCAACCGATCAGATATATTTAGGCAGCACAATCCAGATCAAAGTAGTAAGGATTTATTAACTATTAAGAGGTGTTTGATTAATTGTATCAATTTTAAAATTTGCAGTACAAACAAAGCATATTATGTAATACAACTTATATTACTTTTCATATTCATACTCCAACATTTGAAAATAAAAAATATCAATATTGATATAGTACCAAAAATGAAACTCTAACCAAACAGGACATAAGAAAGCGAAACTATATATCCACAAAAAATTATGCCACGTCTCACATCGCTCTCTCTCTCTCTTTTCCTTAAGAAGAAACTATCTATAAAATCATATTTAATCAGAAAATGTTTAGTTATAAAAATCTAAGATAGCTCAAGGCTTATAATTGTCACATTTAATCAGAAATTAATATCTTTACGGTGGAAGAAAAGAAAGAAAGAAAGAAAATTTCTCATCTCTTATGTTTTGTCAAGAAGAAATTATCAATAAAATAATACTTTTATCACGAATGCGAAATACGTACCCTTCTTGACAATTTATGCTAAATGAAAAAAGAATCTTGCATCGGAACGCCCAGTTAGCTAACAATGATTAATTATTTAAAACTAATAAATGTTCAAATTTGATATTAATTAGTTACATGAGCTCATCAACATCAAACTTGACGTTAGGAATTGTCAAAACTGATATTGACATGGGGCTTTAATTATATATCCAACCAGGAATAAGCAGGTCTCATAAGCTGACGATGACACTTAACGGAAGGTTTGATGTCTGATTCGGTCAGAGACGTCATCGGACGTTGTAGTGTGTGTTTGGAAAAAAAAAACTCTTAAATATTGTTTAAATAAAACTCTTATATTCAAAAACACCTCTTAAAAATAAGTTAACTAAAATACTTTTTTCTCTCTCTAGAATTTGAGGGGCTTAACAAGTTCCTTCATTATATCTAATATGTTTTCAAGGTATCAACGTACTACTACACACGGTTAACATCTTAATAAAATTAAATACTTACTTTTATCACAAACTAAAAGATTAGATGTGAAATTAACCTAAATTGAATCTGGCTTGGAAGCTTGGTCCATGCCTTGGAGGGCTAAACTCAGACCGAACACGCTGTAATTGAATCATAAGGGTCCAAAAGATCTGGCTTGATCAGGCCCTTCCATCTACACTTACCTGGTTTTTGACAAGCATATCATTAATCATATCCAAATACTAACAAATTGATAAAGAAAACCGATTCTGATCTCAAATTAATATCAGTGAATAGAGATTTTCAACCCTAAGAATCAGCGAGCCGAGGATCTCAAAAACTCTTCCGAGATCCACTCTCTCCAAGAATCGCGTCCAATCTCCTCTTCCCACCGCAAGAAAGACCGAGACGAGACGGCGGGGTGTGCCGCGGGCGCAGCAGGGCCGTCAGCTGCCCGCCGCGTTTGGCTGGGTGGCGGTGATCACCGGCCGGATCCCTCCGCCCGATCGAAGTCGCTTTCGCCAGCTGCCGCCTAACATGGCGCCGGCGCTGCCGGCCGCCTCCAGTTTCCGGCGCGGTTGGTGGACCGTCGCCCGCGTAACCCTACGTACCGGGCCCGTCGGTCGCCGCCCCCCGCGGCCGCGCCGTGAGGTACGTCGGTTTCACCCGCCGGCAGCTGCCACCGGCACGGCAGTTTCCGGCGGCCTCGAACGTAAAGCAGCCGTCTTCAAGCGTGTGAACGGCCCACGCGGACCGCCGCGATCATCGGGGGGGTTTCTTTCCATTTTATTCCCCGCCGAAGAGGACTTTGGATCTGTCCTGTCCATTATTTTAAAAGGCATTTTTGAATGTTGCTGGCGTGAACGTGAACGCAACAAAGTTGCAATCTTTGAACCTCCTCCGCCGTTCCTCGGCGTAAAAATTACCAGCCCTTGGAGGCCGGGGTGGACTTTGAACTCCCGGAAGGCAACGGTAAACCGTGCTATCAGCCGGTCTGAAGAGAACACCGATGAGTTAATCCCCGTCTTTGCCGTTTTATTAGCTGGTCTTGTCTTGTCAGGAAGCTCTCAACCGAGGTCGGACAGTGACACATGAGCATAAATGAAGGTTTGACGGGACTTGTCGGTTTCGGTAAAAATTAGCTGACATTACAGGAGCATCGAAAAGACTGCATTTTTTTTAATATGAGGACTGTTTGAAGTCCTCCCGAGGTCGCTCTCTGTTTTCTTTACCCGAAAAAAAAAACTGATATAATGGAAATAATTAGCTGTTCTCCGAGACGTTGACCGCTCCCTTTTATCTCTTTCCGTAACAGAAGTTGTGGGGGGAGCATGGATGGATCCCTGGAGTCCTCTCTGAGATAACAACACACCGTGGTCAGGCGGAGTCCTGCCGCGCCGCCGCCCCCCCTTCCGGTGCTCGGGTGAGGAAGCATTTCGTCTTCTGGTTGAGGATTTGTCCGCGAACTCCGCTCGTTTCGCCGGAGATTCGGAAAAGGTACCTCCTTTCTCCTCCTCCGGCTCGATCCCCCTTTTTTGACTGAGAGACGGGGTCCCAATCCCAAGGGTTCTTCCTTCGCTGTTCACCAGGGTTCCTCTGCTCGCGCTCGCCGAAGCGGTCAGCCCGAGCTCCTGTCTGGCCCACGCCTCTTCTGCTCTGCCTCTCCTCGCCTGCCGCTTTCTGCAGGCACCCGATCGAAACAGCTTCTCGGACATGGAGTTTCTTCGTGTTCCTGGTGAGCGGATCTCCCTCGGTTGCAGGCGGATGAGATCTTGATCCGGCTACCGAGCAACGACTGATCTTTTCCCCCAAATTTTCTCCGCGGGTTTCTTCTGCGATTCCCTTTCGTTATCTCCCCGTCCCCAGCTGCGTCTGGGCCACCTCTCCGGTTGTTCGGAGCTGGGTCTCGTGCTTCGTGTGCTTTGACGTTGCGCGATTCGCCAGGGTTTTCTTCGAGACTGTATAACAAGCGCATAGATCTCCTGAACATTCAGAAAAATACCTGCTTCCCTTTCCGATCCTCGCCTGCTGCCATGGCCCCGGAATTTCTTCTCTGGGTTATCGTCACTCTGTCCTTCGGATTTGTTCGCGGGGCCTATGATCCCCCGGACAATTACCTTGTAAATTGCGGATCTTCCGCCAACGCAACGGTGGATTCAAGGGTGTTCGTCGCCGATTCATCTTCTTCCTGGACCGTCTCTGCTCCTCAGTCTATACTGGCCACCAGCACCGCATCGAACTCTGTTCCAGCTTCCGGCATTTACCCTACAGCTCGGATCTTCACGACCACCTCGTCCTACTCCTTCCCCATCCGGAGTCCCGGCCGGCACTGGATCCGCCTCCACTTCTTCCCCTTCGCCTACCAGGGTTTCAACCTCAGCGCCGCCAGGTTCTCCGTCTCCACCCAGAGCTTCGTCCTGCTGAGCGACTTCCAGGCGGCGGCGAGCAGCTCTTCTCGCGTGTTCAAGGAGTACTCGGTGAACATCACCTCCGGTGACCTGATCCTCACCTTCAGCCCTTCGGGAAGCTCCACCGCCTTCGTGAACGCGATAGAGGTCGTCTCCGTCCCCGACGACCTGATCGCCGACGACGCGCAGAACGTCAATCCCGCCGGAGCCTTCAACGGCCTGCCCCAGATGGCGCTGGAGACGGTCTACAGGGTCAACATGGGCGGTCCCCTGGTCACCCCGATGAACGACACCCTGTCCAGAACGTGGGTCACCGACGGGAGCTTCCTGCTCCAGAGGAGCCTGGCGAAATCTGTAAGCTCCCCGACTCCGGTGAACTACGTGCTTGGATCGCCCACTCAAGAAACTGCGCCGACCGCCGTCTACGGCACCGCCGTCGAGATGTCGACGGCGAACGTCACGAGTACAAACTTCAACGTGACGTGGGATTTCCCGATCGACGGTGCCGGTTTCATGTACCTTGTGCGTCTGCACTTCTGCGATATAGTGAGCAAGGCCCTGAATCAGCTCTACTTCAACGTCTACATCAACGGCTGGGCGGTGGCCCGCGACCTGGATGTGTCGAAGTCGGCGTTCAACGCCGGCTTGGCCGTGCCGTATCTCATGGACCTGGTGGTGCGGATCACCGACGGCTCGGCCGGCAAAGTCCGCATCAGCATCGGCCCAGCTTCCACCGACGTGCAGGGCGGCGATCCGAACGCCATCTTGAACGGGGTGGAGATCATGAAGCTGAACAACTCCGTGGGGAGCCTCGACGGGCCGGTCCCGGTGGCCGGCGGCCCGCCGTCGGGTTCCAAGAAAGGGGCGGGGCTCGTCCTCGGATCCGTTTTCGGGGCATTGGCGGCGGTCGTCGCCGCCGTCGCGTTGTTCCTCGTGCTCAGGCGGCGGAGGCGGGCGAAGAAGCACCGCCACTCCAAGACGTGGGTGCCCTTCTCCGTCAACGCCGTATCTTACAGCTCCGGAAGCAAATTCTCCAATGCCACTCGGACCACAACAGGATCCGGGCAGGGCCCCGTCTTGGGCTTCCGCTTCCCCCTTCCGGTCGTCCAGGAGGCCACCAACAACTTCGACGAGAATTGGGTCATCGGAGTGGGAGGGTTCGGCAAGGTCTACAGGGGCGCGCTCAAGGACGAGACCAGGGTGGCGGTGAAGCGCGGCAACCCCAGATCACAGCAGGGCCTCAACGAGTTCCGGACGGAGATCGAGCTCCTGTCCCGGCTGCGCCACCGCCACCTGGTCTCCTTGATCGGCTACTGCGACGAGCAGAACGAGATGATCCTGGTGTACGAGTACATGGAGAACGGGACGCTCAAGAGCCACCTCTACGGATCGGATTTCCCAGTCCTGAGCTGGAGGCAGAGGCTGGAGATCTGCATCGGGGCGGCCAGGGGGCTCCACTACCTGCACACCGGCCAGGCCAAGGCCATCATCCACCGCGACGTCAAGTCCGCCAACATCCTCCTCGACGAGAACTTCATGGCCAAGGTCGCCGACTTCGGGCTCTCCAAGACCGGGCCGGAGTTGGATCAGACCCATGTCAGCACGGCGGTGAAGGGGAGCTTCGGGTACCTCGATCCCGAGTACTTCCGGCGGCAGCAGCTGACCGAGAAGTCGGACGTCTACTCCTTCGGCGTCGTCCTGCTGGAGGTGCTCTGCGCGAGGCCCGTCATCGACCCGACGCTTCCGAGGGAGATGGTGAACCTGGCCGAGTGGGCGATGAAATGGCAGAGGAAGGGGCAGCTGGATCAGATCATCGACACCCGAGTTGCGGCGTCGATCCGGCCGGATTCCCTGAGGAAGTTCGGGGAGACGGTGGACAAGTGCCTCGCGGATTGCGGCGTGGATCGGCCCTCCATGGGGGATGTCCTGTGGAACCTGGAGTACGTTCTTCAGCTGCAGGAGGCCGCCGGCGGCGACCCGGACATGGACAGCATGAACCGCATCGCGGAGGTACCTCTGATGGTGCCGGCGGCGACCGCTGATCCGGGGAGCGACGCCGCGGGGGAGGGTGAGAGCGCGAGCCGAAATGATCTCTCCGGTGTGTCGATGAGCAGGGTGTTCTCGCAGCTGGTCAAGTCCGAGGGGAGGTAGAAGAACACCACCCAGACGGCGGGGGTGTGTGCGTACTACTAGTGCCGATTCACGTATTGCTTCATTTTTATTTATTTTTTCCCCCTTCTCGTCTCGTGAAATTTGTTTGATGCACTGTGGCTTTGAAACCAAGTTAAGGATGGGGACTGTAATGTAACACCCTCCTCTCTTGAGATTGCGATGTAAATTTGTAGACTCCGCTCGCTCCTCCATGTTGGTGCTCAGAATGTGTAGCTGAATGGAGCTGCTGGAAGACGGCGAGGGGTGTTCTAGCTGCGGTTTGGTTGGAGTTGGAAGCGCTACCAAATCCTTCTCGAAAGATTTTAATGATATGCCGACGATTTGATGGCGATGCTTATGGGGGTGTTTGGTTGTATAACAAATTGAATTTTTGTTACAAAAATACCAAACTTGTCAAAAAAAAAAAAGAAGTTTGAACATCATTGCAAGAATATATAATTTATAGGAAATTTCTGGAGACGAGATCTTTCTTATTTATCTGTCATTCTTTGATGTCTCATTTTCGACAACTACATACATACGATCTTCACTCTTTGATGTCCCATTTAAAATTATTGTGTTACCAAACATCCCCTTTAGATGTGAGCAACGCGCTTTGCCACTGCCTTCCGGATTGGGAATGTTATGATCCAAGGCGTGGGATGCTAACATGAACATGAGCATCTGTTCTTGGATTGAAGTTCCAGCCATCGAGACCAAAGGATATACGTACTTAATTGGACAACCAACGAATTCTTTCTTTGTAATCTTGGTCGTAGGCTCTTCTTGCTGCTTCTTTACCCTTGAACCAACGTGCCTTGGGTGCGTGAAGTAGATCATCCGCTATGAAGCGTTTTTCTACCCGTAATGGCAGGGAGAGCGTTAGTGTGGGAAACAGTACCACGTCGCCTGTACGAGGCGGGGAAGACCTATCAACCTCAAGGTTTGCAAGACTCACTGAGACAAAACCCAGTACGACACAGGCGACACCAGCAACACCACCACGATGAAGTGAACGATTCAAGTTTCTCCCTTTCAATCCAAAGGGCATCGGGACCAGCTTAGGCGAAGCAGATAGCTTGAGCTATCTTAGATCACCGGTTATCGTATGATCAACATGAGTTAGTTAATCATCAATCTGCCGAGAACCACTCACCGAAAAACAGGAAGAGGAAAGAATACATAATTGGCTTAGTATGGAACCCAGAGTGGATCCTCGGAAGGTTCCAGTCGTAGCAACCCCTTTTGCATGCCTCTTCATGTTTGGATACGCCCAAAGAACTTTAAGAAAAAGATGGGAGAAGTGCCTTCGATGACGACGGAGGAGGAGGCGGGCGAGGGCGAGGGGGGGGGGATGCAGATAAACAGGCATTCTCAGGAGCTGCTACCCAACAGTACTGCCCATCTTACTCATCCTTGCGCTTCTGAGACTGTCTTCTGGCTTGTGAAGCTGTCCTGCATCGCCCAATAAACTTGAGCACTTCATCGATGAGAATGACAGGAAAAGCAACAGCCAGAACCAATAACCACTCGTTGAGACTGAGTGGAACAATCCCGAACACTTGAGCGAGGAATGGCACGTAGAGAATGAGGAAGTGAAGGCCGAAGGAGATGGACATTGCAAGGAGGAGCCATGGATTGACCCATGGCGGCATCGTCAAAAGGCTACCATCCTCGGACAGGGCATTGAGTGAGTTGAACATCTCTATGGCCACAAGAACAGACAGGGAAAGTGTCGTCGCCTTCACTTTTCCAGTCTGGAAGTAATCGCAGGGATTGGCATCGAAGGAGAAGTTTAGGGATCCGGCAGTGAAGGGAGAGGCCTCGAAGCCTTCCCAGGTGGCGCACTGACCCCAGTCAGAGAGTTGAGAGTATGTGACCAGCGAGTGGCCATCGCCAGTCAAACCAATGCCCAAGAAAGAGTCTTGCGTGTACCATATCACAAAAACACCCACAGTAGCAACACCCACATAAAGCCCAATCACCTGCATGAAAACAAAAGAAAGCATTAACTTCATTCTTGTATAGGAAACTCGACAATAAAAAAGTTATTAACCACCACACAAGCTTGACCAGCGAATCATCCCTGGTTCATGGAGGTTTGCAAGAAAAATATAAATGGTTGAAGACCATAGTTGAAGTATAATTTCTCCAGCCAAAATTTGCCTAGATTACAACCAATTACATTGACATGTTTAAGACTTTAAGTTAACGAAGTCCTTTTCCAGTTGGCATGATTCACAAGAAGTAAGCCCAAACGAACCACAACGATTAAAACAGTGAACATATAGACCATCAGCAAAAATATCAACCGTATTTCAGGAAACATTACCAACATTCTAAAAACTCAGTTTTTTATAACGCTGGTCTGAAAAGGTCACCACCATTCAAGAGATTTCAGGCTCTTTGGGGTTCACATTTGGTGGTTTCTACGTGGGGAATAGTATTAGTCCCTTGCTCTCTATGATGCCGGATCTTAACCGGCCGGATCAGATCGGAATCGACCAAATCCTAGATCAAATCAGCCAGACTCGAGCCGATTATCGCCTAGAGAACCGATCCATACTCAACTCACAGAGGAATCAGTACGCATCGGTGGAATCTTATGAATCGGATCAGAATCGGACAATTCCACCGATTTTGCCAGGACAACTTAAGTCCCATTCAGTAATTGATATCGAACTAGATATCGATCTGATATTACCCCTAAAAGGCCGATATCGACCCCAAATCATCGGTTCACCCCTAGGGCTCAACGATTCCGGCGATCTTCTGGCAATTCCATATGATTCCGGCGGTGATCAAGTCGATCCAGTGGCAATTCCACCAATTCAGTGTCAATTCGTCGGGATTCAGCAATTCAAATGTCGATCTTGAGGAAAAAAGGGTGATTCACGTCAAACCGGCATCAATTCCAACAATTTCACCAGCAATCCAACCCTGTGGAGGGCGATTCAGACGATTCCACCAGCAATCCATCCTTGTGGGCAATTCAGTTGATCCCAACATCGATCTCCCCCTCCAGATCTTCAAGGATTGTCTCCCCTCCGAATTCTCCTGTGTTGAGATTCTTACCCTCTCCCCTCTCTTGCAAGCCTACCCCCTTTCCACAAATAAAAGAAGCAGCAAAGAAGAGAATGTTAAAATCAGGCAACAACATGTCAATCCATCATATAGTACACAAACACTATTCAAATGATGATGAGGAAAACTTTATTCCATGAACTCAACAATAAAATGTAAGAGATTCATGTGGAGGTAAAGGAAGAGTAGGTTCTTTCCGCAACGCATGTACCATGGACAGTTGTCAATGATTTAAGTTTGAGACAACATTTGAGTGGCATGAATTAATTTTAGAATCATAGATTTTTTGATTAGTTCATATTCAGAACCCCCCAAGGATTTTCAATCATATATTCCAACTACATCTCCAACACACAACACTATGTATGATTTTATTCAGATGGCTAATTTCTTATTTTCATATAGATACCACCATACTGGCCAATTATGACAAACAACTCTCAATAAACCATCCGAGAGTACACAGAAAATAACGAGAATGAAAGTCAATTCCATAAATATTGGTGAAAGAAAGGTATATCATTTTATTACATGTCAATATATCATTTGCATTATGTTATCAATGTTTAATGGAATGCTCATTGCCTTAAACTCTCTTATACCTACTTGTCTTAAAGTCTCTTGTAATGACAAGAAAGTGTGCTAAATAAGTGGTTTTCTTTTTAATTTAACAATTTGTTCGAAGGATTCCTATTTTAAAAAAAATGAATGATTTTTATGAATTTTTTGCAACAAAAAAATACTAACCCGAACCGATTATGGATCAGTTTTCTTATCAAAAATCGACCGATTCCGACCAATTCACTCATGACCATTCTGAACGACACTTGTATATCACATACAGAAGTCTACATAGACAAGATGGCGTTCAGTCACAAGGCGGATGATGAACATAAAAAAGAATTTAATAACTAATATAATAGTTGCAAGATCCTTGATAGCAAATACAAGGCAAGGCAACAAAAAGGCTGCAAAAGAAGGTAATGTTTTGCCAATCATATAACTTCTTGCCAAGTTCGATTATGACCATACTGGTGTGCAAAAATATAATATTACAATGCTTTTGTTTCATTGGTTGCATCGGAGAGGGCAGAAAATAGAAGTGAATTGGTAATAACCATGCATGCTCCAAGATAGTTATGAATACCATATTTGGTGAAAGGAGAAGTCTATTAGTGTACCATAACCATCGAGCAATAATCATCCATGTTATACACAGATTCTTGTTTCAGAGTCTAAAGATGTTAAAAGTTGCAGAAGTTTTCTTTAAAGCAAGCTCATCAACTTTCTGTGAGGCAGAAGATCCTAAGTCATTCATTGTTACACATGCCACGGTTCACACAATTATGACATTCAGGGAATCATGAACTTGAGGTGGTTTCGGAAGTGAAGTATTCGTCTTTGGAGATAGGACATAAAATATAAACTCACCAGGTAACGAAATAAAATCCATGCATCAATTAGGGAATCATCACTTCTACGGGGAGGCTTCTTCATAATATCCCTATCTGGAGGATTGAATCCCAAGGCCGTTGCAGGCGGTCCATCCGTGACTAGATTAACCCAAAGTAGTTGAACTGGTATCAACCCTTCCGGAATGCCTAATGCTGCTGTTAAAAATATCGAAGCAACTTCACCAATATTTGATGAGATCATGTACCTGAATAGCATCAAGAACGGTGACAAAGCCCTTATGGTAAGTGGAAAACAGAATTAGAAATTGCAGTTAAAACATTAGATAATGTAAAATATCATAAATAAAATCAGCATGTGACATAGTGCAAGTGACAAAAAAATTACCAGAAAAGAACACTTGGAACCTCAAGAAAAAAGCAACTCTTACACACTATATATGTAACACTGAGGATCGATACTCTGACATTTTCCAATGGGTAATGAGCTCCAGGTTGTTGAGAAATAAACTTTATTCTCCTTGCATTTAGTCTTATTTATCTCCTAGTTGTAATAGTCTTAAAAAGTCTTTAGTGGAAAAGAATAATGGGTTGATTTAACCTCCATTTATATTCATCTTGAATATTCAAAGTGAAGTTGCTAAGTGTTTGAAGTCTCGTCTTAAGAATGAATCTTGACTTAAGCACTTGAGATATGAACATCTCAACTTTAATAATTTGAAGTAGTTGACTTAACATGATATGGTGAAAGGTTTGCCACATATTGATCATCCAAGTGAGCTTTGTGAAGGCTGTATTTTTGGCAAACACTATTGGAAGAGTTTTCCAAAGGAAATAACAAGAGGTTCACATAAACCACTCTAATATATACGCATCAATCTATGTGGGATGATTTCTCCAATGTCATTTGCTAAAAATAGATATTTTCTTACATTTATGGATGATTTCACTGGAAAGACATTGGTGTATTTGTTGAAAGAAAAGACTTGAGTATTTGATGTTTTTAAGAAATTCGAAGTGTTCGTAAAAAAACAAAATGGTTTCTATATCAAAAGCCATTAGCCATGAGATCCGATAAAGATGCAAAGTTCACATTGAAGAGTTTTGAGAAGTTTCATGAAATGCAAGATATATATCATCCTATTACAACTCCATATTCACCTCATCAAAATGAAGTTGCCAAAGGAAGAAATCGGACCATTCTCAATATAGCCCAAAATACTTTAAAATCAAAGACATGTCTGAAAATTTTGGAGTGAAGTCATTGCTTGTGCGGTTTATTTGATGTCTGAAAAATTTTGGGGTGAAGTCATTGCTTGTGCGGTTTATTTGCTAAATAGATGTCCCACAAAAGTTTTGAAAAACATGACACCACATAAAGCATGGTACGAAGAAAAATCAGATGTTTCTCACTTGAAGGTGTTTGGAAACATAACTTATGCCTATGTACTGGATCAAAAACTGACCAAGTAAGGTGACAAAAGCAAAAGGTATCTTTCTTGGCTAAAATTCTTATACAAAGGGTTTTAAGTTATTCATCGTATTAATGAAAATGTTGATGCGAATGAAGATGTCATCTGTTATGAAGAAGCCTCGTGGAATTGGGACACAAATGACACCAATTAAGAAGTTAACATTTTCTTTGATGAAGACATACAAGAAAATGACCATTAGATGTCTCATTCTCCAAAACACCACCATTGTCTCCATAAGTTGGTGGTTCTTTAATTTCATCTTCCTTTTTGGAAGAAGGTTCAAGCCCAAGAAAGAAAATGAGATCTCTTAATGAGATCTACAATCAAAATAATCTCACTTTATTGTGTTTTTGCATAAGGCACTAACATTTGAGGATAAAGTGAAAGATAAAAGACAGAAAGATGCTATAGATGATCAAATCAAATCCATAAAAAAACAAAACATGAGAGTTGGTAGATCTTCCAAAAGACTAGATAACTATTAGTGTCAAATGACTGTACAAGATAGAAGAATGCCAAAAGGAGAGATTCGAGAGTCACCCAAGCCCTCAAGGAGAGGCTGTCAAGGGTAATTTAAGGTACCGGCAATGGGCTAAAATGACCTGTTTGAGGGGTAGGCCTAAGGGCTGCGCATCGGCCATGGCTTTTGAAGGGGTCCAAACAGGGGGTACAAAGGGGAGGTGAGAGAGGGGGGGTCTGCCCAAAACATGGCAGACTCGATGGCCTTAATAAGGGCTGTTTGGCAAGTTGGTTGGAAAAGAGAGAGAGGTGCGGGCAGGTTCAACCCAAGTAGGAGAGAAAGGAGAGGTATTTGGGGGATACATGGGTTAAGGACTACCCTTGCCCTTCTTCTCCTTCTGGTGGCTGACCACGTGCAAGACCTGCTCACCCTCCCTTCTTCTCCTGTTGGCTTGGGCTACTGGAGGAGCTGATGGCATGGAACCTCTCCTCCTTTGGCTGGTCATGTACTTTCATAGAGATAAAGGGAAGATGAAAGGGTGGAGGAAAATAAGTGGCAGGAGTGCCCTTCACTCCCCGTCCATCATGCCTCTTCATTCTCCAAAGCCAGCTTTTAAGAGGAGCCAAAAGTATTCTCCTCTTTATGATGGTGTCTTTTTACATCTCCAATACTATTAATGGGAGAAAGTGAGGTGGCGGCTGATATGGCAAAGGGGATTGAGTGGGCCATATTTAAAAATGAATCTTAGCCCAATAAATTCATGTTAAATGGGTCATATAATTGGGTCGATAAATAGGCCAAATTGACAACCAATGGACCCATTTGGGAGTTGCAACATAGACCACTAGGTGTAAACAAGAGGGTTGCAAAATTGACCCTAAATTGGGCTGAAATTGATATTCAATGGGTCTGATTTGAGACAAAATATAACCCATTAATCTAAAAAAGTGAAGTGTGGGAATGGACTTATCTTTGCATTTTTTTTCAATAAATTGAACTCGAAATGGACCCAATATGAGATTTGGTAATTCCTTGACCAATTGAGAGTTGGATTGGATTAAATCCTAATCCATTTTTTTGGTGCCAACAGATAGTATCTAATATCAAAAATGAAATGCACATTAGTGGTTAATACCGTATATATATACAGACCCTTAGGTTGGCCTCTCCTACACGGCAATTCTAGATTTGAGGGCTAATTTGGACTTTTTTCTACACCTTATACTTTAATCATTTTTCATAAATATAAATAGTTTCAAATGTATAATGGCTCAATGTTTTTCATTGCATATGCCCTAATACAAATCAAGAGCCAACTGTAAGATACCATGTTGATATGATTCAAGTTCAGGATGATAGAGTAACTTGGGAACAAAAAAATCAGGTGGTTTTATAGTAACAAAGTAACTCCATATCATAACCTAACTATATTAGCTATACAGTATACACAATTCAGATGGCTAACGCTGCAACAAGGAATCTTTTTTTTTTTGAACAAGCTGCAACAAGGAACCCATCCGTCTGGTTAATAGTAAAATGGATGAGAAGGAAAGAATAGTAATCTGCTCATGTGACTGTTATTATGTGCAACAGAAGTATTTCAATATGTTCAGTATTTTGTGTTTTACTCAATGTTCAACATACAAACCCTATAAAAATTGAAAATAGAAAACACAAATAAAATAATGTAGGAAGATGATTAGGTGCCTGATAAATGCTTTCATATTGTTGTATATAGATCTCCCTTCACCAACTGCAGCAACTATTGTACTAAAGTTGTCATCAGCCAAGACCATGTCCGAGGCTTCTTTAGCAACCTACAAGTGTGTGAACAAGTTAATGAGGCACTTGACAGAAAATTGAAGAAATTATATCCTCCTGGACAGAAGTTTCATCAAAGAAATAAATCTAAGGAACATGAATATTGTCAACTGAGTTTCCAAAGCAGAAAGCGGATGAGATGATTATGGTAGATTGGAGGAAGATACAGAGGCAGAAGACACCAAAAAGAGAAATCATACTGACTTGTCAAGCAGCTAGATTTATATTTGTTACAATTATATCAAGAAGACGTTTTCCTTGTTGTAGAAGTTGCCATGCAAATTATATCAATACTGTACAAGCACTAAAACAGTAAATAAAAAGGGACAATCTTCAAGGAACAATAAGGATTTGGAAACCAACTGAAATACAACCTTTGCTTTGCTTCGTGTACTAGACCAAAATATAGGATCTCTTTAGGGATCTTTGGTTGTAAGAGGGCAGCAAACTTTACTTCGTTGAGGTAAACATGGGAAAGATATGTGTTAGGCTTAGGCCCATGGAAATTCATATTAAAATGGCATAAGAAGTGGATGGTAATATCATTGAAAATACGAGGGCACTCCGCTATAAATAAAGCTATTATGTTACTAATCCTATAGAAACCCGAGTTATGCAAAAAAGCAAATTGAGATGTGTTATCTCACCACCATTATTTCTACAGAAAAAAAAACATTGCTATGAGTTCATTTTAAGAATTTGTCTGCATATCCCAAGAGATCTTGAACTTGTCACATGCCCTCAAAGATGGTGACCACGAAGGCCATTTACAGCATGTAATGCTAGGCATACTTAAAAATATAGTATAATGAAAGGAGAATCCATACAAACAAACCTTACGGAGGAACATATGAAAGACAATCCCACATACCATTCACATTATAGTTACAATACTAGAAATATGCAAACAAAAGTTTACATGAACGCATCTCATGGTTAAAGTAAAAAGTAACGCTTTCTCATATGCATAACCAGAGCACTAAAACATGCAAAGAGTGCAATATTCTGAATATCAGATTCAGGAATATCTTAAAGATTGCATGACACCTGCTTCAGTGTATTGACAACGAACTAATTGTCAATGCCACTTTACATGCTACATCAAGAATATATGCACGATTTTCAACTAGACTGGAAAACTCGGAAAGTACAACCCAAACAAAAGAAAAGTTGAAGGATGACATCAGCGGACAAGTTTCAACAAACTAGTAATTTACAGAACTCGGACAAAAAAACATGAAATATACCATGCATTGCACATGAAATATACCTCAGTCCCAGAAATTCCCATTGCAATACCAATATCAGCTAATTTTAAAGCAGGTGCATCATTCACTCCATCACCCGTCATAGCAACCACCTCGCCTTCTTCTTTGAGCAATCTTACTATTTCTTGCTTATGTCTCGGTTCAGCTCTAGAAAAAAGGAGTCCACCAGATTGCTTTAGGTACCGTTTCTTGTCATGAAGAGACATGAACTCTTTTCCAGTAATGCTCCTTGAACCAATATCTTCCCCCGAACCAAATACACCAATTTCTCGGCAAATAGCTTCTGCTGTATCCTTGTTATCTCCCGTTATAACCATAACTCGGATACCTGCTGCTCTACAGTCTTCTATTGCCTCATGAACCTCTTCTCGAGGAGGATCCTGCAAGAGTTAGTGATAACATATAAAAACTGCCAAAAATGAAAACTTGAATAGATGAAAATTTGCTAATAAAAAGCTCACCCTCAGCCCGACTAAGCCAGAAAATATGAGATTACTCTCAAGTGACGAATAATTAGAAGGATCAAGCAAGAGGTTGTGAGCTGGATGGGTTTCTCCATTGTACGTGGATAATGCTAAAAGATCAGTTTTGTATGCAAAGCCCAAGCATCGTAATGCATTAGATGACATCTCAAAAAGCTCTTTAAGAATGAGACTCCTTGAGGTTTTATCCAATCTCACAATAGACCCGTCAGATAACTGCATGCA
The DNA here is from genome assembly GCA_036172225.1 of Cryptocoryne crispatula var. balansae. Classification (NCBI taxonomy): domain Eukaryota; kingdom Viridiplantae; phylum Streptophyta; class Magnoliopsida; order Alismatales; family Araceae; genus Cryptocoryne; species Cryptocoryne crispatula. The sequence goes on from CM069919.1 coordinate 1,730,351, forward strand.
CGTGCTTCTCTCAAGTAGATTCTCGACAGCTCCCTAAATCAAACTTAGTTGTTAGAGATGCAACAGATAAATTGACAAACACACACATGCCAAAAACTTGCCTATGCAAACTAGAGGAGTCATTGGACCAGGTTCAAATATAAATAAGCCCGAGCACAATAGCAGCATCACAACAAAAGCCCAACCCAAGCCCATATAAGAGCATTTCAATCAAGCTTTAACAAAAGCTTGGGATTCAATTCAGGCTTCGTTCAGGTTTAGATCCATTGACTACTAACAGGATATAAACATTTTCATGCAAAAGACTGGTTTGTAATCAATTTCTTTTCTAAAAATACATTAGCTTATAATCAACTAAATATATGAAAACACACAAAAATAAAAATAGACTCAAGCTCTGAATATATGTTCGAGGATAGTGTTTGAATGATTTTGTGTGAAAACAAATAAGATAAAACTATAAAAAGTAAAAATAGTTTTAGGTGATAAATTGCTATGGTTATGAAAATATTTACTTTTAAATGCATTTTAAGAAGCCTCTATCAAAACATTTGGAGTTTAATGTAATATTACTTATAGAATTTGTCAGTTCTAGTTAGTGTTGGACAGCAGGAAGCAAAAGGCTTCACTCATAGAAACCACGTAACAGGATGGCAAGAGGTAAAAGTTTGGTTGACCAATCTGGAGATAGGATGTAACGGGCCTATCGGGCTCTTGGATTGAGACTTGACTAAGCCCATGCTTGGCTAATAACACATACTTATTTTCCTTTTTAAGCCTGACTATCAAGGATTTCTGAATCGGAATCGATCACCAAATCGGTCGGGACCGATCTGATTCGAATCAGATCGGATCGGTCCGATTCAAACCGATTCTTAGAAAAAGAAACCGATCCAGAATCCAGATTTTTTAAAAAATAAAAAAATAAAAATTCCAATTCTGAGTCGGACCGATTCTAGCCAATTCGGTCAGATTCAGCCTGAATTTTTTTAAAAAAATCAGGATTGAAATTCTGATTCCGATCCAATTCGACTGATTCAGACCGATTTCAACGAAATTCAGGTTAGAATCGATCCTTCAAGCAACCATAATCAACTAATCCCAATCCGATTCGATCAATTCTGCAATCCATGTTGACTATATCAAGGATTTCCATCTCGGATTTCGGCTTCGTCTCATAAGGGTGAAAGAGAAGAAATCTCGTGAAATTCTCAAAAAAATAGAGAAATTGGATCTCGGATTTCATTTATAAAGGGTATACCTTATCTAAGGATTGCCATCTCACATCTAGATTTTATCTTATAAAGATTGAAAATAAGAGATTTAGGAAATATCTCAAGAGATTGGATCTCGGAAATACCAATAAGTGGGCATATTTTAAGTGTAAAATGCCATGTAATCTCTTCAACAAGGATAAGAGAACTCATTTTAAACATCAAAATAAACTGTGAGAGAATTAAAAGTTTAATACAAAGAGAATGAATTATTGTTAACAGGAGAGGAGACATACAAGGAATTTTATGGTATACCAAAACTTCATTTTGAAATATGGATAGGCGATTGGTAACATTTTGGGTCAAATTATACATAAATAGTCATAAAAGTATTTAGTTATAAAATTTTATCAAACAGTAATGTCTAGATGAATGTTTGGATGAATTCCATAATAACATTGGCGATATATGAAGCAAATTTAACAAGGTCATCTAACAAGTTAGGAGTAGTAATAGGCGGAGTAGATCAAGATACAAGAGATACTATATAGATATTCTCACAAGAGATATTATATAGATATTCTCGTTTTGGCGATCTCGTTTCTCAGATGCATGGAGAGAAGGAGATTCTTGGGAGATCGCATTCCATGGACTATATAGACTTAAAAATTAAACCCAATCCCAATATAACTCGGGACAGGTGGGATCAGTTTTCATGCCTTGGGGGGCCATTGACAGCCCTAATGTGAACTCAGATGTAGAGTACATTGGACCAACCTAAAAGAATGACATTTATTGAATTTCTTGAAGCTTAAAAAAATGAAACAGGCAGAAAGCTACAAAAGTACCTTCACCAACAACATGTTCTCTCCTGATTCTGTTTTCACAATGACTCCCATTGATTTTCGTGATCTATCAAACTCAAGTGTTGCAATCCTATGTGCCAAAGAACTCCAATGTTGGCAGCAATCTAAAATCAAGCCAGAAAAACCAATGAATTAAGTGAACAGACAGAAGTAAACCAAAGAATAAACTGATCATATTAAAAGATAATCAACATACGGAATACTTCATCAGATTCCAAATATGTTGCATCAAATGCCTTGGGCCTTCCCATTTTCTCCACTAAAACCTGACAGGAAGAAGAACAATAAGTGTACAGTAACGTTTGGCAGATACAACATTTCAAATCTGTAACACTGGCCATTTATGTGGATGAACTATGTTAAGAAAATTCAAGCCCAGTTAATATTAACTCAAGTAAAATAAACAAAAAATAAATTTCTCTGTCTATTTATGACGAGAGGAAATTTAGGTTCTTCAATCCAAAACATGATTGCCATCTCTGGACAGAAGTCCATAATTAGGTGCCTTTAGGCTTTACCGACAGGACTGGACTGTCAGCAAATAGACCTCAAAGGCTCACAGGCCACATGCCATTCAAAGAGCCAAGCAAGATTCCCTTATAGGTCTCGTGTCTTTGACGGATTCAATCTCAGCTCAAGCAGTCAAGCTTGATCAATGTTGCGGACCATAAATAGTACATAGGTTATGTTATGAAGTTGCCAGCATGATAGATGTGATTTCCAAGCATATCTAAGCGGACTAATACCTGTGTACCCACTCCATTCTCTTCCCTTATGCAAGGAGTAATTTTTGTAAGGGTTTTTGGGGGCCTCACATTTAGATGCACTTTTGGATTTTTGGGAAGGCTTCTGGTGGCCCCTCTAGGTTTCAATTTGGCTGATCCAATCTCTTGATAGATCTACCTTTCCCCTCCTGAGCTCCATCTCCTTTTTTAATGTATGTGGTCCGCTCAGCTTAATGAATTGCTTCTGCTTCTTTGGTGTTGGCCTTAAAAAACACTAAGCAGCCTATATAGGGGTCTAATATGGGAAAAAGTTGTAGGCTCTCTAACTTCCAACTGTGCAAAGTGAATGAATGATTGATGAGAAGCTCCTTCCAAGTTCCAATTTCTCAAGCAATGGCTTATGCAGTGAATGTGTATGCACTTACCTGTGCTTCCCTTGGGGGTGTGTTGGCACCTAAATTTTCATGCAAAAAGGGGGCAAGTAAAAAAAAAGAAGAGAAGAGAAATAACATGGCTAAACTTCTAGAAGAGTAAATATAGTCCTCACTTTCAGGAGGGAAAAATAAAAAGGACAACAAGCAAGAAATCAAGGCTAACCTTTAGAGAAGCTTCTGTGGACATTCCGTTTGCAAGGTACTGGTGTCCAGATTGTGTGACACTGGCATCATTGCAAACAGACGCAATCTTTGCAATCATCTGGAGATTTGGATCCATTTTGCCTTTTGGCCAGTCATGAATCGCACCATCGTGTGGATCATATGTGGTTCCATCCACTTTAAACACGCGGATCTCATCCACCCTATGTCCAATAGCCACAAGCCTCGCAACGGACATCTGATTTGTGGTAAGAGTACCGGTCTTATCTGAACAGATTACAGTTGTGCACCCCAGGGTCTCCACACTAGGCAGCTTCCTTACCAATGCGTTCTTCTGGGCCATCTTCCTAGTCCCTAAAGCCAAGCAAGTCGTAATAACTGCAGGTAGACCTTCCGGTATAGCAGCAACAGCCAAAGCCACCGCAATCTCAAAGTAATAGGTACACTTCTCGAACGAAAACTGGAAGTTCCTCGGCCACCCGTCAACATAATCCCAGGTAAAAAAGTATTTCACGTTAATAAGCCAGACAAGTGCGCAAATCACACCAATTATAGCCGTAAGGGACTCGCCAAATTCATTGAGTTTTTTCTTCAACGGCGTGTCCACATCATCCTGGGACGCTTCGTGAATTTGAGAATGCACCTTGCCGATTTCTGTGCTCATTCCCGTTTGGGTAACCAAGCACACGCAAAACCCATTCACTACTGTGGTACCAGCAAAAACCATACACTCTTTTCCCTGGATGTCCATGTCTTCCAAATCAACCTTGTGGTGTGTCTTGTTGACGGCATCGGTCTCTCCCGTCAAGGATCCTTGCTCCACCCTCACGGTGGAGCTTATAAGGTACAAAATCCTCATATCTGCCGGCACCTTGTCCCCCGCTTTGAGCTCGACGATATCACCAGGAACGAGCTCCTTTGCAGGCAAATTTGGGACCAACTCTCCGTCCCGCCTCACGGCAGCGTGCTCCGATTGTATCTCCTTCAGCGCCTCGAGCGCCTTCTCGGCGTTGTTCTCTTGCCAAACACCGACTATGGCGTTGACGATCAAGATAAGGAAGATCACCAGCGGCTCGACAAATGCCGTGATCTCCATCTCACCCCCTTCATCACCATCATACCAGGCAAGGACAAAGGAGACAACGGCGGCAACAAGGAGGATGCGCACCAGAGTGTCACTGAACTGCTCGAGCACCAGTTGCCAGATCGACGGGCCCGAATGCTTCTCGAGTTCGTTCCAACCGTACCTTTTCCGCCTCTTCAGCACCTCTTCAGACGAAAGACCGTGATCCGCCGTCACCTGGAACACCTCCTCACACTCACGCGCGTTCCTCGCCCACGCAGGATACAAGAGCGCCACGGGCGCAGGCTCCACGACGCCGTCACGCTTGACTTGGCCTCCCTTCCCCATCCCGTTGGAGCAAACCTGCAGTTGAAAGATCAAACCTCAATAATCTCAAGCAAGCAAGATATTCAACGGGCGCATCTTCAATCTGCACGCCGCCTCCAGAATTCATACGGAATCCCCGGCGAAGGGGATTAAGAACCTGATCTAGATATTAGAGTTCTCTCCACCGAGGATGTGAAGGTTAGGCAGGCTTTCCCCGCGGCTGTCTATCTAGGGCTTGTCGTCCTCGACTCCTCCACCTGTCCCGCTCCGCCACCGTAGCCGGCAATGCTTCCGCTGTTACGTAGTGGCCCGGTGCCGCGGCTCTCGTCCGCAGCGGAGGGTCGAGGCGGCGCCGGAAGAAGGTACTCCGCCGCCGCCGCCGCCCTTAACTCCTGATACGATACGGTGTCAAGATCAAGCCGGTGCGGGTAATCGCGCGGTTTGACTTGCGTAAACTTCCTGGTTCTTTCGTGGTCCGCCTACCTGGCGTCTTGCGACCGCGACGTCAACCATTGCTTGCTTGCTGCCTCCCATCGCACGTGTATTTGAATAGCATGGATCCAACAAGACAGGGGAGGCTTGAAAATAAATAGATACAGGCACCGGCAGAGCACAGCTTGCCACGTGCGAATGGATCCCGTCACCTCCCAAGTACCTTCACCTCCATTGCCCGCAACTGTACCGGCTGCCTGCCTGTCGATATATTGTCAAACCCTACGTCGTTCTTCATATCGTTCAACCATTGAATTTAGAAATATCAAACCTCTGAATTATTCATGAATCTTGATTTTATAATCATCGACCTCGTAAATATTCGTGAATTTCGATTTCTCGTTGTGTAAAAAAATGCTTGAATCCAATCCAATCAACACAGCGCAACGGGTTTCAAAATAATATATCGACGGTAATATATATATGGTCCTTACTCTCTATCAGTATGGAAGACTACATACATACGGCCACAAATACTATGCAAATACATGCAATAGCTGTTCAGTACATTATCATGTTCCTTTTCCATCATTTTTTTCTTAACCTTACTTAACTTAATTGAAAGAATCTAATTAGATATTTATTTCTTCTCCTCTTTCTTCTTCTCACCGGAGGAACGTCAACGAAAATATAGGGTTTCGAAATGTTTACATTTACTTGGTGCTTGGCAAATTTTATGAGGTAAGTTTGGTTTCACTGGAAAAAATCCCCACAACAGCATATATTTTGTAATAAAAATTTTAAAAAAAGATTAAATTTTTGTGTTAACTATGATTAAAAAATGCTTTTTACATAAAGTATTCATAAAGAAAGAGGTGAGATTTTTTTTTCTTTGCGGGATGAACGGGTTTTATGTAACATATATAACAAATGTGACAATGATATGCTTGTAGCCATCCTATATTTTATTTTGACATCATAATTTATTCTAAAAATATGTTATTCATAACAATGCCAGGTATATTGTTAGTTTTCAAGAGATGTTTGTCGGTTATACATTTATTAGCCAGGTAAAAAACGATAGCTTAAATTAGACCTAAAAATATCATACTAAAACGTACAAATCTTGGACAAAAAAGAGTTGAAAGCCATAAGACGGGGGAAAAAGGTGCTCAATATAAATTTTAATCACGAATTCAAAATTTTCCTTTCAAGGCTCGCCATGGAAATAGATAAAAACATCTTCATGATACAGGCAAATATCGAATCCATGACTTTTAACACTTCAAATATATATGCGCATGCTGGATATCTTTATGTAAATACATTTAATTAGTTTTTTGTGATAAATAATGGGATGTTTGGTCGGATAATGAATATAAATGTGTATGTGTGTGTAAGCCTAACGATAAAGGCATTTGTTAGTCATGATTGTTAGTTATCTTTGTAGAAAAAATTCTTATGGAGTGTTTGGTTGTATGATAATTTTTTGTACATTTTCATGATAAAAATTTGTATTAAAATAAAAAGTGAACCAACTCATGACATAAAATTATCATGTTTGGAGGGATGTGATTACAAAAAAGAGTAACCACCACACATGACCAAACAAAGTGGGGGACCACAAGAAAAAAGAAACATGTGAGACCCTCTTTTTTGTTTAAGAAGAAAATCACTTTCAAAATATGAAATTATCATGGTTGTCAAACACCTCTTTTAACAAGTTTTCTTACCATTTTTAAAAATTAAAACAAAAACCTTCATTATCATGCAACCAAACACCCCATTAGGTTGCATGCATGTTTGGTAGTATATATGTTGGCGATTTTTAATTATTAAATGTTCACACACACATGTTACGTCATAACTGTCCAACACTTTTTCAACAAGTTGTGTTGCACATACATTCTTATTGTGAAAATTCATTTTATCATTGAAGTGGAGGACAATAAGAAATTAAAAAAAAACTGTGTTCTTTATCGTAACTACCTTCTCAACAAGTTTTGTTATTAAAAAAAAAAAAGGTCACACATCTTTTTGTCCAAAAAAAATGTTTTCTATAAAAATATGTTTCATCATAGTTGTCCAGCAGCACTTCACGTTTTTATCATAAAAGTTCATTTTATCATGAATTTCTCACAGCCTCCTCACTTAACATCGTGGGATTCATTCCGACGACATATATTAGAACGAATATACGTCATGGAAATTTAGAACGAATCCTGTCGAAGAAGGGCGATTATTTTTAAGATATTTGATATTTCAATACCGTGAGAACCAAGGGGCTGTTTGTTACAATGTTAATTTAGGGATAAACCAGGTAATCCTCGAATTTTAGGAGATTATAAAATGAGTTGATCTCGTGGATAATCTGATGCCAAACGAGTCATAAATCAAATGGTATGTAGCAGCGGAGACAACTGACCACAGCAATCATCTAATGTAACATCACGGTATGAGAAAATGTTGATAATTGATTAAATCAATAGATTGACAACAATTTTTATCAACTATATATTTTCTGTGATTAAAGTGAAAGATTTCTCGAGTTGAGTAGATCAAGAATACATTGCCTACGGTAGAGTTCGGGATCCCTCTATCGGGCGGTCGGTGAAGGAAATTCTCTCCACCGTAGGTAAAAATATCTCAAAAAAGAGTGATTTGTCTTTGATTTAACCTATGAAACCCACGTGATGAAACGTTTTCGGTGGAGAAATTCTGCTCTCTCTCTCTCTTCTCTCTCTCCGGTGAAGATCATTTTTGAAGATTGGGTCAACTGATTTAATTGTTACATCTAATATCTAGAAACTTCATGATTTTAGGAGACTCCAAAAATGAATATCATTTTTATATTCATTTTCCTCTTTTGACGAAAGAAAGCAAAAGGAAAATGAACAAAACGAAAAAACTGTTACCCACCTCTGACCATGGTAAAATAAAAAAACTCCGATCTCAATACCGATGGGTATCAAACGGCATGACAACAATTTCTGTCTCATTTGTTTTTTACTTAACTCATATCTAATCTAAGAGTCGGTCCTAGATCAGAGACATTGAGACTATTTAGTAAAATAGTAACTTCTGTTTGAATCACTTATAAATTTTAAGTGAATGGACTAATAATTAAGATTTTGTATTCAAGGAGGGGGATTAGAGATGGAATACGTACAAGCCAGATCAAAGGTCATCTTAATTAATTACCCGAGAGATCTAGGTAACAATTCTCTTGATCGAATACGAAAAGAATTACATATAAATAAAGCTATATAGTGAGAAGGGTACGTATTAGAAACAAGGCAGGCTCCGGACGGCAGGGTGGCCGCCTTCTCTCTCGTGTGTTGCGATCCCGTGCACTTGCTGCGTACGCATGCTATGCGCGGGCGTATCCTCCCGATCTAGACAGCATCGCCGCCGCTGATGAGACGGACGTGACGGCCGCCGTGCTTCTTCTTCTCCACCAGCATCCTCGACGTCCCCTCCACCGTCTTCCGCCATGTCTGCCACCGCGAGAGGCGGAACGGGGAAACGAGAAAGATCAGATTTACCGGCGATGATCTCGAGGATCGAACGTTTACTCTTTTCTTCTTCTTTTTTTTTCACCCGCCGTCACCTTCCCCAGCGCCGTCAGGAGGAGCCCGAGGCCGGCGATCTCCCCGGCACCGAGCGCCGGCCGGATCCCGACCCGGCGGAGAAGCGCCGCGCGGCGGGAGGGCGGATGCTGGAGCAGCGCCTTCCACTCGCTCCCGGGGCCGCGGTCCCCGGACGGGGCGGCGCGCGGCGCCCTCCTCGGCGGCGGCCTTCTCCTGCGGGCCGGCGGCGCTCGGATCAGGCGGGCCTTCTTCTTGGGCGAGTCCGCGTCCGCGAACTTCCGGAGGAGCTCGTCGGACGAGGCCTTGGGTACGTGCTGGACCTTGCCGGCGCTCGTCGCAGAAGCCATCCCGTGAGAGAGAGAGAGAGAGAGCGAGGAGGGAAGAAGTTGCAGTCTTGCAGAGAGGTCGGGGGGTGCAGGGATGACCGTTGGGGGCTTCCCGTGGCTCCTACGTCTCCCTCGAATCTTCATCGCCCCCTTTTATTTATATATACATGTAGGAAAAGGACGACGAGGGGGGAACGTGACGAATAGAGCCGTTGCGGGTAGGAAAATCACGAGGACATAGGTGGGTGCTGAGTGGGCGCGCCCGGTCGGAATCTGGTCGCTGACGTGGCCCGGCATACGTACGGCCACGTGACTCCCTGTCCACCGTTAGATTACGAACGTTTTTAGATCGAGTGAAAATTATCTCAAGAGTCTCTTGGGAAGTTTTTAAGTTCTTCACAATTATGTATTAAACAAACGATGTGATGATCAATTTAATATACGATAAGATGAACATTTAATATATAAATACGAAAGATCTGAACAAACTCTTATGGGGTGTTTGGTTGCATGATAATTGAGGTTTTTTTATTTTAATTTTTAAAAATTATAAGAAAACTTGTTAAAAGAGGTGTTTGACAACCATGATAATTTTATGTTTTGAAAGTGATTTTATTCTTAAACAAAAAAAGAGGGTCTCACCTCTTTCTTTTTTTTTGTGGTCCCCACTTTGTTTGGTCATGTGTGGTAGTTACTCTTTTTTGTAATCACATCCCTCCAAACATGATAATTTTATGTCATGAGTTGGTTCATTTTTTATTTTAATACAAATTTTTATCATGAAAGTGTACAGAAAATTATCATGCAACCAAACACCCCATTAGGAGATTTTTGAGGTGACTCTCACTCTTTCCGATTTGGCAAGTCGATACCCCCGAGAGCAGATGCAAACCAACCGATACGAGTAACTCGGGAACTGGATTCAACTCGTTCACTCGAATTCGAGTTCTAAGTTGCTGTTTGTTACGGAGATAATTCGAGAATAAATTCTAATTATCTCCTTAATTTAAATGATAAATTTGATTTATCTCTGGAAAATTTCGGTATCAAACGGAATCTTAGTCTCAAATATATCACGTAAGTCAGATTTTGAGGTTAAAGTTGTATCAATTTTAGTAAAATGAGTTAAAGTTAAGTTTGAGGAGTGGTTTTTGATTGACTTTTGAGTTATGTTTAACAATAATTCGTCGACGGAGTATGTTTAATGTGTAATTTGTTGACCAAAATTCCGTTAATATCGCAAGGAAGCAGGCAAAAAAATATTCTGGATTAATAATGTTTATCTTCTCGCGTTCTCGCCTCGCTCTCTCCTCCACCACCATTCGAGTGGGAGAACAGGCGGCGGTGGCGGCGGCGGCAACGGCGACGCCGGACGAGGAACCGAAGGCATGGCGTATGCCCCGATCCTCCAAATCCGCCACCTCTTCCCTCTCACCGTCTCCAACAGCTCCTGCGCCGCCACCAATCCCTTGATTCGGAGGCTCTCCCCGCTCCCTCCCCGCGCCTCCGCCGACCCGAGTCCCGGCGGGTCCCCCGACGCCGTCGGCGATGACCCGGCGGCGTCGAATCCCGAGACGGACGCGGCCTTCGAGGACCGCCTCTCCCAGATCCGTCTCAAGTACCGTAGCGGTACCGGGAAGAAGGCGGAGCAGCGGCGGGCAAGGAAGGCCCCCGCCGGCGCGGCCCCGTCGAAGAAGGGCGGGAAGGTGATGCTGCCGCCCGTGCCCCTGCGGCAGCCGGTGTCCGCCGGGGGGATGAAGGTCGACTTCGGCGTCAGCGCCTACAGCGAGTGGATCAACGGGCGGCTGGCGCTGCTGGGCCTGGCGGCCCTGCTGCTGGTGGAGCTGGGATCCGGCGAGGGCCTCCTCAGCTACCACGCGCCCCCGATCCTCTTCATCCAGATCTACACCGTCGCCGCCGCGGCCGCCCTGTTCGTGAAGTACGAGAAGGAGAGGATCAGCATCTGGCCCGAGGCGCCGCCGCCGCCGTCGACGGACACGGCGGAGTAGGGCGGCCGGTCGCGAACGTGAGGCTGAGGAATCGCCACGGAATTCATCTGATCTTCTAGCGAACATTGTTAAAGCGTCGTGATTGTTTCGAAGTGGTAGACACTTCAGTTTCCTTCGACGGGTAGACGGAATGAGACGCATTATGTTTTTTGTTCAAAAAAAAAAAAACAGAGGCGCATTATATTTTTACATTCTTTCTTATTGAAAATTAACAGAATGAGATCAGAATTTAAAATTGAAAACGGGCTCGTTTTATCAGACTATCAGTTTGTATTTATATAAAAAAGAATAAGATCAGAATATTCTATAAAGTATAGAGTGCTTCCATTCTATAACTGTGAAAATGATAAAACATAAAAATAAGCGAGGCTGAAACGGAACTATCGGGCAAGAATAAATGAGGTAGTAGTAATCAAAAAAATACTTTGGGTTCTGTGATTTAACAAATTATGCTAACGTTGAAAATAAAAATAAAAAACATCCAAACCTTTTTCGCTAAATACACCAAGAAGATCTCCCTAGCTAGGGCGGCTTCTTTTACGGTTTTCAGATTGTTACTTCTCTTTGAAAATGCATTGGTACCTATCACTGTTGGTAGCCCTAACTTTGGATAATTCAGGTCAGCATGAGAGGAATGTAGGTGCTGTCAAAGTTGCATGTTTTACATTGTATTAGATGCATTAACAATCCATGTATTTTGGTATACGTTACTAGTCACCAATGTAAAACATGTTACATAGCCACTATAGATTATACTACTATAAAGTGGTCTGGACTGGATAGAACCAATCCATTTCCCTTTGGTTTGATTTGGACGTTTGGGAGGTGCATTGAGTATAGCATAGTTGGAGACTTACCAAGGCCGAAACAACCATAAGACTCCGAAGACACGTAGAGGACAGTTTAACTTGATACTGATATTTCTACATTTCATGTTTTCTTTGTAATTTTGTATTACAAATTTCAAAATCGATACTAGTAACCAAACACCTTGTCAAGATTTGTATCGACATCAATTTCATAAATAAATGGTAAAAGAGGTGTTTAATACTATTGCCAAACAAGATGCAAGATGCAAGCTTAAAAGTGTGTGTATATATATATGTATGTTACAGATGATTCGATATCCTGATTTGTTGTAAAGCCAACACACGTACGACGTATTGAAAGGTTCCTTATGACCCGCAAAATTGTACTAATAGGGTGTTTGATTGCACATTTTCATGATAAAAAAATTATATCAAAATAAAAAATGAACTAATCCATGACTTAAAATTATGCGATGACAAAAAATAAGTGGATACTATATATGATTAAACAAGATGGAGACCACAAGAGAGAAGAAAGAGATGACACCCTCTTCTTTTGTTCAAGAAGAAAAAATATTTAAAAACAAAAAATTGTATATGTTACCAAACACCTCTTTTAACAAGTTTTGTGGCAAAAACATAAAATAATAACAAAAATCCAATTTATCATGCAATCAAACACCCCCATACAGATTTATTCAACACGTATAAGAATTACTAACAAACTGTACACTTCCCTAGCACCGGCATACGGTCATCGTAACCATAACATACGTATGCCTTGCCTGGTTAGAGCATGCTGGCCGACATCGAACGCGTAAACAGCTTTATGAAATCCAAAGAAATCCAACGGCCAACAGCGCCGTGCCAGCTTGCCCCAAGTACGTATCTCCCTCCATCCGAGGGTGATCACACCATTTCTTGATGTTTACAAAAGAATTTTGTCGTATTAGTGTACACAGACGCTCCCCAGAGCGACCGCCGAGACGTGCAGCTTCTTCCGGGAAGCCCCATCTGAGTTTGATTCGCCGGTCCGGAGCAACTCAACTCTCTTCGACTCGCCCAACTTCTATCCCGCGCAGACGTCTTACGCCATGACGCGTGCACTTGCCGGCGGCGGGCCACGCGAGCGTCGGAGGAGACGACCAATCAAGACAGCCGTCCAAAACGTAAGGCAGCTGCTCTTCTGTACTCCACGCTCTGGTCAAGGCGGCCGGGTAAAGAAATCGTCGAGGGCGAGGTTGGAGTCGCCGTGTGCAACGGCATCCTCCGGCTCCGGCATATATAGGCCGGATGACGTCGCCTGCAGTACACGGGAGAAGAGGAAAGGGTGTGTTCCCATTTCCAATCAGAAAACCAGCCAGGGAGAAGTGAAGTGCCTACGGGTTGCAACGAAGTTCACTCTCAAACCTTGGAGTCAAGTTGCGACTCTCCGCTGTGGTCGACCGTCACGGCAGCGCCGTGCGCTCTCAGCCACTCCTCGCAATCCTCCAAGCCATCCGACTCCTTCCCATCACTTTCATCCGCCGATGCGAGACGCGAGAAGCCCAGCACCTGAGCTATGAATGCCACTGGAACCGTGGGGCGATATGACTTCGACATGCACTTCACCGCCTCGAATCGCATCTTCTCCACATAAAGATCTGCAGGACAGAAGTTTAGATAGCAAGGAAACAATTGATGAACGAGAGTAAAAATGATTTGAGAAGCCGGCATACCCATAAGGCAAGTACTCAAGTTGGGAGCGTGCTTATACAGCCTGAAAAATGAAACGTAGTTTCCAGAGGTGACAGCAGCTCGGACGGCCAGAGCATGCTTTACAGCTTCATCCTGTTTAGCTTCGGCGGACAATCTGAATAATACGAACCAAGCATACCGACTCCATTAGCAATGCTCAATCCGAAATAACCATGACTAAAAAAAGTCAAAAGTATTTCTTTCTCAATACGATCAATATATAGCATCTTTTCGGTTTACTATTCTTGTTATGACAATAACATTACTAAAATCATAAACACGTCCCCAATCATTTTATCGCTAAATTCCAAAGAAAAAACATCTAGGAAGTACCTACCCCCCCCCCCGGTTCGTAACCAGTCTGCTAATCGCAAGCACAAAACTTAAGAATAACCCAACATCTGGAGAAAGCCCTAATGAACTAGAATGCAGATTTTGAAGGACTCAGCTGACTTCTATCACTTTATGTCCTGTTTGGTAACACTATTAAGTATCTCTATCACTATCAATTTTAAAATTGATATTGATAGGAACTATTAAAAGGTGTTTGGTTAATTATATCAATTTTAAAATTTGTAGTGTAAACAAAGCATATTATGTAATACAAGTGTTCACTTGTATTACTTTTGATATTGATACTCCAACGTTTGAAAATATTAATATCAATATTGATATAATACCAAAAATGAAACTCTAATCAAACAGGGCATTAAGTAAAGCATGACGCCTAAAATCCCTCCCACAGAACAATGTTCACAATGACAACAAATGTAGTTTTTCAGATGTCAAGAAAGCGAAGAAAAATCAACTCAGTGCAGTGTTGGCACCTCGCCATTGATGACAAAAGTTCTTTGTTGTTGCTGGAATGCAGGATGACGCACAGCAAGTTGTAAGCAGAAAATTCGTAGTGGCATCCCTTGATCCCTTCGGCGTAAAGAATCTTCAATTGAGACTGACACTGGACACGTAAATTGCAATTAACAAATCCGTTATAAAGTAACAAAAAGTTATAAAAATACTAGACAGCAACGATAAAATAATCTGATTCCAGAATGATGCTAATCCAAAAAATACTGAGTCTTGAACAAAGAAAATGGACCAACAACATACTACTGGAAAAGTAAGGAAAATAGTGCACCCATCAAGCACTGTGATAAAAAAACTGCACAACAATCAACCAGTTTAATTTAAATAAATATATGCATGCATATATATGGTTCCATCACGACTCTAAATAACCAATCTGGAATCGAAAAATGACACCATTCAGTTCAGGTCAAATTTGCCTACTTTAGATTGAACGAGGAACCATCCAAGTCTTGACTGATTTTCAGATTTGACAACTTTTCCCTGCAGTACAGGCAACGGCCAACTACAATTCAAATCGGTGGATTCTATAGATAACTGATGTAACCTCAAATTTTTAAAACACCTTTTGCCTTGCTAGAAAAAAATCTTTGTATTGATTTAACTTGAACAACTAAAGAAACATGTGATATTTCATTGTAGTATAAGCTAATTCAATAATAGGTATAAAATGTGTTGAGGTTGTTAGATTCTTTAAAAAAATTTGTTCTGATCTCTCCCCATCGGAATTGCAAAGTAACGATGTTAATTACATCGAACAACCAATCGAATACTCTTGATTAATCGCCATAACAATGCATTCATAGAAGACATACATCTGCACATAAAATAAACATTCGGGAGCAACACCACAACGAACTTGATGGAATGCAAACACTTAATATTTTTTAATTTAGTTTGGTTTTTCTTGGGGTTTGATTGATTTGTTTTTCGGTTGAAACTTAGCGTACTTTATCTTTGAGAGCCCCTTTTTATTCAATTCAAGTTGATTAAGTTTTATTTGAAGATTTGATTTGGTTTGTTTTTATCAATACTTGATATCCTTCAATCAGATAATTAATTTCGGATTTGTTTTAAATTTTGATTGGGATTTTGCTTTAGATGTATTTTATTTGGATTTAACTTGATCATGTCTCTTATATTTGGAGTTTGTTTTGAATTGTATTAATTTTTCACGTTTTGAGTTTAGTTTGAATCGATTTGAGAGAATTAACATATGTTTTATTTATTTGTGCCGTTTTAATTAAGATTTAATGTCTTCTAACTTTTGGGCTCTTGGATTTGAATTTCAAATTAGATGATATTTGGTTTTAAAAGTTCAAACTTTAAGTTTAAAATCTCTGATTTGAGAATTTTTATTTGAGACTTCAGATTTGAGGGTTTAGGGACTCGGTTTCATATTTCAGATTTGGCATTTGAGCTTTTTTAGTTTCAGAAATAAGATTTTTAGTTTGAGATGAGCTTTTTTAGTTTCAGATTTAAGATTTTCAGTTTGAGATGTCAGAATTAAAATGTTTGATATTTTTCATTCAAGCTTGAAGATTTCTTTATTGATGAGTTAAAATTTTAGCCTTGGATTTAAATTTTGGATGTTTCAGATTTTTATAAGAGTTTAAGCCTTGATATTTCTTTGGTTTCAATCCTCAAGTTTAAATATTTTAAAATTTCACATTTAGGGTTTGTGATCATGAGTCTTTTGATTCGATACTTGATGTCACTGATTTAAGGGACTTACAATTTAGGATTTTAATTTTTTTTGAGATTTTGGCTTTCAATTTCAAGATCAGAGAATGGGATTTCAGAATCGTGAATTTGAGAACATGCATTCCTTTTGGTTTAAAATCTGACATTACAGTGTTAGAAGAAACTGGGAATCAGGATTTGGGAACTTGGGATTTTAGATTTTGGTTTCAAATTTGGGAATTTGATGTTTGGAGATTGAGTTTTAAATTTTCAGATTTTAGGATGTGGATTTTTTTGCTGTGTACCTCAGGTTCATCTACTTTCCGTTTTGGGTTCAGTTGATTATTCCACCATCTCCTTTCGGGTTTGATTATTTTTTGGGTTTCGGATTTGAGCATCTTTTTATCTTCTGAATTGGTTTTTCCTTATCCTCCCCCTTCCTTGTTTGATCCAGCGGTAGGGTCTTCTTTTATTTTAAATCTTGGGCTTGGATTTCCAGATTTATTTGAAGATTTGAGAATTGAAATTTTTAGATCTTATTCTTCAGACTAGCCATCTTTTATGTTTTTTTATTTTGGACTTCCAAATTCTGGGACTCGAGTTTCTCAGATTCCAAAACCTTCTCAAACATCGGGTGTCCTGAAACTCTTGAAATTTTGAGTTTTTCATATTTTTTTGGTTTTGCTGATCCACACAGTTTTCAAATCTTAGAAACTTTTAAATGTTCAGACTTGCAGAAATTTCAAATTTTCACCTCTCCGATTTTAAGAGATTTTTCTATTTTTACCCCTGAGCTTACATACTTTATTGTTTTTTATTTTGAATTTACAGATTTCTGATTTCTTTCCCCTCTCCCTTTTATTTTTTGAGTTTTCAGATCCTGCAACAGAGTTGATTCTGTGTGTTGACTCATCTCTAAAGAATTCCCAGAATTTGTTGTTGTTCAAGAAGTTTTTTTAAATCAGATGCTTAATCAGACCCTTGATAGGCATTAGAGAATTTATCCCTGAATATTTTGGGAATAAGTCATCATTGACCTTTAATAGGCATTTGAGACTTGCCTCATTAATTTTGATATAGAGTAGTCCCAGCCTTTAAATGCTTGTTAGGGACCCATAATATGAATTTTGAAAGAGTAACCCCAACCTCGAAAAGGTATGTGGGGGACTCTACCAAGAATATTGACCTCGTTAGCATATGGTTTGGCATGTAGCCTTCGCATGATGCAACGGATAAACATCCTCTTGATTAAGATTTTTTTGTGGTCCGAAGCCGAATTCTATGTTCATTTAGGCCCGTAGGCCTTTGTCAAAATCTGTCCTCCGCTGTTCAGTACTCTTTCTGCTGTTGACCCTTGCATTCTCCACATGTGTTGTTCTTGTGAACTGTCCCATACCCTGTTCGGTAGAGTTCCAAATTGGGACATGTTGGCCTTTGACCGGGGTTCATTTGCGGCATCATATGAAATCGAATGGAAGGAATAGACCAGATCTATGAAGGAGAGTGATCTAGTTGTGTATGAGAAAGCTTCACCCAGTTGGATGGCTCCATAGTCAGCAAGGCAAACTTCCCAAGGGGCTAATGGACAAATCCGACCGGGTGTTAGAGCATGGGATTCAGAGTTTATGTTAGGACATGTTTAAGGCCTGGAATAGGGTCTGATTTGGTCTGCTCAAAGACTGATAGGGACCTGGACAGGGGCTGTTTTGTAGATCTTTTGCAGATCTTTTAGGGGACTGTTCAGACCTGGTTCAGAAGGCCTTTTCAACTGGGTTTGGGGTTCAAGAAGGAGTTTTGAGCTCTGTTTTGCAGGGGTACGAACAGGGTGGATTTCTGATCTGTTTTAGGGGGTTACTAAAGCCCAGACAGGGGCCAGTTTAAGAGTAGCTTTGTGCCATGAATAAGAATCCGAATAAGGTTTTCTTTGTATGTGTTTCAGGAGGTGAACTTGGGTCAGATCAAGGGCTGTACAGGAGATGCGGATGGGGGGTTCTCGTGGCTCTTTTGGGGATTGTTTTTGGGATCAAACAAGAGGCTTCACAAAGGGCACATGGAGGCCATGCTGTAGAGATGCTTGAAGAAGTTTAGGATATGAGAAAAGAGAGATTTTAAAGGATAGGACATGGGAGAGAGGGCTGCGCCTCTGTCCCTCCTTCCTATTTATCACCTTTTTCTTCCTTTCCTGTTGGCACAGCAGTGGGATAGGCAGCTGATTGTCCTCTTTTCCTCTTCTTTTTGGCTTCTTCTTCCCCCAAAGGTGGCACAGCAGGAGGGGTTAACTGGCGCTGGCTTTTCCTCCTCCTTTCTCCTTCTGTTCTTCTCTTTTGAGGTGCTGGCAGCTAGGGCACAGCAGGAGGACGTCTGAAGCTGCTCCTCTCTCTTTTCTCTGCAAGTTGGCAGCTGCTGCTAGGGTTAAGAACGTGGGAGGGAGAAGACCTGGGGAGGAGCAGAGAGAGGCCAGATCTGGTAGGCAACGTGACTCCCCAAGAACCCCCAAGCCGCAGGCCTGAAAATGGTTATCATTAAAGGGGAAGTTGAAGGGGCGCAAGATCTAACAGCTGAGGATCAGAGTGCTGGATCAGGATGGCTGTGAATAGGTGGCAAAACTCCTCCAGAACAAGTGCTGGTGGCTAGGGTTTAAAGAGGAGAGGCACCATATCTGAGGGTGGAGAATGAAGGAGATATCTTAGATTCGACAGCTGAGATCTACTCCTTGAAAAGGAAGGGTTGCGCAATAAATAACATTGATTTGGGCATTGAATGTGTTGCTTTTTTAAGAATTCAATTCAGGGAACCAAATAGTCTCCTCTCTTGTATGCCAAGGCAAGAGATTATAAATGAAATTTCGTAACTGTTTTTAAGGTTATGAGATGACATCTTTTTAAGCCCATATCGGACTCCAATTGTACTCTTTAAGTGGCCCCATAGCATGCCTAGGTGGGTATTATAAATTTCACCGATTTAAAACCCATAAATGCCTCACAATTCACCCGAATTGAGTTCCGAAGATTGTCTCGGATTCAACTTCAAAAACGGGTCACAATGGGCACTCAAAAAACATATTTTTGACACATACTTCCTCTGATTTTTAACTGAGTAAAATTTCAGAAAAAATAGAAATTTGATATTTGCTTTTCTTCATGTCCGAAATTTTGTCCAAAGTGGAATAGGACTCCGGGTTTGTTTGGTTCTTTTGTGTATAATTTTGGTGTCAACAATAACCGACAACATAAATCCAAAATGTTAACATGTTCCCCAAAGTTGATTAACATTTTACTGGTTATTCAGTATGTCCAACACTCCAACTTCAGAGGTCAGCAACACTGGCGACAAGGTGCCCATCCCCCTTGGCGACAAAGCATCTGCATAGGCAGCGGAGAGCTGGAAAGTGGAAACTAGGAGGCTTGGAGCCTTGGCAGCTAAGGGGAGCTGAGAGCCTGTCAGCCTGGGCAGCGGCATTGTAGTGCACACCTAGTCAGAGGAGAGAAGGTATGACCAGAGAAAAAAGTGGGGCCGGCAAAAGGGGAATCATGCCTGGAAGGGACGGAGAAGCAGGGTCCCATAAGGAAGGAGAGGATAGTCGACCAGAGGGAGAGAGAAAAATCGTCGGAGAAATAGGAGAGGGAGGAGAAAAGAATAACTAACCATCAGTAGAAGACAACATCGGCAAGTGGTGACCGGTATTGACCTTCTCCACATCAGGGGCCACTTGCCAGTGCAGCAAGTATGAGAATATAAAGTATAAAAACAAAAAATAATGTCTAATTTGTAATCTGAATCAGTTTGTGGTATAAAAGAAAATATCAAAACTTCATGACTGGAAGACAATGGAACAAGCTGAAGTAAAGCAAGGCGAAAAATTTTAATTTTAATTTTTTTCTTAACATGAGCGGCTGAGACTAAAAAGGCCACAGTTAACTGATGACTGATGCAAATAAAAGTATACAACTACAAGGTAGAATAGAAACTTCAGTTAGGTCAGAGAAGCTTTAAATCCAAATATCCCAAAAAAAATCCCCTCTTTTTTGGCACTCATTGACAAAGATTCCACTCCTTTATTAAGTGGATACAATTTTGACTACAGAACTTCCTGTTACCGCATTTATCCATATAGTCCGATGCTTCAGAAAGAAGCTTCTACTACAAGTTTCAAAGAATTCTTCACATAGATAGACTATTATGTTACAATCCAACTAATATTTTACGACTTTTAATTCTTTACAAAGTAAGGTAGATAAAAAACTAACCTGATTATACTCCGGCATATCCCCAACTTCCAATGCTAGACGTGCATGAGTCTCATAAACCTATAAAGTCAAAGAAAATAAATATAATAGTGATATTTTGAAAACTCAATTATAATTAAAACTGGTGCAGAGAATATAAAAAAACCTTCACAGTGAGTTCATTCTGTATATGTTGCACTGTGAGGTCCTGACGAATTGATTTCAGTTGATCGCATTTATATAGGTAGTTCTTCGAAGAACTCTGGACCATTATAAGGGCTCTCTCTAGCACTTCTTCTGGTCTCACCTGTGTTTTACTCTCTTTGTTAGAACAAAAGTTGTTGGTATAAAAAATAAAGTAAATTCCTCAAGCAAGATAGCAGCATAAATTCAAAGACTGCAGACTGCATGGTTCCAACAGTCTGGTAATAGTAGTTTATCATCTTCTCAAAAACAGATCTGCGGGTACTCACAGTGGAAGGGTCAGGAGCCGACGTAAGGCGCAGATAGCGTTTCTCAATTTCCTGACAGGTGCCTTTGACAGTAAAAGAATCCCAATCAATATCTTCCACTGCTTGGCTTGAGGCTCCATACTTCGAAAATAATAAATTATTTGCCCTTCGATCATTAAAAATACCAGCTCTAAAAGCTTTAGGCTGATAATTGTTGGAGTCTCCATGGCGTTCCTGTCCTTTCTCAAAACGTTTGTGTCTATGTTCCCGTTTTTTTCTTTCTTCGGGTGAATTAGCCAGAGCAATAGCCCCTGAGTAGTATTTTGTTAAACCAGCTTCTTTGTCACTATCACTAGAAACATCACAGTTTTCTGTTAACCGTGAATCACCAAATCTCTGTCTTTTAGCTGGTCTTTGAGCCGTTCTATTAGCAAGAACCTGTTGGGATGGTACAATCTTCATGCCACTCCAACCATTTACTTTGTTATCATACTTTGAAGAAACAGGCTGTAAGGAATGAAAAATGAATAAGAGATCTTTCAAAAAATGAATACAGCAATGGAATAAGTAACAGGTACGCGATATCATTCTGCTTTTGTAACTACTGCGGAAAGTAGGCATGAAATATTAGGAGTTACATTGGCAAACACTGCTTAAAAGGAAAAAGAAAACCACCACCTTTTCAGCCACTTTAAAATGATTGGTGCAGGTGCTCTCAGTCAAAATATGACTTGCAGGAGAATGTTTCTCAACTATGTTTTCTTCCATCACCGGCTCCCACCTACTCTTGGTACGCCTGCTTGGGCTTCGCCTCAACTTATGCACACTACAGTAAGACAACGTGCAACTCTAAAACTCTTGCAAGACATAAACAAGAGACAATGTATACCTAGACCAAACAAAAGGTGCTTGAAGGAAACATGTAAGACATAAAGAATAAATTTAAATGTAGAAAATGTTGCTGATATGATCTGCAGAAGCATTATGCAATACATCAAATAATAATAGATATGCATTTTTTCCAAAAACAATATGGAAGGATCGACCACATGACACAAACAAGCACAATCACTAATGAATCATCCAATCCGATAAAAGAATTGACGCAAAAAATTTGATCCAATTGAACAAGCCCAAGAGGTCTGTTATCATAAGATTTCACCAAAGTTGAAAGAAAAATAAAACTACAACTGCAAGTCTTGAAATGGTGTAGGTAATATAAACAATAACAGAAAACATGTTTCCAAAGTGTTGCTTAAAAGAGAATGTCAAGATGCGTAAGTGGACATGCCAGATTACATAAAATACATAATAAACTAATGGCAAATATAAGCAAAATTGAAAAAAGGATGACAAAGATGGTTTGAACATTTCAATATAGATATGCATATTTTCCAAAAACAATATGGAAGGATCGACCACATGACACAAACAAGCACAATCACTAATGAATTATCCAATCCAATAAAAGAATTGACGCAATAAGTTTGATCTAATTCAGCATGCCCAAAAGGTCTGTTATCACAAGATTTCACCAAAGTTGAAAGAAAAAGAAAAATACAACTGCAAGTCTTTAAATGGTGTACGTAATACGAACAATAATGCAAAAACATGTTTCCAAAGTGTTGCTTAAAAGAGAATGTCAATATGCATAAGTGGACATGCTAGATTGCATAAAATACATAATAAACTAATGGCAAATATAAGCAAAATTTAAAAAAGAGTGACAGAGGTGGTTCGAACATTTCGATATAAAGCTAAAAAAGCTCCAGTAAAAAAAGAGTAATTCAATGTGATTTAAATGATTTAAAAATCTCTAAAGAAATTACTCAAATTGGCTTGAATGGTGCAAGGGAAACGGCATGGCAAATTGACAAATAATATGGAATTGGGATTAAGGCTAGAGTTGAGCTCAGCAACATGTCCATGCAGATCAGCATTAAATTTCAAAGCTTAAAAATCTAACATCCATTAGGGGCATGCTTCAAGAGTAAGTTGAAATAAGAACTATTGAAAAGCTCATATATCAAAGACAACTAATTACAAGCTGTTATATGAGATTAAATTGTAAACAGTAATTAAAAGTTTAACAACATGTATGTCAAAAAATTACTAAAACCAATATATAAAGAACTTCTAAAACTAACCTACCTTTTGTAGTATTAGCCCCAGCCAATTCCAACTTATTTCCAAAAATCTACAGAAATTGTAGAAAATTTCAGCAGTATTTTATAAGTCTTACTTTTTATAAGTCTTACTGGATAAGGTTCTAGCAAATGAATTTGCAATTTTGCAACCATAAACAAATATTGGGAGTTGAGATTTAAAGAAAAGAATCAACAACCAAAAAAAGAAAATGTTTCCCATATATGAAAAACAAAAATGGTATATAATTGAGTAGAAATAAAAGGAATATTTCACATTTCCCACATATGCCAATTTTCTGGGAGGTGCAAGACAATCTTCATAATTGAACATCACTGTAAGCATATTTGATAGAGAGCTCACTCTTTGCTGACATCATCCAGATTCGTACTTGACAAAGGAAAAAGTGGTTCAATATCCCAATCCCTTGTGAATAGTGTTCCATCAGCAGTTGCCCTAGTAATGATCTGATAAAACAAAAAAAGAAATAAGCAAACTACTTAACATATAATGCTGAGATATCAGTTCTCTGAAGATGCAAGCAATCATAACAAGAAGTGACAGAGAAAGAAGGTTCACAACCAAATCAAAGAAAAGAACCCAACAATCGATTGCACACTTGGGGCCATTTGAATCAAAATCAGGTGGATGCACCACTTTTCTTTATCAGTATTTTTATTTGGTTACATGGAAACTATTCACTAACTTAATTCATTTCAAGATTTTTGGCATCCCTCATTACCGTGAGTAGGTATAGGAAGGGCTCTTTGCGATAGAAATGACAAAACATCACTAAATTTCTTATAATAATTTTATTTTTTATTCCAACATGTTTTTCAAGTGTATTTTTTGCATTTATTTTATATTTTTAACAAATATTAAAATATAAATATAGAAATAATATTTAGCAATTTAACTTATAATGTGTTTAAAAATAAAATTTATATTAAAATAGATTATCAAAGTAAGTTATAATTTGTAAAGGTTCCAACTATTCTAAAAATATATAAGTTAAAATAAAATTTGATATTTTTAAAAAGAATATAAGTATTTTTACATAATAAAATATTGTAGTCATAGGGCTAAGAACGTCATTAGACAGTAAATAATATATTCTAGACAATTTATAAATATTTTTACAACTAATCAAATGATTCAGAACATTTTTAAGAAAATCATTTTCATGTGTACCAAATAAGATGTATGTGTTTTCTCTTCCAAAAAAAACCAAATCCATGTAAAACATTATCACCATTTTTCCCCTTACATACACAACCAAATGGAGCCTTGATGTCCATGTTAGTAGCTGTGCGAATACAGAAAGGGAGAAGCCACCCAGGGATAACTCCTTCATGAGCAAACATAAAAGGCAAAAAAAATTATCAAATAGCTTCTAGCAGACCTGATGGCAATTTAGTACCCATGTTTGCCATATATGTAGATAAATAGAAATTTGAATATATAAATCAACCCAAAGGGCCAAAACTGGGAAAAAGTATAATGACACGGAAGCTGAGGAGAGTATCTATTTATAAAAACAAATGCTTAAGAACTTCGTTTATGGTTCTTCAACTGTGAATTATCTTTCTAGGGCTGTCCGGTTTTTCTTGGTTAAGTCTTCCATTGTGAGGAAAACTACAAGTATTTTGGACAGAACTGGACGCAAATGCACTAAATAAGTGCTTGATTGTCCTGTGTGCTCAGGGACCTGCATATACCATGATAAGCAGAAGTTCTGTTCTGATCAGAGAACACTGTACAAAAGCAAATTGTAAATCATAATAAGAACAATAAAAAAATTCTCTTGCCACAAATAAACAAGAAAGTGAGACAAACCAGACAAAAGAAAGGTTCTAGAGAAACAATATTTAACTTCTAGCAAACACACTAGCCTCGCACTCCAGATATTCGTAAGCTTTGCAAAACTCGCTAAACAAAAAATCACTTGAAAGAGGGGTGGGTGAAGAATTACAAGTCAAAGAGAATAAATACAAAGACAGCCCTATTTACAATGCACACCATTCATTGTAAAACAAACACTGAACTAAAAAATGCCAAGTTGTTGCATTTTTATGAACATAATTATAGCTTGTATATGCTGACAAAAAAATAATTATCATGTAGCATGCCGAATCAGTCTTCAAAAATAAATATTACAACTCCTGCTCCAATATAAAAGATATGAGTGCTACACAGTGGTTAAAGAATATAAAAAAACTAATCTAAACATTTTCTAATCAAGTAAGACAGTATCAAGCCATCACAATTCACAACCATGGAATCTCTCACCAGCAACCACTTACATGTGCTTCACTTGTAGCCTTTTTTAAGTAGCCTAGACATGTTTGGCAAAAGCAATTTTTTTTCGCAGATAAACTTCACTCAAACTACCCACCATCTAATAAGAATCAACTCTATACCATGTATAATTCATAGATATGTTCATCTATGGCATTCAAAAGGTACAGCAATTGTTAGTTGTCTTCATTGCAGAAATATCTTATTACATTGCTAACAAAAAGCCCAGACAAGGAGATGGCAAGGCGACTTAAATTGGAAAAGAAAAAGCAACAAGCTTGTCTCAACTGTTTCCATCACCTCGATGGTTCTCTCAAGCACATCAATTGCCACAAGTGCTTTAAGTCAAGGTGAGTGGAGTCGGAGGTCGGGACTAGGTCAGCCCGACCAAAACCGACCGGGTTGGATCCAATTAAACAATAATTTATTATTTAAAATTATAAAAATTGACATAAATAATAAACAAGTATTGATTTTTAACTGTTATATTTTAAAAATATTATCTAAATAAGTAAAATATTTTTAACTATTTCACCATTAATATATAATTAAAAATAAAAAAGTGAAATGCTGTGGCGGCAAGCTGCTGCAACAGCGTTTCTTGCTTCCCACACCTGCGGAATCAGAGCCAAAGCTGGGGGGATCGGTGACTTGGGGTCAGGATCCAATCGGTCACATGGAAAACCAATCAAGTCGGGCAACCCGGTGCTACCCAATACCAACCCCACAAACCATGCTTTAACTTAGCTATAAGCAAAATTTAATCCGTAGACTGAGACCCATGTAGTAAATCAACAAAGCTCATTAGCAAGGCAAATTTGGAAAATCACCTTGAGTATCTAATCAAGTCCCTTGGTCCACCAACCAATGATCCAAACCTAGTTTTATCCATTTAAATAATTCTCAAATATTAACAATTAAGACAACAAAACTAAAGAAGCCACTTCCAGGTAGCAACGGTAAGAATGGTTGTAAACAGATAATGCAATTAAAATGAGACAGATCATAAACGCACAGCATTGTGCGACATTTTAAAGAATGATTCAGATTATGTTCAAGCTTCATCACTGAGATCAACACTAACCTCCTTCATCATATTATGGTTTAATAACCTCTGTGCATCATCCTTGCAGCGAGCGAAGGACCTCTCAACATAAGCACAGAGAGATGGAGGGAAGGCTCCCTGCAGTAACCAGTACAAGAACTAGTTTATGTTTAGTTTTCTTAGAGAAAACCAAGAGCCCTTGTAAAAGCAGGACAATAAAGGCAAAGCAGGAAATACCATTGCAAACAAAGAAACATAAACCAACCACTAGGTAATTAGCACGTTAAACAACATACGATGCATTGAGCGCAAAACAAGAAATTACCAGTTGTCTAGCACATGGCGATTTAACTTTTCTCCCTAAAAATAAAAATAAAAGCAAGAGTTTAACAATATTACTGTCAATTATTCGCTTTTAAAAAATATATTATTCTTTATTAACTTCTTTTTAAAAAGACAGTACAAAAGCATTTTGTTTTTACACAAATAACAACTGCCTCACATCTCCTTCAAATGATTGCCATTCTTTAAGTCCTCAACAACATTTTAAAAATTACAATTTTGTCAAACATTGCAACCAATTGACGTTTTCAAGATCAAAAGAAAAGGTCAAACAATCAAAAGATCCTATATCTACATATATACACACATACACATACATATATAATGTGTCTATATGCACATATATGCACATATGTAGTATAATCATCTGATTCAACTGCTTGGGTGACACCTAATAAATCTTGTTGCCTAAGTAGAAATGGCACCTTGAACACCTTGGGCACCACATCGCCTCAACAACTATGCTTCACATTCGTTCAGGTGCAATGTCAACATGTTAGGGAAAGAATAAAAAAATGAGATACTATATAAATACATGCTGACATGGCAACACTTAATTTCTGGAATATCATAATTGTCATAGAAAACGATGGTAACTTATGCCCTTGGTTAATCAATGAAGTAACAGAAGCACCAAAAAGCACGTTGGAGAAGCAAGAAAAAGTGGCTGACCTTCGTTATACCCTCTGGAGTATCATGAGAGGACACTTTGTTGCTTGGTTCTGACAACGAAACTCCAATGTAAGCTGGTTTTGATGCTGCATCTGTTGTAGATATATCCTTATCTGCCCTTGGAATGCTCAAATGTGTGGCAATTCGAGGATTGGTGGGAATCTGCATTTTACTTACCCGAGTATCTAAAACTGGCACCTGCAAAGGTGATAACAAGTTTCAGGGTCCAGAGAATAACTGGAGGAAACAGTGCATTAGGTAGGTAAGTATATACTGATTTCTGCTCTGCTTCTATGCTGATATGAGAAACAGATGGATCTGTTGGTTTTTGAAAATGTGAAGGTGCTTGATTGAATTGGTGGTTAGAGAAAACAAGTGGTGCATTTTGCCAACCACTGTTTTGGCCAAATCCTGCTGCATCATGTGTTACCTAACAATAAGAAGCAAAATTATAGAACATCAGGTAACCAAGAACACAAGATGCAACGATATAAATATCACAAGAGATCCATAAATTATATGAAAAAACATAACTAATTATATATGGGGCAGCAAAAATGAGCATCAAAAAAAAACATATACTAGTTGGCAAACATGATTCGCACCATGCCCAAAATAAGAAAACAATGTCATAAAAAAAAGTTGAATGACGTAAACATATACACAAGTAAAGAACCAATTCACCATTTCTGGTAATAGAAATAAGTTAAATAATTTGCTACATGGGCAAAGCCAAAATGGATAATCAACTCCAGACAGATTCAATAGGCAGAGGAAAATGTACAACTCTTAACATAACAATAAATGCACACGTGTACATGTGTACATATATCAAAAGATTACAAAAATCTTCCAAATTAGTATGAAGTTCTCAGAGATACTTCATAAATTTGAGAAGGTAATGTTATGGATAGAATATAAATGTGCAACCAAAATAGCTGATTGTCACACTATAACACAGACATTTGATTTTGAAAACCATAGTCATTCCATGAACAGTAGCAATATAAAAAACTACAATCTACAAAAACAGTATTGGAACAAAAATAAAAATAAAAACAAACACCCATCTAAATCCAAATACCCATAACCCTTCTAAACGAAATTACAAGAAATACTGTAAAGATAATGCAAGAATAGGTAACGGAAAACTTACTTTTAAAGAAGGTACAGAGTCTCGTCTCCATTCTGTGGTGCCTGGCGGTGGTGGCTGGCTGCTGACCATTGAATACGAAGGAGCTGGACACTCTGTGGAAGGACGAGGTACGTGCTCGGTACCTGGAGGGCATATGGCAGCTGATGTATTTTGCTGGTAGTAACCAGCCCACTGATTATAGTGTTGATGATAATGTGAAGAACCCACAGACACCTGGTTGTCACCATGAGCAGCATTCGCGTCGGATGGGGTGTACATAGAGTACTGATGAGTTGCGTAGTTTCTGTCATGCCACACATTGTTCTGATGATTATAATCACTGCTCTGATATCCTGCAGCCACAGGCTGGTACCCTGCTGTCTGGTAATCAGCAGGATTGTAGTAAGTGCTTGAATAACTTGCGGGATCCACATAAGAGCTTGCATTCTGAAATGAGCTAAGAGGCTGATAAGGAGCACCTGTACTATGAACTATTCCCACTTGCTGTTGAGAAGAATCATTACATGACTGATGATAGCCATAGTAATGGCTCTGATATGCATACGCATAAGGGTCGGTGGAGTTCTGGTTTGTATAATAAGCAGAATAGTCAAGACTTGCATTTGGCATTCCAATATTTGAAACGCTGGATGTGTGAGTTGTGATGTCAGATGAGGATCCATCCTGAAAAGAACCTGTGTTTTTTATTTGCTGGACATCATGATAGCGAGAGGATGAAGGGGTCTCAATGGACCCATTATCTGTCCTGAAAGGGTTCCACTGAGCAGCAGTTGAGCTGGTTGCTAAGGCCCAAGACTGCTGCTGCACATGAGATGAAGATGCATACAGCAATGCATGCCCTTGACCTGCATCAGCATTTTTCTGTTTCTGCATGACATGGAATTCAGAATAATGGTCATGCAAGCAACCATGTTTAGCTTATAAACTCTGAAAAGCACGATTAGCTTACAAAATTCAAGAGAAATCAGATAGAGAAAAGAATAAACTACACTAACTTGAAAAACAGCGAGAAGAAATCTCCAAGGTGAACAGAATTAAGTCACATAAAGTGACACGAACATTCCTATAGAGGAATAACAGTACAGCACATGGATCATTAAGTCATATAAGCCCCTAAATAAGCCATGGCACACCAGATCCCTAACAGGATGGAATCAGTCAAGTCAATCAATCCATGGAAGCCAATAATCAGCGGCAGAGGCTAATTACAGCCATCCCAGATCCATAAAGCCAGTTCAGCTGGATAGAACAAATTCCCATATTGGACACACAAGCCCAAATGATTCTGGCCATAATTCCCCTCAAATAAGAATATGGGATGTGAGAATCAAGAAGCCATGGCCAATTACTACATGGACAACAGATTCTTCACATCATGGAATAACCCTGGATTTCTAAGGGACGTAGGGAACAGTAAATATGGCATCTAAACTACATCTGTATTTGACCATGTTATAACCTAAAAATAATAGCTTATCAAACTCCACATAACAGCTTACAGTTGTGAATGCTGATTTTCACAAATCCTCTGCAATACAAAAAACAATGTCTAAATGGCTTCTAGTAAAAATGCAAAAGTGTAAAATAGCATTCAAGATATTGAGGAGAAAAGCTTTTTATCAGCAAAGAAACCAAAAGGCAGAATGCTTAAAGAGCGAAGTTTACTTTCCCCATCTAACACACCAATTAAGGTTATATTTCAATTAAGTTAACCTCACATGTAGACAACTTATCCCCTATCACAGAGCACAGTTAACACCTTTTCCATAAGTATTCCACCAAACAAAAGGGTAGCTCCAAACATGGCACTAGTTTCATAATAAACTTAAATAACATTGCAGTCAGTTACTATTAATGAACTAAAATTGGCTATAGACACCTAGCTGTGGGAAAAAATCAGTACTCACAAATTCTTTCAAGTCCTGACCTAACCTGATAAAACAACTCAGAATGACATTGACCTCTGAAATTATTAAAAATACAGAAGTAAAACATAACAATCCAAATACAAGCCATAAACAGTTAGTTTGAGGTACATCCCAAATGCTCCCAGCAGATAAGGAGACACATCATACTGAAAACAAAGTTATAAAGCACCATGAAAAAAGTTTTACCTCGACTGGACTGGATCCGGGTTCCAATGAGTAGCCATCACCCATGTTTGTCATTGTTTCAGCATCACTGCTTCTTCAGACAATTTAAAATTCCTGCAGAAGAAGACAGACATCTTTATTCAATTAAAAACATTAAAGAACAGCAACATATCCTTATAAACCTTAGATTTGGACCGTTACCGATCTGAAGAAGATGATCATAGTAGATTTTGGTGAAGGACAGCACTTACAACTGATTGTGAACTACAACCACGTAAATTATTCAGAAAACACTACATAATGTTGTTCTCCTGACTCGATTAAAACATCAAAAATCGTGAAAGAGCAAAAAAAGTGTAAAAAATGCAAAAGTGAGATCACTGTCCCTATCGTATGAGCACCAGTTGCCTGCATAAACTACCTTCAACTAATCAATGAATTAATCAAATAACAAGGATTGACTTCTCAAAACAATCCCACAACAATAATGAAAAAAAATGGTTACTTTCAAGGACACGAGTCTAATAAAAAACATCAGAAGTATAGCATAAGTTTCTAAGTATGCATAAAAATTCATGGCTAACACGATATTATCCTAGTCTATGATGACCTCGAAAATACTAGAAATACATGGAAATCCCGTTCTAAGCTGATGCCCCCACCCCGAGTAACACTAATTCCTAATTGAATATAAGAAACATAATTCCAGGATAGTCCGGGTATAAGATAAAAATCATTTTATAAATACATCCCCAGTCCACATAAAAATATAAGAGAAAAAGGAGTAAAACTATTCACAGACACTCAGCAAAAATTTTACCACAATCTAGCTTCATTTTAGTTCCATTTAGTAGTTGTTGGCATTGTTTTCTGACATTCCAGCATCACTAGGTGATCTCTTCAGACAATTCAAACTTCATTCAGTTAACAAGTAGATGCATTTAATAAATTAAAACGTCAAAAAAAACATTAAACCGTGAAAAAAACTGGATGCACGTTACCACCTAAAGTTGCCATCAATCAACGAAAACGCAAAAAAATAGAACAAGCATTATTTATAGAGTCACACCACTACGAAAAAGAAATTATGGGATGAGAAGAACAAGCAGAATCCATTGTGCTGCACCAAATCCATCAATGAACACATCGGAGGGAGTAAGATGGTTGGGTCTTGGATGTCAATTGTCAAAGTGAATAGGGAACCAAGACAAAAGCACCAAAGTGAGCACCATCGTAGACGCAGATATCATAGAAGAATAAAGATCACTACACGAAGGGGGAAGAGAAGCCTCTTACACTCTTGCCGCCGAGTGTAGAACCGTCTTTGTAAGCAAATGCTTAGAGGCTACACATACCGGCAGACCTTTTCTTTGCCGTCGACGCAATCGCCGAAGTGCTGACGTCGAGAACGATGGAGATCTTAACAGATCTACTCTTCGCCGTCGTTACGGGCACCCGTGAAATTGCTGGCGAGGCAAAGGGCAGAACCTGGCAGACTTATCTTCACCGTCAAACCGCTGGGATACAGAAGATCCCCGCAGACCCTTGTTCGCCGTTGAGCCAGTCGCGTGCGCGTCGGTGATTCTCCGCCGGGAAAACCCTAGGGCTCAGAGCGGCATGAGCACAGCACAGACTTTCTGTTTTGTTTTCTGGTCATCCCGGTCTCGGTTCTCGGTTCGATCATTAAAAGCTTGAACCATCCGGTTCTCGGATCATGAAGTACGAGCCATCGGGTTCATTGCGAGTAGGGCTGTTCACTATCTGGCTCAACCCGAAAAATCAAATCGAACCAGGAGTTTGGTTCGGTTTGAGTTACCGATGGGTTTGGTTTGGTTCCTAAAGCCCTTCAAACTAAACTAAACCGCTAAACCGAATAACCCTAATTAGATTAAATATTTTATTTCAAGTTATATATAATACATTGTTTACGTGCCTTTTCTTATAAAAATAAATTTGTTTCAAGATTTTTTAAAATAAATTAATGAAATGTATAAACAAATACACTAAATTTTAATAGAATATGATTTAAAATAAATAAAATGAAATTATATATTGACATATTTACTTTACCTTAATCTAATCTAATCTATCTAATCTAATCTAACTTAATATAAGAAGCTGGAGTGCCGATTTTTCGTCCTCCCCTTTTCGACCGTCCATTCATCATCCGTCTCTTCTTTACGACCGTCGGATGTATTAGCTCCCTCGTCTTCCGGCTTCGCGACCGACAAATCCTCCACTTTCTAAGACATCATTACTTCCAGCTCTGGGAGTCTTCCACTACGCTCCTTTGGCCAAACACTCACACGATCCATCATATCCTCCGCATCCTCCGCCTACATCTATCCTCCACCGTGATTACCGACTTTCACGCTATTCTTCCTCTTCCCCTCCGCTCTGTTGGCCAGCCTCCGCTCTCTCGGCCGACGAATCCTCCATTTTTTACGACATTGATCCTCCCCCGTTGCCCCTCCCGCCGTGAACCCCTCTTCCGTGCCATTCCACTGCCAAGCTGCCGATCGTCAGTGCAACTATTTTACTCTGAAAAATACGACCAGATGGCTTCCGCCTTCCTTTCGTTTAAACACTCATCTGTTTACGCAACCATCTGTTTCCTCATCCATTCCGACTCTGTTAAACACAACGATCCATTTCCTCCTCCATCCCAAGTCTGCTTTAGGTACCAGATACGTGGATGGACAGGATAATATTAATGCTCACCATCCTATTGTTCTCGTCGGAAGAAAGAAAGTTGGAGAGTGCCTATGCACGTCAATAGGCTTGGAAGTCTTGGCCGCCTCCATAGGTGTGCACGGTCCATCTCCTTGCATACCCGTCCGAAGAACATTGCTCATAGAAGGTATACTTTTTTACC
This sequence comes from Cryptocoryne crispatula var. balansae, assembly GCA_036172225.1. NCBI lineage: Eukaryota > Viridiplantae > Streptophyta > Magnoliopsida > Alismatales > Araceae > Cryptocoryne > Cryptocoryne crispatula. Next base: position 1,763,899 of record CM069919.1, read on the forward strand.
ACTTTAATATCTGGTTTTGTTTTATTAACGGTATGTTCTTTGGTTGTAGATGTCACATTCTCTTTAAATCATACAAGGAGTATTCGTACTTGTCGTTTTCTGACCCATTTTAATGCTTTCACCGGTGTTCGTAAGGGACAATAGTTGATTGAACTCAGTATATTCCATTCTCATCAAGTACTATATCACCTAAACTTTTATTCGTTCTATTAAATTTTATGTACTGATTTATACAATTTATATATTAAAAATGCCCTGCATAACCATATTATTTTTTATGTACTGTTTTATACAATTTCTTTAATAAAACTGCCACTGCAATGTTCTACATAACTATTTTTAGAACCCTTCACTTGGATGAATTTGTTTGTTCCAATGCAGTGATCTCACTTCTTGGACTCACGGTGTCTAAGAATAAGACCTCATGTGAAGTCTGAACTGCTAGAGATATGTGTGTGCATGCATGAACGGGTAGAAGAGATCTCTGCACCTAGCCACCTTTGTGATTTATCTGACTTCACATGGAAGTACCATGCATCACTATTGCTAGAGTTAATCATATAATTTGGTTATTTTTCAGCCAAGTTCTCAATAAAACCTTGTTGTGACATAGATAAAACAAGTTCAGTTTTAACCTGACTACGAGTAAATAACTGAAGTTTGGACTTGGATTCCCAAATATTTACAGTTTTCTAAAATTACCTTTGGATTTCCATTCTCATATCATTTTGGTTTTGAGTTTTCTTAATGGTTACATTCTCAGATATTTTTTACCCTTTGGAATTTTCAGATATTAAACTTTCTACATTAGTTATACTATTTTTTTGGTTTTAGATGAATTTATTTGTTCATTTACATAAATTTCGAAATTTCAAGTTCCTGTCAATTTTAATACTTTTGGAATTTGCAATTTCCATATCTTTGGATTATGAAGGGGTTTCAAACATGGACTAAATGATTATATGTACTTCCCCAAAACATGGACTTGGTTCCATGTCAAACTATAGCATGATTCTACCCAGAGTTAAACAATTATGCAGTGTCTACATACTAATTCCAGACTGATTACCACTGGAATCAGCTGGAACTTGAGCCTTGTTGCCCACTTGGTAACAGAGGTAGAAGGTTGGTAACATTCCAATTGTATATTATTCTCAGTTTATACAGGAGGTCCAAATACTCTGGACATGGCTTGTTTGGTTAAGGCCCATTAATGTACCCAGATCAGGCATATGGGCTGAACCATATTCAGTCCATTCATAGTCTTCGTCCCAAGGGAGGAAGTAAAGAGAACAACACAAGGTTGAAGCTGCATGATTATTATGTCAGTCAGTGCAGTTCGGAAGCCCCTTTCAAGTCCTATTTCCATGACCATTGGTAAAGACATTAACAGGACTATCTGAACAAGAGACTAGGATGCCATTGCCCCCCTCTCATTTCTTTTCTTAACTTTCTGGAAACTTTTCAATTCTTAATCTTGTGATGACTATGATATTGTATGACAAAAGTTTATTTTAGAGTATTTTTTTGCAACCAATAGCTTTTCAAATGGCAATTTTCTATTTTGTAAATTCATAGTGATGCATGTATCATCAAGGATTCAAACGATGCAAAAAGTCCATCGTGCATGAACAATGGCTCACTAAGGGTCCGTTTGTTTACCTTGAAAATTTACTCCATGCATGCACTTTTCCCGAAAAAGTTTTTGCGCTCATATTTGGTTACGTGTAAAATATATGTCAAGGTAAAATATTTTACGCCGTCATCGCCTAAATCAGGATTTTGGCATCCGCTCCTCAACCGTGGACGCCGTTTTCCGTAGTTGTTAATAAAATTGATTTGAAAATTTTATTTTGCTTAATAAAATATCTTATTTATAAATAAATGTCATCAATTTTAATAAGTGTAAGTTACTTTAAAATATTTTATTTAAAATTCATAGGAGTAGATAAAAACTTATTTTATCAAATAAAAAAGTTTATATTTATATTTTTAGATTGATATAAGCATTTTGAATTATATTTTTCATATAAATTAAATAATAGATCATATTGTAATATATTATAAAAAATTTATCGCATGTAATTCCTTTTAACATGATTTATTTTTACATGCCATCAAATAATGCGAGTAAATATTTTAATAAATAATTATTTTATATTTAATTATTACATTATTTTCAATTCAAGATGGCAAATATCAAGAGCATATTTTATTGACTAAAATAAAATATTTTAGAAACTGTGAATGAAAAATATTATAATATAGTATTTTAGCAACATAATTTACAAATAATTGAACAAGATCAATGATCTCCTAGGAAAATATTTTCAGAGCAACCAAATAAAGTCACCAAGATTTCAAATTCACTGAAAATCATATGCAATGTAAGATGTTTTCAATGAATTTTCTTTTACAGGGATCCAAATGGACTCTAAGTGTAGAAGAAAAGCATAAAATTCTTCATGCACAATTTGGAAACTTAGTAATATGTTGTAAAATAAAAAGTTTCATTCTACTTATCTTAAGTCAATTTGGTTGTTTGCTTTTTTATACCATGTGAACTTATCCAGTTAGCTATTATTCCACAAACCTAGCACCATCATATTTTTATTCATATATTTCTTAAATATTAAAATTTGTTCCCACTAGCCAATTTCGGTCAAAAGGTCATGTAACAACACATTAAAACTTTAAAATAAATATTCAACCATGCAATACTCTCTCTCATTTCACCACTGACTCAGCTCACCTCCTCCTCCTCCTTTGGGAATGATGCACCGCTCTCGATCCTTGAAATCAATCGGCCAATCTGGAGTGGGATTAATGAACAAGTACTGATTGATGAAAAAACAACACAAAGTAAATGTAAAACTGGCTGCATGACAACTTTCAGTCTCATCTTTAGTTAGTCATTTTAATATTTATCCTTTAGGCTTAACTGCATTTTGGATTTTGGGATTTTATCATTTTAAGATTACAGATTTAGTAATAAATATGGGATCTGGGAGTTGGCTTTCATTTTTCAGGTTAGCCATAGAACGTGAAGTATATGAATTTGAACATCTTTGACATTACAGAGTTAGTAAATACGGGATCTGGGATTTGACTTGTTTTTGGGGCTTAGTCATTTTATTCATCGTCCAGTGCCTTCTATATTGTTGGGGCTTATCATTTTAGTATATATGGTCATTGTCTGTGCTTCACATTTATCATTTAGTGAAAAGAAAAGAATATGAAAATTTTAGCCAAACATATCTCTTGGTAGTTGTTGGTCAATGACAACAAAATTTGTCATTTGTTAATTTCTTAATATTATTATTGCAAACCCATGGCGTAATGTCTCTTCTTTAAAATATACATGTTGTCAGCTTGGACTTGGATTCTTGAATATCTATAGTTTTCTAAAATTACCTTTGGATTTCCATTCTCATATCATTTTGGTTTTGAGTTTTCTTAATGGTTACATTCTCAGATATTTTTTACCCATTGGAATATTTTCAGATATTAAACTTTCTGCATTAGTTATACTATTTTTTTGGTTTTAGATGAATTGATTAGTTCATTTACATAAATTTCAAATTTTCAAGTTCCTGTCAATTTTAATACTTTTGAATTTTGTAATTTTTATATATTTGAATTTTGTCAATTTCAAATTTTCTTTGTGGATGGCCTGATTTTGTCAAAGAAGCACTATTTGTGGACCGAACCTGATATCTATTGATAGGGTTTATATTTCCTGATAAAATTTCTCCTTACTCCAATCATAATATTCTTTTTACTACATTGAATTACATCTTTTCTAATATAGACTGTGTGGTTGTTTTTATTTAATATTGTTTCCATTACAATTTTTCTTGTTAAAGAGAAGAAATTTATATATTCCTGTAACTCTCAACTTATTCTATCTACAATTGATTGATTCTGTTCATTGAGGGAAGAAGTACGCCTTATTTTGTGTATTTTTAGTTTTTCTGTTATCTTTTGTGAGAGCATTGAAAAAAGTTCTTCGGTTGGTAACTTTCTTTGGGATAAATTCTTTTCTACCATTGATTGTTTTTTCGTGTTTCCGGTCGCTTGCAACAAAAAGGGAAGTTTCACATTGTATATATGTAACTTGTTGCATAGGTTGCAATACTGCCACCTTGGAAGTGCAAAATTTGATATTGGGCAATATACAACCCAGATTCAAATTTATTATATGAAAGTTTGAGATAAAGGCTTGTACATAACTGTTCAATCAACAGCTCATGTACGAGGTAGAATAATGGTTGTTTATCCTCCACTTTCTTTGTGAAAAAGTTTTTATGAATTCATATTTGACCAGCTGCTGGGTCTGTGACAACTTGGCTGTTAGGGAAAATCAGAATGTTGAGGAAAACAAGAAAATGGTATAGCTTGTAGAAAGGTTTGACTCCATGTTACAAGGAGTCGGAAACTAGTTTTAAAAAGTTTAGTTTAAATTCATGGATCTTTATCGTCATGCCATCTCCGAGCTAATTTAGTGCAGATCCTAAGGGAATTATGAAATATTGGGAAGTCTTCTTTGGAGCTGTTTTCTAAGTTGTTGTCTTCTAAAAGGGTATATGTACTAATATAATATCTGTAATGTGGTTGGACTTTTTTTATTTGCAAGTAGAAAAGTATTGCTGGTTAAGTGCAACTTTTGATAGAAGAATAGTTTGTTATGATAATTCTCTAACTATGGAGGATGGGCAAATTATTTTATTTCTAACATATTGTTAAAAAATGATTTGTATGTCTTTATTGCTTGATGTTTTCTAATGTAGGATTTTTTTATGTCTAAGGTTATCTACTTTACAGGTGAGTTTCCTGTTTTCTTATTGTATTTACAAGTTTTTAAGAGATCTATACATTTCCATCTTCTTGACATGTACCCTTCTCCTGCTTGTCTTTCGGTTCACTTATTTTATGGAGTAATCACTCAACTGCCATAGTAGATATCAACACTAGATGAGAGAATGGATGAGTTCACATCACGCATTGAAGAATTGAATTCGAAGTTTAATGTGCGGAGATCTTCCATGAGCCTACAAAACATTTCTTCTCAACCCAAAACTTGCAATGCCTCTGGACCCACGTCTCTCTTCGTATCTGGTTTGGGCAATGGCACACTGATGCCCACATCATCTTCTTCTACCCAACTGGCAAAGGACTCTCATTTAATGGAAGAGGTGTGTTGTATTCTCCTGCCAAACTACGACCAACGATACTAGCTTTTGCCTCTCTGTGACTAAAATCTGCCTGGCATTGTCTCTCGTGAACTGATAGATCATGGTGATTGCACAAGGTCAGTGCCAACTGATGAACCAACTCATCAATTTGTCGAATCTTCTTCACGAGCAACTAAGCGATAAGAATCAACGAGGCAAAATCGAAGATCAGAGGAGAATCATCGTCTTGGATTTGATTGGTCACCCACTCATTCTCGCCTTGGCAACTGGTGGCATCAGAGTTTTGCTGCTCATAAACCTTCCCAGGAGAGTTGAGTTTGGTCATGTCTCTACCTGTAACTCATCGATTATGCATACGGCAAGCAGCATACTAGGTTTTTTATTAATCCCTTTTTGCTGCTATCTGCTATTTAGTTCTCTACTCTCCACCCGTTGGCCTGTGATTTTTACTATTCGGGTATTGAGATTGTGATGGGTGAATGCAGCTCTGGTAATCTCAGTTTCCGTTGGGAAAAGGAGAGTGAATTTTTGTAGTAGCATTTTTGCAATTTTATTATTTAGCTATTCTGTTAAAATGAGAAACTTCTCCCCTATTTTTGTCATGTTGCAGTATATATGTCTTATTCCTAAATTGTGAAAAATCAGCCATGCAATGGTTGTGACACAAGGTTGTCTTTTAGCATCAATTACAACAATCTAACATGTTGTTTTAGTTGTTTATATTGTGCAGAGGGCATGTTCATAGCCAGTCACACAAGCTCGGTCTTTGATACAAAAAATGTATTCTACATAAGAATATGCTTGATGGAGAAATGTCTATGAAAAACTAGCTGTTGCAAGTATGTCATTAAGTAACTCAACTCAACTCATGTCATGATGTGAGTTTTCGAATTTTCGAAGGGTCAGGAAATTCTCTTCCAAACATGGTATTTGCTTGACCTGGGAATAATATAGGATTCCATTTTTAATTTTATTTTTGGGAGATGACCAAAAAGAGCGTCCCACAGCCACATGTCCCTGGAGCAAATTTAATTATTTAACAAATTTAATACTTTTATTATAACTAATACAGGCCGTACACATGTGAAGCACATTCTATGACTAGTCAATTATGGTTTGAACCGGACCAAACCAAACTGGTTTGGTTTGGGAGATAGTTTGGTTTGGTTTGGTTTGAGAAAAAATATTAAGAAACCAAACCAAACAAGACCGTGAACACCCCTAATTGGGAGCCCGTAGGGGCGTCGTGATTTGATCTTTGAATATTTTGTCTCCTACTAACTTTCAGTTCAAATTAAACCTAATTAAATTAATTTGATTTAGTAAGATTTAAATTATATTTAAAATGATATGACGGTAATACATAATTTTATTTTGATTACTAAAAATTATATCTTATTTACTTTTTAAATAAATTTATCTTGATAAGAAAACTATACATAATATAATATTATATGTAAATTAAATTAAATTATTTAAACTAATTCAAAAAATTTAATATATTTATTTATTTTTAATTTGAGAATGATAGAACAACCATCTAAATTAATTCTTAATTTAAAAAGAAATCAAATAGTGTCAAACCAATCTAGTTTGTCTGTTGCTCCACCTATTGTCGGATGAGTGCAAATTCTTTCGGATATTTGCTCGAGAGAATATCCTCCACTATCGATAGAAAAAATGTGAAACCCACTTATATTGTGTCCAAGGGTCAAGTTAATAAATTAAACATGGTAGATCTCAAATTTTTTTAAGTGAAAAGTGCAACCTTTTTGTGTATGAAAGAATGTGCGCTCTTGTTTGATCGAGATTTTAATTAATGAGTTTTTTGTTGAAATATATATTGTAATAGAAAGTTTAAATATTTATAAAATAAATTATTATTTTTGTTAGATATGGTATTAAAAGATACATGTATGGCAAAAAAATCTTGAGAATAATGATTCTATAAAAATATCTCCTTGAATTATGTTTGCGTGCATCTGAAATAAATTATTAATGAGGTGTTTGATTACATGATAATTTTTCTGTACATTTTCACGAAAAAAAATTATATTAAGATAAAAAGTGAACTAACTCATGACATAAAATTATCATATTTGGAGGGATGTGATAACAAAAAAGAGTAACTACCACGCATGACCTAACAAAGTGAGGGACCACGAGAAAAAAAAAAGAGAGATGAAACCCTCTTTTTTGTTTAAGAAGATAATCACTTTCAAAACATAAGATTGTTATAATCGTCAAACATCTTTTTAACCAATGTTCTTACAATTTTTTAAAAAAATAAAATAAAAACTTTCATTATCATGCAACCAAATATCACATAAGTTTTTTAAAAAAATTTGATAATCATATATTTATGGACGAGAAAACTAAATGAGTAGGATCGGGCCAAAATTTTATATATACTAATCTGGATCGGGTCAGGCCTGCCTGACGAATGATATACTGTAAAATGGGTCAGACCAAGCTTTTGACTTTTCTGGTCAGGATATGTTTGCTTCGATCCATGACACTCCCGAGCTCTCCTATCCACCGTCTATTTAGCATCTCTTTCTTTTTACGTCGAAAAAATAAAATTAACATAAGGACGTACGTTTCTAACATCAACGGAGATTATTTGACCGGTTGATTTGAGTTTTCAACGAGTTGAGTTTCAAGTTACTTATAGGATGAGATAAAAAAAAAGATCGTGAAGACATACAACAAAAGTAAAATAAGAGGAATGAAGAAAAAAAATATAAAAAATTAAGTATAAACCCACTGATAGTTTGATAAAAAATTCGACTTCTCTAATTCTCTTAACCCCGTGCCCATTCAATTAAAGGACGTCACTCCACCGTCTCTCCCTACTTCCACATTCCCTATTTACCCCTACGTCTGACCAAGACATGTTGATCGAGTTGCACACACAGCGTGTACTGTTAGAAATAAATAACCAATATCTCTTTGGGTGATGTTAATCCGTATAGAAACACAAGGCCCTGTTTGGTAACACTATTAAACATCTTCGTCACTATCAATTTTAAACTTGATATTCATAACAATTACTAAGAGATGTTTGGCTAATAATATCAATTTTGAAATTGGTAATGGAAATAATATATGTTATGTAATACAAGTGTCAACTTGTATTAATTTTGATATGGATACTCTAACTTCTAAAAATATCAATATCAATATTGATATAGTATCAATTCTAAAACTCTAACCAAACATGACATAAAATTGTCAAGGTTGTCAAACATTTTTTTTGACAATTTTTCTTACAATTTTTAAAAATTAAAATAAAAATTCTATGATCATGCAACCAAACACCCATAAGATTTTATTTTGTTGTGGTATCTAATCTTTTTCATAGTTATAAATAGTCTCCCGTACATTTTTCATTGTATCTCATCAAACATGATATTTTTTACTTTTAGTTATTTATATTTTATTTGATATAATATTTAATAATAAAAAATATTGTTTAACCACAAACCTCGTAAGAGAATAGGATGGTGGTGTTGGGTGAAGGAGGTGCTTCAAGTGATATAAAGTATTGTGTGGGGTGATATGGGGAATAAGTTGCATACTTGAGATTAGAAGTTTGAACTTTGAACAAATTGAATTTATTACATCAAAAGTATACAGTTTCTCTTACAACAGCTCTCTCAAAAAATTGGCATCTTTTCACAAATCACCAATAGAGACTAATTAAAAGGAGAATATATAATAAATATCGATTATTATGACACACATAATACTGTCTGTCTATTTAGATGTGTGTATAGTGAAATCGTTGATTTTTTTTTGTGTAGTTAGTTTTTAATGTGAAAGGAAAACCAAATACTTATCCAGTCTAGTAGAAAACAAATACTTAATGCCATGTTTGATAACACTGTTAGGTATCTCTATCACTATCAATTTTAAAATTGATATTGATAGAAACTATTAAGAAGTGTTTAATTAATTGTATAAATTTTAAAAATTGTAGTACAAATAAAACATGTTACGTAACACAAGTGACAACTTGTATTATTTTTAATATTGATACTCCAACATTCAAAAATATTAATATCAATATTGATATAGTACCAAAAATAAAATTCTAACCAAACAGTACATAAGGTCTCATTTGGTACAGAGCTAAATTTGATGGAGATAGAGATAAATCACTCATTGTGACCATCTTTATCCCATTTTGTTTGATTTGAGTTAGGATATATTTAGATAACAACCTTATCCTATGTTTGGTATGATATATAATTATTAAATTTAAAATTACTATTGATTTATATAGCTTATTTAATTGTTAATATACAATTTAAAATTTAGATCATAAATAATACATAAATAATAATGTAAAACATTCCATGTATTAGATGAGATGACTATCCTTCGAAAAAATTTAGGGATAAAATATCTCATGTACTATATGAGATGACTTATCCCTCACTTTTTTTCTCTTTTTATTGGGATAACCTATATTGATTTGATTTAGGTCAAGTAAAATTTTATTTAAGAAATAAATGGGTGATTTAAAATAAACTAAGTTTATCTCTAGTTATCCCGATACCAAACTTAATCTAATACAATGTTTGATAATACTATTAGACACCTCTATCACTATCAATTTTAAAATTGATATTAATAATAATCACCCAGAGGTGTGTGACTAATAAAATCAATTTTTAAATTTGCAATGCAAACAACACATTATGTATTACAAGTGTCAATTTGTATTAATTTTGATATTGAGACCACATCTTCTAGAAATATCCATATTAATACCGATATAGTATCATTTTTGATACTCTAACTAAACAAGTCACAATAGTATAAAAAATATCGACGATAGTATAGAAAAGATTAAATCTTTAGGTAAAATAAAATCTAAATATATAATTTTGGCTATCTTGAAGTTTATTTACCCAAAAATATTTTCAAATGTTTATTTCATTGTACAATTTTTATTATTTTAAATATTTTAATTGAGTTTATTTTCACGGCTATTCAACTTTTATTATGAGTAGTGAGAGAATACTTTGATTGCATGTGTTTTTAATATTGAGCGTATTTTCTTTAGGCACATTTCTGAGATTTAAAAAATGCTTGAAATTTCTGACAAGGAAAAAGTATGTCTACGTGCACAGTATACACGAGATTTGACAAATTTCAAATCAAAATAGAGATAAAGACAGAGAAAAGTTTCTCAAAATGGAAAAAAAGCATCTGTTGGATTATTTTGGTCGATGACCAGCTTTATTTTCCTCAGAGACAAAATGAATTATTTGTATAATCTCAACAAACCGCCTCGACAATTCACTCGTTCGTCCGGACGCCAGCGTCGGCCTCTGGCGAGCTTGTCGCGACATGCGTACGTGTCATTCGGCGTTACCCTCCCCGTATTGCCACGTGGCAGAGTAGGGCGCAAAGGACGGAAGAGACTCTGCCACGCGTGCGCGTTGACGCATGGACCCGTTTTCTGTGCCCCGCGGGAGCCCGAAACCGGAGCAGGTGGCGACCTGCTCCACTAAAGGAACCGACGTCGAGGATTGAAGGATCAGCGAATCGTAGGGTCTAGTTTTAATTACCACCCCGGCTGCTCTGCGTCCGGGGCACGCCACCGCTATAACACCGGGGATCGATTGACGACGTTCGTTCGCCGCCGGAGACGGACTGCCAGGGCCGGCTGCTCTCTCGCTGCGTCGCTACTCGCCGGAAGGAAGATCCCGCCGCCTCCCGTAAGCAGCTTTCGTCGCTTCCATTGTCTTGTGTAGTGGCTATTGAACTCGTTAATCGATTTGGGGACGATGAGGCGAGGACACCTGATTCGATTTCTTCCGCTGATTCGTGCAACCCTAGAGATTACACAGATTGTTTCTGGTGTTAGAGACGGCATATATTCCGGCGGTGAAGAACGCGCAGGAAGAGACTGAGACTTTTGTTCCTATCGGTGGACGGGGCCATACGTCAGTTCTTCTCGGTGTTCTGGTAGGAATGAAGCACAATTTGTGTCCTGTTAGGTTTTGGTTTCGATCGTGGTAGTGGTTGTCGATTTCATCGTAACTCCTTCCCTCATTTGGATATACGGAGACTCTTGATTCGTGCGTGTGATGGGTGTTAAAACTTTCAAACTCTCACACACAAGCACCACGGTACTCAGATCCTACGAAGAACTCTAGAAGGGGACGAAGAGCAGTGACTTCCACAGAGAGTTCTTGATATGTGAAACAGTTGCGAGCATGGAAGACCGGGGGGGCCCGACCGCGACCAGGTGCATCCGACCCTATGACCCGATCTGGTGGGCTGGGTGAACGGCTAACCTTTGAGAGGCACTCCAGACGTCCTCAAGAGACCTTCCCACTTCCCTCCACCTCCTCCTTCCTATTTCTTTACTCTGAGATGAGATGTCTCCCATCATCGGTCCAACCGGAAACATGCCCACAAAGAGTGGAAATTTTACTGAGTTTGCAGATAAAAATTTCAGTAAAAACATAAAACTGACATCCAATGAATTTTTATTTTTCTACTTAGCTCGATAGATATTTTTTTTCATTCGGTAAAATTGTTTTGCGCCACTTCATCCAGAGCAACTTATTCTCTCTTTATCTGAAGTTGTCATTCTTTTTTATTTTGACATATAATCAGATATCTGCTTATAGTTTAGACGCTAAGAGCCAATTTGGTTCGTAGTTATTTAACGGATAAATTACTCTTGTACCAAGCAGTCAGTGAAGTTTTATATATAAATAAAGTTTTGATTATAATTTGGAATAGAGAGAACATAGAATTTATTTTGGAAAATACAAATTTAAGAAGACGAAAATTATCTTCGAAATATATAATTTGAATTGAAATAAATATTCACTTCTTTTTTTAATTTTAAAATTATATATTTTAATAAATTTATATTGTTTTTTCAAATTATTTAAGATTTGAATCCAAATTAATCAAGTTGGACCGTGTCAACCCGGGTTGACAACACCGGGTGACCCAGATCTACTAGGTTGGGTTGGGTCAATCCGACCAAGTTTATCTGGCTTGCAAGGATTTGGCATTGGTCTGTTTATTTTGGAAAGAATCAATGTGGTCAATTCTTAAAAAGAAAAAAAAATAAAAGTGATCAACGCATATATTGGATTTAAATATGGGATTACATGCTCATTCATGCAAGTTCCTTTCCGCGCATTAAACATTTAGATATTTCATGTGTTTGTAACTTCTTGCTACATCTTAGCTCCACGTTAGATTTAAATATCCTTGAAGAGAAAATGAATTTTCCCTGTTGGCCTTGCACTTTAATTCCCACGTCGTGACTTCTATCTCTTTATCTATATATACATCTATCTATATACATCTATATATATATGTGATCACTTCGATCATCTACGGTAGCATGTGTCATTAACGTGCATGCATGGGTTGTTTTCTTCAATCACAGTGTCCCACAGAGGTATCTTTCGTCGATCATATAACATTAGCATGCTTTCTTGTTAATATCTCTGCAGCCTCCATCCTGCAGTGGCAAATGGGAGGAGGGAATGAGGAAAAGCATGACGGAGAGTCGAGCAACAAGGGAATATTCTCGAGCATAGTTCATGGGCTTGCAGGAGGCTATCCTTCGGGACACTACGGGTACGCCCCTCCCCCGGTGGCTTACCCTCCACATGGGTATCCTCCAGCACCAGGGGCATACGCATACGCCCCACAAGGGTACCCACAGGCCGCGGGTTATCCTCCCCACGGATACCCTCCAGCTGGTTACCCTCCATACGGGTACCACCATGGTTCATCATCCCACGGTGCGTATGGCAAACACAGTACTTTTCGCTTATTGTCTGCCATGTTACCACGTTATAGTGCCTTCTTTATAGGTTATGATATTGAATTCAATAGGCAGTGTATTAGTTTTAATTAATATTGATACCGGACATATCGATGTTAAAAATGTTATTATCAATTACCAAAATCAATGGTGGTATATGTTAGTTGCTTTACCTGTTGGAACGTGTCCATCAAAACCGGTATTCGGTTAGTGCACGGGACGGGCAGAACCGTCCGGGAAAATAGAAGACAGTTATTGTATGAGGCGGAGGGGATGTCACGGTAAGCTTCAAAGAGTAGAATTCTCCCTCGTTGATGTTTAACACTGAAAAACGTCGTCTATTATCGGAGCCCCAAAACGAAACATCGTCGGAATTTCTCTTCCTTGTCCGATCTCGACACAACAGTACCTAAGATGAAAGCCCATCAAAGCAAATAGAAAATGGCGTCTGCGGCCCGGTTTACACGCCCACGTTACTGATGCGGAGCTGCAGGTCATGGACATGGGCCTGGCATGGGAACGCTGTTGGCGACCGGAGCAGCTGCTGCTGCGGCTGCGTACGGGGCACACCACCTGAGTCATGGTCATGGCGTTTACGGTGCCCACCACGGCCACTGCCATGGATTTGGTCACCACGGCAAGTTTAAGCATGGGATGTTCGGCAGGCACAACTTCATGTAGTGGAGGTGATCTTCAAGCTTTTCCTAATTTGATGCATGGCCGCGATCCTGACACGCTACTAGCCTAGCGATCAACTATATAGATATATTTCTCATATATGAATTTATGTACATAGGCATACCATATCTAAGCCTAGCTATATATTGCTGTTGCTGTATTCTTCAGTCTATCCCCTGTATTTGAATATTGGGACCTGGGTTGGTGCCGTTTGGCAGGGTCTTGCTGCTACTATTTGTTCGTGTGCATAATTACTGCTGTATGACTAACGATATGCTGGATATATATATGCCTGTTGTGTGTGTATGCCTTTTTGGCATTGTGAAGTATATGATGATATATAAGACTTGCTACTATTTGAACTTTTGAAGTGTATGATGAGGTATATGTTAGGCTGCGTTTGTTTGCGCCTAAAGATACAACTAACTTCTAACTCGGTCAAACATTCTTCTAACTCGGTCGATCATTCGACATATTTAATAATATATATATTTGATAAAATGTTTTTTTTTCAAAAAAAGACAAATATATAATATTATATATGTATCTTGATTTGATTTTAATTTGAATGCTTATGTCTAACAAGGATGATCACTTATATTTTAATTAAATTTAGCATTTTTTAACCAAAAAAGTAATATCTTAGAGGTGAGATTAGATGGGTAGACTTTGAGATCCATTAATTCCAAACAAACACCACCTTAATGAAATGTTAAAGCTTTAGTTTCATCTTGGAACACAGAATCTTAATTATTCATATCCAAAAATAAAAAATTATAATGAATCACTTAAGATTAAGTGATATATTAAGAAATGACTATTATATCCAGGTATTTTACTAAAAAGTGAATGACTATTGCATAATAGCCGACCGAGCTCTGCTCGGTTGGCGCGAACCTCTGCTCCTGGGGAGCAGGGGCGGGATCGAATCCCGGCATGTGCATGTCCGGGCCACCCCAAGGGGGGTGGATCTAGTGGGGGTCGAGCGCTGTGCTCGATCCCTAGCCGCGCGCCGCGCAGCGCAGCGCGAGTTCGGCACTGTTTGCGCCATCTGACCAAAAAAAAAGTGTAAATGCACACTAGATCCATTTTAAAGAAACCACTTTATCACTAGGTCCGTTTTCAAAAATATCATTCCATTAGGTCCATTTTTTCAAAATATCATCACACCCAATCCACGTTGGATTTGAAATGTCTTTTTTACCCTTGCTGGCCATCTTCTTCCCCGTCCGCGATGGTGGTCGCGGCACCGGGATGGCTTGGCGGCTGGATGGATGACTTCACGGCGAAGACACCAACGGGATGGCTTCGCGGCTGGGCGGGATGGCTTCGCGGCGGAGGCACCGACGGGATGGCTTCGCGGTGGCAGCGCCTGGACAGCTTCGCGGCGGCAGCACCTGGACTCCTGGACAGCTTCGCGGCGGCCGACGGCACCGGCAGCGGCTGGACGAGAGGCTGGTCGCGATGGCATCGGCAGCGCCCTGTGCATCCGGATCGCGATGGCACCGAGGAAGAGGATGCGGGCAGCGGCGGAGCAGCAGGCGCAGAGGAGCAGGTAGAGATGGGGCGTGGTGGCTCCGTGTCGGGGTCGGAGACGGTGCTGCGCAAGGTGCTGCTCTCCTACGCCTATGTGGGGATCTGGATCTTCCTCTCCTTCACCGTCATCGTCTACAATAAGTACATCCTGGACCGCAAGCTCTACAACTGGCCCTTCCCCCATCTCCCTCACATGGCATGATCCACTTGGCGTTCTGCTCCTCCCTTGGGTATGCGCCGCGGCCGAAGGTCAGAAACACGAGAATAGGGACGGAAAGTGAGATTTAAAAATGATGGGAAGAAGAATCGGACTAGGTGATAATGAAATTCGGTGTCAACGGACTAAACAGTAACAAAATGTGGTCAACGGAGTTTTTAGTAAAATCATTTTCTTAAATAGAACTAATAGTAATTTTCCCCAAAAAAAAGACTATTGCATAATACATTCGGAAGTTAGATATCAATTAAGACCCGTTTGTCTCGGCTTAAACATCAAATAATAACTGTTTTGCTTTACTAAAAAAATTCTCCCAACCCAAACTATCTAGTACAAAGTGAGCATTATCTTTAACTAATAATTCCTAGGAACTGTATCTTCCTAGGAACTGTCATTTGCATCAAAGTGCAATATTTGAAAATATTTTATTTAAAAGGCAAGGGATGCGACGGTACCAAGCAAATCGGGTACAATGCCAAAGTCCTTTATGGTATGTTTGGCACGATGACAATTAAAGGGCACTTTTGATTTATCCTCTCTTTCTCTCTCATATCATATGTTTTTTTCTTAATATAAATCTTGTCTTAAAAGGAGTGTAAAATTTTTGGTACCACAACGACACAACCAGACACTCTTGTCAATTTCAAACGTGACCAGAGACAAGCAATAGATCGTGATCGATGTTCTATGTATATATATATATCTCAATCTAAACCACTTCTAACTACGTCTAACGAATTAAATTATAACAGAACAACCAAAAATTCCAACTCAAATCGACTATATATCTCAAGAGATATTTGTTTCTTGTTTTTGTTATGTACTGAATGTTGATTGTTAAGAGAAATACCTGATGCCTGGGGTGTTAGCTATTTAGTTCAACTAAGAAAGTCAAGTCAAACCAGTGATTTATCAACATTAATGATCCGACTTGAATTATCTTTACTGGTTCAAAGATTTTCAAATCAAACTAGACTACTAAACCCAATAACTTGAATTATATCAAACATTGATCTTAGTCTAGGCATATCGATGATACTTACATACATTTTCACACGAAAATAAATATTCCTATAATTTTCGAGTTAAATTTATCATGTACATACATTTACATTATATATTAATAAAATATACTTTAAATCAACCAAATGAAAATCACATGCCGACATATATTATATCAAAATAAATTTTGGTTTGAATATAACTAAATTTAAGCAGGTCATATCAGTATGATTTGGTTTGAAAAATACGTCTGGTTTAGGAAACAGTTCTTAAAAAAAAAACAGACCGGATTATGAGCATCCACGTCCTCTTTAGAACGTGTACGGTATACTCAAATGGAAATAGAATTATCACGGCCATCCATTATTCGATCGAACGGTCATCTAGCGGTTTACCCTCCAGGTAACCTACCTGGAACAGCCCGGAAGGCCGAGCCCCGAACGATCCTGCCTTCTCGAACTCAGCCAGCCCGATCCCGCGCCGCGTCGCCTCGGACCTCCCGGAGCACCGTCTCCGGCGCTCTCGGCGGTGTCTCTACTCGCACGACGCTTCTTTCCTCCCACCGCCATGGTGTTCTTCGACCTGAACGTCCCCTACATAGTGAAGCACGGCGGGGCCGCCGCCGCCGCCGCCTCCCAGGAGGCATCTGTTGCCGCCACCAACGCCGCGAGGGTCAGGACGGTGGTCAAGGCCATGGAGCTCGGCTACTCCGGCGTGGCCTATAACCAAATTGTCAAAGGCGTCATCTCCGATGCCCACCGCTGCAAGATTTCTGTGCTTCCGCTCTCTTCCCTTCTCGATGCTGCTCCCGCGCTTCTCGTCGCAGCGAGGTTTCACCGCGAGCTCCTTGGTGTCCCGCTCTCTTCTCCCTTCCGGCAGTACACGCGGTTGACGGTCGCGGTCGACAGCAGTGTGGCTTCTGCAGCGCTCCACCCAGGGAACGCCATTCTTCGGACCTACCACTTGGTGGCCGTGAGGCCGTTGAACCAGGCGGCCTTCGATCAGGCCTGCAAGGTTTCAGAGGTATGGAAGCTAGCATAGTTTAATATTCTCAGTGAGCCCGATACTAATACATCACTACTTTTTTCTTGATAGAAAACTGAAGTAGGTTGGTAATTGGTATACGATGAAAAATAACCTTGCTTTCATATTTGTGTACCTAGGAACATATCTTAATCGTCAAACGAAGATAACTTTTAACTTAACCAAAGTTTTCAATTTCTAAGAAACCAGTCGAATGTGCACTGTGGATGATATTTGCGAAAAAGAACATAATTCGTGTTCATCTATGGTTCATTTATCTCTAAGTTGGTTGCCACTGTCTAGTTAATTCATTGAATACTTCAGGATAGGGCAATAACTGTTGGGATCGCATATTTTAATTTCCCACTATAGTGATTAGCCCCTTGTCCTCCAAATGTTAGAAGCCACCATTCTGATTGAGTGTCCATCGCATGCTAGAATCATGTATGTACTTTTTAATTTCTAAGATGCTAACTAATTTCCATCTCTACTAAATACTCGACATACTGCCTTACACCCTATGAAGATGTGGTCTACAGAACGGGTGCATAATATAAACTAAACATATATGGTAATTCATCTACTCTAATTTGAGCAAGAAGTGGGACTTTTTTTCAGTCTTCTATGCCACAAATGCAGCTCCTCCAGGATTGTTAGGAGCACATAATAGATCAAACCAGATGTGGCAATCAGTTTGCTTCAAGTTCACCACCCAATAGCATGTTGCTGCTAGAGCTATGTTATCCGAGGAGGGGCACCTGGCGCCCCACCTCAGGCGCCTGGGGCAGGCACCTCACATGCCTGAGGCATTTTTATTATTTAATTTTTTATTTTATCAATATATAATATAAATAGCTGAAATAAATTTAAAAATACTTGTAAAATTGGAATAAATACATCATTTTAATAACTATGTATTGTAACAACAAAAAGGAAACACCCAACTAGATATCTACATATTTAGATGAACAAAACGAAAGAAACAACTCACCTCTACAGCTCTACTGCTATACGAGCTGAACTTACATTGGAAAAATGACAACTTCCGGTCGTATGGGTGGGACTAACAAGAAGCCTAAAACCGAGACTAACAACATTAGAACATGTTTAGAACAAAAATAAGTAAATCAAACCAGTGAACAACTCACCACTAACCACTAAGACCAGTTGGAGGGCATATCAACTATGAGCCAATTGAAAACCTAACGTTAGATGCAAAATATATAAATATAACCAAACCATGATGTTAAAAATACATAACTAGATATCTATGTGCTTAAAAGAACAAAAAGGTCAAGCAACTCACGTCTACCCCTCTACGAGCCAGACTTACGACAGAAGAACAACAACATGTGGTGTTATGGAGCTTGTTACAAACTTGAAGCCGACACTAATAACATTGGAACATGTTTAGAAGTAAAGGGATATAGAAAATGTGAAGTGAAACAAAACAAAGCAACCTTAAAGTTTCTGAAGCACTGTCGCACAGATAGGAGAAGAAGGCACAAGAGGAGGAGGACGGAGGCGGCGTCAGCTGTGGACGGCGGTGAGGCCAGCGGCGGCGCGATGGAATGGGTTGAGGGTTCTGTTTTCGTCAAGAGCGTCAGGCATTGGGTAGGGGGGGTGCT
Organism: Cryptocoryne crispatula var. balansae; assembly: GCA_036172225.1. Lineage (NCBI taxonomy): Eukaryota > Viridiplantae > Streptophyta > Magnoliopsida > Alismatales > Araceae > Cryptocoryne > Cryptocoryne crispatula. The sequence continues at coordinate 1,782,994 of CM069919.1, forward strand.
CCTCGGTCGGGTGGGAGAACGAGACCGGGGGGGGGTAACTTAACCGGATCTCGTTAAATGGGTCAAAGTCACCGGAGGTGCCTGCATGGGCACCGGAGACGCTTGCCTCAGGTGAAAACTGGCAAAGTGAGGTGGTTTTGGACCGCCTCGCCTCACCACCTAGGCGGTTGAGACGAGTGCATCTAACATTAGAGTGCCAGGCAGAACGCTACTTTTCTTCCAAGGAATTTTCTAAAATTTTCAGAGCAACTAGAAAGAGAATTGTGGTGTGACAGGAAAATCCTTATTTTCATATTTTTGTATTTCCAGACATCATATTTGCTTGTGTGAATTTTCTGTCTTCTTTTATATAACATGCCCTTAGCTCAAGTAACCAGATTTTGCATTGGCTTAAGTTTCAGTGTTCCATCGTGAGAGTCATGGTTACTGTTGTCATCTTCATCTCTTATAGTCTTATTACGTTCATGCCCATGGCATTTAAAATGCGATCATCTTTCTTACTGGGATTCAGATGCCTGTGTTCTTATCTCATTTAATCCATACTCATCCCAGCTAAATACAGCTATGCTTTTCCATTTGTGATCCTGATCTTAAGTCATCTATATCAGGATTCAATTCATTTGAGTCTCGAACCATGTATTTAGTTGCCTAATCCCATCATCACGAAGTATTTTTTTGAATTATAATATGGAATTTTGGAAAGGGCATTAGCTAGTAGATTACCAATTCCTTAAGCATAAGATTGTCTGCACATGGTTTGTAGAATAGGGTGATCTGAATCAGAATTGACCTATCTGATTCTGCAGGCCATGGAACGATCACAGGTTGACTTCAGCAAGCATCTGATGGACTAAGTTGGAGTTGGCCGGGATCGGCAGATTCCAATAGATGTGTTTGCCAGATCCCAGCTTGGAATTGGCCAGGACTGGCTGACTCAGGGCGAGTTTGACAGAACCACATGGGTTGTCCCAAATCGAGCTAGCTCCTAAGTCCTAGTTAATCCTGGCTTCCCTGGATCTGATGGATCATTTTATATCTGGCCGATCCCTGTTTGGATCCTGGACCTGACATAATTACTTGCTTTGTCATGCTCTCATCTCATGTGTGTTTGATGGTTGTATATATGTTTATATGTTCTCTCTACAGGTTGACTTGATTTCTCTGGATTTCTCTCAGAAACTTCCATTTAGATTGAAGCTTGCAATGGTCAAAGACGCAATAAAGGTTTCTTGCATCAAATCAGTTTTGGTTTTTATCCAGTGCCTTTCGTCACTCTATTATTCATGACCACAATGATGCTTATTTTTATTCTATGCAGCGTGGAATTTATTTTGAAGTCACTTACTCTCACTTCATTTCTGACAGTCCCTCAAGGAGGCAAATGGTATCAGCTGCTAAGGTAAGGCTCTTTTTTCTCAATATTTTTTTTAATTTTTTAATGCTCATAAAACTAGCTGTTCAAGCCATTGCACTAAGCTCTGGCTGTTTTGAACACTAATTTTTTGTGTGGTTCCGCTCCTTGCATTGCAGTTGCTGATGGATTGGACACGAGGGAAGAATCTTATTTTTTCGAGTGGTGCCTCAAATGTCAGTGAGGTTAGAGGGCCACAAGATGTTATAAACTTGCACTGTTTTCTTGGTCTATCCAATAAAAAAGCAGAAATAGCCATTTCAAGTAACTGCAGGTGCAAATTTGTTTTGCATGTATGAATGTGATTACCTCCTACTTTTATCTATTATAATTTTAATCTTCATTCAGGTCCCTTTTAAAGAATGCTCTGAGAAGAAAGCAATGCTACAAAGAAGCTATCAGAGTTGAAAAAGTTTTACCTAACCAATGCTTGGACAAAAAGGACCCATGGTTTGTTGACTGGGGCAAATGGGATCCTGTATCCAGTGGGGAAGGTGACCTGCCAGCATTGGAAGACATAACAAAAATTTTCTCCTCTTCTGAACAAACTTCAGAGAATTATAGTCTAAACACTTTTGAGACAGTGTCTAATGTAGTGCTATCCAATAGAACAGCAAAAAGCCGAAGTGATTTGGTGTCACTGGATGAGAATGCCCTTCTTTCTCATGTACCTGAAAAGGATGAACCACCTACAGAAGTAGACGAAGTGTCATGCCAAGGTGTGCAGGAAACTATAACTGAGTGTGAAATCGCATTGCCCGTGTCATCTTTGGAACAGTACTTTCCAGAGAGTGAACGCGCTAGATTATCTTCCAATAATAAATTTTTTGAGCCTGATGTACTTGATACCAAAAACCCTTGCTATTCGGGCAGATGCGATACTTATGCTGCAGATGGGGGGCCATTATCTGGTGATCCGTCAAGTATCTGTTACCCTAAAGAGATTGATAAAGTCCCTTTGGATGATAAAAATGTTTCTGTTACTGCCGAGAATCCCATGTCTCATGATGTATATGCCAATGGAATGAAGTCAGGTAGGGCTGAATCTTTTCCAGTTATACTCAACGTGTCACCCAATGATGATGAAAGATCTATAGATGACATTATGGAAATTGATCCTTCATGTTCTTTGAAGAACAGCAGAAGCTTAAGTAGTCTCCTCAGTGCGGTTGACACCCAGCAATTCCAACCTTTGGCAATGACAGACAAACTAGAAAAAGATCCATATGCTAGCATTTATGATTTACTTTTTCAGAAAGGTACTGCAAAGTCTTGGATGGCCAGGGACGATAGCAGATTGCCTTCCCTAGATAGTACAAAACTGAATCGAGCTTCTGGTTGGACGATTCCAGACCAAGGGGGTGCACCTTCAGTTCCAGTTGCTGATGGCATGCAGTCAGGAGTTATTTTAGTAAGTATGGAGCAAGATGCAGAAATTCCAGCTGCTTCTATTTACCTTGAGCAAAGAAGACTTAAACCAGGTAATATGTCGGAAGATTTCACCTCTATCGTGTTCATTCTACATTTCTTATTATACGTCAAATGATAATAACAATGTGAAAATTTAAATTTTCATTTTTTTATTTTGATAACAGTTAAGCTTGCTAGTGTCGTTGTATTTTAGGTATTGGGATTTGATGCCGAAACCATTCCAACTATCTTTAACTATTTGTCTTATAAGTACCTAAAATTACATTACCTATTGAAAAATGATTGACTGAATATAAAGAGAGTCTTCCTTTTTCCCGTTTGTTAGAAAAATCTCACATCGGGTATTACAAAGAAGTTGTCAAAATATAACTATGATGCTTATTTCACTTGTCACCTTAAGGTTTTGAGTTGAATAACATGGTATTAAAGCCCACAGTTTAGTATGGATCTTATGCATGCACATCTCTGTTTGCGATTCATATGACAGAATCCAGGTAAAAGAGATCTCCTTGCATGTGAGGAGGCATATTTGAAATATCTCACATTGGGTAGTATTACAATAAAAGTTGTCAAAAATAAAAGTATGGTGCCTACTCCACCCATCATATGAAGATCTTTGTTTATACGGCCCAATAAATTTAACACCGTTAAAGGACCTCATGGTTCACATCTGATTGACTTTTGCATGGCTTTGTATCTCTGGACGTCACAAATTGAAAATTTTGCTGGAGTATGGGTCCTCTTGGACGTCAGCATTATTATTTTATCATTGAACACCATTCACAAGGATGCATTTTCCTGAATCTCGAAAGCTATTAATGTAAAGTAGCTCGTTTCATAAATTGTTCATATGAAGCTAATTTGCGTTCCATTTTTGCAGGCAAGCTAAAATTTCGACAGAAACTAAGAGATCGACGCCTTCCACGTCTTTCTAGAGCCTTCATGCGTTACCTACCATTCAAGAAAGTAATGCGTTTGAGAGGCACAATAAAGAAGTCTAGTAGGAACGCGACATGATGTAGAGTTTTGAGGATTTCTCCTCTGAAGCCCGTGTAGAGTGATTTCTCATGATGTTCCCAAGTGCTTGGTTGCATGATAAGATGAGCCTTAGCTACAACAAAATATTTTTGTAACAAAATTTGTTAACAAGTGTTAATTTACTTTTGTAGAGAATTTTTCTTAGACAAAAGAGTTGGGGATATTTTCGTAACAAAATTTGTTAACAAGAGTTAACAATATTTTCGTATATCTCTGAACATGATGATTCTATGTTTCTAGCTATCTTGCATTTTATTTTTACTTATAATTTTACTGCAAACATGTTTAAAATTTATCGCTGCTAGAGAACAAAATCAGGCTAATATGCAGAAATTGCGTAGAAAACACCAGCTTAAGGCGCTCCTCTTCCTGCGTGGGGTTTCTGAGAGATCTCTTCCTTGACTTCTTTCGGTAAATTTAGCACTAATGATCTTGGTTTGGTTGATCTTCCTGTAGGTTTTAATGCTTATATATAGTGTGTGGGTTTGAAGAATATGAATGCTGGAGTGGAAGATATGTCACATGAGATATTCTACAACGTGTGGTGTTTATATGCCCTGGGTCTACATTAGCGTTACCGTTTAAAGATTATAAGATAGTATCATAATAGATATTGATTTGATTTTACCGTGCATCTTAAAATTGTGAGAGGGTGTTAAACTGGGAGATTATCTCGCGATCATTAATTCCAAAATAAGTGAGATAATATCTTTACATTGATGTTATTTTACATGCATGATGACTACAAAAGTATATCGTTTTTCTTAGTGCTATAATATATATGAATGATATGGTACACAGTTCGTACATCATGGCTGATCCCTTTTTTTGGACTTAAAATGTCGGGATATTTTATAAGCAAAATGTCGTGTCAGATACAAGATGAAGGAACCGGCAGAGTATACAGTCATAGCTAGGCAGCGGGGGAGGTAAGAGTAGAGTTAGAATGTGAGCCACCGTATTGGCTCCCTTAGTGATGAAGGTAACTCTGGCTTTGAAAATTTTCTTGAAACTTTTGACTTCGGAGATGATATCCCGAATCTTCTAGTGTGCCTCTTTGCTGTAGTTGATGGCTTCGATGACCCACTTAGAATCACTTTTGATGAAGTTGGAGGGCCTTCCATGGAGAAGTGTACAGTTGATTTCACGGCGAGGGCTTCCAAAATTAGGGGGTCAATAGCCCGGAGGGTGGGCACGACCAACATTGATTTTCTTCAGGATCTCTGGCCATGAAACAAATGGCACCAATGGAATCATTGGATGTGGCGTCAACATTTATCTTTCGGGAGAGCGGAGGTGGGGGTTACGAGGTATGGAGACTGGTGGTTTTGAGCTGGGTTGCAGAGAAGAACCAAGGTAGTGCATCAACGTTGACTTTTTTAGTGGTACATACTGGACACGGCGAAGTATCTTTGAATACACATTGGCACTTACCAAATCCATCAAAGCAACACCGCACATGTGGTAATGATTCTATTACAATTAGCTCCCGAGTCGAAAGGCTTCCAACCAGGTGGAGAGGAAGTACGTGACTATAGTATGGGTATTGTTGTGTGCAGGGGCTAGGGGGGAGGCCAACCCAGAGGTGCTGCTTGGAGGTGGCCAACGGGAGACTTTTGTTGAGCAGGAATTGGTAGGCCAATTTGATAGTCAGGTGCCCGTTTGAGTAAAAGGCCTAACAATGTTTGTCTTCAGCACTTTCCTTTCTGGGTAACGTGATCTTAAGAATAACATCTGCACTGTGACCGTGGATGTGAGCATTTATCAGTGCTTCATTCCAACCACCATTGGAATTCGGAAAGCAGTTGGCGACCCTTTGAGATCGGGTGCAGAAGTGCCATTTTTCAGCCAAGGGGGGTCTAGGATGGTTGGGGATCCAGTTTTGATGACTCTAGATGTAGATACATTTGCCTTTGCCAATTTTCCAAAAGTAGCCCCGATTGATGAGTTTGTTTGTAACATCAATGTTTCAACAAATAGGGGAATCGTGTTTAGGAGTGGGAGCATTCCATAAGTTGCAATGCCGAAGTATTTGTGTTTGAGGATGCCGCTCTATATTTGGTTCCCATAGTGGGCTAATCTCCAAACTAACTTTATGCGCAAACCTAGACTGAAGGTGGAAAGTCCCGAATTCCCAGCCCCCCTTGACGTTTGTTTAATTTGATGTTGTCCCAACATAAAAAGTGCAGTTTCTTGTTACCCTTGTGGTGACCCCACTAGCTAGAACTTCTAGCCTAGATGTCTCTTTGATGCTTATCTAGATGACACAGGGTGGCAACTAAGAGCTTGTGGACCGTCATAAGGTGGAGCGGAACGGCTATAAATGTTGATTTGATGGTGATGATTCTACCACTATTGTTTAACAACTTGCCCTTCCAGCTAGCCAATTTGGAGGCACATTTATCTTCTTGCAATAAAGGATGATGAACGAAGAGTCTGTAATTGGCTGAAGGTATGCCCAAGTATTTGTCTTTGTTGAACATTTCCTTGAGGTTAGCCATCTGATAGAGTTGTTGACGGATGGAGCCAGTGGTGTTCCTGTTAAAATGAATACTTGATTTCCTGAAATTGATCAACTAGCCTAAGTTGGCTTTATAAAACTTAAAACAGTCTAGGTAGCTGGCCATTTTTTGGACTGATTTACTTTGTCAAAGATAATGATATCATCCACATACACAAGGTAGGTAAGTGTTGGACCACCTTTATTGAGTTGGATACCTTTGATTTTTCTCTCTTTCTTTTGCTCAACGAGGGCAGTGAAAGTTTCAACACAAATAATATAAAGATAGGGGGAGAGTGGACAACCTTGTCTGAGTCCTCCAGATGGTGTGATAAGCCCGTGGGTGCCCTATTAATGTTCACGGAGTAGGAGATGGTAGTAGTGCTCTCCATAATAAAGTTCAGTTGGCTCCGAAAAACCAAATTGATGGAGGACATTAGTTTGTGCAGTTTGATTTTTGCCGAACAGGGAATTATGTATTGCTACGTCTTATAAATATTTAAGAGAATGAAATGAGAACATACGAGAAGGTAACTTTTAATAGTTGTCCATTATATTTACATGGATCAAAAATTAAGTTACAGTATTTTAACTAAGTTGTCACGTCCCGGATTTTAACATATACAGCGGAATAATCCGACGACGTGGCTGGAAAAATTAATCCCTTAAAAACAACGATTTGGGAAATTGAAGACAGTTAGGTCCCAGTTCATAATTTCACAAATTCAAATTCAAATACATTGCTATTGCTACAAGCTAAACAAAATCAGATACCATCTAAGACATAAGAATCTTCCAATTGTCTTCTCGCTTTTACTGCGCTAAATCTGATTACCTGAAAATTGATAAGAGGATTGGGATGAGTACGACTACTCAGTAGACACCCCCATCATCCGCCAAATTGGATAGCCAAAAGACCCTAGATGTTAATTAAATAAGTACCCAGACCTACAACCAATTATATATAAGTGTAGACTAGTCAATATATTCAATATTTGACTTATTCCATGTGTTTTAAACTACTAACCAACACCTATAGACACACCAACCAGCACCTATAAACACCTTAAAATGACCTGAAATGATGAGGTAAACACGTGCATAATCACCTACTATATGCTCCATAAGATGATATACTATAAATGGGACAAACCATGTATACACCAAACAACCCAACATGAAATACATCTCTAGACCACCTATACGATACCATGCAATAAGTGCACCTATCCTCTAATGAAGGACCACATTCACACAAATACACCTATCCTCTAATATGAACCACACTTTTTCTTATAAGCAAGGAATGTGTCGTCTTGCCACATCAACCAGCTAACACCAAATCTATCATATATAGCAATACCATATAGTTAAACGAAATCTTGGCAGTGCACCTGTGGGCTGTGGCTTTCCCAAGAGAGAGAGAGAGAGAGAGACCCCGCGCGCGAGATCGCGAAGGATGCACCGGACTATTCTAACCTCCGCTGCCCTCGGGTCACGACTAACTAGTTTGGTGTAACTGTTTTCATTATAATTTCAATGCATCATGCACCCACCTTCACAAAAGAATAAATACCTCCCACGATTACAGTCATTACATGCCATGATCACACTTATAAGATAAATGACATACACCATACCATGCTATGACAAATATACCATCAATGCAAATAAATACCATAACCAACCACACATAAACAATATGTTCATGATGCTAGAACCATAAAATGACAATAATACACATATGAGCTAGTATGATACCACCACAGACATTCAATCAAAACATGATATGAACAGACCCAATCAGCCCATATCTTTTGGTTTAATGACATAAACATGGCTGAAAATCAAGTAGTTAATTAGGTTAGCTAAGCAATATCTAGTTTAGTTACCTATCACCCTACGTATATAATGATATTAAATAGAAAGAATAATCAAAGACTAACTAAATTTAGGTTACAAAAGGTACTATAATCAACCATGAACATGGTGATTAACATGCTATAAACAACTGAGTTTAATAACCGAACAGCAACTTAATGACCACAACTGAACCGTCACTTAAAGAAGTGAGGATTGTGACTTTTTCTTGTCGAGGATTGATGTAGTTCTCTTCACCGAGGAAGTGAGGTGATCCAAACTCTTTGAAGATCCGCTCTGGACAGGACTGCATTTTGCTAAAAATAGAAACCCTTGGTCCAAGAAAATGATTACCTCAGTACCCCATGAACGAAATTAAAATGATCCTCCCCAGGATCAGCAATGATAAACTAAGAAGGCAAATTCATAATCTACGTGAATTAATCTCATATGATCAGCAATAAGATTCTATCCACCCATCACTCACACAGCTTGCAAAATGATTCATTGTATCAGAAAGGAGGAAGAAAACACCAAAAAAGTGAGCCCAATATTTCTTCTGCTTTATTAAACAAGCATGCCAGATTATGTGAGATTTAAATGTTCGTCGCAGCAAGGCTGCTGCGAAGCCACCACATCGCTTTTATAACCATGTCTGCTTTGCTAAACTCGGGCATTTACCTTGTTTGTCCCCTTCCGTTCATTGGGCACTGTGCGCATGTTTGAGAGAGAGAGGAGTCAAATCCCAAGATCATGCCATGTCCAAAAGCTCCGTTTTCATGCCTATTTCAACCGATCGAGAAACACACACGTATGCATGTGGATACTACTCTCCATCAGCCGCTGTAAAATATGTAGAGAGGTCCGGATGGCGAGGCTAGTCTTTGCATTCAGATTGACAGGTCTAGAAGCAATAAAAGCTGATTCTACAAGACTTCTGGGCGAGTACTGATGCTGCGACTCAATCTGACACCTTTTAGAAATAGAGTTGGTAATACGGGGGGAGGGGGAACAGTACGAGGCGCCCAAGCAGATGCCAAATCTGAAAAGGAAAAGATCGAGCCATCAGGGAATGTAGATGCAAGTGCATTCCACAGGTTCTTCTTCTTTCTTCCTATGATAGATGCCCCCGGAAAACCTAACTTTGCAGTTGTTGGATGATGATATGACGACGACGATGCCAGAGGCCCAGAACCCCTGGCTTCTCATTGAGTAAATAATAACACTTTTTAGTGTCTCGGTAGCGTGTTCCCAGAACTATGAGCTAGCTAATATATAGCCCCCTCAAGTTTTGGTAGGGCTTACGAAGAGAAGGAACACATCTGAACGCGTAAACACCGCCAGTTTTGTAAAGACATGCCAGGTTAATTATATATGCATATTTCTTTCTTCAAAAAAAAAAAACCGCCATGATCCGTTGAAGTTCACAAATTAATGTCATCAATTCTCTAGGCTGAGAATTCTGGGTTCATCGGCTAGCTAGCTAGCAGCATCAACTCACAGCAGTACTCGCATGCTTGATTTTATCAATCTTCCTTTCTCAAAAAAATGCTGAGGGATTTACTTTAGGAGTATCACTCATATATATGTATGCATGTCACCATTTGATAATGATTTTATTTCTATGGTGGTCAAAGTGATCTGGATTTACCAGTCAAGTAACACTAACCAGATGGGACAAATTCCACAAACTACCACGTACGTAGCTCTTAATTTCTTTGTGTCATATGTTAGCTGTACGAAAAGAGATGTTCAGTGACTAAACATCTTAGATATATCCCATCCAACTTAAGTTGGAGAAGTTGGAAAAGCGTTTCAACCTATATTAAAAAAGTGTATTTCACTCACATTATTTTGATATATTAATATCTAATATATTTGTGAACTTCATCTTAATTTTTGTGTATAAGGTCAAAGGTGGAGGATTTCCTCTAAGGTACGTTAGAGGTGATCTCTTCTCAAGAGATCTTCTCAATTTGGATCTCCTACTCGTATTCCAGCTGATAAAAAAGATCCTCTAGATTTTACAAGGTTCTTGATCAAGTAGGGCTTCTTTCGGGAATATAATATCCAAAAGCTAGTTAGCTAGAAGGAGAAGAATCAGTATAGGAAGATCCCAATATCCAACATCCGACCCTTTTCTAATCTGGAAGCGACGGATTACCGGAGAGGGGTGCAAAAAAGAAGTGCTTAATTATACGACTTTCTAGAGATTACATTCATGCAGGAGTCACACAATCACTCAAGCCATGCATCACTACGTACCCATTAGAACGTACAGATGGGTAATCAAGAAGAAAAGACTGAAACCCTAAAGTTGATCGATCAACAGAGACACATCTAGCACACGCACTTGTAATTAATTAAGAAGGATAATCAGCTAGCGGAGAGGGAAAAGCACCATTAACAGTTCCCGGAGAGGACCGTGCATCACGCTAAGGCTTGAAACATGGTGCTGCGCGTCCAGCTAGCTAGTTAAGTGGACGTGGAGCAGGAAGAAGACTTGGAGGTGCTGCACTCATCCTTGAGTCCGGTGCTCCTGGTCGGGAAGAGATCGAGGGTTTTGAGAGGCCTGCAACAATATGGGGGAACAGCTGAGCTCGCTCCCGTCGGCGTCGTCCAGTCGTGACCATAATTCATAGGACAGCTTACAGCTGACCTCTGATCTGCCTCGTCCTCCCTTTCACAGGTCTCAAGCTTGCTGACCAGATTCATCGCCGCCGTCTCCTGGTAGCATCCAGCTGCTTGCTGCACAAATTAAGACATATAAATCCACTTCTAACAAATTAATTAAGACCAAATAGACGAAGAGAAATCAAACAGTTAACTTCAACCGATAAGTAAAGATGCATCCTATATATATATGCATACAGATACCGTATCCACGAGAGCGATATCTTGTCGATCGAGATCTTGCTCTTTATGCATGTATGATGAAGATGAAGTTCTTTAGAAGTACTAGATGCGTTTATATATTTTGGTAGAAACACAGCTGAAGAAAAGAAAAAAAATGTTTTGGCTGCGTTCCTAATATATACGAAATGGAAACATTATTTTTTGCTTTTTCTTCTTAATTAGTTATGATGCCGAGGCGACTTTCTCTCTCTCTAAGACAAGCTAGCTAGGCATCCCTTTTCTAGCTGAGACGCAATTAGTAAGTTTTCTTGATATTCTGGGAAAGACCTAATTAAATCCGGGAGAATAATCAAGTGAATAAGAAGCATAAGTCTAGGCTGGATCGCCGAAATATACATATACTTTCCCTCAAACAGACAAATATATATACGCGCACCACCCGATCGACAACAAGCTAGCCCATTCGAGGGAAGAAGTGGCTCGATCGGGTGCATATGCATGTATATATATAGCAACGTGGTATATATCAAAAGCGATGGACCTGCTGAACAAAAACCGGCGGAATGATCATCTGGTGAGGAAGGTAGTGTTGTTGTTGGTTCGGTGTTGCTGGGTTAGAGGGCTCCATCTGGAGGAGCTGCGGGGTTTGCTGGTTGATCTGGTGCTGCTGCAGCATCTGCTGGTGTCTGCTAAGCCGCCTCCGCAGCTTCTGCCTGTCTCTGGCCTTGTGATTCTGGAACCAGTAGAACACATTCTTCCCCTCGATCTTGCCATAGTAGGAGAGGTGAGCTGTTATCTGTTGTATCTGGGCTGCGTTCGGAGTCCGGACGCCGCTCCTATACATCTCCTCGAGTATCATCAGCTGCTCCGGTGTCGGGCACCACCTTGTGGAAGGGACCTGAGGCATTCTGTTACCAGAGAAGCAAGCTGGGGTACCTGAGAATAGGAGACAAGAAGGAGAGAGAGATCGAGGCTATGGAGAGCGACAAAAGGGATGCATGTGAGAAGGAGAGGGTGAAGCTCAGGATTTAAAAAAGACTGATCCCGGGGGTGGGAATGGGGGAAAAGGGGGCTGAGAGCCTCTGGTTCTGTCATTCTGATGTTCTTCTGAAAAGGGCATTCAATGTAGGTTCTGAATGGTTTTGCATTTTCTTCTCCTTTGCCTCTTTCTCTCTCTCTCTCTATAGAGCTAGATTTGTGATGGAGGGCGGTATTCCGAGTGTTCTCCTCACTGTGGTATTCCGAGTGTCATTGATGAGTCAGAATGACAAGCAGCTGGCAACACGCCTTTCTGTCCACCATTTTCGGTGGTCGTAGCAAACGAAATTATTAGACGATGATGGCGCATATGATTTTATCAGACATATAGCCCCGTTGTTGAGAATGCAAAACGAGAGGAGATGTACACTAGACACATCATATAAAGGACAAGCTGGTTTTGGTGAACGGATCTTTTACCATATCAAATTAATATTATATCATTCTCTTCCTCAATGTAGCTCGGCTCTCCCAAAGATCGCCCGACTAGGGTTAATTAATTATAGGAAAAATAACTCAGACGTCAAACTCATCGATCCCCCCGGCCCCTTAAAACTCCTTCAAGTGCACTTATTTAATTAGAGTTTTTGACAAGTACAATAATCAGTCTTCTCCTGCAAAAGATTTGGCACCGTCGATTTTCTTATTGTTGGCATGTCAGTAGGAAACAAGCACACCGAGACATCAAACATGGAGAGAAATTCATGGCTTTCAACAAGAGCACAAATATATGAAGCTTTCCAAGGGAGATATATAGTTGTCACCATATAACTTTAATAGAAGAAAGGAAATAACATTTGATTGTGTGGCCATGATGAATTGCTTTTCAACCATGAGGTTGGTCTTGTGTTGTTAAGCAAATTAAATTAAAGGAGGCTATGATACCACACTACAAGAAAGAGCCCTGAGGGCCCTGACTAGGATGAGTCAACCTTTCATGCCCTCCTCTTATGTGTGTGTATATATATGCAAGTTACAACAGATCCTCGACACACGAGGATTAGACATGAACTGTCATACCGTGTAAAAACTGTTACACACGTTAGCTTGTACGTAACAGAAGTACACCCTTCTATAGGTAATCTCGGAGAGGTTCTACCCATCTCTAAGTTTATCTTACGGATAGGACGTATCAATTTTAACTTTTAACTCTTCTATGTTGACGTCTATCCGTATCGAAACTACTTACCTCGATCTGGGCATGTGCCGCGTTCCATCACACATGCGCTCTCTTGACAACAACGCGCACACTACACAATACATCAATCGATCTCCCTCTGCTCTCTCGCAGCCGCTTGGCCACGAGCTAGCCTGCCAGTAAATTGCCGAGGCATTAAGAGCTGTATAAATTAAAGGATCTTACAAGGTGGTGGTTGAAGGGCGCAGAAAATAATAAACAAGATGCTCACTTTCTAACGCTTCTTCTCGATCGCTGTCAAAATGAACGGTTAAAATAGAAAGGCTAAGCTAATAAAAAATTATTAAAGTTATTACTCTGCTTTAATTTGATGTTATCTTATGAATCGCAAAATTATGATATTGAAATTGAAGAACTCAAAAAATATAAATAAATAAACCTTCTTATTATTCAAACAGTACTGTCTCAACTTTCCGGCACTCTTCCTCAATGCGAAGAAAGGTGAAAATAGAGGTTAAAAGATAATCAAAGAAGAATAACAATGTCATTATCAGGATCGGATACCATCTTACAAATGTCAAAATCATGGTATTATTGAGGTTGAAAGGTCAAAAAAAATATAAACAATGAGAATGTACAAAAAATTAGGACGATCAAATATGATAATAAAATCACCGCAGACATCATTTTTTTTAAAAAAATCAAAACCGTGGTCTTAAACTCTGGATCAGAACCTAAGAAATATATAATTAATTAAGCAAGGAACCATTATTCTTGCCATCCATCCGTCCCCTCCCTCTCGTTCCAACCGCGCGCAGTGGGAGTACTGCAGCAAATGGGATCACACACTAGACCTTGTTAATATATATACGTATGTACCGTCGACTAATTTCGTCGAGTGGGCTCATAAACACAACCCCCCGCAGCGCAGTGGCGAATTTAGCCGCGCGCCCCCCTCGATCTGCACCCCAATATTATGTGAGCAGCATGAAGTCCCCCATATTGATTGATTTGGGTGCGAGGGGTACGAAATACGATCGGATCAAATCGGGCCTCGAGCATCATCCGTCGCTGTCACCGACGGTGCAACTACTGCATCCCGGCAGGGAAGAGATGAGTCGACGTCGCAGCTGCCACATCGAAGAAATAACATTCGGTACTGCGCGCATCGATCGTCTATATACATACATATATATATGTGCACCCTGCTGGCTAGCTAGATCCAGTGGAAAGCTTTCCCCGGCCCTCTCGATCGCCCCCATATGTACACGTACACGTACGTACGCCCTCCTTCATTCATCGCAGAATTGAAACACGCCAACTACTTGTGTGTGTGCCTGAACCCCCCCGGCCCCCCTTCACATCGCATTGAAATATAAATGCGACAGCTCCCAGTGTCTCAACAGCTAGTTATGTGCGCCTGCTGCCACCAGCCCCCCTCTCGTCGATCATCGATCCCTTATCCGTTGAAACGTCCAATTGCGTAGAACACGCTTTTGTCTATTTGAGTACAGCGGTGACATCAGAAGCTCAGTGGCTACTCGGTAGGACGTGCGAAAGGGTTCGAAAGGCCGGCAGAGATCGATATACTACACGTTGCTTGCAAATAGGGCATATTGACCACACCCGGCCGGCCGCCTTCTCTCTTGGAACACCAGTCTCGGCCGGCCAGCACCTCTGATTAAACAATGTGGAAAAGTATGTCCTTTTGCTGGCATCTCTGATCTAGAAAGCTACGAGGTATCTCTCGCCTCAGGCTCAATACGCATGTATCCGAATCCCTTCAAATAGCTAGCCTAGCTAGCTAGCTAGCTATATATATATATATACACGTTGATGATATATGGACGAGTTACAGTGTAGCTAGCTAGAAATTAATCCACCATTGGTTAATTCATTGATTATATATCTCTGACTATGAGAAATTAATTAACCAGAGAGAAATCGCTTCAAGCTATAAGCTAGCTTGCCTTGACGGCTGACACGGCAGAGAGCATGTATATATACATATATGCCCTACAATGTACAGTATATTAATTGATGATCAGGTTTAATTTAAAGAAAAATGGACCTGCATGCAGTTAAAAAAATTTCGTCTGCAGAATTTGTTACCAAGTTCCAACAATATATATGTGTATACAGTTTAAGGCAAAATGACTATACAATGTAAGTTAATATATTGGTTCTCTTCTTGCATGCCATGGCTTGATATCGCATACCCTTTTCCCTGTAAGCTATACTCAGTGGCAGCTCTTACTGGGATTTGCCTGATATCTATTACACGATACGTTTCAATCACATCTTTTGGGACTTCTAAAGCTTGTCTAAGATCGACGTACTCTTTTCAGCAGTTGAAGCTCAATAAACCTTCCAGGGTCCTTAAGCTTACAGAGAACATTAACTTTTGTGATTACATTAATTCCACGGGTTCCCAAAGCTGCGGTGCAGGTGGTGAACAATATCGTCTCATCATTGTAGGCACTGATCCTTCGCAGGAGGAACCTGGGACGCATTGGCCAGGTGATCGATGATTTTACAGTTTCAGGGCATCCAGTGTGTCCTCTTCAAACAAAAAGATTAAAATGTCATGATTTTGTTCTTTTTCGGAGGTTTTTTAAATAATAGCCTTTTTAAAATTTTAAGAATAGCATCCTAAATAAATTAATAAAAATAACAGACCTCGATGAAAATCGGATTCTAAGACGAAATGTGAAAGTCAAATTTTTGAGTCCAACTTTAACATTTAATGTCATTTAACATTACCGCAACTTTATAAGTCAAAGTAATATATTTTGAGACACTGCTGTCGCTGATGTCATCATTCATAAGTTGGAGTTCAATACTCCAGCTTTAAAAAGTTGAACTGCGAATATATGACTTATGTAAATGTATGCCTACATTTAAAGTTGGAGATATTAAAGTGACTTATGTTATGTACTCCAACTTTAAAAGTAGGAGTGTTTGTATCCACTTTAAAAGTTATCTTTTACACTAACTTTTTTTAAGTCAATGTTATATACACTAACTTTATTATCTATCTTATGACTTTAATCAATTGACATTAGACCGAAATTATTTTTTTTAAAAAAAAATTGGCATTAAATACTGACGAGTCTGACTTTATGCTTTGAGCTCAAAGACAGACTAACATAGTCCAATTTTAAGCAATGTTTGTTATTTCCTTAAAAAAATTACCCTAGTATTTTTAAAAATATACGTTATTTTAAAAAACATTCTTTTTATGAGGCGATGAAGAACTCTCACCCACATCCCTTCCCCCCCCCCCGGTCTCTCTCTCACACACACACACAAATCACGCATGAACAGTCAATATCATCGTCCAAACAAGATCTGCTTGACGACTATTTATCTAGCTGTTCTATCCTCCGTTAAGTACTGATAACTGACAATGTATCTGGATTGCTCTTGTGAACAAGCTCCGCTTGATACTGAAGCCTCGAAGGTATTCTCGTGTATCTCACACTTCTTCTACCTTCCCCTTCTCCCATGAGGTTTTGAACCCGTCTTCTGGTGATAAGGTCTGATAGAGACGCTCTACCTTCCTCCTTTAACATCGCCTCCATCAGCCTCTTTACTCTCTCCTGCTCTTGTGAACAAGCTCCGCTTGATACTGAAGCCTCGAAGGTATTCTCGTGTATCTCACACTTCTTCTACCTTCCTCTCCTCCCATGAGGTTGTGAACCCGTCTTCTGGTGATATAGTCTGATAGAGACGCTCTACCTTCCTCCTTTAACTTCGCCTCCATCAGCCTCCTTACTCTCTCCAAGTCCACCACGAGGATTAGGAGAGGCAAGATTTGTTGACGGCACTTTTTCAATTGATTAGGGGTGAACCAGATCCTTATAATTGCTTATTGTGAGAACAACTTTTAGAGGGAAATACAACTAGCTAGTTTCGCATGACACGATATAATTTATGGGTGACATATTGAAAGAGTCATGGAATTTATTACGCCCTAGCTAATTTTAGATTGAATATCACGATCGATGGGCAAAATTAAAAAGGTACCACGTTATGAGAATCAACTATACATTATTATTCTTCACGTGTGTGCTTCATCCTAACCCAAGAAGCAAGGGAGATAAAGGTGTTATATTGTCTTGATTAAAATTAAACAACTAAAATCAATATTCTTGCTGGCACTTGCATTATATAACATATTTTGTTTGCGTTGAAAATTTCAAAAAAATGATATTGATAGTCAAACTCATTTAAGTGATTATTATCAATATCAAATTTAAAATTGACATGGAAGTGTCAAATAGTATTACCAAGCATGACCTACTCAATGGAAACATTTTACGGATGAAGACACACTATCATTTACAAAATGTGTACGTTTTCAAATGTAATCTAAGTAAAAACAATGCAACTATACTTGACATCGTCATAATTTGTCTTAAGAAGACAGAAGTAAAATCATCATTAATATGCACAACACTGTACATTTGCTTTTTGCCTCATGCATTGGATTCCATTTCATAATATATAGTTTTCTAGTTGAATGAACAACTGAAATTTTTTGTTGACAGACCCCATGCATCAAATTGATAGCTTCTACGCATCTTCTAATTCATCAAGCGCATTAGATGGAATCAACTACAATATTCCAGTATTTTGAAGAACTTTGTGCCATCTGAGACTTGAGATTTTCATCTCACACGATATGTTATTTCAATGACTAGAGTTCTCGACGACTAGAGTTGTTTCATCTCATATATATATATATATATATATATAGTGCACACACAACCCAAATTAAATCACCGGATCTTGATAACCTGTTGAACAAATTGAACATTTAACTCAAAACGGATAAAATGGGAAGACTAGCCATCATATGAATATTTTGGTGAACTCGTTTCCGATACCCAATATGGCCGGCTTACGTCGCCAACCACCAAGGTCGACACGTCCTTCATCTCCTTACATGTGGGAGGGAATTGCAAAGTCCGGTACCAACAGATTCCTGCATCCATCCACCGCCGCAGCAGCTAGCTCAAACAGGGAGACGACTGACTTCTCACAGCTCGAACAGGGAGACCGATGTGACCTGTCTCTCAACGTCTCTCTTACCTCATCCTTCGCACGCTACCATCATCCTCTCCCCACCGTAATGCATCCGGCGGCCATCTCCGCGCGCCGTCCTCTCCCGTTCATACCCAGCACCGACATTCCGATCGAAGGTCAAACCCCTCTTACAATACATTCTTTTTCAAAAGGAGGGGGGTTGAAATTAAGAAGACGCCAGCGAGCAGCAACAGTGCCAGTTACAGGCGCCAATATCTCTACGCCACAGCAGTTATTTTTTGTGTACCGAAAGCGGCGACTCTCGAAACCCGAGCGCCTGCAGCCTGCAGGGCTGCCGGCCGTCTGCCTGCCACACCAACCCAACAAGATCTTCCGCAAAATCTACCGGTGCTGCCGGCCTTTTCTGACCAAACAACCTTCTGCCTGCGTGCATGGGTCGCAATTACCCGAGAGACCACAGAGCCTCTTGTCTTGAACGAAGGGCAGTAAAACCCTAGCCAGCACCGACTCGTTGATACGCTCCCCACTTGTTTATTTAGGCCCACCCGCGTGAACGTTGCGCTGTTTCGCATTTGATTCTTACTGTAACCGGCCCAGTTATCTAGTTGAGCGTTGCATGGGCATAATAATATAACAGCAGCTCCTTTAAAATGGCTCCAGGTGATCCCCCTTTTTATCTGTTCATCCCCCGCGACGTCCGAGAAGGGTTGGTTATAAAGGTCGTCGTCAAAAGGAGCTAATGGCAGATGGATATATGAGCCCGCAGAGGCACACACTGGCCGCCATGAATGCGTCTGCGCAGCGATGCTTCAATGGACAGTTGCAGTGTTCTGACAACGGTTTTGGTCTCCGTAAGCCAAGAGAAACAGGTTACACCCAGAGAAGCAAGTTCTTTAAATAAATCACCGTAAAAATTAGCTGCGCAACGCAATTAGCTGGATTCTTAATGCAGAGGTAATTAGATGAAAAGTGATATTATTTCCCCCGTTTTGATTTTCACTCTTGCACCATCTAAATATAAAATCCACAAGTGGTGTCAAAGGAGAAAACATACGTTTCCTGTAACTACAGATCAAGTAACTAACCAACAAACCTACTGGCTGATTGCTACACTTCTCAAGAGATCACTCTGTATATAATTAGACACATGTTGATAATTCAATTTCAAAATTGATAGTGATTGAGGAGTTGTCTAATATTGTTATTAAACAGGGAGTAACGCACTATACTGCTGTGATATCAGATATACATATCACCGCTTAATTGATTGCAGTAAAGGGAATCCTCGTGTCTCTTGTATGTTGTCCTTGTGCATCGTATAGGCTTGGAGCAACTTTTGTATCTCCAATCGAGTGTTTGACTGCAGATTTCCCCTCCGATAACGACTTCAGAAGCTCATCAAAAGATGGAGTCCTTAATGCTTCGATAGAAGCAAGACTTGGAAAAGTCATTTCTCGTTTCCTTGGCGTCGAACAAGATGGTTTGTCAACCTGAAGTCGAAAAGGATATGCAAGGAACAATTAAATGATGTCAGAAAATTTCGGTCAACTCTGCAGGATAAGAAGGCTACCATATAATCTTCTTCCAGGTATTTCCCGGCGTTCTCTGTAATCTCTGCAACCGCGTGACAGTGTCCGCTTCTCAGCTTTGTAAACCCACCATGGCACGAAGCAATCGAAGAACTCATGTTTCGGCATACATCATGATCTAATTTCAAGTCACCTGCAGGATGTACAAGTAGCATGAGAAACGATTGACAAATATAGAATATGGACTTATGTATTGACTCTTGACACATGGATCTATTGTGCCCTATGTTCACCTTGGTGAACTTGCAGCAATGGAAAAAGGTAGGGACAAACAAATAAAAAATTTTGAGCTTCTTAGATACGTTGAGAGAATGTAAATGTCTAGTATAGAAACTATATCTTGGTTAAAAAGAAAATCAGAACTTTATTTTGCACGTGGTATAACAAGAGGCGAGCACGCATCCAGTGTATGTACCACAGAATATAAATCAGATTAGCTATGTATCTTACAGGCTATGGAGGAAATTAGATCCTTGGTTGAGGTATCAGCGCCCTCCACTGCAGCCGAGGCAGAAGAAGATATTCTAGCTCGAAGAAGCAGATTGGCTTCCATCCCCGCCCTATTAGATAAATAAATTGTGAATTGCCTGAGCTAATTGTACACTGGAAAAACTCGAATTAATACCTTATAACTGAGCCTACTGATTCTAAATTTCCATTTTCACGGAGGAGAAGTGAATCCTCAGCATTTTTCCACTGGCTTGAACACATTCTTGCTGTTGTCATACTGTGTATGAAAAGAGAAATTTAGATTCTAAAGCACAAGCTGCACAACTATAATTTGCATCGAAGATACATCACATTTGAAGCCTGCATCCAAATCACATTAAGCGATGATAGATTCCATTCTTACCAGTGCTTAAGACCTGTCTCCAAGTTGCATTTTCCTCGTTCAGTGGAAACAGTCTCTTCTTGATGATATCTTTCGATTTCCTCCATATAAACACCCCATTGTTGCTTTGCACAGGAAGTGAAGTCCTGAGCAGTAGTCATCTCTTCATGTAATCTACTGCTTCTATTTCCAGCACATTCACGGATGCTATTGACTGATGCTTGAACCTGAAGAAAAGAAAGTGTGCATTCATACAGTTAGAAACTAATCTACTGTGGTTCCTTGTCGAGATCACAACGAATTGTGCAAGATACGTGTGTACATTGTCTATTATTATTTGTGTATAAACAAGAATCTGACTCCACATTAAGAAATATAAATCTCCAGCTTATATTCTATTTATGATCCGTTCAGCTAAGGTGTCACTTGAATGGAGGAATGTTTTCAAAACTTGGCCTCTAACAATGTTACAATTAACTCAGTTGACTAGTTGATGTAACCTCGAAATTTAAAACCTTTAAGATTTTGGAAATTCATTTTCCTGTTTGGATTTGAATTAGACCTTAGCATTGGCTTCTTAGGAAAATAGGTGATATCCCATAAAAGTATTAACTATGGTACATGATATATATAAAATTATAATTTGAGATTGTTAGGTTCTTTGAAAATTTATTTTGACCTCTCCCCGTCGGATAGTGCGAAGATCCGATGTTAATTACATCAAGATTACTCGAATACCTTTGATTATCCGTCATAGCAATCCATAAGAATAGAAGACAATGCATCCACAAGATAATCATTCACATACATACATAGGAGAAACAATAACCCCATGAACTTAATGGAATGCAAGCACTTAATTTGTTTTTATGTTTTGGTTTGAATTGAATTGATTTGCATTAATTTGGTTTGTTTTGATTTAATTTGAGTTGATTAATTGATTTAAGTTTGTTTGGAATGAATTTGTTTGGAATTGATTTATTTGAATTCAATTTAATTTGAGAGATTTATTTGGTTGAATTGGATTGAATTGGTTTGATTTGAGTTTAATTTAAATTAGGTTGAATTTAGCTCATTTGATTCATTCGATTAATTAGATTTTAGTTAAATCTGGGGATTTTTTTGAATTTTATGAATCTGACAGTTTCTGAGTTTTATATAACTTGCAAGTTTCAGATTTATGTGAAATGATTTGGGGTTGAGTTTGAAACTTGTTTATTTTGATTTGAGTTCATTTTGAATTCCCTCTTGCTTGACTGATTTGAATTTGTTTGAAGAAGTTGATTTGGGTGTGAGTTGTGACCTGTATTTACGTACATATTATGTTTAAGCTTGATGGGCGGCCAGATTTGCGTTGGTTTGGAAATTTGGCTTCGCTTACATATTTGGTTGACAGATTATGGCTTGTTATTTGATTTTGTTGGAGTTGAGTGGAATTTGTTTGAATTAATGAATCGTATTTGGAACAGGTTGGAGACTGTACAGATTAGGATTTTACAATTTTTCAGTTTTAGTTTTGAGTTCTGATTTCAGAAATTTCACATTTTTATTTGTTATCTTAGTTTGCTGTTCCTCTTAGAACCTTTTCAAATCTTTATCTCCGGATATGAAGTTTAGATTTCGAAATTTTTGGAGTTCAGATTTTAAACCTTCAGATTTCAAAAATTTAAAGTTCAGATTTTCCAGATTCTACATGTTTCTATATTTTTAAATTCACAGATTTTCAGATATGGAGCCCTTTTGCAGATTTTTACAGCTTTTGGATCTTTCAGATTGGACTTACAAATGCTGGTTTTTTTTAGATTTCAGATTCTCGGCTGCAGAATTTTCAGACTTCTTTTTTTAAATGACAGATTCTGGATTTTACAGTTGCAGGTTCTGATTTCCGATTTTTTTTAGTTTCTAGATTTTTGCATGTTTCAGCTTTTTTTATGGTGGTTCAGATTTCAGTTTTTAAAAATTTCAGTTTTCGAGCTTCAGACTTTCAGATTTTTAAGTTTTACAGACCTTACAGGTTTCGAATTCTCCAGATTTTTATGGATTACACATTCATATTTTTACTATTTCAGATTTTTTTAAACATTGTTTTATGCCAATTTTTATTGTTGTCTTGTTTTCCAAAAAATCTCATGTGGTTATCCTCTCCTTGCAGCATAAATCTGTGCACTGAACATGATTTCTTTTCATTTGCTCTCTCAATATGAGACATGATTTACAATCATGACCAGGAACTCGGTCCCTTGAATCCTTGATGGATTTGTCCATTCATGGGCGGCATGTACCCGGTCTTGATAGACTTATGTGTATCCCCCACTGTTTTGATAATTTCACTAGCATATGACCGGCATGACAGCATATTGATTATGCTCTAGTCTTGCATAGCTTAATGAAAAATGATAAGACATTGGGGTCTTTTTATAGACCTTTATATGTCAACCTTAAGGACGTAGAGGTAGTCGACCTCCCAACTAGTCTAAATTTTGATTTTGATTTCTTTTAGGTAAAGTCAAGACATAGGGGCGGATGGTTAGTCGACCCCCTAACTAGTCTTAATTTGTTAGATTAAAGATGTATTTTTTTATTTAATTTTCATTTCATTGTTTGTTTTAATTTTTTTATTTTTTATTGCCCTGTTTGGGCACTGTTGAACTGAAGGCCACCAGGTGCTCTACTTCAGGCTGGCCAGGTACTATTCAGTTTCCTGTTTAGACCAGCCGACTGTTCATTTGGATCGGCGGTCCACCTCCTGCGAGGGCTGGCTGGCTGGCTTCGCCCGATCGACTCCTCTTTTTTTTTTAACAGAGCAATTCCAGGTGGGTCCCGCCCCTTTTCCACGCTGGACATAAGTTGGGGGGGGGGGGACATTATTTCCCACCGACACTGTTCACGCTCGACGGTTTCTTCCTTCGGCCATCACCTGCGGTCGCTGCGACGGAGAGGGAGAGCTTGACGGTCGCTGTGTCTTGGAGAGGCCTCCTCCGACCTAGTCCGGAGAGGCGGAAGGCCTCAACGACGACAGCGGAGGGGGGCTAGCGACCTCGACGGCGTCCGCGGCGGCCAGTGGAAGCGGAGGAGAGGTCTGCAACTCCGGCGGCTTCGACGACAACTGGGGGAGGAAGACAATTGACTGGCGCAGCCGAAAGAAAGGGACGCTCCTACTGGCAGGTGGGAACGGCTCCAACAGCGCGGCCGGAGGGAGAAGACGGCACGACTGGAAGAAGGAAACGATTTCGGTGGTACCGCGGGAGGAAGACAAGGGTTTGGCTGCGCTCGGTAACCTCCCTCGCTCTCTTCTCGGTCTCTTCTTCCTCTCTAGCCTTCGGCCCCTTCCTCTATCCCCGACGACGTTTATATAGGCTCCCACGTTCCCCTATGTCGTTGGGAACCTTCCGAAAAGGGGGCCTCCGCCTTCCAAACGGAATCGGAGAGGTTCGAGATACGCGGGATCCATCTCCCATTGCCTTCTGACACCAATAGCCTTGTTGGAGTACTCCTACGATTAGGAGATCTCTTACCATTGAATGACTCCGACCCTACGTAGGAATCGTTCGGAAGCCAATCCTACCACCGAAATCCTGTCTTCTTGGCCCAGGTACTCGACCACCCAGCTCTGATGATGGGCTTCATAGGTGGTCATTGTAGACATGACGTGGCCATTCCATTTTGCCACAACGGCTATCTCAATAGCATTATTGTAATGCTAACAGGCCCAGAGTCTCCTTTTTTTTTCCTTTATGGATTATCTCGCCATATTCATTTCATTCTCTTTAAGCCCTTTGATTCCAAAAATACGGGTGTCAACACTAGTCTAACAACTATGTTGATTAAATCATGGGACAACTCTTAACAAAACATGTTTAACTTCGGAATTCTTTCAACTTAACTTTATGAGGAGGTAGACATGTCCTCTATTGGTCTTTTGATAAAACTCCGACCAAAAAATTTTGAAAAATTTTGGTGCCAACATATCTCGTCCCTAGTTTCCTCCGCATATTACTATCCCTAGTCTTTTAACATTTTCTTAAACTAGAATATTACAAATAAGCTACATATCCTGCTCATAGAAAGCAACACAGCTTGAACCAACCATTAGTGTTTCACAATCAATTACATCAAAACCATCATTCTAATCATTGGATCATTAAAAAATCTTTATCTCTTCTCTGTTTGATTTATATTTCTCTTCGGAGAAATGTAAATTAATCATCTAAGTCACCTTACGTTATTCCTTTCTTCAGTAGTATAGGTCTAGACAACCTTCTTGTTTCTTTCACCCAATAGGCCCATTTAGGTTTATTGGACTAATATTGGGCTCACTCCATTTCATTGCCCTTATTCTTATTTTATTAAACATTCAACTTTATGAGGAGCTAGACATGTCCTCTATTGATCTTTTGATAAAACTAGGACCCAAAAATATTGAAAAGTTTCGGTGGCCAACATATCTCTAATCCCTTAGTTTCCTCCGCGTATTACTATCCCTAACTTCTTAACTCCATATTGGACAAACTACCTTCATCATAGACATTGTTAAGTTTGCTTCATATGTTGCCAAATTAATTATGAAATCCATCAAAACATTCATCTAGACATTATTGTCGAATAAAATTTTATAACTTGACACATCTATGATACAATTGACCTAAGATGTAATCAATCTTCTCTTTATACCTTTTAAGATGAAACTTAGATCTGACATAAGATCTCTTGTATGTCTCATGTTAATAATAATTCATCTTTTTTGTATTTTGTTTTAAATTCTTTGTCAGCTTATTTTGATGTTTAATATAGTTATATTGTGCTTTTTGAAGATATTACATGACATTTTACACTTAAACATGCACTTCGAATGGCATTTTCGAGATTCAATCTCCTATGGTTTTTTCAAGATCCTTCTAAAATCTCTTCTCTTCAGTCTTCCTAAGATAAAATCAAGATGCAATATGACAATGCTTGGCTATGAGGAGGTGAATCCTTATATTGCCTTAGTGGTCTTTAGTTCAACATGGATTGGCTCACCCTATTTCTTCATCTATCTGAGTATCAGCATCGAAGCACATGAATCCTCACTTTATAGCCCTTGCCCCATTTCAAAATATGATTGTCTATCTATTTGTAACACCTAGTAAAAAAAATTCGAAATCAAAATCGTCAAACGCCTACCCCTCCAGAAACTTCTCACCAACCACCTCCCTCCACCACGGTTCCCCCCCCCACCCCATTTTTATTTATTTCATTTCCCTCCCCTCGGTCACACCATCCCTCGTCGTCCTCGCCAATAACAAAATGTAGGGGGTTTAGGTGGAGGTGACAGTGGTGGTGGTGGTGGAGGAGGATATTTTGATAGTACACACACTAATGTAGTTGATGATTTGGGATAGAGACAACATTCTCAAGGGAGAAGCCAACATTAGAATCAAGGGTTCTTTGATAAGTACATGATCTATAGTGACATCTGATAGGTAGAAAAAATTAGTGTTCTGCCACCACAACATGCGGCTGAAGATACAAAACATCAAAGACTGCCAGAAAATAGCAGAACAGAGATTTGCATAATTTGTTGGCATCCATAAAACCAACATACTCAAGCAAAAGTACAAGAACCACCTACTTGTTATCTTAATGTAGACTATTTTTTTAGAAGGAGCATTCACTTTTTGCGTGGGTGGAGGAGAAGAGAGGGAGAGCATTTTCAGAGTTCAATTATGAGGATCGTACAAGGATTGAATAAGAACTAGATGATGTTTTACCTTGGTAGGAAGTTCTGCTCCAAATTCAATTCCAACATCATCCCAAGTTCCAGCCCCCTCAAGACTTTCACCTTTATATTCTAGTTACATTTCCAGACCCTCAAGACAGTGTGTATGATTTCTCTCAAATTGTCGATTCGTTATTTTCATATGGACATGTTCATCAAGTCAGAAAGGTCTCAATGGAGAACGAGGATGAAGCTGGAGGCCATAGATGGTGGTGAAAGAAAGGTTTTTTTCAATGCATATCATTTTATTTATTGTTAATTTTCATTTGTAGCATGTTACTATTGTTTAATGAAATGATTATTGCCATTAAAGTATACATATTTGTCTTAAAGTATATAGTAATCACATGAAATTATGTTAAATTATTATTTTATATTTTATATTTTTTTAGGACCGCTCCTATTTTTTTAGAATTTTTAGTGATTTTTATGAATTATAAAGAATAATAACAATAAATGACCGATTTGAATCAATTTCAAATCAACTTTTTCTCCTAAGGAATCGATGATTCCAGCCGATTCAGTCGAATCAGTACCCGCCAATTCTAATTCCGATATTTCCATCCTTACTTACAAGGCATCGATCAACCCTCTTTTCAACTGTTGTTTTTGATATTTTTCCTTTTTTTTTAATTCCTGATGGTACTTATTAGCCTTCTTACAAGCCAAGCTTGCTTCCCCGGGGATTTCCTTGTTGACTGTGGTATTAATATGAGAATGGTGACTAGTCAGATCTCAACCCAATAGTTGGCAAGAAAGCAATTAAGGAGGTACATATGTCTCATTATACCACAGTCAACAAGGAAATCCCTGGGGAAGCAAGCTTGGCCTGTAAGAAGGCTAATAAATGTACATTTTTCACTACAACCTAACAGTGATCAAATCAAGGTTTCTGTCTTTCTTTTTTAATACTCTGCAATTGCCATGGTGACAATTTCATTGAGATTCTTATGCTCATGGGTCAAAGGCATCTTTTACTTGTTTTTGTCACCCCAAATTTATGGACTTTTGCAAAATTCTAAGGCTCTTTTAATTTTAGGCCTTGTATAATTTTACTTCGTTGTTTTCGTGGTCAGTGCCTTTGGGTTAGTCTCTCCTTTTGATGACCATTTTTGTTATTGGCACTGTATTCCTTGGGTAATTCCCTTTCTTCTTAGCCCTTTTTTTTAAAATTTTAGGTGCCAACAAGAGTCAACCCCTGCATCAAGATGGATAGGTAATACTTATCTATGAGACCTAAATGCTAGAAGGGTAAATATGTTTTGATTGATTGTTGATTTCTAGAAAAATAGATAGCCATATCTCATCCCACAATATTTTTATTTTGTTCAACCAGATAAGATCATTTGATGGTAATCTATACCCAAACCGAGTAATCAGGCATTAGCACTTGTATTTCCGCTGGGATGTTATCAACAAGTCTCATCATTCAACTAATTTCTGGCATGACACACCATTTCCTAATCATATTGGTCCGTGGATGACATATGCATTAAGTTAACCCATCTGTCAAGATACATTGTATCAACCAAATCTAGTATAATCCTTGTGTGTGAGTACACATATCTATCAACTCCTTGTAACAAGGTCATCTCACATTTTAGCCAAGTAGATCATTTCACACCTCCAACGTGATAACCCAATTTTATCCAATGTAATTTAACTAAGATAGTTGTTTATTCCTTCTCCTTTCCTCTTCTCTATGGGCTTTAGAATCATCCACTTTCTCCATATCTACCCTCTTTCCACTTTCCCTTTACTTGTCCACTTTGCTTCCAGCCAAGTTTTCATCCCCATAAACAAGGAAGATAGGAACAAAATCTGAGACCGGATATGCTAGTGCCAAATCCAAACTAACTTGTTGTCAGCCAGGATCAGCTCTTCAAAAAAAAACACATAAAAATAAGGCAGATGGATTCCCTTAGGAGATTATGGTCTGATCCAACTCTTTTGGGGTCGAATCAGCCCCAAATCAATCCTGATCTAACTGATCCAGACCAGTTCTAAGGAAGTTTTTGTGTTGGATCAAAATTTCCTCCTAAATTTGATCAGTCTAAGCTAAACCTTGATCTGGAATCGGCTGATTCTGCCTTTCATACACAAAGCATTCTTCACCAGAATTGATTGGTTACAAACAAGGATTTAACTAAGTAAGAAGTGGTCACTTTTAGATTTGTTTCTTGTTGAGAATACATATATATATATATATTAGAAGAGAAAGTTACTGAAGAGGTGTTCCTGTATCTATATTCCAAAGGATATATTTGTTTTGATTATTAATTGAATGGGAGAAAAGTATCAGTCCAAGTTACCAGCTTCTTCTTCTTAGAACTTGAGCTTTCTAGCATCTCCCTCATTTTTTCCATCATTTGTCTTTCCTCGATAACAACACATTGCTGCATGCAAAAAACTGGAATGAAAAGTATGAACACCTACCAAATTAAGCGACATGATTTCAACATTTAACAAGGAAGATACCTCAAATTTCTTCTCAAGTTCTTGAAGTCTTTCATTCTGAGCGGATTCTGTTTCTTCCATTATTTTGATCAAATTGGATGCATGAACATCTAACATTTTGAAGAAGTTTGTTGTAACGTTGGAAATTGATCTTGTTGTCTCTACATTTCTGAGGTATCCCTGCTTGTAGTAGTGAGGTGCCCAAGAAAAGAAACAAATGAGCTTCTCTTGACAAAGTTTTTTATGGACAATTTAACTATATTCCAGACCTCATGTTGTTTCTGTGCAAATTCAGACAGTATTTCTTCTTGACTGGAAAGAGTTGTTTCCAGTTCAGTAAGCAATTGATTAGCATCCAAAGTAACTCCTTTGAACCACTACAAGAGAAAAAGATTTTGCAAATTACAAGGTAACTGGAAGAGTATATTAGAATATGGATATAACTAAAATACTCACTTCCTCAAGAGCAGAGAAATGTCTTGATATTTGTTTTGTTACTTCAGCAAAAATTTGCTGAGAATTTCCAGTCAGTTCACCAACCAACACATCCAGATTTCGAATACCAGACTCATGCATGGCTCTCAGTTTTTCTACAAGTCCCCGAAGTTCTTGTGTTGCCTTTGAACATTAATATAAACAGTAAAATAACTGCAAGATAAGCATTCTATTATACCAGTGATTGATAAATAAAGCACCTCTGCCTTCAAGGAGACAAAGGCTTGCATATTTTCCTCTATTCCTTTCAGCTGGTTCTCCTGTTGTATCACAGAATCTGATACTCTCAAGTGTAAAAGCTCTAATTGCTTACTTAACTGTGACCGAAATTTCTGAATAGTGATAATGTTGTCTTCTTCTAATTTGTCCTTTCTCTCTGTGAAGAATTGATGCAAAGAAAAACATTAATTAACAGAATCTTGCACAGTTTCTGCCAGACAGCTACACAGAACTCACCAATTTTTTTGAACAAGCCACGTATATCTGAATCTGCAGCTTCTAAACCAGACCGGAGATCAATAGAACATTCAACAAGTGCTTTCTCTACAATAAAAATTTTAATTTCAGCATCCAGTCATTGAATTTAACAGATTATAATTATTCCAGCTCAAACAGAAGAGCAATATGCACACCACACCGAGCACAAAAAATAAGTCCGCAAAGTTGGTTAGTGAAGGGTATGTCCGATTTGAATTAAGTTGGGTTCTTTATTTTGACTGACTAAAAGTGCACCAAAACTGTGAATGTATTCTTTCACTTAAGAAAGAAGGCAGAAAAAGAACTTTATCTATCACTTGGTTATGTTTATATATTGTGTGCATACCATAAAGAAAAAGGAGAAACTAACAGCCCTGTAAATCTGCCTCATTTCAGTATAAAGTGATGCCTGCCAAAGTCAGTCTAAGCTGATCCTGATTAGTATCAAACTGGATGAACTCTTCTCTAGTGCAAACAAACTTCAGTTCTCATTTATTTCCTTTACAGGGGTGAGTCAAAACGTAACAAAAGCACCTGAATTGACATTCAAGCAAATCATTATTATTGTTTAGAATTTAGATTTTTCCAAGAATTTTTGGCCCTTCACAAACCTGATCTCAAGAGATGGTGTACTAGATACTCCTTTTCTTTAATTGAGTGATTTGCCTGCCTAAACTTTTCTTCGAGATCAGTTAATGCATGCTCTGTTCCTTCAAGCTTTCTCTGTGGTGAACAGCCAGAAAAAATAAGGTTTGTAAAATTTAACACTAAGCTGTATCCACAATGCAAATCGGTAGTCAGTAAACATCACAGTTACCTGCATCTTTTCGAGCTTGTTGCTTAGATCTGTAATCAATTCCTCATTAGCACTGTAAAGTTCTTGAAGTCCCATTAATTGCTGTTTATATAGTATGATCATTATAATGTTTTTGGACAAATATGGAAATGAAAACAGTGAAACTCATTCAAACCTTGTCCTTTGATTCTAAGTCAAGCTCCATATTTTCAATTTTCTGTGTCATTAACTGAGCACATTGGAAGGAAAATAGCATGTCTTAACCATGATATAAATAGAAAAGAAAAGTAAATGCATGTGAATGTAAGCAAAAATTATTCGACATCTAACAACCTTCTTTTCAGCTTCTTCTTGGAGGAAACGATCTTTAGGAATATATATGCCATTTTTCTCCCTTGCGGCATAGACCTCTGTTGAGAAACAAAAGAAGTTGCACAAAGTATGTCAGCTCAGCTGGATACGGGGATAAAACTAATGACTTGATAATTAGCATTTGAAGAATGTTAATAGCTTGTTTGGATACGTTTTTTTCCCCACTTTTGACATAAATTTTAAAAATAGAAGAGGTGTCATGTTTGGTTGCATTTTTTTTCTTCTTTTTTTTTTAAAAATTGCTGCACTTTCCTTCGTAATTCTCTTTTAAAAACAAAACAAGAAAGCACATGTTTTGTTTTTAAGACAGATGCGGGCGGAGCAACGAGCATACGGTCGACCAAAATTCCTTGCCCAGGAGCACGCGCGGGGGGGGGGGGGAGGAGGAGGTGCCGGGACGGGGGAGCGCTGCCGGGGGGGCCTTCGCGGGGAGCGCTGCCGCGCGGGGGGAGGTGCCGGGGCGGGGGAGCGCTGCCGGGGGGCCTTCGCGGGGGGGAGGTGCCGCGGGCGGGGGGTTCATGGGCGGGGGGGAGGTGCCGGGGCAGGGGAGCGCTGCCGGGGGGCCTTCGCGGGGGGAGGTGCCGGGGCGGGGGAGCGCTGCCGGGGGGGCCTTCGCGGGGGAGCGCTGCCGCGCAGGGGGGGTTCGCGGGCGGAGGGGAGGTGCCGGGGCGGGGGAGCGTTGCGGCGCGGGGGGCTTCGCGGGCGGAGGGGAGGTGCCGGGGCGGGGGAGCGCTACCGGGGGGGCCTTCGCGGGGGAGTGCTGCCGCGCGAGGGGGGGGGCTTCGGGGAGAGCACCGCTGCGGTGGAGAGGCCCAGGGGGGGATGACGTGGACTTTCGTTGGCCGCCGCCCCCGTCGAGCGGGGGGTGTAGACGATACTGCGGGAGAGCCTTCGCATCTCTGCGAAAGGAGCCCGAGAGAGTTTCGCAGAGTCGTTGGTCATAACCAAACATTCCTGTCTCATTTTTAAAAATTATGATAATTTTGCCAAACACCAAATAATTAAACTCTTTTGATTCTAAAAATAAAATTGAGAAGTCAAATAATATTGATTTCAAAAACGAGGTTGTCTTAAAATTAAAAGTGCTACCAAACACCCTATAAACATCCTTTAGAATAGTGTAGATAAGATTCAGCTGCTTCGAACAAGTAGAACAATACTTGCACATGCAATGCAATACCCGGAACCAAAACTTATATGCAAATTATGGCAAATCTTGAATTTCACTGAACAATAGGAAGGCTATTTAACATCTATCATGTCCAATCAAAACACTTCTTCAAGATCAAGAACAAAAACTAGCTGATAATTATGGGGATGTCCTATATATGAATATATGCATACATACATGCATAAATTCTTTCAATTTCTAGTGGAAGGCTAACCTTGTTTGAGACGATCGATCTCAGAATAAAGATCTTTAATCATTGCTGATTTCATCATTTTTTGATTGACCTGATAATCCATAAAATGTAGCGATTATATTCCAGAAGTTAAAAAATTTTCCTGTCAGCTTGAGAAAGATGTATATTGGGTAAAAACTGACCTCTGGTTTGTTCTTGATACTCTTCGCACGGTGTGCATAATCTAAAGTGTTTAGTGTCTCCTCCAGGCAGTGAATAGAAGGTGAAATAGTGGCAATAATGCAAGTCTTTGTTTTCCCTCCTAGTGAGTCCCTCAATAATCTGGTTAATTTACTATCCCTGAGACAAACAAACTAGAATATAAGTGAAAGTAAAAATGACTAGCATCAAAAGAGAGAGAATAAGCCAGATTGACCAAGATGGACCTGTAAGGAACATGACCAGAGTGTTCAACAAGCGAATTAATAACACGGCCAAGTGTAAGCAAGCTTTTATTGATCTCTCCAGCTTCTCTTGCTCGACCCTGCAATAATGAAGCGTCCACGTAATGAGAACTGCTGTTGTTCTTGTGACTTTACTATGTTTTTACTTCCACCATTTATTATATTGTCACTCTACTTGCTAGATATGCATCAGTATCCAAAAGGGCTACATATTAAAATGCACGAACATACAGAGCCATTCAATTTTTCTTGGACATACATGTTGACAATACGACCTGCATGTCATACTTATATTTGCATAACAACGCACCTAACCGAAAACTGAGAAACTGAGATAAATATTATATTATATCTTTCAGAGTTCAATTGATGGAAAAATCAATCAATTGATTCTTGCAATATCTTATAGTACACAACCTGGAGGAAATCTGTATGCTCATTTCTGCAAGTGTTATGAGTATGAATACATATATAAAGATGTCAAAAGTGAACAATTTTGTATGCTAGAGAAGCTTTGGCGATCAGCCCTCTATGAGCTTCCCATTGTTTTACAAGGCATGCATCTAAATAAATAACGTAGAATGGTGTGTTGTGCATCCATTCCAGTTCGGCCTCACCGAAGAAACTCTGGATTTAATAGACAATTAGCGCTTTCTACTATTTAAAATATATAATTATCTATAAGCATACCTCTCTGGCGCCTGACCTTGAAATGTTCTCAGAACCAGCAAGGTCAACAAGATTAAGCTTTCCGCATTTGATCATCTCTTCTCCCTCAGGCGTACACTCTTTTATATGGATTGTAATGGAAAAAATGGAATGTGACCTGCTACTCTGCTTGTTAAGCAAGGTCTCAGCCGTACGTCTCTTTGAAGAACCTTGATCCAGTATTTTGTATATTTCACTGGCAGAGGTGACAATCTCCTCCTCTAGTCCCCTGACAAAGACACCACCCTTTCCATCCTCCATCAAGGCTATCGGTCTCTTTGGCTTGTCGTCCGTAAATTTCGATTCATCTGGTGCCAGAAGATCAGTTATCTCCTCATTGTACAGCTCCAAAAACGTGACCTTCATGCTATACTCCGCATTTAGGGTCTCAAGTATGTCAAAAATTTGTTGAACTGCTCTAGGGATAACACCAGCATCATTTAGGAATTCACCGTTCTAGGGAACATCAAAAAATTAGCCCAAGAAAACATAGAAGAATGAGAATTCAATTATACATCTCTAGAACACGATACCCTTGTTTTTATCCCTGCTCCCTCCATAGTGTAGGTTTTCCCAGTGCCTGTCTGTCCATAGGCGAAAATGGTGCAGTTATAACCCTCGAGGACTTCATTCACAATCGGCAAGACAGCCATCTCGAATAAATCCTTCTGCTTTGCATTGGGACCAAACACCTATGCACAAGATCAGGACCGATATCAGTATTACCACATAAATATCGTGCTCAGAGCGAAAGCAAAAAAGGTCAAGCAATGATTGCATTTCCCACCTTATCAAAAGTGAAGGTCCTATCTATCTGTTTATTGGCGATGTTCTGAATGGCAGAAACTTCTCTTCTGTGCTCGTTGCAGGAAACAACTACCGGCGTATTCAGCCTTATTTCATCCTCGCTTAAGGGTCTGACATGTTTGTGATGTGAGAAATTATAGGACTATTTATTTTGGAACTTGGAAAGATGAAGGATATTCAGTGTCCGTGGCATCTTACCTGCAGCGGAGGAGGACCTGAATGTTGACCCCCTTATCTTTTTCGTGCCTGTGGATGGTAAAACCATTTCCATCGTTTGAACGATCCCTCCCAGACTTGTCAGTGGATCGTGAGCTTTGGGAGGGAGAGATCGGTACGAAGCTCGTTTTCCTTTGTGCGCTGTCCATTCCCACGCAGTTGAGGATTTTGCAGTGGTCCTATTTCCCTGAAATTTTCAGATATTGAACGCTTGGATTTTAAGTAGAGAATTAACCTTCACGGAAACTTTAATTCATCGTAGATCTCAAGAACAATCAAGAGCACACAGGTTTTAGCGGTATGCCTAGGATCAACTCATGTAACGTTACAACAGCGATCAGACTGCTAGAAACCTCCGATCGTCACGTTACAACAGCATGGCTAACGTCTACACCGCAAAATGTTTCTACAGAACAATCGTCCACTTTGAGCAGGGAAAATAGTCGGATTCAAAGCCCTCCCTCGGGCAAGCATCGCTACAAAATGTCCATATCAGGGGCAAACGCTCTTGAAGTAGAAGGCAAAAGAAACGGATAAAAAACACTAAATAACGTATGGAGGAGCATACGGGATCGTGTTCCGGAGAAACCAAGAAAGGGCAATGCAGCGTTCACGAAGATTTCAATTGCCGGCAGAAAGTGGCGAGAGATAAGCGGAGAAGAATCAGAGAGACTTACTCCTGGCTGCAACCCCCTACCTCTATGCCTTCCTCAGTTGATCGCCTTCGTGCATAGCAAACACGGAATCTCGTAGAGCTCGCAGGGAGGAGGCGCGGGCAGAAGCGAGTGCGTTGGCAGCAGGAAGAAAGAGCGTGAGTGACCCGAGTAGGAGAGGAGCACCGCAGCCGCAGGTTCTTTTCATGAACCGCCGTCAGAGGAAGGGGAGACGGCGCTTGTTCACTTTGAGCTGAACGACCCGACGGCGTCGAGTTGCCCGTCTGCGACCGTTTCCCGCCCGGGGGACGGCCTTCCCCGTTCCCTTGAGTGCTTCGGTTTTGAAATTTGAAAGGTTTCGCTTTTTCTTAATTC
Source organism: Cryptocoryne crispatula var. balansae (assembly GCA_036172225.1). NCBI lineage: Eukaryota > Viridiplantae > Streptophyta > Magnoliopsida > Alismatales > Araceae > Cryptocoryne > Cryptocoryne crispatula. The sequence continues at coordinate 1,818,660 of CM069919.1, forward strand.
TTTTCTGTTTATTAATTTTCCAGCTATTAGAACAGTAAGTTACCATTGGGTTTAATTAATTCCGTAAATACAGTTCGGAGCCGTGACACTTCTGGGCTAATTTGCAAGTATACCTCCGAGAAGCACCGTATTATGTATTTGATATCTCGGTTGCAAGTATACCTTAAACTTCAATTGAGACAAATTTATGTATGTATACTCCTAGAAATTTAATAATCGCGCTTAATCTTCTTACTAAAGTTAACTATAACCAATAATCTTATAAGAAATCTGGTAAATTGTGAATCTACCCATTTACATGTTTTGAATGTATAAAAAACAACTTGTATTTACCGGGGCACGTCTGAAATAATCCTGATATAAATGCGGGTAACTCCATGCATCACCTCTTAGCTAAGCACAGGGAGGTGAACGCATGAGTAGAATACTTAGTAATTAAGTATAGTATTAAACAAGGCGGTCACTGTTAATTTTAAAATTGATATTAATATAAATTATTAGTAAATTATTAGTGTATGAGAATTAATATTAAATTTAAAAATTATTATGCAAACAACATATTAATTATGATACTAGAGTTCAGTGCCTGGAATTTTTTATTGACACTTTATCCTTTTGAAATATTAATATCAAATTTGATATAACATCATTTTTGATACTCCAACCAAACATGACAAAAATAATCTAGGAGAAGACTCAATTGTGTGGGCAGAAGGCAAAAATCTAATCTCTCAATACTTATTTACTACAAGATTAATTTGGGGGTCAATCTAATTTATCCCTGAAATTTTGAGGAAAATTTAGATTTATTGGTCAATTAATTAAAGTGGTGTCAAAGGGCCGGCCCTCAGCTTCGCATATCAAAGTTATGATATTTTTATTTTAAATATCTAAAATTAAAATTACAATGCTTACGAAATTGTTTGTGAAGCAATATAAATATATATTTTTATAAGAAAATCTCATCAAATGAATTTAGTATAGAAAAATGATAGTATGTCTCGCAGTGGAGAAAATACTCTCAATCTCCAATCAGAACAGGCTCGAGTTACACTGACTTCAGTAACGAGTTACACTAACTTTGGTAACCGTTCAGTAACAACCGATTCACCATTATTAACCCGTTGCTGAGTCATTATTGAACCCTCACTTAAGTGACATCGGAGGTTGTGGCCTATTATGATTGGGGACTAAGGGTGTCCCCTCCATCGTGGGACTGAGGTGATCCAAACTCTTCTGGATGTGGTGGCTTCAACACGGTTTATCTGAGCGACCACCATGGGTGAGTTTAGTTAGCATTATGAATAGAATTTCAATTTTTAAAATCTCTAACATTACATGGTCTCATCCTAATGTTCTTTCTCTCTTTTAAACTTTTAGATTATGATAATTGAATTTAAACTTTTATGAAAGAGAAAGATAGACCCATCTCTTATCTTTTCTCCCAATTTAGTTGATAATGTATGATTTCTCCTCTTACTATTTATCTCCCTTCTTCCGTCAACGAGCATGTAAATAACTTTGGTTCTTTCTTTCATTGTAAGACCGCGATCAAAGATGCGCAGATATCTAATTTGGAGCATCTTTCGATTTTCCCTTTTGATCTCCAACATGATATCATTGTACAGAGATAGAAACAAATGGATGCTACCAAGTCTGTCATGAAATATATATATATATATATATTCTTAGTATCTCTCTTAGTTAATTTTTGTCATCGCCGCTATAAACTGCACCATTTAAAAAGTCATAAGATGCATTTGCCATAATTGGGTTTGAGAATAGGATATTCATTACGTTCGTCAATTTGTCAGTGCATATAATTAGGAGCATCTATAATATAGTGGAAATATTGGTCCCTAATAATGTAAGATCATATACAAAATGTGATGAAGAGAAGACCTCATCACTTGTTCTTCGTTTGAAGAAATTCTTATGACTTTATGTATACATAGTTCCATACTTCCATATTCAGTTGAAAAGACTATTTCTAATTTTTAGAGATACTCAAAAAAAACTTTTATCTTTACATATATTTATATACACGTATTTGCATCCCATTTATGTCTATCATTCACCGAAGAATTATTAACATGCAATCAAATTTTAAGCAGAAGCATGTCACATTAAACAAATAATAATAATAATAATCTAAAAGTGGTTTACAAGCAACTAAATAATTAAATTTATTGTCAGATGATTATCTTCAAGTGTACTAAATAAAAATATTTGTATTTCTTTTTCTCGACCACTCAATACATACCCCTGGACACGAACAGTTTTCCCATGTGTCGAGTGGGATAAGCCTCTCGGCCAATCACTTGTATTCGATTCTAATCTTGATTTCATTTCTAATTTTTTTATCTGCCATTGAACCATATTCGATAATTTTCTAAATGCGTATTATATAATAATTTTTATTTTTAAATAAATTAGTAATCTACACGTAATTAATAAAAATTAACATGATCTTCTCACATCTTTATTTTTACTATTTTATCATTTTATAATACGTATTTTATAATATATTTATTATTTATTTATGTATTTTGATTTTTCTTGAAATCAGAGAAACCCGAATAAAATTAATTGATTCTAGTTTTGATTGCGACAGACCACCGGAATGTCAAACTTCTTCTGACAACTTATAACGTACGTTAACCCGAATCTATTACTCTGTATCAAAATCGAATAAAAACTTAGAGAATGAAAAAATTCCAAGACGATAGATATTTAGGGGTGCAAACGAACCAATACACTCGACGAGTAGTTCGAAGCTCGGCTCGATAAAAACTCTACTCGGCTCGTTTATTATGTTAAATGAACAAACTTGAACACAAAATAAAGCTCGACTCATTGAACGAGTCGAGCTTGAACAGACTCTTACTCGGCTCGATAAGCTCGCGAGTAACTCGATTAAATATTATATTATATATTTATTTTTTAAATTTAGATTATAAGTATTAATAATTATATATTATCACATAAATATATTAAAAATTTTAAAATTTGAGTTTAAACTTAAATTGAGTTTCATAAATGAACTAAATATAGAGTTTCACAGATGACTTTTCATTGATTTTGAGTTTTATAAACGAGTTTGTATATAGTTTAAGTTTGAATGTGAATTGAATTTTAGTCTAACTACTACTCGAGTTCGAACTTGACTCGACTCGATTAATAAACGAACCAAACTTGAACAAAGATTTCATATACTCACTAAAACTCGAGCTCGAACTCGAACTCGAACTCGAACTCATGTAAAATAAACGAGCCTAAGGGTCCATTTGGATCCACGAAAAATTAAATTCACCTGAAAACCTTTTACGTTGCATATGATTTTCGAAGATTTTGAAATCTTGATAATCTCATTTGGTTCATTTGGTTGCTCGGAAAATATTTTCTTAAGTAATTATTTCTCTTATTTAATTATATGTAAATTATGTTTCAAAATATTGTATTATAATATTTTTGACAACATAGTTTACAAAAATATGATTTTAATCAACAAAACATGCTCGTCATATTTATCAACTTAAATTATAAACAATATAAAATAGTTCAATATTCAACAATTATTTATTAAAATACTTATTTTATTTGATAACATATAACAATAAATCACATTAAAAGGGATTATATGTGACAGCATTTTTATAATATATTAAAATATAATCTATCATTTAATTTATATGATGAATATAAGTTGAAATGCTTATATCAGTATATAAGTATAAATAAAATAAATTTTATTTAAAAAATAAGTTTTTATCTACTAGTATAAATTTTAAATAAAAATATTTTAAAGAAATTTACAGTTATTAAGATTAATAATATTTATTTAAGCTAAAAATATTTTATTTAACAAATTAAAATTTTGAAATCAATGTTGCCCACCATCCCGGAAAATGGCATCCGTTGAGTACCCGCGGATGCCAAAATCAGCATTTCATCTCAACATATGTAATTCATTTTACGTTTACATATATTTTACATGGAACCAAATACACGAAGGAGAATATTTTCGGTAAAAGTGACTGCATGCGGCAGGTTTTCAAGGTAAACAAACGCACCCTAAGTTGAACACCATATTGGTCGACTCGACTCACTCGGCTCGTTTGCACCCCGACGATATTCTCTGCCGATTGATGGGAACCAGACTGTACGGGTGTGGGGGGTTTTAGTAGCTCTTACGAACCAGGCCAAGATGGTCCAAAGTAGCGGCTGGCAGCCTTCACGCCGCATCATTACTAGCATCGCACGAAGCCCCGAGCGGAAGAAAAGAAAAACACACCAGCGTCATTATGTTATCACCTCTCGACCCTCCGGTGTGCTCCCATCTGCTTTCGCGGCGATCTTTCTTCGGTCGGATCGAGTGGGCGTCCTTTCGCTCGAGAGCCGATGATATCGTCTGGTCAAATCGTTCTACAGTTGTGTCTAAAAAATGGGCTGGGTGCATTCACCTTTTCCGAGATTGCTCTCAGTCCCTTTATGTAAAATACTAGGCAAAAGGGTGGGTGTTGTGATGAGTCTCCGAGATTCATGATTTCAGCGTGTGGTATTTGCATGCCATCTTAGGCAAGCATCTAAAGTTGCTGAAGAGTTGCATTTGGGGATACGCATTTTTAAGTAGTCGGATGTGTATACATAGTTCCATAGTTCGTTAAAAAGATTATTTCCAATTTTTAGAGATACTCAAAAAAATACTTTTATCCCATTTATGTCTATCATTCACCGAAGAATTATTAACGTGCAATCAAATTTTAAGCAGAAGCAGGTCACATTAAAATAAAAATAAAAATAATAATAATAATCTAAAAGTGGTTTACAAGCAACTAAATAATTAAATTTATTTTCAGATGATTATCTTCGAGTGTACTAAATAAACATATTTGTATTTCTTTTTTCTCAACCCACTCTTATGGGGTGTTTGGTTACATGATAACAGAGTCTTTTATTTTAATTTTTAAAAATTATAAGAAAATTTGTTAAAAGTGATGTTTGACACCCATGATAATTTTATGTTTTGAAAGTGACTTTCTTCTTGGACAAAAAAAGAAGATTTCACCTCTCTTTTTTTAATCTTGTGGTCCCCCACTTTATCTGGTCATACATGGTAGTTACTTTTTGTGTTATCACATCCCTCCAAACCTGATAATTTTATGTGTTCACTTTTTATTTTAATACAATTCTTTGTCATGAAAATGTACAAAATATTATCATGCAATCAAACACCTTATTAGGCTTCTAAACTAGCTATATTAAAGACATCTATCATCGTTAATTTTAAAATTGATATTGATATAAATCATCACAATGCCTTTTTTACTATTAATATAAATTTTAAATTTATACTAAAAAGTATATACGAATTGTAATACAAACTTCAATTTTGTTATTAATAATCTATCCTCAAAATGATATCACTTTTAATTAATACTTCGTCCAGACAGGGCATAAACAAACTTGTGAAACAGAAAATTGGAACACGTACGGATGTGATCAGTGCTCCGAAAAAAAAGATCGTAGTTCACAGATACCAAAAAATTGAGGTGAGACGAGAATGGAGGCGATGCGGCAAATCCTTCGTGAACTCAAAAAATTAAACTAAGTCAAATTTGATTTCAACTGTTGATCAATTTAAAATTTTTTAAGAAAAAATTAAATTGATAAATTAAGTAACTTAATTATATTAAATATTTTATTTTAATTTTTTATATATAATGATTATATATTTTTCTTATAAAAATAAATTCGGTTCAAAAATTTTAAAATAAAATTAATAAATTGTATAAACATAAACACTGAATTTTAATAGAATATAATTAAAAAAATAAAAATAAATTATGTATTGACATATCTACTCTGTCATTATAAATTATGATTTGAATCAGAACAAACTAAATTAAACTAAATTAATTCTATCCGATTCAATTTAGTTTGGGAAATTGTTTGATTTGAAAAAAAACTTAAAATCTAAAACAAAACAAACTATCAACACCCTTATGCGGCAGCCTACATACCTGCATTTGTGAATAGGGGTGTGCATTAAACGGTTCAAACCAAAAAATCAAACCGAATCGGCTTGTTTGGTTCGATTTAGAAGTTTTCCAAACCGGTTTAAACCAAATTGTTTAAGCTGATTTAATTGAAAAAATATAAAAAAATTGTTATGATATTATTAAAAAAAATTTGATAAATTTTATAATAAATAATCTTTATTTTGATTGTTTTTAACTTAAAAACTAATAGATGTAAAAGTAATTAATTAAATTTTTTTTATATATTTTCGATTTAAATTGAACCAAATCAAATTGAAATCGATTCGGTTTGAAAAAAATGACTCAAATCGGATCAAACCGAACCATGCTCACCCCTATTTGTGAAGCTGGGGCTTGATGAAGTGGGCTGATGGGCTCTTTTCCAGCTCACTTGTCCGTGACTTCCAATGACAACTATTTTCTGCAGGCTATTCCGGTAGAGTTGCTTCTTCTTTGTCAGATTTATATCCCAATGCTCAATAGTCAATATCATAATTAGTATCTCATCGATTTCAATATGGTTACCAAACAGGTCCTTGGGAGCGCTACTAACGCTTCCAGATTATATTGAAATGAATATTTGAATAGTTATTAATATAAAATCTATTTTTTGTATGAATATGCATGCGATATTTAATGGAAGATGTTGTGCTCCTGTATTGATTAATGGAGTGTTTGCTTAGATGATAAATTAAGTTTTTGTTGCAATTTTATATATTTTTTAGCAATATCATTTAAAATAAATATTTGGTAACGATTGCAATTTTATGTTTTGAAAGAGATTTCCTTCTCGGACAAAAACAGATGATCCACCTTGTTTGGCCAAATATGACACGCACTTTTTTTTATCACATCTCTCTCAATCATGACAATTTTACGTCATTAACTCATACTTTATTTTGATATAACTTTTTACCATAAGAGTGTAAACAAGTTTATTGTGCAACCAAACATTTTATAAAAAAGATTTTCATCCGATGAAATCAACTCGGTTCTATTTGATAAGAACATAAAAATGAACCATGAATATCAATAATTTGAATTATATTGAGAGAGTGATAAGAAACTATAAGTTTCAATTAATCACTCATGTACGTGTGCAAGACAATGAGAAACAAATTATTTAAGCCTGTCTACTGAGGACCTGTTTGGTAATAGTAATATTAGACATCTATATCACTATCAACTTTAAAATAAATATTGATAGTAATTATTATAAAAACATAATGATCTATGGAAGAATTGTCGGTGAAGTCTCCGGATACAACAAATGTAAGTCTTAGTCGTACGGCCTGTTTGGTAAAGGTATACAAAATATTATTACATTAATAATGATATTTTTAAAGATTAAATATCATTGTAAAAATTGATCGGTACATGTTATACACACCGTGTATTACCTAATATATTTTGTTTGTATTAAAAATTTTAAAAATATTATTATTAACTAATTATCTTTAGATAATTAATATCGATATTAATTTTAAAATTGATAGTGAAAGAGATGTTTAAAAAACATCGTCAGACAAAGTTTTAACTAGTCGAATATCCATTTTAATATTCATTGCAGTGGTCCAGTGCCCCTCGGATGCGCCCAGACGGCGACTTTGGCAAGTGGCCTTTACGTTAGGGCCCATATATTTCATAACAAGCTATAAACCTGAATTATATCATTTTTTGTCTCGTAATGTCTAAATTGCTACGTTTGTATATATCCTTGAATGATAATTGCATATATACCCCCGGGGGAAACACCCGTTTCAATGCACGTATTATTGCAACACTATCTTAAGGGTAATTAAGAATCGCCAGCATGCTGCACCATCAATTAACATTAATGCCGATATTTTACTTAAATATAATATCAATCACAAACGTATACCCACACAAATAGGAGTGCATGTCATTTCAGGAGAGTACCTAGTTTCAGGTCCTCACATAAATATAATTATTTAATAAATTTTTAATCTCTGACATATTAAATGATATTATTTGTGTGAAAAATTTAAGACAGTAAATTACAATTTCAAATATTTTCTTGTGATGTACTGCACTCTTAAAAAAAATCGAAGACGACGAGAACGTACTTGTCCATTTCCGGGCATCTAACCGGATAACTTCAAACGACCACGACGTCGACGTTCCTCCCGTACGTCGTCTGCGAGGCGATCTTCCCGGCTGGCAGCACCCCCACACCACTGAATGGAACCATTAATAAGAGACTCGTCCAAAGATGGAGCCGAATTAACAAAGTGGTGGTTCAGAGAACTGCGGCCGCCGGCGGTGGAGACGGCCGCGCTGGGAGGCAGAGACACGAGGACGACAGGAGATCGCTCCGTCATCCGTGAGCAGATAGGGCACGCCGCGAGGGGGTCTCCCTTCGATCACATGGAGGATGGGCCGCCGCCTGCCGCTCATTTTATCGCGGCGGGGCCACCGCGACTGATCCCGGAATTGGATGCTTCCGTCGCCGTCGGTCGCCCCCCCCGACCTCCTCCGTCTCCTCCTCTCTTCCCTGCTGGTATTTTTGTCCCTACCCCGCCACACCGCCCCCCCTCGCCTCTTCTTCTCCGGGGACATGGACGGGGCATGGCCTCTTCCGAGACCACTCCGTCGATCCCTCTTTCTCGGGCGGCGTGGGCTCTCGCTGCCGACTGGTTAGGCGGAGAACAACGACTGGACGGTCATGTGATGCAGGGGGGCGTACGTAGCAGCGAGACTCCTCCGCCCCTCCCCGTGAGGCGATTCCAAGTGGAGATTCCCACGGCGCCGGGCGCCGCCACCCCAGATCCCCGACGGACGGAGGAAATAACTTCGGTCGGCGGCGGCGGCGGCGATGCGATGCGCCGGACAAGCGCGCGGACGTACATACTCCCCGGCCTGCCGCGCTGGCCGAGAACTTTACTCGCTCCAGGTGGCCGTCGCCGGCGGGGGCGCGGGGAGATGCGATGCGCCGCCCTCCGGCTGGTGCGCACCACCGGTTGGTTACCTGAGAGGGAACGTACGTTCACGGTGGTTGCTTGGTCGGTAGCGCAAGTGGAACCGATTGAGTGGCCTCCGTCGCTGCCGGTGGAGCGTCGCGTCGCCGGAGGAGTGTATGCGCATCGGTGCGAATGGCCGCCCTCTCTGTGCCGGCGGACCACTGCCAGGGCACCGGGGGACGACGAGGCTGCATAGACACAGAAATTAATATTTTAATAAATAAGAATATATAAATTATTAAATTCACGACAAATAAACATGTAAGGAGTTGAAATATATTTTGTATAACAAGCATGTTTGATACGAGGATAACTTGAGTATAAACCAAGTTTATCCTCAATTTTTAAGGGATAAATTTGATTTATTCTTGAAAATTTGTGGTGCCAAACGGGCCAGGGTCTCACCGCCCGCCGGCATTGGTGCGACTGTAAATGGGTCTCTGATTGAGCGGTTGTATCTAAGGGTGCAAACGAACCAATACACTCGACAAGTAGCTCGAAGCTCGGCTCGATAAAAACTCGACTCGGCTCGTATATTATATTAAATGAACAAGCTTGAACAAAAAATAAAGCTCGACTCATTAAACGAGCCGAGTTTGAACAGACTCCTGCTCGGCTCGATAAGCTCGCGAGCAGCTCGATTAAATATTATATTATATATTTATTTTTAAAAATTAAATTTTAAGTATTAATATTTATATATTGTCACTTAAATATATTAAATAATTCAAAATTTGACTTTAAACTTAGATTGAGTTTCATAAATGAGTTAAATCTAAAGTTTCACGAATGACTTCTCATTGATTTTGGGTTTATAAAGGAGTTTGTATATAGCTTAAGTTTGAATATGAATTGAATTTTAGTCTAACTACTACTCGAGTTCGAACTCGACTCGGCTCGATTAATAAATGAACCAAGCTTGAACAAGGGTTCCACATACTCGCTAAAACTCGAGCTCGAACTCGAACTCGTGTAAAATAAACGAGCCGAGCTTGAACACCATACTACTCGGCTCGGCTCGGCTCGGCTCGTTTGCACCTCCAGTTGTATCACCCGTTCAGAATTCCGATTTTACCAAGAGCTCGAACAAGTTCCAACCTAATTGAATCGATTTTGATTTTTATTGTCGGAATCGGAATAATTAGATAATTTGTGAAACCGATAGTATACATCGATCTTTGTTGAAAAATAACAAATCGATCTTATTTTACTTTTAAATTTTTTATACAAATTATATTTCTATTTCTCACATGTTTATTTGTTGTAAATTTAATAATTTATATATTCTTATTTATTGAAATATTTATTTTATATATTGAGTTCTTATGGACATCAGATAAACTACACAAAATTTGAATTTTTTATTTTTGATTATAACAAGTTTATCGTGATGTGCAATTTCAATTCCAATAGTTTACGGAATAAAAAATTATTTTAAATTCATTATTTTTTATCAAGACTCGATCGGAATATAAAAATATCAGATTGTTAAATATATTAAAATAAAATATAAACTAACTAATGACATAAAATTGTTACCAAGATGAGATAGTAAAAAAAAAGAGTGGGAGTCGTGCATAACTAATAGTGATGGAAGACTATAATAAGATGACAAAAAAAATGCATCTTTTGAAATTATAAGATAAATCTCACTTTTTTATCGAACAAGAAAATCTTTTGAAGCTACAAATTTGTAATGGAGCCTTATCGTCGTCGAGGCCGGGACGATATCCTATCTATCTAACGCTGTGCGATCTCTAGCTACATGTGGGCGCAGCAGCGGCCGCTGTCTCGTGGCACGCGCGAGCCCATGTGAACGATTTGGCCAACACACCTCGCCGGCTTTTCAGCAACCCCTCTCGTTCACCACTCGCCAGCACGGAAGTCCCCGTGTTCCGCCCTGCAACGGAGACACGGAAGCGCAGCTCTGTGCTCTGCCGTAATTCTCTTCCCCCAACCCCCTTCTATCACCCTCTCTCCTCGTCCTCCTCCGCCTCCTTAATACGCCTGCTTCCAAGGGAGACGTACTGCCACGGACGACGATCTCGCCAGGCGGCCTCCTCAACCCCCGCAGTGTCTCCAGTGCAAGAGAAGGAGATCGACAGCTAATTCTCAGTTTCCGCCGGTGCTTTGCTCGCCAAGGTACTGTCTCTACTCTCCATTTTTTTCCCTCGACAGTTGTTTCCTCCCGATGCACGAGTTGATCGTCTCTCGATTCTTCTGCTATTAGATCTATCGCTTTGTGTTTCTCCGTGAATCAACTCGCTGGTACGTACGGGTTCTCTCCCTACCTCCTCCAACCTAATTTTGTTCACCACCGCGACCTTATGCAAATAAATCAATACATACATAGGTTGAGATACAGATAGGGACATAAAATCTTCGTCCACGTAAGGGCTATACATCCTCGGTAATCGGCAAGAGAGCCTGTGATCCCCGAAGTCTTGACAGTTCTCTTACCTAAGAATTCTCTCTCGAAACGTTCTCGAGCTTCCTTCCGTTCCTCCGGTGGAGGCAATGGAAAGAAGTTACGAAGTTCTTCTGCAGATCTGCCAGGTCTCTGAACTCTAATACTCGAGGCTGGAGCAACTCGTTTCCAGGTCTCGCCTGTCACGGCCCACGGCTGTCCTGACAGCCTCCTCCTGCCCCGCTCCACGCACTGGCCCAGCCTCACCGTCGTGGCCCGCCGTCACGTCGCCGCCGGCCGCGGGCATATACATCGCCGTACTTTCTCCTCCCAACAATAAAAGTTAGCGCCTCGCCTTCGGACGAGTGCCTCCGCCGGTCGAACTCGAACCGAGGCTTCCGAGTTCCGAGTAAGCGAGATGACTATGCTACCCCTCCGACTCTAACTGAATCGCGACGCAGGCCCCACCCCCCCGGGCCACGGCGAATCAACGGAAGCCGTCTTAACTGCACGCTTTCCTTGATAAATCCACCGCTGAGGGCGGATCACCTCAGTCCGGGGTGGAGGGATAAGCCGCGGGTAGTGTTTTACAAAGGATTCGGTAGCGGTTTAGCCCTTTTCGGTAGCGGTTCACCGAACCGATTCAGTAACATAACTTGAACCGCCACTTAAGTGACGGGGGTATGTGGCCGCCTCTGATTGGGGACTGAGGCTTCTCCCTCCACCCCCGGACTGAGGTGATCCGCTCTCTCGCGGAGTCCTACCGCCACCAGCCTTTAAACGGTTCTCTTTCCCACCTGCCACACGATCACGTCGACAGCTGTTGGCTGACCCCCTACTGCGTTCCTGTTCTCAAAAGTGCAGGTGGCTTCTCCCTAATCATCTCACGGATGAAGTTTAATGGGGTGTTTGGTTGCATGATAATTGAGGTTTTTATTTTAATTTTTAAAAATTGTAAGAAAACTTGTTAAAAGAAGTGTTTGACAACCATGACAATTTTATGTTTTGAAAGTGATTTTCTTCTTAAACAAAAAAGAGGGTCTCACATCTTTCTTTTTTCTTATGGTCCCCCACTTTATTTGGTCATGTGCGGTGGTTACTCTTTTTCGTAATCACTCCCTCCAAACATGATAATTTTATGTCATGAGTTGCTTCACTTTTTATTTTAATACAATTTTTTTATCATGAAAGTGTACAAAAAATTATCATGCAACTAAACACCCCATGAGTTTTCTTTAATTGGCCATTCTTTATTACCTACGATGTAACTAGTCGAATCTTATGGTGGTATTTGGTTGCATGATAATTTTCTGTACACTTTTATGATAAAAATTTGTATTAAAATAAAAGTGAACCAATCCATGACATAAAATTATCATGTTTGGAGGGATGTGATTACAAAAAAGAGTAACTACCGCACATGATCAAACAAAGTGGGAGACCACAAGAAAAAAAGAGAGGTAGGACCCTCTTTTTTGTTTAAGAAGAAAATCATTTTTAAAACATAAAATTGTCATGGTTACCAAACACTTCATTTAACAAATTTTCTTATAATTTTTAAAAATTAAAACAAAAACTTTCGTTATCATGCAACCAAACACCCCCATTAGTTTGTTGTTTGTAATTACATGATCTTATTGTTTCGACCGACCGTGCTTCGTGATCAGCGACGTGGACTAACGACGTCTCTGCTCGATCATACCTAAGGGGCGTTTAGAAATTTACAGGGAGATTTCAGTTATCAACATTTTCTAAAAACCAGACACATAAGTTATGACGGTCCTAAAATCAGGTGTAATACGGATTATATATATAACAGATGAGAGATAAAATACAACAAAAAAAATCTTCCAAAAGTTAAAAAGAGAACTTCCAACAATTCATACAGAGATTGAAAATAGGTTATTTTTTCTATTTTTCTTTCAATGTTTTCACACGGCCAAATAACTTTTGGTTGGATTTGTCAAAAGAAATACAAATAAGAGTGAAATGAATATCGAGTAACAACGAGATGACATTTCTACTCAACATCTCAAATACGCTATTAAAACTAACAATTTTCCGTGCAAAATCGTTGAAACATAAGGAGGAGGATTTTATACCAAACGCGCCCGTAGGTAGTCATATTGTTATTATATCCGTTCGTTTAATGGCGGTTCAAATTCTTATTATCAGTCCGCTAGCGGGATGGGGGACCGTGACAGCGACCGGCCGCCACAGCGGCTAATCCCGTCGTTCCCGCGCGACTCTCGCGGCTCGCTCGAGGTGTTCAACCCCACCACTTTCTCCTCTCGGCCCCAGCACCAGCAGTCGCCCAAGTTCAGCACGCCCTACGCCGGCTGGCAGCCCAATCTCGAGCCGCTCGATCTCGCCGAGCGCCCGCCATCGGAGGACTCCGTCCAGCCATGGATGGCCATCGAGGAACAGTCCCCGCTCCGCACTACCATTTCCCTATCCAAGGGAGGCGAGAAGAAGGCCTCCTCCCCTTCCGCACCGGCAGATCCGCCGCCTCCCGACGCTGCGCAGCGTGCGGCGGAATGGGGCCTTGTTCTGACGAGGGACGAGGTGACGGGAAAACCGCAAGGCGTGGTGGTGCGCAAGTCTGGGGACGACGCGGGCAAGGGGGCGCAGAGAGACTCTGGGACGTCACGCCGAAGCTCGGAGGACTCAGAGTCCGGGCCAGGGAGAGAGAAGAGTGGAATGCCAAGGGTTTCCGAGGAACTCCGGGACGCGCTGTCGGCTTTTCAGCAGACGTTCGTGGTGTCCGACGCCGGCAAGCCAGACTATCCCGTCTTGTACGCCAGCGCCGGGTTTTACAAGATGACGGGCTACCTGGCCAAAGAGGTCATTGGTAGGAACTGGTACGTGTCTCCCATACTCTTCCACACTCTGACAGAAGTTTCATTAAAATCATTACCGTTCTTCTATTCCTGTTATAACACTCCTTTTGAATTTGAGATCCTCAGCGACGATTATCTATTTTTTTGTTGTTAAATTTTATTCACATTCATTTCCTTGCGCAGCCGGTTCCTCCAGGGAAGTGGAACAGACCCACAAGAGATTGCAAAGATTAGGGAAGCACTTGCAAAGGGAGACAGTTACTGTGGTCGTCTGTTAAACTATAAGAAGGACGCGACACCGTTCTGGAACCTCCTTACTCTAGCGCCTATCAAGGATGAAAACGGGGAGGTTCTCAAATACATCGGGTAAATTTCTCAAATGATGATATATCTAATGTGGTATGTGATAACCTGGTACAGAGTACTGTGCATATGCGAATTGTATCATTCTCGACATTCATTGTCTATGTGCGGAACATGAGGCTTGATCGTGATATTCTTGAAACATTAATCCAATTTTATTTTTATTTTATTTTATGGCAATATGGTAGAATGCAAGTAGAGGTTAGCAAGCATACTGAAGGATTCAAGGAAACGATGCTTCGTCCAAATGGATTGCCGGAGTCCTTAATTCGTTATGATGGTAATGTGCAGTGCTAAATCCTCCAGTAAATTCGTTTTTTTCTGACATTTTTGAACGAGTAAAAGTGAATTTTTATGATGTCGGGTTTTGTTCTACTCTTGTGCGGAAGCATTCAGGGGTGGACAGAATCAGTTGGAAATTTTGGATCATATTCTCTTTATTTTCTGAAATTTAGCTGTTCACTATCTTCTTCAGATTCTATCTTCCTTCTGTTTGCAGCTAGGCAGAAAGATATGGCTGCTACCTCAGTCTCTGATCTTGTGCTGGCTGTCAAACAGCCACGTTCATCAGGATCGATTGATCACCCATTCAAGAGAACATCCAAAGATGATTTAGAGCATGGTGGAGCTGAAGGTCTAGGAAGGAGAAATTCTGGTAATACTGCCACACCTAGGCGGAATTCACATAGTAGAATGAGGAGCTCAATGGAAAAGATCAACGAGCTTCCAGAAGGGGAAAATAAATCAAGGAAATCTGGTCTTCGTTCTTTCATGGGGTAATCACAATGTTTCACTTGCATATCATGTTAATGTATTAATTTTGGCAAGCTTTCTCTCATCTCTAATGTATCAAAGACCGGGGAAATCTAACTGCAACTTTCTCTGGCTGACAACAACGACTGTTTGACTTGACCACCTTCATACTTAATGATATAAAGTACAAAATATTTAATTTTGACATGCTTTAACATTCTGCAACATTGTTTTTCTTTTCCTATTGTAGTGAAAATGATAATCCACGTGGTTAGGCATATGATTTCTTTCCAAGCAATGTAGTTGCAAGTGTATTTGAAGTTCTATCCGGACAATCTTGAAAATTTGCCTCCATGGTCCCAACTAGTTGTTTAATCATTCTTTGGATAAGGCATGGAAATTTCTGATGTATATGTCAAAATTACCCATTTATTCTTGCCTATCAACCTTGTTGAGTTTAGATCATTCTATCAGTTGTAGTGTTGTCACTTGAATTGGCGTGGATTTAGATATTCACGAGCTCTTATTTTATGCATACACTATCATCTTGTGCAGTTTTCTAGGATTTGGCCAATCCAATATGACAACCCATGATTTGGAGGTCACAGTTGAGGAAGATTCATTGGCAATAATGGACAGTGATGACGAAAGGCCTGAGAGCTTTGACAATGAAGAGAGAAAAAGAGAAATGAGAAAAGGCTTTGACCTTGCAACAACTCTTGAACGTATAGAGAAGAACTTTGTCATTACTGATCCACGATTGCCTGACAATCCTATTGTAAGTTTGCTTCCACTTTATATTGTTGACAATAAAAAAATGTTGCTTCCATTCTCTATTTTGTTATCTGAATTCAGGATGGCTACTTCCTAGAAGCTAATGTACTTTTCATAGTATAGATTTTTGCATCAGATAGTTTCCTCGAATTGACAGAGTACAGTAGAGAAGAGATTTTGGGGCAAAACTGCAGGTATTGATTATAAAATTCTGTTATTTTTCCTAGAAGTATTATGGTCACATATTCCAATTTGCAATTCATCATTCTTGTTTTTCATTTTGGCTTCCAAGTGTCTGTGTGGCTTGCTTTTGCAAAGGGACTTGTACATATCAATCGTTATGATTGTTTGTATTTCTAAATGTGTGCCCATAAAATTTAAAAATGTAAAAAAATTCTTCAAATTATTTGTTTTTTGAAAAACAAGTATATTCATCTAAAAGCATGCTAAAAATGTCATTAGTTAAGTATTTTTTTATATAAAAAGTGCCCCCTCTTTTTTAGAGAGATAAGAGGGTGCATGCGAGAGAAGGGTGAGATAGTATTATAGAGAGGTGCATTTTCATCATAAAAATAAAATATTTAACTTACAATATTTTAAAAGTTTTCTGGCAGCAAGGATTTATTTATCAGGAAAAGAAGATTTTTTAGGATTTTTAAGTGTTATGAAGTCATATTCAGAAATATGAACAATTTTAAGGACAAACGTGAAAAAAAATTCTTCGAGCAAATAATCCAGAATTTCCTTGCATATGTTAACCACTCCGCAAGTCTGTGTTAATCCAGAAGGAGAGCAGTTAAAAGATATTTTACCAGGAGACGTAAAGGTTGGAAGGATTGTCCTTTTTCCGAGACAGAAGTGGAAAAACATGCTGCAATTATCGATGTTGATTAGAGAAAGGACTGTCACTTATTCACTCTGCTACTTTTTTTGTGATGTCTTTTTGAGGGGTTTGTGGTTGTAATTGTAATATAGGGCATGCTATCTGGTATTCTGGTGTCACTTCTTGGGGTCTTCATGATATTTGCTTTCCTCTAGTTGTACTATTTCTTTAATAATAACGGATACTGTGACACCGTTTAACTTGAGTTACCAGTTACAGACTTACTACTACCACATGCGTAACATGCAATCATAAACCCTTTTCTCCTGAGTCAGTTTGCTCCATTTTGGTCTGTGTTTATTTGGTGCATGATTTGCCAAATCTGCAGATGTGGACAGGATTAGGAGGTTCCAATATGACTGTGCACCTGATGGCCGATCCCAGTAGGCGACTTAATATGGAATTGGTTTGGATCCAGCTGGATTGGGTGGGATTAGCTAGAATCATCTAGGATCTTCCAATCCAGATAGGACTTGATCAATCAGTTTGAACTGGCTCTACCCAGCCGAGGTTGGACAGGATTGACTGATCCTGAACATTGACCAGCAAATCCTAGTTTGAAATTGGACGATTCTGTCCTGACTTGGGCAGAATTGACCTGAGTCAAGGCAGTGTCAACCAAAATCAACCAACTCGGCTGATCCTTGCCTTCCAATAATTCTACCGGTCAGCATATCTGGCCAATCCAATCTGATTCTAGTGAAG
Source organism: Cryptocoryne crispatula var. balansae (assembly GCA_036172225.1). NCBI lineage: Eukaryota > Viridiplantae > Streptophyta > Magnoliopsida > Alismatales > Araceae > Cryptocoryne > Cryptocoryne crispatula. Next base: position 1,836,407 of record CM069919.1, read on the forward strand.
ATAGGCCAGGGCTGATCCAATATCCTGCCTGACCATGCTTTCCTTGATTTGGTGCTCAACTCAAATCTCCTCTATGATAGCTTCAAGGGCTGATAGCTGTATCTGGAGAAACAAACCATTCTAGAAATTATTTTTTGTCAACTGGTGCAGAACAGATATGGTGATTAAGAGATTTACAATTCATTTCTGTTTTTTCTTAGGTATTGTTAACTTTATGACAAAACCCAGATTGTAGGGAAACCGAATGTTGACCAAACACGGAATCAGAAGGTATGATCCTGATCAACGATTGATTGACCTACTGGATGATCTGGATAAAACATGCTGCTCTCAGAATTTCCCTCTGAGAACTTTTACATATCATAGTAATTTGGAGATCATAAAATCATGAAATGGGCGATATTGTATTTGTAGCTGATAAGATGAGGATGTAATTTACATATCATGAGGCTTAAAATTTTCCATTGGTTGGTCTGAACTGTGTTTATTTATTTGTTCAAGGCAGATCCTCATGTTTTTGGACCCAATAATTCGTTCCTGGCTGACCAGCCTGACCTAGATGTTTTTGTTTTACTTTTAGTTATTCAGAGGTGAGCATGTTTCATACATTAACTAAGGCTACCATACCACGATTCTAGCAAACTACAGTGACTCCATCACCTCATTGTCTTTTCTTTTCCTATTGGTTAAATTTTGGTTAACGGGTTAAAGCCATACTCTTTTCAATTAACAAGACTTGTGGTGTGAGCTTTGGTCTATTCTGAAGTTTTTAAAAGAGCGTCATTGAAAAATCAGTTTTTATGTTAGGCAATTATAGTTTTATTTTGGAAATTTTTGAATTTTGGAAATTTTTGCCTTTTCTTGTGAGCCTTAATAGTTAATATGGTACTTGTATATTCCAACCTCCCAGTTAAATCTGAGGATGCATTCGTACAAGCCTACTAACAGCTCTATTGGAAAGTGAAATATCCACAATTATACAGTGTGGAGAGGATGTTAGCAATTGTGTTAAAACTCTTAAAGACCCTCTTTGTAAAACACACAGCGACCAGCTTCTGTATGAAGTTTCTAGAAAGTTTGTTTTAATGAGTTCTGTTAATTTAGTGTTTCACTTATAGGGTGTTTAGTTACATTTTTTCCTTCTTTTTAACTTAAATTTTAAAATTAAAGAGATCAGGTGTTTGGTTGCAGTTTTTAAGTTCTTCCTCTTTTTTAAAAGCATCAGACCTTTTCTCTTACAACTCTTTTGGATTCAAAACAGGAAATGACCTGTTTTGTTTTTGGGATGGGATAGACGCGGAGCTGCCGCCCACGTCGAGCCCAATGCAAATGCTGCTGTAGCACATGGGTATTTTTTTGTCGTTGTCGTCGTCGGAATAAATCTGGAGGGCAGCGCCGCGGATCTTGGGCTTTGATTTCGGATGGATCCTTCTCTCTCGGGTCCATCAATGAATTTTATGATAATTTACATAGCTAGTTAATTTCTCCAAAAATATGCACTGATTAATCTACCCGTATAAAATATACAAGTGTGCATCCATGTGCGCTAGGGTCATTACAAAAAACAATTCACTAAAACAAGTGAGCAACCATTACAATTTTATATTTTTAAAGATATTTTCTTTTCTTACAAAAAGAGTGAAACTCTATTTTTTGTTTAGTGGTTGCTCACACTTCCACTCTTTTTTTTGTTATCACATCTCTTCAAACATTTATAACTTGTTTGATAGAAATTCACCGCTGTATAATTTTTGAAAATAATGATAGTTTTGCCAAACAGACATTACTTGTGCTTTTGTGATTTTAAAATTAAAAGTGAGAGGGTTATCTTGATTTCAAAAATAAAGTTGTATCAATATTAAAAGTGTAACCAAACACCCTGTTAGTGTTTATATTGTAGATTGCCTTGTGTTCTAATGCATAGTGGGAAAAAGAATTGATGATTCTAGTTCCATTTTGGCATTTAGCCACCACTGTGGGTTTTTTAGTTCTGAAATATTATTTCTTAAATCCTTCTTGATTAATTCCTCATCTTTTGTTGTCCCTTTAAGGTTTCTTCAAGGTCCAGAAACAGATAGAGCGACAGTGAGAAAGATAAGAGATGCAATCGATAACCAAAAAGATGTCACAGTGCAACTGCTAAATTACACAAAAACTGGTATGTTACTTGCACAATGTCTCCTTTGAAATAGAGCTGTAAAGCTATTGTACAAATTTTGGGTTCCTAGACTCTACCTTTTTAAATATGCTATTTTAGTTATGAAATTGGCAAATAGAGCCAATTGTTCCTGAAAAAGCTCCCCGGTATGGTAGCTTCCTGATATATTCAGTTTGAAGAATGTTCATTTGAGCATACCGAATTGCAGAGCAAGTAACCGAGACACGCCTGAATAACATCATAGCTAACTGTATACTGCAAAATGAACGAATTTGCTTTACTTTGGACATTATAGAAAGTATAGGCTCAGAAGAGAATACTTTAGCTGGAATTTCAGTTGTGGTGGGTATTCACTTGTCCACAAAAACCTGCAATATGAAGAACCAACCCACCTCGTTACTGAAGATCATGAATCTAACACTGCACTGGAACCACTCGGTGAAGTTCGTTTGTATGCTATGATTGTCTCTGATGTATAAATGTTGAGTGAAGTGACCGATTTTTTTTTTAAAAGGGGAAGAGAAGAAAATAAACAAGATTCAACAAAACATGGAGTTATTTAGCATATGAGAGGGTTTTGATGGGAATATGTATCTAAGTTGGGTCCAATTCTCATATTTTTGATCAAATCCCATTGCGCCCCTCAGCTGTCCTAATTGGGTTAGGATTAAGTGCAATCCAATTTTCAATCAGTCTATAATATTCATTTCTTATTTTTGATCCAATAATTGAAGCCCACTTCAACTGCAAATCACCGAGATATAAATCCATTTTATTGGGCCAATTTTTCAGCTCACTTTTACTCTACTAATGGGCTGTATTTTAATTCCAGCACAGACCTATTAAATTGCCCAAACTAGTCCATCCACTGCTATGTGGGCAGCCCTTTGACCCTTGCCACATCAGCAAGAGAAACTGGTATCACTTTTGCCTGTTTTATAGCACATGGCTATATTTTATCAAGCTCGGACCTATCTATCCATGCATATCCAAGAAAAAAAGGAAAACATTCCTGCAGCCATATCTCGGAAAGATCCCAAGATATGCCATTAGCTGTCGGAAGGCAGAAGATAGCCTCGGAGCCAATGATCAGCCTGAAGATAGTATATCATCGCAATCTTCTCTATTGCTGGGATTATCTCTGGGACCTGCCGACATGTTTCGAGGGATCAAAGGCCACTGGGAGACTAAGAAGACAACATTGAGAGGCTTTGGGGGCCTCAACGGCCTCAGAAGATAGAAAGGAAGGTCACATTGGGGATCCTAGTCCTACAAATTAGGAATCCTCCCCTACTGCCAAAATCCCTTCCGATGGCGGGAGACCCACCTACATACTAAAAGCAACACTGGAGCTTCCCCATGATGGCTACAGAGCATTGTGAGGGCTCTGTGGCTTCCGTCGGGTACTGCTGGTGCTGTCTTGAGGGCTATCTTTCTTTGGGATTGCTCTCAATAGCGAGGGACTCATTTTTTTACCATAACAGCACAGTAGCCTGCTTGGAATGGCTACAGGAGATCGCACGGAGGATACGAGAAGCCTGCAGGTCCCGTGACTTCTGCAAGAAACTGGACATGCTGTCTGGAGTTGACGCTCACGAGATTGTCTCTTGATAGAGGTAGGTCTCTTGGCCTATAAGAGCAAGCCTCGCCGGCCTGCCTGGAGGTTCCAAACAGAGGAGAGAGGAAGTAGAGAGGGGCCCCCGTGAAGCCTTGGAACACCTCTGTCATGAGAAAAGGAGCATTGCGAAGTTGGCTGGGGGAGCTACTGTCATTGGCGAGCTCTGAGAAGAATGGTGAGGTCTCCAGCAAGACCTCCTGCTACTGTCAAGGTCTACAGTTCATCACGAGGGCTCTCACAAGTCACAAAGTCCCTCGATCATCGTCATTGCCAGAGGAGGGCAACTGTTGACACCCAATTTTTACACCCTCAATTTGGCCTACGCCAGAAAAGAAAATCTATTTTTATAGTTGTCAATGCTAAACCCAAATAAAAAGAAAATCTTTTCCAAAAATTTTCTTGATTTTTAAAATTGAGGTTACATCATGAAGCTTGGTTGTTTTAGGCATAGAAGAGTACACCTTGGACTTGCTACCTGTTTGACCTTGTCTTTGACCTGCCCAATTTCCAGTTAGCCCCACTGGTCCATGTTCTCCTAAAAGACTTATGGAATGAACCCTGCCAGCCTGGTGTATGGAGACCTTGCCATAAGAAGTGCAATATGTAGGTTAACATGATGAACCTAAATGCATTTCCATTTTCTGTGCCCATATAGACATAATGTATTTTTGATTTCTATATTGCAATAGATAATGGACCTAAAGTGATCAATAGAAAATAAAAAATTACTAGTGATCTGTGAAGATTGCGTACCGGATGGATGTTCTTATGGCCTAGCGTCAAAAAATTCTCATGCCAAAGATGCCATAACTATTTTGCATGATGCTCATCCAGTTTATACAGAGAGCTCTACTAAATTTATCTAAGTATACATTTTTGAGGAAAACACCAGTCTCTGAGGCCTCAAAGCCTTGAGGTGGGGTGGGTGGCTTGTTATCATGGCAGTTACAACCACCTTTGATAAAATACAAGCACCTTTTTCATCACACCTCTTTAACAAAACTGCTTTAAAAACTATTGCAGGGAAGAAATTCTGGAATTTGTTCCATCTGCAACCTATGCGTGACCAGAAGGTATAATGCTACCTAAGTCCATGGCAAATGTTTCTGATTCTGGTTTGCTATTAACAATAAACATGCTTAAAATTTCTTTCCTAAAGTAGAACGCCCTTCTTCTGATACTTCTTTTATCAACAGGGTGAAGTACAGTACTTTATTGGTGTTCAGCTGGATGGCAGTGAGTATGTTGAGCCAGAGTGTAATGGTATTCCAGAAGATACTGCAAAAGAGAGTGAAAAGCTGGTGACTAATCCATCTTTATTTGGTGATTTCTTGTTATGAATATTTTTTTTCACACATCTGCAGGCCTTCTTTTATTTAGATGCTTCTACTTTATAGATATAACATCTAAAACAACCCTTCCTGTTAGTTTGTGCCCTTTGTTCACCTTTTTAATGGGGGCAAAAACATCAATTCATTAGATAACCATTCTCTTTCACTATATCTTTTACTGCTTGTACATATTAAGTTCAAATTACAATGTACCAATTCTTGCCAATGTTAAAGCACTTAATGTTGTTCACTTTAAACCATCATCGAAATGACTATTTCAAAATGTGTTTCAAGCTTCTTTTCTGAAGATGAACATAATCAAGGAGCTAATACTCCATTAACCAATGAATATATCTTAGGTGAAAGAAACAGCTGAAAACATCGATGAAGCTGTTAGAGAACTCCCAGATGCTAATTTGGTAATATTTGTATTCAGTATTCTCTCTTTCTTAACCTGAGGATTATGTCTAAAATGGGGATGCATCTTTGGCATTGCAGAAACCTGAAGACCTTTGGGTTAATCATGCAAAGCTTGTCCTTCCAAAACCTCATGGAAAAGATAACACTTCATGGAGAGCAATCCAAGGAGTATGCAACAGTTACACCATCTCATTTGGTTGCAATATATCTAGTCAAGAATCCAGCATACTTAGCATGCACTAGCTGATTAAGTTTTACAAACATGATGTGAGTGGTGCTAATCATATCTTTGTCACCCTGTGCCGATGGTAGACAGTATGTCTTACATTTCAATTAAGTTCTAGGCACACTGCATGGTGCATCACATTGTTAATTGCAATATTTATTCAGTCGCGTAATGCAACTTTTCAATGTTTGCTTGAAACCTTATATTTTTATCTAAGGATAGTTGGTTTGTGGTATGCAACTAAGAAAATCTGCTTTTATCTGTTGATTCCTCAAATTAGCCATCACTGCTGTTTTTTATTACACTCAATAGATGGGTCAATATGGCATTGAGGTAGATGTTGCATTTTGTAATAAGATATCATTGGTATGTGGTATTTAGATTCTGCTACTTTGATTTGCATATATTTATTGGAATGCATAGAATAATTTGATAGGTTTCAATGCAAATGCTGCTTTCAGGTTCTAGATAAAGGAGAGCAGATATCCTTGAAGCATTTTAGGCCAGTTAAACCTTTAGGCTCTGGTGACACTGGCAGGTTTGCCCAGAATTTTCACTGTGTTTTGCAGTAATTGTTTTTATGTTTTTTATTTTTCTCTCTTGAATGCAGTATATGTTTGCTTGTTATTTAAAAACATACCCTTTTGCTTTAGCGTCATGGTAGAGACATGGTTTATAATTTCAGCGAGATCTCACAAGAATATTGGTCTCAGCAGGCTGCCGTGATCCTGAGAGGGACAGCTGGAGCAATGCTGCAGAGGGCAGTGCTGCCAGTTAGTGCTGTCTTCCCTGTTTCAGGTTTGGAGATCCAGGGGAGACCCAAAGGATCTGCAACTTAAGTAGCGGAGCTGAGACCCAAGATAGATGGATCTGCAACTTAAGTTATGGATCCACTTGTTCAGGCCGTCATATTGGTTGTCTGGATGGCGGCCCGTCTTCCCTCCCGATATGGCTGGGAAGATGCAGTGCGTGGGTGGAGTAAGGCTGTCAGATGACTCAGATCTATGCGGCCATCTTCTGGAGCATCTTTTCCAGCTGGATCTTGCGAGAATGCCATGAGATCTTAGCAAGCCAACCATCATGGGTGAGGTTAAGATCCGAAATGGCTTTCCTTGGGTGGAGAAAGCTGTGTAATTATATCTAAACTTTTGATAAGCAATGGGCCCAATTTGTTTGAGGAAGCTATTACAATGTTGCCTTAGCATAGCCAGGAGTAATTTGTCAACTTCATGAAGCAGGTTGCTGTTGCTCCATGTCTGTAGACGTGGTGGTGGTAAGAAGATTTTTGAACACTTTCGATGTCCCAAAGCTGTAGAGAAAAGTGCACATACAATTCTGGGATGTCAACATCTGACCATGTGCTTTGCTATGTCTTTGGAGCAAATGTACAAATGATAGAGCATGGGGCCACGGTCTGCTCAAGTAGATCTGTAAAAGAAGGGAAAGGTCTAGATAAGTTTGCAAAGGTGAACTGTAAATCTGTAACACATGGGTCTAGTGGGAGAACTATTTTTTGGTTCATGACCTAAAAATGGCATACAAGGATTTTGGCTCTTTCTTTTAGGAGGATATTTCTTTACCATATCATGATGTTGCATATTTTGGGGCATGGGTGGCCCTTCTTCGGTTCTTCGTCATACTTTATCTTTTGCCTGATTAACATGTTGATATCATGTAGAAAGTAGACATCAGAAATATGTAGATTTATCATACTTATCTTCCAACAGTTAAATTTTCTTTTGCATGCATTTGTATTACTTTGCCAAAATGACACATAAATGGTTTAAGAGGTAAAATGATCAATATGCCTTGTCGAAATGTGAAAGCTAAATGTCATATATGACATGGTTACTTCTTTTTATTAGCTAACTTATCCAAACTGTGATTCTTTATTGTTTTTCGATGTGTTATTGGTAATTCCCTTCTGTTATCTGTGACATGAGTGCCTTATATTAGCAATTCCTTACTTCTTGCCATGTTTAATTGCTTAAAATATTTGAAAAAAAAATTCTACTATCTGAACCTGAGAAGCAAAGTATGCAACTTCATTTTTTCTTTGCATTGTAGCGTGCATTTGGTGGAATTAGTAGGGACTGGAAAATATTTTGCAATGAAAGCTATGGACAAGAACATCATTCTTAATCGGAACAAGGTACTGAAAGTCCAATTTATCAATTATTTATGTTAGAGTTAATTGGATTGGAAAACCTTTAAAAAATTCGGTAACATTCATGTTTCTTCCACATATTGTGAATTTTCTCTAGTTTGACGAGCATTTAGGGTTAGAATGCAGACAAATGTGTCTTTTTTCCCCTCATACAGATTCTGGAGTCCATGATCTTGTTCAGACGATTCTCTTTTGGGTTAGAAGAAAACTCCATGCATGCTTCAGGGTCCAGTCACAGATGGAGATAAGCCGACAGAACCGTAGTTGGAAGAGTGTAGAAAACAATAAATGCCAGGAAAGTTAAAACAACAAATTTTTCGGGTCATTGAAAATGGAAGATGTAATGTATATGACACAAAAATGGATTCAATCTCCAGCATTTAACTATATCATAAACAAAACAAAGTGCAGCTTCATGCTGAGAAACTCTGGTTTCTCTTGTTCCAGGTTGCCAAGGAGTAGCATGAGGTGCAATGCCATGGTAATAATTGAAGATCTTGATAGCTTTTTCTCTTTAAAATAGTTCAAACAATTGAATATCTTATTAGTTTTATTCATATGCATAGTTATTAATATTGTATACTATTAATTTGAGGAAACAAATAACTTTCAGGTGCTGGATGATCATGTTGATCAGTATAAAATCATAGTTGCTAGGAAATGCTCATGTCCTTTCCATTTTTACTTTTCTATCATATTTTTTTCTAAGGTTTGAGCCTCATTTATCATTTTCTTCTGTCTTTTTCCTACAATGGGACAAATATGCTATTTACATAGATAAACAGCCCCTTTTGTACCAAAATCAACTATATTCTTGGGCCCAGGCAGTCAGTCAACGCTGTTGAGATAAGATGCCTTAATTCATTTCAACCGTCTTCCACCGAACTTTGTAGGAGCCATTTTCCACACCTGGATAACTGCCTTGAAGACTTCATTCACATCAGCAAGAATACTCAGTGTTATTTCTAATGTTTTCTGTGTATGTTATTTTAGGTTCACAGAGCACGTGCAGAAAGAGAAATTCTTGACTTGCTGGATCATCCTTTTCTTCCTACCTTGTATGCCTCTTTCCAGGTATGTGGTTTCATGATTTGTTAATAAGATATTGGTGAATTGTACAGGATGAGAACTACTCGCAAAAACATAGTGTGCATCTTTTTTTTTCTTGTTTTGACTAACTGCTATATGGAAAATTATGATATCTAGTAGACAATATAGCAAATTGCTAGCCTCATTATTACCTACCTAGGCAAAGGGCTGGATTGAGCAGCATATTTAATCCAGCTTCATAGCATTATCAATTGCCATGTCAAACTTTGCACTTCTAAATGTTATTTTGGGGCATGTCAGGTGTCTATGCATCTTGTTTCTATACATGTGTTGTGTGCAAAGTTTGTTTTGCATGCATGCTTCTTCTGCCCTGAGGAGAAATAGGAAATTAAAAGCCTAAGGTTTATAATTGCCCTCAAGCAGTTTTCCTGTTGAGCAGTCTAGACAAATGCTTATTCAATTTCAGGTCTCACATTCGACTTTTGTGCATCCTGCTTAATATATGTTCATTTGCATGACATTTGAGTAGGGAATGATGGCGGCTTTTGATGTTATTCTTGCAAACCAATGAGAGCATTAAGCACGCCTGCCTGGCTTTTTTGATGGCAAGCTACCAGCTTATTGCTGTGGCATTATCTGAGATGTTTATACACATTTTCTATTCCTTATGTAGCACCAATCATTTTCGAAAGAAAAAAAGGTATTTAACTTTTGCTAGGGCATATATGTGGACTTGATTTTCATATTCTGGTTTCCAATTGTGAGTTGATGCAATTCTATCTGAGCATGCCTGTCTGCAGCGTAAGGGCTTGCACAATGTCTATGCACATTGCTTGAGGTGAAACAGTTGGTCCACTTTTGTGCAAATCTGGTCCACTTTTGTGCAAATCTAAGTCATTTACAATACCGTCAGCCATAGTTATCAAGGTGACAAAGTGACCAAGGGATCTTTACCGCTCAGGCGACAAAACATCCGCTTTAGTGGTGCTTAAGTGGCAAGATTAGTGGGGTCATATAACCAAAAAAAGTTCCTAGCAATGGGAAATATAAACACAATATTTGATATTTCACCAAAAAAACAATATGCTGAAATTAGGTCCAGATCTATTATGGGGATCTGGTCTGCTTAAAGCGACTGTGTGCCCTGAACGGGCGCTTTTTTAGGGCACAAAAGGTGGCCAAGTGCTTAGCAATCCCCTGAATGCTTTCACATTTGTGGCACTTGAGTGCCCACTTCGACATCCATGCTGTCACCAAATTTTATTTGGTGATTATGGGCAAAAGTTGAGAGAAAAATGGGTTGGAGGTCAAGATAAGATACATAAATGAATAGGCAAATGGGTTTATGCTTTATATGCTTCATCATTCTTTTCCACCAGTTTAAGTTATTGTACTAGGAGTATAGCATTTTTGCCTAAATTGTTTCGATGGTAATGTTGTCTTCCCATTCAATCTAAATTTTATGCTTTTCAGTTTATTATTGTTCTGATGGTAATAAATCTTTTGTGCAATATTTATTTCTCTTTTAATCTGAACTGTGGATAAAACCCTTATTAACTAAATCTTGTGATCAACTTTTTGCAGACAAAGACACATATATGTCTCATAACTGACTACTGCCCTGGTGGAGAGCTCTTCATCCTTTTGGACAGGCAGCCATTGAAAGTCCTTAGAGAAGAAGCTGTAAGGTATGTCTTCAGGACACTGATGGGACATTATATGATCTTGGTACAAGAAAACCATGTTATGTATTCAACTTTGATCGGAAATTTATCATTTTTATGTTGGAGAGTTCACCATTTTTATATATTTTCACCATAGCTTAATGTGATATGATAGTTCTCACGAAAAAGCTTTTCTTAACACATTTTGCAAATCTAGGGCATGCATCCTATTGGATGTCAATGTGGAACTTCTGTTGTATCCATACTATAGAAAATTTACCTGGGATGTGATCATGTTGTTGTTGATTGTCAACATTCTGATAGTTCTTTTTCTGAGATAATTTGAGTATTTACTTTGAAACGAAAGTATCTCAACGAGCACATTCATGGATATGATCATTTAGACAACTTTAATGATTTTCAGTTGTTGGAGTGCAGTCAAACTAAAAATCTGGAGAAAGCAACTTGCCACTCCTTCTGTCAGGCTTATAGGCCTCAAAGATTTTCTAAGGATGACCCCTGGAAGGTCTCTGTTGTAATTCGTAAGAGAAGGAACAAAAGATGTCATTACACAACAGATCAGAAAAAGCAAAGCCAAATTGACTAATTGTGATGGAAATCTGTTGAGTCAATGGAGTTCCAGAACCGAAAGAGAACTCAGAGATTGGCAGAAGATCCCAGCATATTAAGAAACCAGTTAAACAAAAAAAAATCTTCTAAAGACCAAGAGAAAGCAGCAGATACTTAAGCACATCCTTCTGAAGCTGAAGCCCCAATAAAAAAAGATGATTGGCAACTCTCTGGACCTGATCAACTGATGAAAATTATTGTCAAATTTTCTGTTATTCATAGCTAGGCATATTGTTACTAGAAATGCCTACAGATGGATACTCCAAGTTAAAAAAAAATCTTTCAATATTCTACAATGCTGCTTTTTTATAGACAATTCAGTAAGTATAGATGCCGCAAAATTATTCTTCTTCTCCCATTGTGAAATTTCTTTTGAATTCAAAACTAGAGGGGTCACTCAATGTAAAATCTCATGATTTGGCTGCAGTGTAAGATAGCTCAAACAAAAGTGGGAATTTGTCCTGTAGAACAGCCAACCTTCTTGTACTATGGGCAAACCAAATTTAGATCCCTTACCATTCTGATTCAGGACAATGAACTAATTGCCATCTATATGGGCAAATAAACCAAACTTATTGACTGAAGAGGCTGATTGAACTGTGCCGAAATGAACCTAACTGACCCCAGATTTGAACTGCAATGAAACCCAGCTGGACCTGACTAGCCCGATCCACTCTCTTGATGCCTGAAAGTGTCAAAGGATTTGCTAGTTCCTGGACCAGACCGGTTGGCTGGAGCTGATTAGGTGAACAGTGAACTGGCTGACTACTGGCTAAGAAGATAGAGGGAATCGGAGGAGTTTTGGAGACGAGGGAAATAATTGGGAAGCAATCATGAAGAGGAAGAAGGATAATCAGTGCAGGGTGGTTGGATGCAACAGGTGCAAGTGTGCAACAGATGATTGACACTGTATATTTATGGATCCATAAGTGCTATTTCCTGTTGAAGATGATGTCTGGGAAAGACGAAATCTATCGGAGAGGAAGATGAACCACAAGAAGAGCTGTACAGAACCAGGAAGAAGGAGGGAAGCACTGGGTTGATTTGGGGGTGAAGAAGGTAGATGTCGGGATCCATCGTTGGTGGAGAAGATGGCTTATATAGACATAAGTCTTTGATTTTTAAAATTAAGGCCCTCTAATCATCCCTATATTTAATAATAGAGTCAAAGGATTTGCTAGTTCCTGGACCAGACCGGTTGGCTGGAGCTGATTAGGTGAACAGTGAACTGACTGACTACTGGCTAAGAAGATAGAGGGAATCGGAGGAGTTTCGGAGACGAGGGAAATAATTGGGAAGCAATCATGAAGAGGAAGAAGGATAATCAGTGCAGGGTGGTTGGATGCAACAGGTGCAAGTGTGCAACAGATGATTGACACTGTATATTTATGGATCCATAAGTGCTATTTCCTGTTGAAGATGATGTCTGGGAAAGACGAAATCTATCGAAGAGGAAGATGAACCACAAGAAGAGCTGTACAGAACCAGGAAGAAGGAGGGAAGCACTGGGTTGATTTGGGGGTGAAGAAGGTAGATGTCGGGATCCATCGTTGGTGGAGAAGATGGCTTATATAGACATAAGTCTTTGATTTTTAAAATTAAGGCCCTCTAATCATCCCTATATTTAATAATTCCTATGTGTGTTAAAAAAATACTCAACTCCACTCGAGCCTTAGTCCCAAATTACTTGGGGTCGGTCATATGAATTCTCTTTTTCCACTCATGTTGATTTTGAGTTACTTCATATATTTAAATTATTTAAATTATATTGAATTACCCTCCATTAAATTAACCTAAGTCTACCATGTCTTATGTTGTTCCTGTTATTTTAATATTTTCCATTTTTCTTACTTGAGTCTCCATAGGTCTACATTTATTATGTCCAAACCATCTCAATCTCTCTTATTTTAATTTATCTACAATTGTTGTTACTTCTGTATTTTCTTTAATATATTTATTTCTTATTCTATCTAATCTAGTATCACCATACATCTATCTTAGCATTCTCATTTCAGCAATATTTATTTTAGAATTATGTTTTTTTATTATCTAATATTCACTACCATACAATATTATAGGTCATATATATATATTTGTACGATAAATTTTTTCTTTCAACTTAAGTGAAATCTTGCGATCACAGTGAACCCTTGTAACCAATTTTTCTTTCAACTTTTTGAATAATAGATTCAAGATACTTGAATTGAATTTTTTAAGATAATATTACCTCATCCAAACTAACACCGACACCTACTTATCTTTGGTTTTCATTAAACTTACAATGCATATGTTTTGTTTTGTTTTTACTTATCTTGAAATTTTTAGTCTTTAAAGTATTTTTTCACAATTTTAATTTCCTATTCATTTCATCTTATGTCTCATCTATCAATACAATATCGTCTGCAAATATCACATACCAAGGTATATCATCTTGTATAGTTTTTGTTAATTCATCGATAACTAATATAAAAAGATAGGACTTATTACAGACTCTTGATGTAAGGCAATTAAAATTGAAAAATCTCTTATTTCTTCTTCAATTGTGCTGTGCATACGCTAGTGGTTGCTTCATCATACATATCTTTTATTATTTGTATTATTCTAATAGGCACCATTTTTTATTTCGACACCCACCACAAAATTTCTATTGCAGCTCTATCATTGATCTTTCTAAGTCAATAAATACCATATATATATATATCTTTTTTCATATGTCGATATTTCTCTATCAAACTTCTAATTAGAAAAATAACTTCAATTATAAATTAACCAAATATAAATCCAAATTGGTTAGTTGAAATATTTTAATTATGTACAATTCCGTAATCACCGCTTAATAACTATTTCTCATAATTTGATAATATGATTCATGAGTTTGATCCCTCTATAATTTACACAATCTTGTACATTTTTTTTATTCTTAAAAATATGTATAATGATGCTCTTTCTTCATTCATTTGACATTTTTTGATATTAAATTATTTTTAAAAAGCCAAGTTAACCATTCCACTTATAAATCTTTCAACTATTTCTACACTTCAATAAGAATGTTATCTGCACTGTATATTTTACTTATTTTCATCATGTTCAATACTTCTTTGACTTCTGAAAAATGAATTCGTCTAATATAATTTAAATTAAATTTTGTCATATTCTTTATGATGTCTATGTTATTAGTGTAAGTTGTCATTAAAGAGTGTATCAAAATAAATATTTTTTTTGATATTATCGTCTTTAGTCATGTTGGAACCTCGAATTTTCCCTCTTCCCCTCTTTTTGAAGAGGAAAAGAGGTTATTGTTGGAGATTAGAATTTCTTTTTGAAATTCTTTTCCTTCTTTTGGACTAGCATTGACTACTATGAAAATATGTGGTATTCATAGGAGTATTAGCTAATTTGATGTGGTATTATTTTATAGGAACGCCGATGGTTCCACAGATTTGCTAAGCGTCGATATGGGTATCACCCACTACTTAGATGATCTGAACCACAATTTAATTTATGAGGTTATATGAGTTCTTTGAAAATAAATTTTGACCTCTCTCCACCGGACTTGCGATATTCCGGTGTTAATTACATCGAGCGAACACTCGAATACCCTTGATTGACCGTCACAGCAACATATTGATTGGAAGTCATTCATCCACATAAAGAAAGCTAGAAGACATATCCCTATGGCCTTATGAGATGGAATTTGGTTGAACTTAATTCAAACTTTTAAGTTTGGGTTCATTGATTTTCTTCTTGATTTAAGATTTGATTTGATTTGTTTTAGTTTATGTCTTTGGTCATTTGTTGACTTAGACAATTTTGAGTTGATCTCTTTTTTTATTTGTTTGTAGGAATTAATTTCCATTTTTTTAGTGTGTTTGTTAGCATTTTTTGCTTGATTTAAGTGAATTTCTTATTATTATTAAGATTTGTTCTTAATAATATTGATCACTTTAATTTTTCATGGTTGATTTTAGTCCAACATAACTTGTTTTTGTAGTCATTGGTTGACATTTTTTATGTATTATTTAATGACATAATTTTGGTTGGATTATGTTAACATTTTATTAACATTTTGATCATTTATTTGATTTGAATTTTGTTATGCATACTTATTTAATTAAGTAGCATTATCCATTTAGGTTGATTTAATTTTCTATGGTTAAGTCGGATTCAAACTTAACATGTTTTGTAACCATTTGTGGTTATTTTTTATGTATGATTTTATGGCATGAATTTAATTTGATTGTGATGGCATTTTTGTTAATAAATAAGTCATTATTTGATTTGATTTATTCAAATTTGATTATTTGATCAAGTTTAGAAATTATTATTTCAATGACTTATTTAATTTTTATCCACCTCTCAGAGTCCATGGGGATTAGATGTCATCTTTGGATGACACATCGGGTCAATCGAACTTGAATTTATTTCATGTCGATTTGAGTACATGGAAATACAATAAATGAGGGGGCTTTCGAGCCTTTGTTCCTCAACACATGTCAAAGTTTGTTCGATTTGGCCAGCACTTCAGCTTTACCGATTTGGGTTACAGCTTTACCGGTATTTCGGTTTTACCGAACCAAATTTTCTTCATATATCCAAGAATGACTTGATTGCATTTGATATGCAGCATTTCTGGAGCTTCTTCGGTTTTGCTGACATTTTGGCTTTACCGATCTGGGTTTCGGCTTTTCCGACATTTCGGCCTTACCGAACCAGATTTTCTTCGTATATCCAAGAATGGCTTGATTGCATTTGATATGCGGCATTTCTGGAGCTTGTTCGGTCTTTGCTGACATTTCAGCTTTACCGATCTGGGTTTCGGCCTTTTCGATATTTTGGTTTTACCGAACCAGATTGTCTTCATGTGTCCAGGAATGGCTTGATTGCATTTGATATGCGGCATTTCTGGAGCTTGTTCGGGTTTGCCGACATTTCGGTTTTACCGATTTGGGATTTCACCTTGATTTCCCGTTCGGTTTGACCGGTATTTCGGTTTGACCGATTTGGGTTTTTGATTTGAATTCCCGTTCGGTTTGACCGGTATTTCGGTTTGACCGATTTGGGTTTTCGATTTGAATTCCCGTTCGGTTTGACCGGCATTTCGGTTTGATCGACTTGGGTTTTCGATTTGAATTCCCGTTCGGTTTGACCGGCATTTCGGCTTTACCGATTTGGGTTTTCACCTTGATTTCCCATTCGGTTTGACCGGCATTTCGGCTTTACCGATTTGGGTTTCCATCTTGATTTCCCGTTCGGTTTGACCGGCATTTCGGTTTGACCGATTTGGGTTTTCGATTTGAATTCCCGTTCGGTTTGACCGGCATTTCGGTTTGACCGATTTGGGTTTTCGATTTGAATTCCCGTTCGGTTTGACCGGCATTTCGGTTTGACCAATTTGAGTTTTCACTTTGAATTCCCGTTCGGTTTGACCGGCACTTCGGCTTTACCGACTTGGGTTTTCACCTTGATTTCCCATTCGGTTTGACCGGCATTTCGGTTTGACCGATTTGGGTTTTCGATTTGAATTCCCGTTCGGTTTGACCTGCATTTCGGTTTGACCGACTTGGGTTTTCGATTTGAATTCCCGTTCGGTTTGACCGGCATTTTGGTTTGACCGATTTGGGTTTTCGATTTGAATTCCCGTTCGGTTTGACCGGCATTTCGGCTTTACCGATTTGGGTTTTCACCTTGATTTCCCGTTCGGTTTGACCGGCATTTCGGCTTTACCGATTTGGGTTTTCACTTTGAATTCCCGTTCGGTTTGACCGGCATTTCGGCTTTATCGATTTGGGTTTTCACCTTGATTTCCCGTTCGGTTTGACCGGCATTTCGGCTTTACCGATTTGGGTTTTCACTTTGAATTCCCGTTCGGTTTGACCGGCACTTCGGCTTTACCGACTTGGGTTTTCACATTGATTTCCTGTTCGGTTTGACCGGCATTTCGGTTTGACCGATTTGGGTTTTCTATTTTTATCCAAAATAGCAAACTATTTTGGGCCCCTTTTAATGGAAATGTAGCACAAAACCAAGGTATTTCTTACCTTCTAAGGAGTGAGAATGTGGAGCTTCTCTCTCTTCCCAACTCTCTCTTTTTTCGGCACTCTCCAACCCCATGTACGTATGGCCATTGGGGGGTATTTATAGGAGATCTTGAAGGGGTGAAATGGTCACAAAAATTACCCCCATTATCTCCATTTTCGGAATAGTGGGGAGGTGACCCGATTCGGGGGTGAGTTTAACCTCTTTTTCTCCCTCTTTTATGCTTCTGTTTGACCGGGAGTC